>BTPG01000004.1:49898757-50498757 GCA_036245525.1 Semisulcospira habei | reverse complement strand
TCGTCTCCAAGGAAGCCTGCTGGCCCCTACGGGGAATCACCTCGCCGGCAGAGAACCCGCCTCATTGAGTCCGGCTCGGAGAGACATTTACGCACGCGTCCGAAACCTTCGCGCAGTACGGAACCCTCACGCCGCTCAGGATCTGCGCGGAAGCCCGCCCAGGCGGCCGACGACTTAGCGCAGGAGTCTCGCGCTCGGAGCAGGACTGCTGTCTCCGCGATCGCTTCCTGGAGGGAGCCCCACCAGGACAACGCTGCTCGTCGGCAGAAGCACTGAGCCCGGCTGCTAGTTGTTGCAGGGGCCTGTTGATGACCTGCAAGCAAGGCGGAGGTTCCAGTGGCCGTCCGAAACCACAAGGTCTGTCCCCCCTGCGTCGGATGTGCCGCCGACCACGCTTGCGACGTCTGCTCCACCTGGCCTGAACTGCACTGGTCACAGCTATGGAGTTTCTAAACACGCGAGCGGCTGACACCTGTGTGTGCTTCGAGACCAGTCGAGACGCCATCCACCGTGCCCTGTGCACCGACCGCTTGAGACCGCGACGACCTTGGAGAGGACGCCACGCCGGATGCAGGAACCTAGTGCGCGGAGCGGGTATTGATCGAAGCGGCCGCTTCCAGGACGGAGTGTGCCCGGACAAAGCCTTCTGACAGGCAGAGAACCCGCCTCACTGAGTCTTGGTTCGGAGAGACGCGCCTCGCGCCGTCCCATGTCCACTGCTGATCCCCGCTTGTCTCCATGGAAGCCCGCCTCATTAAGTCCGGCTCGGAGAGACATTACGCACGCGTCCGAGGACGTCTGGCAGTACGGATCCCTCACGCAAGCCGACCTCTTCGTCGCATATGGATTCCTTGCTTGCCCTGAGCGAAGTGCCCTGCGCATCGCCACCACGCTTCCGGCGGTGGACTGCCCGCCATCTCCCCCCCCCCCCCCACTCACGAGAAGGATCTTCGCTGGTGGACGCTGGAAGGCAGCTAGGAGTTCCTGTCCCGGCCGCGGCTTACGGTCTTCGTGACCTGTGCTACGCTGCTCAGCGCTCCTCCTGTCGGGTTCCCAGGACTCCTTATGCTTCGCTGTCCATAGATGTTCACCCGGTTTCGGCTTGCCTTCGTCAGGACTGGTTCTCGGGACTCTCCCAGGCATGCCTCTGCCCCCTGCCTGCTGTGGACCCGCACCCGGCTCTGCGGTTGGAATATGTGACCTCACTTGTCCGTAACTCCCTAGCCTGCGTGGGAGTCTGGAGCTCCTAACCCAAGCCTTCGTCTGTCGCTTCGAGGACTCCTGGCTCCCCTACTTGACGATCTGCCGCGGATTGTCCCCCGGTGATGAGGACTCTCCCGCGCCTTGCTTCCCTGGGCGGCCCTGCTCTTCGGTGCGTTCGAGCAGACTGGAGGATACTCTAGGACCTTGGGCCTCGCAAGACACCTCCTTTTCGCTCCCGCCGCCGCTAGGCCGTGGTTCTCGCCGTGTGGTCTTCGGCTCCGCCTTCAGCTTGGACTACGCGTTCAGCCTGGACTTCCGACCTTTATCTCCAGGTCCCCGTGCACTCGGCCTCCAGGGAGTTTCTCCGGTGCACCTGCGACGGAGTAGAGACCAGTTCGGGCGCTGCCGTTCTTCTCGTCATCTGCCCTTGGGTCCTCACCGCTTCATGGATGCAGTGGTACCTAGGCGCAGCTCCCGTCTCCCTGACGTCTACCTACCTCGACGACCTCCTCCTGCGCACCTTGGACACGACCGGACTTCGGACAGGGATGCCTTGATACGGCTGTGCTCGTGGTTGGGGTGACTGGTCACCACAGGTAAGTCGGACCTCACCCCCTCTCGTCGCTTCGTCCAACTCGACTTGGAGTTCACCTTCGACCTCAACAGTGTGTGTTGCTGGGGCCACAGATCCTAGGTTGGCCGGCTAGCCGTCCAGGTAGCCCAGCAGGACGCAGCCTCCGCCAGAGTCGGGCTTCAGCTCCTTGGTTGAACAATGCGGCGGCGAATCTACTCCCCCTCGGTCGTCTATACGCCCGGCCGCTACAGCTGCACCTACGGCTTCTCTGGCATCCCTCCTCAGGCGGTCTGTCCACCATCGTACCCGTGTCCCCGTTGTTTCGCCCTTACCTCCTGCGTTGGACGGCCACGTAGTGGCTTGCTTCGGGAGTCCCCCTGACTGCTCCGCCTCCTCTACTCTCCCTGTGTGTCGATGCAAGTCTTGCTGGGTGGGGAGCCTACCTGCTACCATGGTTCCTCACGACGTCTGGCCCCCTGGCCGCCGGAGTACGCTGGCAAGCACATCCACGGGTTGGAGCTGCAAGCCGTCTGGCAGCCCGCATCGCATGGGAGGAACAACTCAGTCACCAGGAACTGCTCGTCCTCTCCGACAATGCGACAGTGGTGGCATACATCCAGTAACACGGCGGGACGCGCTCACCCGACCTATGCATGCTCCTCTACCGTCTGTTGCGCTGGTGCGAGGACCGCCACATTTCCCTCCGTGCTCGACACTTCCCCAGCTGACAGTTTGTCTTGGCCGACTCACTCTCCCGACGCGGCCAGTTACTACACACGGAGTGGACCTTATGCCAGGATGCCTTCGCATGATCTGCGCGCGATGGGAGACGCCTTGGTCGACCTGTTCGCCACGAGGTGGAATCACCAGCTTCCCCCCTATTTGTCTCCCCGATCCCAGACCCACTGGCCTGGGCAGTCTTCGCACTATCCTTTCCGTGGCACCGACTCATCACGTACGCGTACCCCCCCAACAGTCCTCGTCCCCATTTCCTCCTCAAGCTTTGGGGATGCATTGTGGGCCGCCCAGTGGTCGCCCCGTTCTCTTGCAACCGGTCCTGGACCTCCGACCTTCTCAGCCTCCTCACAGACCCCCCACCCCCCACCCCCACCCCCACCCCCCACTGCTGCTTCCCGCACCCCGCACGGTGATCGAGCAACCGCGACAATCGCTGTTCCACCCGTGCCCGGAGCGCCTACTCCTTCACGCTTGGAGGTTGTGTGGCAAGCCCTCGCCGCTAGAGGCTTCTCAAGTGCAGCAGCAGAAGCTATCGCTACAGCCCGCAAACCCTCGACATGACGTGTCTTCGAGGGAAGATGGAAAGTACTGTGCTCCTGGGCGGCGTCCGTCACTGCACCCCCACCGACCTAACTAACCCCCAGCTCGTGGACTTCTTCCTCTGGCTCTTCGGAGACCAAGGATGGCCTGTTGCGGACATGACTCTTCCGACATGCTTACTGGTGGCGCTCGCCATGGTGGCCCGAGTTAGCGAGTTACATGCGCTTCAGCGCGCCCTGCCTGCCTGCAGCTTCGAGCGGACCGTTCCGTACCAGCTCCTTACGGACCCTGCCTTCTTTGCCATGACCACGTCTCCTTGGACCGCGCCACTGGTGATCACCTTATGGCCGCTGAGAGGGACGTACTTCCCCCAGGAGACCAGGCAACAAGATCCTCTGCAAGCCCTACATGTGTGCCTACGCCGACACAAGCCGTCCGGAGTGGACGCGCACGCCTCTTCTGCCGTTAACCCGGCAGGACTGACGCTACAGCCCAGACGATCTCTTCCTGGCTACGCTCAGTCATACGGTCCGCCTACCAGGATCCCTCCCCGAAGGGAGCGAAGAGGCTAAAGATACGTGCACACAAGGTACGCGCCATGGCCACGAACGTCACGTTCGACCAGAACTGTGCTGTCATACACATCGTGGCTGCTGTGGGCTGGCGGGCAGAATCTACCTTTGCCTGCTTCTATCTCTGGGATCTGGCAGGCCAGCGAGACTCCTCGCGCTGGTGGGGGACATCACTACGGCGCAACACTCCCTCTTGGCGCCTCGGCGCCGTAGGTATACACCTACCTAGGGTCGTCAGGAGTTTGCGGCAAGAAGGACAGCTCAGTCTTGGGCCCTAAAGGTGTGCTGGGGCGCAGCACCCTCCTCCTGTTCGCAATTCATCCATAAAGTCATGTCATCGGTAATGTTTTTGAAGAAACAAATTCATTTTTCTCTAAAAGGTATTTTTTCGAAAAATACTTACTGATGACATGACTCGGACGACCCTCCCACCTGCCCTGACTGATTAGTCACACCGTGACTCGGAACCGGATGGGCAGTAATGGGAGACAACTCTCGCCCCCCCCCCCCCTCGGGGTTCCCCGAGTGCCTCCCGGGTTGTGTGACAACACAACGGGTTCTTAGGCTAGAATTGAGTAAGTAGTACACACTTCCATAAAGTCATGTCATCGGTAAGTATTTTTCGAAAAAATACCTTTTAGAGAAAAATGAATATTTCACCATGGAAGTCACAATTTTTTTATGTGTAACATGTGTGCTGGCCTGTGATTTTGAACCTTTTGGCTCCAGACTGTATAGTCCAAAAGCAAAGACCAGCACACGCATAATTCCATGACTCACTCTGTACAGTAGATCAGAGAGTCGATCTTTTGGTCCAGCAGTCTGAAGTAGCCAAATATCGACAGCTCCTGAAAAGTAAACAAATACAGTTCTCTGGTCCAGTAATTTCTGGTGACAAAAAAGAAGAAACCTTTAACAGACACACATACACACATACACTATAGCCAATTGTATCCCTTACAGCAAGGGAAGCAAAGCATGTTACTGACCAAAAAATCTACTGAAGGAATAAATGAGCTTATTCAGACTTAACCCGTTTCACCCCACGGCTGCATTTCCCAAACTGTGAATGGTGTTACCTGAAAAATGTGTAACAGTTGCAGGAGATGCCTTAACCATGATAATTCATGGGTAGTGCCAGAGTAGCTTGGCGCCTGAAGATGCCAAGCTACTCTGGCACTACCCCTGAATTATCATGGTCAACCCATCTCCTGCTGTAGGGGCTTAGGGCTAAATGGGTTAATGAAGTCAGTTTTTCTAAATATGGGAAGCATCTACAGACTGTGTACCAACTGCAGGAGATGGACTGGCCATGATGGTTCAAAAATGGTGCCAGATCAGCTTGCCGCACAATACTAATCTGTCTCTCCCTTCAAACTATTTTGGCCAGTCCATCTGCTAATGTGTTCTTATGGTGAATACATTAAGGTTTTATCAGGCGCAAGACAGAATAAACGCCAGATCTCCTGCTGGAGTGCACACGATACTTTCAGTACAAACAGTACAAACATTAACTCATTCAGCCCGACGCACATATTTCCCAAATTTTGGAGGTGTCCTCTAACGACTATGCAGCTGTTGCAGGAGACGCATCGACCATGATAATTCAAGGGTAGTGCCAGATTAGCTTGGCGCCAAGCTAATCTGGCACTACCCTTGAATTATCATGGTCGACCCATCTCCTGCTGTAGTGCGTCAGGGCTGAATGGGTCAAGATGTCCAGCTACTTGAATATGTTAATCAAATGTAATGTCTTTGTTCAATGCACACTTTAAACCCATTTAGCTCCAACGCCCTACAGCAGGAGATGTATTGACCATAATAATTCAAGGGTAGTGCCAGATTAGCTTGGCGCCTTCAGGCGCCAAGCTAATCTGGCACTAACCTTGAATTATTATGGTCAATGCTTCTTCTGCAAGTGATACATAGTCGTTAGAGGTAGCACCTCCACAATCTGGGAAATGTGGCCGTGGGGTTAAAGGGGTTAAACCTTCAAGTATGTCATGTCTCAGCCATTAATGCTCAGCATCTCCTTTGAATAAAAGTGCACTTAACCCATATCATACTGAGGCTAAAAGCTTCAAATGTGTACACTGTCATATGCAAGCTACATTATAGTACTGACAGATAAGGATATAGACCAATGGCTTTTGTTCAAGGGTGGTGCCAGTATAGCTTGGTGCCTAGAGGCGCCAAGCTATTCTGGCACTACCCTCGAACTATTTTAGTCAAACTTATTTCACACACTGGTGTATTCCGAATGATAAAGGTTAATTGTGACATACTCCCGGTGTGAGTCTATCAGGGGAGTACTCCCGCAAACGATATGGGAACGATTATAGCTTTATCACATATTCATAACGACATACATTTCCCCGGTCCGAAACACTTACAGCCAAGACACTACGCAGAAACAGTGGATTCTCAGTACTTGGGGACGCAACCACTCGCTTCACCTGCTCCTCTGATAATTCTTTGCCGCTTTTCTTCAACACATCCTGAACAAAATAAACGCGTGCAATAACACGACGGTCGTAATGGATTGCTAAACGTGCTTATTTATGACGAGCTATCCTGGTATCAACCTTGAACTGCCATGGTCAATATGTACATGTTCTTCATGTGGTAACTTCCATAACGGGCAACACTGACCATAGTGGTTAACCCCTTCAATGCCAGTGGACACAGACTGTGTTTTTTTAATCATTGTAATATGAATATCAAAGACCCCGAGTCAACAAATTAACATAGATACAAAGTGTTTTTTGTTTTTTTTTTGCGCCCTAAGCATGCTGCTAGCATGGAGTGGATGCACATTACAAGTGGACATCATCATCATCATCATCATCAAAGAGCATAGACCCTCATTATTTCCAAGACTGTGGAGACTCATGCGAATCTATACCTCTTGAGTTTTATTGGCAGGGAAGGGGTTACATGTTAACCCATTACAGCCCGAGGCTGATTTTCTAAAATGTGCTTATTGTCCTATGATGCCTGCATTACAGATTAGGAGATAGATCAACCGTTTTAGTTCAAGGGTGGTGCCAGAATAGCTTGGCGCCTCAGGCGCCAAGCTATTCTGGCACCACCCTTGAACTACCATAGTCACATTTATTTCAAGCAGTGGGTGTATCAGGATGAAAATGGTTAAAAGAATCTAACAAGAAGATTTCATAACAAATCTAAGTACATGTACAATGTAATTATCAGTGCCATCGTCTCAGTGCAATGCGTTTGTCAGACTCACCACACAAATTTCCCGCTGTATAGCTTCATCCAGTGCCTTTATGGTCAGCATGTCATAACCTCGGCCCTTCACCAACAATTCATGCGTGTCCATGTCAGCGTCTGTTGATGACGCCACAAACACCACACCCGTTGGGAACCTCTCTGGCAGCCAAAACAGGTGCTGCCATAAAGACAGAAAAAAATGTGTGTCATAAGTAAATGTTAACTCATTCGAGATGTGCCGCCTCCGGATACGCAGCATAAGCCGTGTATCCGGAGGTGGCACGTCTGGAATGAGTTAATGATAATGATATGATTGGAAATTTGTAAACTGCTGAGAACATCCATGCTAAGCATGCTCGTCATGCTTGTGGTTTATAATAGGGGAAAATGTGTCATCCAGAACAAAAAGATGACTGCCAAGCGTGTCAAAAGCTGAGAAGAACTCAACAGAGAAAGAGACGCGCTTAGAAAAGACGGTTACAACACAATTTATTGTGTTGTAACTGTCTTTTCTAAGCATGTTTCTTTCTCCGTTGGGTTGTTCTCCTTATAATAGGGGGCATAATAACAAAACTCAAAATTTGACGAAACAAATTGCACAATAACAACTTCATTCGTGGACATAACTTCAGGTTTTTGGTAATTCAGGACAGCTGACGCACAGCATTTGATCAGCCTAGCACAGAGAAGAAACCTTAAAAAAGCGTTCAGCATGAATTTAGAGACAGTAGATTCCTAGTATGTAGAACCACGTGAAAACAAGGAGCAGAGGTCCCAAGTCACAAGTCAAATTTCAAAGAAAAGTTACCTCCTAACCACAAAAGGTATAGATCCACAAGAGCTTCTCCTCTTGCTGGAACTATACTGATCAGCCAAAAAAATGTGACATTTTTTGAACCATCGGAAACACTAAAGCATTTCCGATGGTTCCAAAAAGGTCGCATTTCTTTTTGTGATTCCTATGGTTCTGAGAATGTCGCATTTCTTCTGCTCGTCAGTATACTTTATATTCATGGTCCTCACCTTGCTTGTTTTTCCAGTTCTGAGTGATTTGTTAAGCCCATCGAGTACAATCACCACCCGCTTGTGGCGACTGCTTGTGGCATCCTGCAACGCTGTCAGCAGCATCTGTTGCAGGGTCTGCACATCTTGCTTGTCCTCTTTCTTCTTCTTCTCATCATCCTGCACATCACTTTGACCCAGTCCATGCTGCACTTCAGTCAGCAAGCGACGAAGAATATCATGTGGAGCTTTATTGTGAGGGTGGAAAAAGAATAGTCAAATTTGAACTGTGAATACAGTGAATTTCAGATATAAGCAAACACCAGGGAATGCAAGCTTGTCTAATGTTACAGATCAGTCTCAGTAAATTGCACTACCAGGGAGCTTTAAAGTCAGACCGTGTTACTCGCAAACACGTTATTGTAGTGCTGAATTTACATGCTTTGGTGAGCAAAAGGTTTTCTGGCCGATGTCAGCCTCAGTTGACCCATGCACCAGTTGTGCGCAGTTCAACTAAAGCTGATGTCGTCCCAAGGACCTTTTGCTCACTGAGCATACCTGTGAGAACTAGAGATCTGTGTGCCTCCTATCAAATACTGTGGTATACTGGTGTGCATAATACAAAGACTGCCCTCTATATCCAAAGTTGTTTTTATATGCATATATATTTACAGAAAAAGTGTAGTAGGGACCTCTGGAAAAGCGTTGTATGCAAACTTTTTTTTACGTAGATTCGACTTTGCCCAAATCACAGTTTTGTTCAGGTGTGCTGATTCCAGCCAAAGTTGTGCACTGGCCTGTGATCTTGGACCTTATGGCTTGCAGCCCCGAAAGCAAGCTAAAATCACAAACACCAACCTGTGGTGCGAGGGGCACATCCAATAAAGTGATAAACAAGCAAGACGTCCGACCACTGAGACTCAAACTGTGCTGTCCAGTTGCTGAGTAAAGCACTTTTTCCACAACCCGCTGGTCCGGTCACCAACACACAGCCTCCAGCATCTGTAGAATCATCAAACAGCACAGGTTGCCAACCCTCATACACCTGTTGCCTATCACATTACAGAGCAATGCTTTGAAGTTGCAATCTTCGAAATTAACCCATTTAAACCTCATGAGTGCATTTCCCATATTTTTTAAGTGTTCCTTAACGACTGTGTACTAGTTGCAGGAGATGGATTGACCAAGATAATTCAAGAGTAGTGCCAGATTAGCTTGGCGCCTTCAGGCGCGAAGCTAATCTGGTACTACCCTTGAATTATGATGGTCAATCCATCTCCTCCTGTATGGCATTGGGGCTAAATGAGTTAACTCATTGAGCCTCAACACACTACATCAGGAGATGGATCAACTAGGAAAATTCAAAGGTAGTGCCAGATTAGCTTGGTGTCTGATGGCACCAAGCAAATCTGGCACTACCCTTGAATTACCATGGTCGATCCATCTCCTGCAACTGGTACATATTCGTTAGTTGACATTTCCAAAATGTGTAAAATGTGGCCATGGGGATAAGTGAGTTAAGTACAATGACGCTGCATTAGTACACAATCAAGCGCAAAACAATGCATATTCTATCACTGTGGTAACCTAGTGGGTCACTGCTGTAACCGGACTCAGTGACTGGGTGTAGGCGACTTAAATAGTTTATCAGATAGACAAAAACTGCCCATCTAATACAGTACTCAAGTGCCTACAGAGTTTAAGTCCGAATTCCTTTTGTGGTCTAGGGAAGGACTGAAGATTGCTGTGGAGAGTAGACTATAAGTCTACTCTGGTCTCGCATGCGCACAACTGAAATCCGTGTTTACTTGCCTCGCGTTGTGTTCAAAAAGCCAAAGTTACCTGCGCAATGGACTGACCACAGTATCCAGAAAAACCCTATTTTGACTGGATTTGGTGTTTGTTGTTATCGTTCCTACTGAGCTGCTAACGTGCGCTCGCACGATCAGTCGCACCGTCATACATGCACGGACATACACACAAACAAACTTCTCGCACGTACACACGCACAGTCTCAGTCTCGCTCTCACTCTAGCTGAGCATCATAAGATGGAAGTAAGGTTCCATGATTTATTTATACCAGAAAAACATTCATGATAAAACAACACAATCAAAATTAGTCAAACCAAGACAAATCCTTAATAACCTTAAACACCTATAGGCATAATACCTATACCTTCGATTACGACACCTAGCAGACCTATCTCCTATGACTAACACCTATAACGTTGAATACGATTCCTAGCGAACCTAACTCTAGGCCTAACACCTATATGCACTTACCTATAAAACCTACGCGCAATCCTACCACAGCCTAAGCCCTATTTAGGTGAATTAGAACTGAACTAAAACGCTACTGTCCTATGGGGTAGGGCCGGGGTGGTTGAGGAGATCATTGTTCACAATCGCCTCATGGGGTAGGGTCGGGGTGGTTGAGGAGATCATTGTTCACAATCGCCTCGTGGGGTAAGGTCGGGGTGTTGAGGAGATCATTGTTCACAATCGCCTCGTGGGTTAGGGCCGGGGTGTTGAGGAGATCATTGTTCACAATCGCCTCGTGGGGTAGGGTCGGGGTGTTGAGGAGATCATTGTTCACAATCGCCTCGTGGGTTAGGGCCGGGAAATGTAGGAGATCATTGTTCACAATCGCCTACGGGGGGGGGGAAGAGGGAGGGGAGTGTGAGAAATCACTGTTCGCAATCGCTCACAGGGGGGGAGGGGTGGTGAGCATTGTTCACACTCACCCCGAGACTGAGAATCGGCCGCTTTATATAGGCTCCCAGCCTCTGGGTCCAGAAACTATGTCACAGCTTCGCGCGTGTAGTCCGCTACACACCAACTAGCTAAGTCAGCAAAATTCTCGCTCACAGTGCGCCAAGCGTGCACTAAACCACTGAACTCTGACTCGCTGGTAGTAACTAGTGATAGCGTTAGCAGAGGGCTCCTCTGATACACTGCTATACTGCTGCAGTTAAAAGATGTTCTCAACTTAACTCATTCAGCCCCGACACACCACAGCAAGACATGGATCGAGCATGAAATTTCAAGGGTGGTAACAGAATAGCCTGGTGCCTACAGGCGCCAAGCTATTCTGGCACCACCCCTGAACTATCAGGCTCGATCTGTCTCCAGAATTGTGATACAATCCTTCAGAACGCAACTTACAAATTTGGGATTTTGGTCCTGGGGTAGAATGTGTTAAATCTATTCATTTTGGTTGAAGCTATCCTGCGTAATTCCACCAAAGCGTGCGTTTAACCTCTTCACTCCCAGTGGATGTACACTGAAAATCTAAATTTTGCACGAAACAGCCCCAGATGTCCAAGTAACATGGTTACAAAGTGGTGTTTGCAAGAGGCATAGACTGTCATGAGCAACTGCAGGGGGGCTCATCATGAGCCCCCTACTATTGCTCATGACAATCTATGCCTCTTGTGAACACCACTTCGTATCCACGTCTCTCATGCTCTGCGTCTTCACAAAAAAGAGAACAATTCGCATTAATATAGACACCATTCAGCCTCTTCATTGACAAACTACAAGATATAGATCTACACATGAGTCATGTAGATCTATATCTTGTAGTTTGACAGTGAAGAGGCTGAATGATGTCTATATTAATGTAAATTGTTTACTTTTGTTGTGAAGACGCAAAGCATGATTTATCCACCAAGATGGGAGGAGGGTGGGAATAGGACAATTTTGACTGAATGTCCAACTTGTAAAAATGATATGTATTATTCTGTAATTTGGGACCTTACAGCAATATATGGTCCAAAATCACAGACGAACACACATTTTGTGTCAACAAAAATCGGACCCAAAGATTTCACCTAGCCCAAATGTCCGCACAATATAAAACATCTAGTTGAAGCGAAAGGTTCTCAGGACAACATCAGTCGATTGCCTTTGAAGAGCTGCGTGCAGACCAACAACTTCTGACATCAGCCCAAGGACCTTTTGCTGAACTCTTTCAGCCCGGCGCACGTATTTCCCAAAATTTGGAGGTGTCATCTAACGACTATGCACTTGTTGCAGGAGATGGATCGACCATGATAATTCAAGGGCAGTGCCAGATTAGCTTGGCGCCTTTCGGCGCCAAGCTAATCTGGCACTACCCTTCAATTATCATGGTCGACCCATCTCCTGCTGCAGTGCGTCAGGGCTGAATGGGTTAATGGGTATTTTGCCACCCTTGCATACTTTACCATTATTGACATAGGAATTGAGGGTCTTCATGTAGTCTGCTCCTCCCCTGTACACTGCTGTGTGTCTGGCCCTGAAAGCGTCATGCTCGGCTAGGTCATGCAAGCGAGGAGTCGACTGAGTTTCACTCTGACTTGCCAGAAGCTCATTCAGGTAACCCCAGATGGAATCGAACATGAACTTGGCTCCCTGTGATGACAATTTAGCTGAGTGCTCAATTAACCCATATCATACTGAGGCTAAAAGCTTCAAATTTGTACACTGCCATATGCAACCTACATTATAGTACTTACAGATAAGGGTATACACCAATAGCTTCAGTTCAAGGGTAGTGCCAGAATAGCTTAGCGCCTAGAGGCGCCAGCTATTCTGGCACTACCCTTGAACTATTTTAGTCAAACTTATTTCACGCACCGCATGGTGATAAGGGTTAAATGCGATGATAAATATTTTCATAACTTGATTCTTGATGCTAGTTAATTTGCAGGATTTATGTTGAGCACAGTGCTAGGCCAGCACCAAGTCTGATTCTTAAGGTGACCTGCACCAAATCATCAAGTCATTAAAAAAAGAGGAAAAAGCTAACTCATTCATTTAGTACAAGTACAGTAGTATGAGAAAGGTAGCATAAATCAGGCACTACCCTTAGGCAATAATGGTTGACCTACCTATTCTTCCATCTCTATCATATTTGTCTTATTTATCAATTGTCCAGCCACACAGGCAACTATAATTCAAAGTACTAACCTCATGTGGATGGGGGTAAGCCATGTTTACACCCAAACTCTGAAACAAAACCAAAGTCTTTCAAAGTAAGAGATTTCACTGCATTGCACATTGTCATTTGGTATGGTATGGTGTCTCTGAAGCACACATATCCATCTATTTCAAGATGCTCAAGGCGCCCCAGGGATGGAAGCTGGAGCTTTCAAAGCCTGCTGCTACTAAGTGTTACTTTATGTGCAAACCTCCACCCTGCTATTAACCAATTCAGCCCTGACACACTACAGCAAGAGATGGGTCGACCATGATAATTCAAGGGTAGTGCCAGATTAGCTTGGCACCTGTTGGCGCCAAGCTAAGCTGGCACTGCCCTTGAATTATCATGGTTGATCCATCTCCTGCAACTGATGCATAGTCATTAGATGACGCCTCCAAAATTTGGGAAATACCTGCGTCGGGCTGAATGAGTTAACTTCGATGCATGTGATATATTTCTGTTTCCATTCCATCAGCCCTAACAGTCCTTCTCTTTTTGAATAGTGGTAATGGGATTTTTAACGTTGCACTTGATGATTATGCGTGCTGTACATACAAAGGTGAGACAGGCACAGAAAACCGAGTCTGTGCGTAAATTTGACTCGATGGAAATATTAATTTATCTCTAAAATGTATTTTTTCGAAAAATACTTACTGATGTCATTACTATATGGAACAACCTATAGCTAGCGTAATTTTAGCCCCAAAACTTAAGATGTGTACCTTCAGGGCCAGGGGAGGTCACCAGGGGTGCCGTGACCTGGTACCCGGGTAGCCTCCCTTCCCACCCGTAACGGGTAACAGCCCGAGCAGCCAAGCCACACCAGTTCTTTCGTTTAGTTGGCGAGCGGCAAGCGGGGCAGGTGGGAGGGCCATCCGAGTAATGACATCGGTAAGTATTTTTCGAAAAATGCATTTTTCTTTAAAAGGTATTTTTTCGAAAAATACTTACCGATGACATGACAAATGGGAGTGTCTACTACGTGCTCAAATTCTAGCCTACGAACCCGTTGTGTGCAAACACAACCCGGGAGGCACTCGGGGAACCCCCCCAGAGGGGCCAAGAGTTGTCTCCCGGACCTGCCTATCCGGTTCCGAGTCACCTGACTCGCCAGTCAGATACTAGGCTCACCAGCGGCAAGCGGGGCAGGTGGGAGGATCCTCCGGGTCATGTCATCGGTAAGTATTTTTCGAAAAAATACCTTTTAAAGAAAAATGCATTTATTTCATCAAAAACATTACCGATGACATGACAAATGGGAGAATCACGAATAGGAGGAGGGTGCCGCACCGGAACTACCGGCGACCAAGACCGTCCTCCCATTGCTAATTCCCAGGTAGCTAGCTAGGTGCGTACCTACGGCGCCTGCTGCGCCGGGAGGGAGTGCTGTGCCACCATGAGGTCCCCCATCAAGGCGAGGTTGTCTCGCTGTCCCGCAAGATCCCGAAGGTAGAAACGAGCGAAGGTAGATTCTGCTCGCCAGCCCACCGCGGCCACGATGTCCTTGACAGCGCAGTTCCGATCGAATGCGACGCTCGTGGCCATGGCGCGTACTTCGTGTGCGCGGATCTTCAGGCTCTGCGCTACACGTGGGTATGCCGATCGTATTACCCAGCGCAGCCAGGAGGAGATCGTCTGGGCTGTGATATCAGTCTTGCCCTGGCGTATGGGCAGGAAGAGGCGGGAGCGCCCTCTACGGGTAACTTTGGTACGGCGCAGGTAAATGCGTAGGGCACGCACGGGATCCTGTTGCCGAGTCTCCGGAGAGCAGTCAGGCCCTCCCAGGGGCCGCAGGGTGATGATCTGTGGGGCAGTTAGAGGCGACCTTGTCTTGGCAATAAAGTTGGGGTCCGTTAAGAGCTGCACTGAGCGATCCGCCCTGAACTGGAGGCAGTCTGGGCGGGTAGAAAGAGCGTGTAGCTCGCTAACTCTGGACGCGGTGGCCAAGGCTAGAAGGAAGCAGGTCTTGCGTGTCACATTCGCCAGAGGGGCGAGAGCGAGTGGCTCGAAGCGGGCAGAATTCAGCCACATCAGGACCCAAGGTAAGTCCCAGCGAGGAACGAGAGAACGCTGAGTTGGACGTTGGAGGCTGAAGCTGGACATGAGGTCGGAGAGGTCCTTACAGGCGCCGGGGTCTGGAAGGCCGAGATGGCGGTAAGTGTCAGCGACCATGGATAAGTATCCCCTGATGGTGATGGGAGCCAAACCTTGGACCTCGAAGAGCCAGAGGAGAAAGTCCGCGAGCTGGGGGTTAGTCAGTCCGGTGGGTAGGAGGCGACGGGCGTCGCACCAGGAACACAACACGCGCCACTTCCCTTCATAAACACGCCGGGTGGACGGCTTGCGGGCTGCAGCGATTGCCTCCACTGCCGCACCAGAGAAGCCTCGAGCGGTGAGGGCGCGCTGCACAACCTCCAGGCGTGAAGAGACAGGCGTTCTGGACAAGGGTGGAAGAGGGCCTGCCTGGGCTGCTTGAGCATAGACCGGGGCGTGGGAAGGCGCAGGGGAGGCGAGGTGGCGAGGTTGAGTAGGTCGGTGGTCCAGGACCTGGACCAAGCCAGCGGGGCGACCAGAAGCAGGACTGCGTTGCACTCTCGAAGTTTGTGGAGGACCTTGGGAATGAGGACTGTCGGAGGGTACGCGTAAGCGATGAGGCCGTCCCAAGGAATCGAGAGGGCGTCGAATGCCCAGGCCAGAGGGTCTGGAATCGGGGAGACGAAGAGGGGAAGCTGGTGGTTCCACCTCGTAGCAAAGAGGTCGATTAAGGGAGTCTCCCAACGGGCGGAGATCATCTTGAAGATATCCGGGCGCAACGTCCATTCTGTGTGGAGCAACTGGCCGCGGCGAGAGAGAGAGTCCGCCAACACATTCAAGTGGCCCGGAATGTGTCGTGCCAGGAGAGTAATGTCGCGTTCCTCGGCCCAGCGCATGAAACGGAAGAGGAGCATACAGAGGTCGGGAGAGCGGGTGCCCCCCTGCCTCTGGATGTAGGCCACCACCGTCGAGTTGTCGGAGAGGACGAGAAGCCGCTGGTTCTTGAGCTGGCTCTCCCAAACGAAGAGGGCTTGCCAGACTGCTTGCAGCTCTAACCATTTGCTGTGCTTGTCCGCAAACTCCGGGGGCCAGAGGCCGGACGCCGAGGCGAATTGAGGAAGCAGGTGGGCTCCCCACCCCGAGAGGCTCGCGTCGACACACAGGGAGAGGTGCGGGGGGGGGGGAGGACAAAGGGACTCCTGAAGCCAACCAAGCCGTGTCGGTCCAGCGTAGAAGATGAGGGCGAACCAGGAGGGAAACCGGGACCAGGGTGGTAAGGTCGCCGGAAGAGGGTCTCCAGAGAAGCAGGAGGTTTAGCTGAAGGGGGCGGGCGTAGAGGCGACCCAGGGGGAGAAGCTCCGCCACTGCGTTGATCAGTCCGAGGAGTTGAAGCCAAACTCTGGCGGGAGCTGCTTCCTGCTGAGCTAGCTGGTTGGCGAAGGCGGACAACTTCCGAATCCGGGGATCCGGGAGGCGAACAACGTTGAGATCGGTGGCAAAATCCATCCCGAGATGAATGAAGCGGCGCGAGGGCGTGAGATCTGACTTCCCGACGTTGAGGAGGAACCCCAGTCGCGACAGCAGACGCATCAGTGTATCCCTGTCCGCTTCCAAGACGGACTCGACGTGGTTCCTCAGGAAGAGATCGTCGAGGTAGTTGGACATAGGGCTGAGAGACGACTGCCGTGCCTTGGCCATTACTGCATCCATCAGGCGGGTGAAGACCCAGGGGCTGAGGTTGAGGCCGAAGGGGAGGGCTCGAAACTGGTAAACGGTTCCATCGAAGGCGAAGCGCAGATACCTCTGGGCGGCCGGATGTATGGGTACATGTAGGTAAGCGTCGGAGAGATCTAGGCTGACGGCGTAATCCATGGGTCGCACCGAGGTACGCAGGGCTCGGGCCGTCTCCATGTGGAAGGAAGGAGCCACGATGAAGCGATTCAGAGCTGAGAGGTCGATCACTGGGCGCCACTTGCCGCCGGGCTTGAGGACGACGAAAAGTCGGCTGTAATATCCTAGCGAGTCTGTGCAGCGCACAACCTCTGTGGCGTCCTTCCTCAAGAGAGAGTCGACTTCCCCCCGTAGGGCGCACTCCTTGAGCGGGTCTGCGGGGATCTCGGTCCACAGCGGAGTAGCGCGCAGAGGAGGAGGGGAACGAAAGGAGATCCGTAGGCCGAAGGAAACAGTGTCTAAAATCCACGGGTCGTCTGGAACCAGTAATCGCCACTCCTCGCTGAAGAGGGCGAGCCTGCCGCCGACTGGAGGACCCGAGACGGCCGGCGGAGGCGAAGGAGGGGTGGAGTCACTGAGCCCGCCCGCGCCCAGGGCGACGGGCGGGACGGGGCCAAGCGGGGGCGGGGGCGCTAGCTTGGCCGGGGCGACCGAAGGCAGGGCGACGGCGACGCAGGGACTGCAGCTGGACTGTCGAAGTCTGGGCGACAGGTCTGGTGGTCCGCAGGGAGCGACCCACGGCCTTGCGGGCTGACTGAAGCGCCGAGGAACAGACTTGGGAGGCCACCTGTCCGAATTGGAATCTTTGACGGGTTGCCAGGTGTCACCAAAGAGAAGGGGTCCCCCGAGGGGGGCATGACGCAGCTGAGTCTTCAGGTCGGCAGGCATTCCCCGGCAGGCCTGCAGGACAGCATCGCGGCGGAGTAAGTCACAATTGGAGGCTGACAGAAGAGTGATACGCGGCGCGGTTGGCCGCTTCAGCCAGGACGAGAAGATCGCCAAGAAGAGGGGGTCAGGGAAGGGTGCCACGAAACTTCCACGCGCCGGAGGAAGGCTTGCGTAAGGAGCTCCATGAAGCCGGCACAGGCCAAGGAGTTCCTGACAAGCGAAGCAGTCTTGTCCAAGCCCGCGGGGAGCGCGCGCCTAAGGGCAGAGGCCCCACCCGCCTGCACCACGGCGGCTGGGTCCACCGGAGGGAGAGGGCAGAGGAAGGCCTGGGAATGGCCGGCGTACCAGTGCTGGCGGAAGTAAATGTCGAGGTCGGGAGGCCATCTGTGGTCCGAGAAGAAATTGCTGTCCCGCGAGTCAGACAACAGGTGGGCCGAAAAAACATCCCGAAGCTCACGAAAGCCGGGGGGCTGAGGGAGGGTCTTGAACTTCTTCACCTGTCTACCCGCGTCGACGAAGGCAGAAGGCTTCCTCTTCAGGGGGGGGGGGGGGATGGAGGGCAGTCCTCTGCCGGAAGCGTGGCGGAGATGAGGTGGGCGACCTCGTCGAGAGCCAGAAGAGCCTCTGTGCGGGAGGAGGCCGGAAACCCGTGGGCTGTCGACGCATCTGAAGGAGAGAGCGGAGAAGGGGAGCGGCTGAGACCTCCTAGGAGAACCGAGATCGAATCATCAGGGAGAGGACTCAGCGAATCGTCGTCCACGACGCAAGGAGCTGTCGAAGAGAGACGGCGACCGTGACTCCGAGAGCGAGTAGCTCGACGAGGACGAGGGGAGCCATAAGGCGCCGAAGCACGCGGGGGAGAACGACGTCCGCGATGGCGACGCGACGAACTAGAGGAGCGGGAACGGCGGCGGCGATGAGACGAGCGACTGCCAGCTGGAGACCGCGAACCGCGGGAACGAGGAGGAAGGGAAGAGGCTGGGCGAGGGGAAGGGGAACGGACGGGACGAGGCAGACGGCGGGGAACGTGGGACGAACGCCGCGAAGAGGTAGAGCGCGAAGGCCCATGGTCCTGATGACGAGGAGAATCACGATCTTTACAACGCTCACGGGAAGGAGCGCGAGAGTGGTGGTCCGACTTCGAGCGCAAAGATGAACTAGACACAGGTAGTGGTGTGGTGAGTGTGCGCGAAAGTCTCCGCGAGCCGGACTCTGTAGCGAGGCGGGTTCGCAGCGGCCGAGGAGGATCCAAGGCCTTCCTAGGAGACGAGTGGGGACCGGTTGACCATGGACGGCGCGAGGCACGTCTCTCCGAACCGACCTCTGTCTCGAGATGGGTTCTCTGCCTGGCGTAAGGCTTGGTCCAAGCGCGTTCCCTCCTGGGAACCAGCGCCTCGAATTCCCGACTCCGCACACTACCTTGCTGTGTCCGCTGTGGAGATCTTTCCAGACTGGGGCCATCGGGGGCCAGAGCGGCCGGGGCGCCGGAGATGACAGCCGGCATTTCCTCAGGTCTTGCAACAGGCACAGGTGTCGGGCGTTCACGTCGGTAGAAGCTCCAAAGTTGGGACCAGCGGAGCTCCGACCAGAGGGCGCAAACGTCACATGAACGCTCAGATGTACAGCCGACACACGGCAGGCAGACCTTGTGCGAATCCGAGGGCCACTGGAAACCTCCACACTGAGAGCAGGTCATCAGGAGGGCACTGCAACACACCAAAAAAAAACCACTGCCGGTACGTAGTCGAGACCAACAGGGCTCGTCCTACCAAGGAGAACCGTACCGAACAATAATAACAACAGGGCTGTGCCCCCAGGCTATACTGTTGTAGCGCTCGAAGCTAAGCTTGCGCTCCCATAACAAAGCCTACCCCAGCCAGGCTGGAGAGTAACGTGCGCCAAACGACAATAGGGACGAAAGGGCCGTGCCCTCAGGCTATACTGCTGTAGCGCTCGAAGCTAAGAGTGCGCTCTCGTAACAAACATACCCCAGCCAGGCCGGAGATGAACGTGAGCCAAGCGCCGCAGCTGTTTTAAACAACGCTCCCCGAAGGCTACCCGGGGAAGCCAGTAACTTTCACCCAAAAAGGGGAAGGGCGAGGGCGAGGGCGCCAGGGCCCCGCCAAGCTAAGAGTCCCCGCTCAACAAAACCCACACAACACGAAAACAAGGTAGAGTCCAAAGGCTCAGGCCGGTACCCCGCCCGGGAACCGGCCCAGGGCACAACTAACTATCCTACCTCTCTGCCGAAGCGATAGCGGGAGAAGAGACGTCCATGTCGCCACCGGCGAACAGGCGGGAACCAGCAGGTCTGCCAAGCGAAGCCAACCAAGGCGGACGCCAAACCGAAGCGCAAGCGAAGCTGCAGCACAGCGAAGCAAGAAGCGAAGCAGAAGCGAAGCAAGAGGCGAAGCAAGAAATCACGGTTAACTCGAGCACCAAAGACCGACCGGTCGAAGCGAGTGCGAGAGGCTAGAACACGTCCGAAGGTCGTGAGCCTACGTAGCTGACTGGCGAGTCAGGTGACTCGGAACCGGATAGGCAGGTCCGGGAGACAACTCTTGGCCCCTCTGGGGGGGTTCCCCGAGTGCCTCCCGGGTTGTGTTTGCACACAACGGGTTTGTAGGCTAGAATTTGAGCACGTAGTAGACACTCCCATTTGTCATGTCATCGGTAATGTTTTTGATGAAATAAAATACATTTTAGAGAAAAATTAATTTGTTTCCTCAAAAACATTACCGATGTCATTACTATATGGAATCGCGAAGAGGAGGAGGGTGCCGCATAACCCAGTGCCTGACTGAGCCAGCCAGCCCCGTCCTCCCCGGCGCCATCTCCCGATAATTTTAGCTAAAGGGTTACCAACGCCACCGAAGGTGCCGGGAGGGAGTGTTGCGCCGCCGCGATGTCCCCCACCAGGGCCAGGTTGTCTCGCTGGCCAACCAGGTTACGGAGGTAAAACCGGGTGAAGGTCGACTTGGTCCGCCAGCCTACGGCAGCCAGAGTGTCTCGGACAGCGTAGAAGCAGTCAAACGTAAGGCTAGCAGCCATGGCTCTGACCTCGTGGGCCCGGAAGAGTAGCCGCCTGGCAGCGTCGGGGCAGAGGTCCTGGTAGGCGGAGCGCATCACCCATCTAGCCAGGAAGATTGTCTGGGCAGAGATGTCTTGTCTACCTGGGGACAGAGAAAACAAAAAGAGGCAGGAGCGTCCCTGGCGGAGCGGCTTGGTACGGCGTAGGTACACGCGTAAGGCTCTCACTGGGTCCTGTTGTCTGACTTCCTGTAGGAGTCGATCGGCGTAAGCGATTGTACAGTGATCACCTGTGGGGCCATCAGCGGGGACTGGTTCAAGGCCAAGAAGGCCGGGTCCGTTAGTAGCTGCACGGGGTCATCCGACCTGCACTACAGGCAGGCGGGGGCGCGGAAGGCGCGGGCAGCTCACTCATTCTGGAGGCTGTGGCTACGGCGAGCAGAAGTAAGTCTTCGTGTAGCGTCGGCCACGCTTGCTAGGGGAAGCGGCTCGAAACGCTAGCGTTCATCCAGAAGAGTATCCAGGGTAAATCCCAGCGCGGGATCAGGGAGCGGAGGGCAGGTCGCTGTGTGCCGAAGAGGGCCATAAGGTCAGCAAGGCCCTTACACTGTCGGGTTCCGCTCGGCCCGGGTGCCGCTAAGCGTCGGTGATCATAGTGAGGTAGCCCCTGAGGTGATCGGTGCCAAGTGCTGTTCGGCGAAAGCCAGGAAGAACTCAGCCAGCGGTGGGGAAGGCAGATCGGTAGTGGAGAGGCGACGGAGGTCGCACCAAGCTCACAGTACTCTCCACCTTCCCTCGTAGACACGCAGGGTTGAGGGTCCACGGCCTGAAGCGATAACTGTCACTGCCTCACTCGAGAACTCCAGCGGCGAGGGTTTGTCATCCAATCCCCAAGCGTGTAGCAGGAGTCTCCCAGAGCACGGAAGTAGAGCGCCTGGCGCAGTAGCTAGAGCATCGTGCAAGGAGCGGGAAGCCGGAGTGAGGGGCCCGTGGCCAGGTTCAGAAGGTCGGTGGCGCAGGAACTGGGCCAGCAGAACGGCGCCCCCAGCAACAGGATTGCGAAGCATCCCTGCGCTAGAGAAGCACCTTGGGGACAAGGTCTGAGGGAGGGTAAGCGGAAGCGCAGGGGCCATCCCAGGGAAGGGGGAGCGTAACGGCCACCCAGGCTAGGGGTTCCGGGACGGGTGAGACGAGGAGGGGGGAGCTGAAGGAACCACCCTGTCGCGAAGAACGAAGAGGGGGGGGGGGGTCTCCCCCGTGGCGCAGATCATCCGGGCGAAGCGCCTCTTCCTCTTCTTCTCACTTGGCGCGGAGACGCTGACCGCGCCAGGAGGGGGAGCCTGCAAGGACAAGCAGGAGGCTGTGAAGTATCTCGCTCGGGGAGAGACGCAGCGATCCTTGCACCAATGGAGGTGCTGGTAAGAAGAAGGCAGAGGAAGGGGAGCAGGTCCAAGGGGAGCAGGTCCCGTCCTGCTTCTGTACGTAGGACACACCGGCGGATTCGTCGGAACGACGATCAGGTCCTGATGTCCGAGAGTCAGTTTCCAAGGGAGGGGAGCTGCCATATCGCCAGTAACTCCAACCAGTTGAACGCTTGCCACCAGGACCGGTGGACAGCTGCCGGAAGCCGTGGCACGTTGGCAGCAGGTGTGCACCCCAGCCGGAACGGCTGGCGTCGACACAAGGGACAACTGGGGGGGAGGCGAAGGAGAGGGACTCCAGGCGCAAGCCAGACAGGGACCGCCTAGCGGCGGGGGAGTGGAACGAGCCGGGGAGGAGCCGGATGGGAGCCTCGATGTCTCTGGTCGAGGGCGCCAGCGAAGGAGATCCGCAGCGGTGCTCACTAGGCCAGAGAACTGCAACCAGGGCCAGGCGGAGACTGTCTCCAGCTGGGCACGAAGATGAGCCAGGTTCGCCAACTCCCAGATCCTCAGTTCCGGGAGTCACACCCAACGAGAACCGTCAGGAACTCCAACCACGGCGTGTGAAGCGGCGGGACAGAGCGAGATCCGAGTCGCCTAAGGACTACTTAGCCGCGGGTGTCGAGGAGGCCAGAAGGCGTCTCGTCGCTGTTCCCGGGAGGGTGCTGACCGGAGGCGCCGGAGCAATCGTCGACGTAGGTCGAGGAGGGCTCGACGAAGTCCGCCTGGCCGTGGCGAAGACGCCGACCAAGGGATGGGCGAAGACCCAGCAAAGGCGGCGGCGACGGCGGAACAGTAAGGTCGAGGACGGACGCCGCCTGAGGCCGTGCAAGGCCAGGCGGGGGCAGGGGCGGACTCGGGCCGGTGCGGCGGGCGGCGGAGACGTGCGGGGGAGGGCAGCGACGCCGGGCGGGTGTTGACCCAGGACCTCGCGGGTGGCTGGAAGCGGGAGGAGGTGAGGCGGGCTGACAAGGAATCTCAACGCGTCCTTCACCGACTGCCAGGACCGAAGAGGAGGGGATGCCGAGTGGAGCCTGTCGCAGCTGTCTCCGCAGGTCCAGCAGGAGGTAGGGGCGGGCGACGAGCACAGCAGGGCGTGGCATCGGAGCATCGAAGACCCAAGCGTTGACACGCCGCTCGGAAGGCAGGACTTCTTCCCCACAGCCAGGGCGAGGAGGGGCCCTAACAGCGGCGAGAAGGAGAAGAGCCAGCTCCAGGTAGACGAGCGCTTGCTTGGCCAAGTTGAGGGGTCCAGCACAGGTGAGAACGCCGCGGAGGGGAACGCCGTCCGAATCCGACAGGGAGGAAGCCACGGCGCGAGGCGCAAAGTCCACCAGCTGCTGCTGAGTGGCAGGATCCACTGCGGAGAGGGCAGAAGCAAGGCCTGTGCATGTCCGGCATCCAGCTGCGCTGAAAGGCGAAGGCCAAACCAACGGCCGGCGAAAGACGGTGACGAAGAACCCGCGTCGGAGCCTGAATCCTGCTGCAGGGGCAGAGACGGAGACACGAACCCTTGAACCTCGCGACGTGGCAGAGACGAAACTTCTAGGGCCGAGTCGGAATCCGCCGACGGGCGAAGCAGGAGGCCGACGCACCAGGAGCTGGAGAGGCGGAAGCCGGCGACAACGGGGCGAGACCCGGGCAAGCGGCAGAGAAGGCGCGGGCGGCTAGACCGACGAGTGGAGCGTCCATAAGAAGGCGGGTGCAGCACGTGTCCGACGGCGCGAAGGGGAGGGGAGCGGGGAGGGTGGGGAAAGGGTGCCGGGGAAGGAGAGGGGAAAGATGAGGCCGGAGGGCGAGCAGCACGGACGACCCAGGAGGACATCGTCCGGAGGGGGCGGCGACTTGTAAGAAGAACCAGCGATGCCCGAAGGGAAGACCGAGGAGAAGGGCGAGACGTCCGCGAAGCTGAAGCGGCGAGCGAAGGGGAGGCGAGAACCGAAGACGCCGGGCTGCGGGTCCGGTGTAGGACGCCGAAGTCCGAGGGGGCGTACGCAGGCGAGGGGCGAGGAGCTGAGTCCAGGCGGTCGCGAACCCGTAGTTGCATGTCGAGGGTCGTACGCAGAAGCCGAGGCTTCTCTTGTCTCTTATCTATCTTCTTCCGGTGTCGGAGAGAAGAGGCGTTCAGTTCTGCTGGAGGACTTGTGAGGCTTGGGTTCCGCAAGGTGGGGCGAGCTAGCTCGCTGCGGACCTGGCTCGAGCGAGCTGGTGTGTAAGGGGGGATCAAGGCGTCCCCCAATGTAGAGTGTAGGGTTTGTTTTCCGCAGAGCGGGGCGAGCGGACTCGCTGCGGACCTGGCTCGAGCGAGCTGGTGCGCAAGGGGGGAGCAAGGCGTCCCCCAATGTAGAGTGTTGGGGTTTGTTTTCCGCAGAGCGGGGCGAGCGGACTCGCTGCGGACCTGACTCGAGAGAGTGGGTGCGCAAGGGGGGAGCCTTGTATGCCGTCCCCCACCGGCAGTGAAGTGTGTTCCTGCTGAATCCGGGGCTGAAGCATGCTTGCGGAGGCAGGCGGACTGTCACGCTGTAGGCTCCGCAGCTGGGTGTCCCAAGGTCCTCTACCCAGAGCGCAGACATCACGGGAGGGTCCCGAAGTGTATCCAGCGCCGGGGAGGTAGATCGCATGCTTGTAACTCGGCCACTGCAAGTCGCCACATGGTGTGCAGAAGCGGGCTTGAGCACTGCAACAGAGTGAAACAACGAAGCGACTGGTCCTAGTAGAAGGCCACGTTCCCCGAAACTAGCTAGGTAGTTATTTGGGTTTAACGCCGAGCAGGCGACTAAGGCCATCTCACAGCGGTCCCTCAAGAACCGCGCACACTTCCACCCTTCCCCACTATCCTGTTCTGAGCAATATCGCTTTCCTAATAACAAGCAACGATATAGCAAAGAATGCCGGCGCACGCCGCCAAAGCGCGGCACTGGCAAACATCGAGACCTTACCTGGACATCTCACAAGGGACAGGGGAAGGTAGCACCTGTAGACGAAGAAGAAGAAGAAGCGCCCACGCGGCAGAGGCCCAGAAGCATCCAGGAAGAGGAAGGCTGGGTCCGCGACGAAGGTCCCGGCCGTCCAACCGGCGAACTTGACCTGCGAAGCCGACGTAAAACTCTCAAGCCGGAACCGGTGCAGGACAGCACTCCCACGAAGGACGAAGGCCGGCCCAACGGCCCAGGGACCTATCTTCCGGCAGCGACGCAAGAAGCACCCGTGACACTCACTACTAAAAGTCACAGAAGGCGACGCGCAGGCTGGGAACGAAGCCACGCTAACGAAGTCCAAGGGCCCCAAGAACCAACACAGCCGTAGGTAGCACAGTAGAGGTCTAAGAACACGACCCTACGCTACAACACGGACAGAAAAGTTCCAAGGCAAGGCATAGGCCAGGAACGAGGTCCACTGACGACAGTCCAAGTACTCTGAACCATACACAGCCGTCGGCACACACAAGGCCAGAAGTTCCAAGGCAAGGCGAAGCACCGGCCGGGAACGAAGTTCACTGACGAAAGTCCAAAACTCTTGAACCATACACAGCCATCGGTACACACAAGGCCAGAAAGTTCCAAGGCAAGGCGAAGCACGGGCCGGGAAAGAAGCTCACTGTCGAAAGTCCATGTACTCTTGAACCATACACAGCCATCGGTACACACAAGGCCAGAAAGTTCCAAGGCAAGGCGAAAGCACAGGCCGGGAACGAATTCCATTGACGAAGATATTCAAGTACAGCTTGAACCATACACAGCCGTAGAAGCAGAGGGCTAAGCAACACGTCTATACGCTGCAAGCTAAAGGAAAGAACTGGTGTGGCTTGGCTGCTCGGGCTGTTACCCGTTACGGGTGGGAAGGGAGGCTATCCGGGTACCAGGTCACGGCACCCCTGGTGGCCTCCCCTGGCCCTGAAGGTACACATCGTAAGTTTTTGGGCTAAAATTACGCTAGCTATAGGTTGTTCCATATAGTAATGACATCGGTAATGTTTTTGAGGAAACAAGAGGAAAAGTCCATATCCCATTCCTGCCCACCAGGGGATTCAAACCCAGTATCTTACAACTGCCAGAGCAGCATCTTATCCACTAAGTCCTCATGTCAACACTGATATAAATGCATCAAAAAAACTGCAGGACTCACCGCAACAGAACCTGCTGCCAACAGCCAAAGGGTTACAATGTAAAAGACTGAGGCAAGAGAAACATCAAATGTGCTGTCAAGTGTGCCTTTTCTGGACAGGCGATTTTAAAGCTACATATATCACCCCCTTGTGCACGCAACCACCTGTAACCCATTTAACCACAAGGTCACATTTCCTAAATTGTGAAGGTGTCACCTAAAGACTATGTACCAGCTGCAAGAGATGAATCGACCATGATAATTCAAAGGGTCTCTCTTGGTTTGACTTCGCGAACGAAGATTCTATAGGGGTTGCCCACGACGTCTGCAGGCATTTTCGTGGCTGCGGAGGCCAATCCAGGACAGGCAGGTTCGACCACAGGGCTGCAGGGGAAGATCTGGCCAGGGTTCTGAGTTTTGACATCTCTGTTTTTTTCTCCTGAGCCGCTTGTCCTTAAGGCTAGCTCTGCGAGAGTCCTCAAAGGAGACGGCTGCCTTGTAAATAGTGGAGCGCCAGGTGTCGCGGTCCGCAGAAAGCGAAGACCACTGGCGGTGGTCGATTTGGCAGGCACTAAGTGACTTCTTGAGACTGTCTTTGTATCTCTTCTTTGGTGCCCCTCTGTCTCAGTGTCCGGTGGCGAGCTCGCCGAACAGGGTGATCTTGGGTAGGCGATGATCTTCCATCCTGGAGACGTGCCCCGCCCAGCGAAGCTTTGTCTGCAGCAGCAAAGCCTCGATGCTCACAGTATCCCCCTGTTCAAGGACCTCGACGTTGGTGACATAGTCACTCCAGTGAATGTCGAGGATGGTACGCAGGCAGCGCTGGTGGAAGCGTTCGAGGGCCCAAGACTCGGAATCATACAGCAGTGTAATGAGGACGACAGCTCTGTACAAGCTGATCTTGGTGCCTTTCTTCAGCTGTTGATTGTGCCACACCCGCTTGAATAGTCGCCTGAAAGCACTGTTCGCTTTTGCCAGCCTATTGTCCAGCTCCTTGTCCAGCTTGGCGTCTTATGTGATGATGCAGCCAAGGTAGGTAAATTGGTGTACAGACTTCAGTTCGGACTCGCCGATGGTGTTGTGGGGAGGGCAATGCTCTTCCTTGGGTGCCGGCTGATGAAGGACCTCTGTCTTTTTCAGACTAACCTCAAATCCAAAGAGCTGGGCAGCATCTGCGAAGCAGGACATGATGCGCTGCAAGGCTCTCTCTGTGTGTGCAACGAGGGCAGCATCATCAGCAAAGAGAAGCTCACGAATCTGTCGGTCTAGGGTTTTGGTGTGGGCTTGCAGTCGTCTGGGGTTGAACAGGCTGCCATCGAGACGATACCTGATGTACACTGCGTCGTCATCGTCGAGGTCCATTGTGGCCTGCTTTAACATCATGCTAAAGAAGATAGTAAAAAGGGTCTGTGCCAGCACGCAGCCCTGCTTCACGCCATTGCGAATGGGGAATGGTTCTGAGAGGTTACTGTTGAGTCTGACCTGGCCTTGCTGGTCCTCGTGGAGCTGGACGATCATGCTGAGGAACTTTGGGGGACAGCCAAGTCGCTCCAGGATCTGCCAAATGCCTTGCCTGCTCACAGTGTCAAACGCTTTCGTTAGGTCGACAAACGTTACGTACAGCCCTTTGTTCTGCTCGCGGCACTTCTTCTGCAGCTGTCTCAGCACAAAGACCATGTTGGTGGTACTCCTGTTGGCTCTGAAGCCACACTGGCCTTCTGGGAGGTGGTCTAGCGATGGCAGGTACCAGCCGATTCAGGAGCAGCCTTGCGAGAATTTTCCCGGCAATGGACAGCAGGGTAATTCCATGATAATTAGAGCAGGCAGACTTCTCTCCTTTGTTCTTGTACAGGGTGATGATGCCTGCATCACGGAGATCCTTTGGTAAAGTTCCTTTCTCCCAGCAGCAGAGAAAGAGGTCGTGGAGCTTGTTGTGCAGTGCTGGGCCTCCATGTTTCCAGATCTCTGGCGGGATTCCATCAATGCTTGCTGCTTTGCCACTCTTGAGCTGGTGGATGGCCTTGAGGGTCTCTTCAGTGGAGGGCGGTTCGTCCAATTCAACCTTTACTGGGAGGTGTGGGATTTGGAAAATGACTGCTTCTTGAACAGTGCGCTCAGTGCTGAAGAGGTCCTGAAAGTATTCCGACCAGCGGTTCAAGATGGAGTGCCTGTTCATCAGCGCTTCGCAGGGGACTTTGAACCAGGTGCCTGGGGCCATACACTGCTTTCAGTGCTTCGTAGAAGCCCCTGTAGTCACCCTTGTCAGCGCAAAGCTGGGTCCTCTGTGCGAGTCTGGAGTGGTGACTCGCACTGGAGCTCTCTATGCTTGTGCTGGAGACTGCTGCAGATGAGGCGGGAGGCACAGGGCAGGAAGGCTAGGCTAGGTGGGCCTGGTGGGCGGCTCTTCTTTTTGCTAGAAGTTCCTGGATCTCTATGTTGTTTTCGTCAAACCAGTCTTTGTTCCTCTTTCTAGCAAAGCCCAAGACTTCTGCAGAGGATGTTGCAATAGCAGTTTTCAGTTGTTCCCTGAGTGTTTCAGGGGAGGAGTCTGCTGGATCAGCTGTGTCTTTGAGCATGCCCTGCAAATCTGTCTGAAAGGCAGCTTTCGCATCGTCACGCTGAAGGCTGGCAACATCAAGCTTTTTCTTGAAGGGGCCCCCTTTCTTGGGTTTCAGCTTGAGGTGGAGCCTGAGTTTGCAGCAGACAAGGCAGTGGTCAGTGTGACATTCTGCGCTGGGCATCACTCTGGTGAGGAGGACATCACTGTGGTACCTCGGACGCACTAGGACATAGTCGATAAGGTGCCAGTGTTTGGAGCGAGGATGCATCCAGGTGGTCTTTCGACTGTCCTTTTGCTGGAAAGTAGTGTTGGTGATGACAAATTGCTGCTCTGCACAAAACTCCAACAGTAGGCGGCCATTGTCATTGCAGTTCCCAACGCCATGCTTGCCGAGGACTCCTTTCCAGGCTTCAGAGTCCTGGCCCACTCTGGCGTTGAAGTCGCCAAGGATGATGACTTTGTCGTCTGCAGGGGTGCTCTGTAGGAGGCTGCACAGGTCAGTGTAGAACTTGTCTTTTTCTGCAGGCTCTGCCAGGAGGGTTGGGGAGTACACACTGAGAAGGGTGACGTATTGCTGGTGTCTCAGTGGGAGGCGCATGGACATGATGCGGTCGGAGTGACCCGTTGGTAGGTTTTCCAGCTTAGTCGCAATGGAGGTCTTGACCATGAAGCCCACGCCTGAGAGCCGACTTTCTGATGCAGGCCTGCCTGACCAGTAGAGGGTGTAGCCAGCGCCAAGTTCTTGGAGGCTGCCTTCGTCCGGGAGGCGTACTTCACTGAGCACGGCGATGTTGATGTTTAACCTCCGCAATTCATGAGCAATGAGGGCGGAGCGACGTTCAGGGCGCCCGCTGTCTGCTGTGTCGAGCATGGTTCAGATGCTCCAGCATGCTACGTTGAGTCCGGTTGTGGTCGTCATGGGAGTGGATCCGTTGTTTTTTCTTGTTTTCTGACCGCAGGAGAAGATGCCCGTTGACCACGGCTAGCCAACTGGGGTTGCGAGGAGACGAGCTTTGGTTAGGCCACCTTTTCTAGGCCCCTCTCCGTGTGGAGCAAGCAGTGCTGTCCCTAGAGAAGGCTGCATGGTCGTTCAGGGTGTGCCGAGTGACGTCATCCCCAGGTCAACATCAGGCGACCAATATCCTGAACCGCCTGCATGCAGGTTTGAGACTGCAGCTTCCAGTGACATCTTTCACCTGCTGTTTCACCCCTCACCCATTGCTACAGGACTTGGAATGGTCGGTGTCATGGTCCGAGGATGTTTCCTAAAGCCTGCGCGGTGGAGCTTTTTGGTGGAGTGCAGTGTGCGCAGTACTGGCCCCACCCTTTAAACCCTTGGTTCGTCTGCCATGGCCTAGCAAGCTGGGACGTTGGCATCGAGGTCCTCGGGTCGTAGGTTTTATATCAGACTGTCCTTGTCCTAGTCTCTGGCTCAAAAACCTTCCCTGGAGACATGGGGGCTTTGATGTCAGGGTTTTCCTCCCTTAGCCTTTCCGCAGCCAAGCGGCCAGGCCTGCAAGGCAGCAGGACAATGATTTATTTTTGAGGTTCTCTCCTCTAGATCCATCGTGTTTAACCTGGGGGCTAGTGCTGCCCAGTTTTTGGGGTCACCTCGGAGAGGATGTGGCCGGGGACCACGCACGGGCGGTCTTGGAATAGAGGGATGCTATGCTAGTCCGGAGGGATTACACACAAGGGTGTCTCACAAAGGCCAAGATCCCGAAGGAGGCGCTGTAAGAGTTCCCCACTACCTGAACCACCAACGCAACTCGTCCTCTGGGGTCCCCACCCTTTGAGTCAGGCAGAGACCCCTTGACCCCTCAAAGGGTAGTGCCAGATAAACTTGGCGCTAACAGGCGGCCAGCTAATCTGGCACTACCCTCAAATTATCACAGTCAACCCATCTCCTGCTGTAGTGCACCGGGGCTAAATGGGTTAAATGTCATCTCATACCCAAACACTGATAGTGCAAAACCTGTGACCTGCAACATTTATTCAAATGATGCCTACATCCCTGTGCGCAATGGCCATCAGGCTGATGTCGGGCAACGGTGGGCCAATGGTGCCTGACGTCAGCCTGATGGTATGGCCGTGCATGGGCCAATGATGCCCAACGTCGGCCTGATGGCCTTTTGTGCATTGGGATGTAACTGGAGAAATACCCACTTTGCCTTCTGTGTCTTGGACTCGCTGCTTTAGGTCAGCCATGAAAGCAAATGAATGCTCGCTCTCTGCCGAGTATTTGAACACAGTTTTTTTGTCTCCCTTGGCAAGTCCTTCCTCCCGCTGAGCATCATCATACGCCTGCAGCACAAAATACATGTAACGTTGTAGCTTGTGGAGATTTTATTGATAAAGGAAACAAATGGCAAATATTACTTTCGGATCTAAAGGCCACGCAGGAAAATTTCTGATTTATTAAACAGATGATCAAAACCTACAATTTTCAAATCTGTTTTGCTGAATTATGCAGTGGGGGGGGGGGGGGGAGGGTGGGGGGTGGGGGGGGGGTGTGGAAGCATTATTTTTTTCAATGGCATTCTGTCTATGACCAGTTCAGCATCTACGGGGTAAAAATCCCCTCAGCTTTAGTGCATCAGTCATGCATGTCAAATCATAACTTGCAACTTGGGGAGGCATCTGAAAGAGCTGTTGGGGATAGATCAGCCATGACAGGTCAAAGGTAGCGCCAGATTCACTTGGTGCCTCCAGGAACTACTTTTGAACTATCATGGAAAGTCCATTCCTTGCTTATCTTTGTTATCCTAAGGGTGAGTGAGTTACTGAAACCCTAATCTTCTTCTGGTATACTCAGTTCAGAGTAGAGTTATATACTGACGAGCAAAAGAAATGTGACATGTTCAGTAGAATTATATACTGATGAGCAAAAGAAATACGACATTTTCAGAACCATAGGCAACACTTTAGTGTTTCTGATGGTTCTGAAATAGTATATTATACTGGGCAACTTTCTACAGAATACAACATATCTGACCCCCTTTTTCTCCACATCAGACCTTATCTCTGAAGCACAGACAGGCCGGCAGAACACCTGGGTTGTTGAGATGTCCATGTAGAAATTCCAGTTCCGTAACGCTTTTGTCTCTCACGCTGTCCAGCCATGGGTACTGTCCAACAGCGTTGTCAAAGTTTTTCTGGAGGAGTTCATCGTCTGCCCCATGCCAACCATAACGCTGTAAAAATGTATGATACAAACTGGATGATTTAAACTTTAAAATCACATTTTACATTTTAATATGTCACTAGAGTGTACCTTTTGCATAACTCTTCCACGTCATGTCACAGAGGAAGGTACTGTTGTAAGAACTCCTACTCCCATTAATATTCCTAATGTCACTTAAGATGTGAGCAATTCTGCACATAAAACCTTCAATAACAAAAATACATATCACGTCAGATAATATAAACTAGTTAATATCAACTAATTACTAAAAGATACCTGGCATACAGATAAGATTTGTCATAAGTACAGCAGAACTTTCACTGAACAACAACCCTCAAGCAAGATCACAAACAGCCATACCTGGCCAAAGAATCCGACAAAAATGTCTGAGCGGTCCACCTCACGCAAGCAAATGTTGATGACCTGAGCATCTTCAGCAGCCTGAGAGGTGATACCCCATCTCATATCAACCGCTACAAACTGCACGCCATGCATGCTGCAAGCATGCTGAATCTGTGGGAAATACTTCCGTGTAAATTCCTCTCGCTCCTCCTCCATTCCTCCAAATGGCGATGAGAAAAAGATGCGGCATGTGCATGGTTCTCTCAGCTTTAGGGTCTTCTTTCCCATCTTGATGTGGCAATTACCTCGATCCCAAAACTTGACTGGAGAAGTTGCAACTGTGAACAAAACAAAACAAAGTCTTTAACCATTGGGGTGTCGGTAGCACTTTTTGACAGGCTGTTGCACTGGTCAAGTTGGCATTCAACGAAATGTCATGGCAACGAGTTGTCAATTCGCTGATTGTCACTTCAATAAATTGTAATTTGACCAGTTGTCATTCAACGAGTAGTTGTAAACCCACCTTGCAATGCTCATGAACCACTTCTCTTTTCTTTGCAATAATTTATTTGGGGAAAAAGTTTTGATACACTTCTTTGCGAGGATGTATTACTTTACACTTAATACTCCATTAAAAAGAATTAATGTTATCTACTCAGCCGTTTATGCCCCAGCTCAGGTAAGCAGATCAAAGTCACAGATTTTCAGCTGTTACTGTAAACCAGTTACCCAATGCGCAAAAGACCTTCGGGCCGATGTCATTAAATGGGTCAAACGTAAAACACAAAGCTTTCCCTTCATCGTGTGCACATTTGCTTGGGATACAATGGTACTACATGATTACGTCATGTTGTGAGGTGAACGTCAGTTATTTTTACGTATGAGAGGATCAGGAGAGGTAGTTTTTCAGCTACTTTCCAAACTGAAAAAAAAGGACCGTTTTAGCTCCTAACTGTTCCTAATCACACGTACTCGCAGCCAGGACGAACAGGTGACTTATGCAGACAGTTTTATTAAATATCAGTCGGGTATATGTGAGATTTTGAAATGTAAATGATCATGGAAATGAAAAAAGGTTCAAAGAGTTTTAACTGTTTTACAAATATTCGCCAAAAACAAGCGTGGTTCCCGAGCACGATGAACACGCTCTGCCGTAGTTCTGGTGCAGTCAAAAATATTCAGTATATTGGAAGAAATTTGAACGTTTCGAAATACGCCTTACCTCCGAAACTATTCAAGGTAATTGCTTTATTTTGTTTGCTACTGAAACACACAATATTTAAATTAAGGCAAGGGTTAAATCTAATATCCCGCTACAGCTTTGGGTGGGTAAATATTTTGTTAGTAGCGCGTCTGTAGTGATGGCCGAATTTTGTTTTCCCGAACAAAAAAGTATGTAGGGGGAACAAGTCACAAATCTAAATCTGCGGTAGCTCACTGGTACCATTGACATGTCCAGACTGACGTACGAGATACACAACAGATCTTTTCATCACTTTTTGTTAAACGCTCTGTTATTGTTATTGTTGTTGTTTTAGGGGGGGGGAGGACTGAATGTCAGTGGTTGAGACGCCGCGGGGAGCCGGGCAGCGGCGGCAACTCATTTTGAATTTCAATTGAAACGGCAGGCCGCCGCGCCGGCGGCGGGAGGCGGGGATTCCTGCTCCGGGACTGAGTATGTCATATGACTGAACTTCAGTAAAATGACAGAAACGAGGGAAGAGGCAAATCTGAACAGATGATAGCCAAATCAAATTAGCGCGTCGTAGTGATGGCCAAATTTTGTTTCAGTGTTCCCGAACAAAAAAAAAGTATGTAGGGGGAACAAGTCACAAATCTAAATCTGCGGTAGCTCACTGGTGCGCCCATTGACATGTCCAGACGTACGAGATACACTGCCGAGATCTTTTCATCACTTTTTGTTAAACGCTCTGTTATTGTTATTGTTGTTGTTTTAGGGGGGGGGAGGACTGAATGTGGTTGAGACGCCGCGGGGAGCCGGGCGGCGGCAACTCAAGACGGCAGGCCGCGCGGCGGAGGCCGGCGGGGATTCTGCGGCTGGACTGAGTATGTTATGACTGAACTTCAGTAAAATGACAGAAACGAGGGAAGAGGCAAATCTGAACAGATGATAGCCAAATCAAATTGTCACTGAAATGGTCACTATCGTATATTTTTATATAGCACTGACACTGCATGTGGCACTGATACAGTGTCTTGCGCCCCTTTACGGTGTAGGCCGCGGCGGTCACATACTCAGTCCAGTCACTGAGGTGAATCAGTTGTATCATCAGCAAACACTGGCGGTTTCTAATAAAAATAAATAATAATTACGGTATTTATAATGTGCTTATCTTATAATAATTATAACTCTAAGCGCGCACTCACAACTCACGCACGCATGCGCACGCTTAGACAACGGCTCGCGTACCACAAAAAGTGAAATACATTACGACACTGAGTCGACTTGGGGTGGGGAGTGTGGTGATATCGCTAGAACTGTTGAAAGAGGTGAGTTTTGAGGGCGGACTGGAAGGAGGAGTGAGAGTGTTTCTGACGGAGAGAGAGTGGGAGAGTGTTCCAGGTGGATGGACCGTATACAGAGAAGGAGCGGGGGCCGAAAGTGCTGAGTTTGGTGCGGGGATGTGGAGGCGGAGAGGGTCGGAGGCGGAGCGGAGGGAGCGGGGAGGAGTGTAGGGGTGAAGTAAGTTGGAGAGATAGGCAGGAGCGCAGTTGTTCAGGGATTTGTAGCAGAGAGACAGAATCTTGTATTGGATGCGTTGGGGGGTGGAAAGCCATTGAAGGAGTTTGAGCAGGGGAGTGATGTGGTCGGATTTTTTCTTTCTGAGGACGAGGCGGGCAGCATTGTTCTGGACACGTTGGAAGGTGAAAGTGGTGGAGTGAGGGAGGCCGGAAAGGAGAGAGTTGCAGTAGTCGATGTGAGATAGGATGAGAGAGACAGCAAGTTTGGTGGCAGCTTCGGTAGTGAGGTATTTTCTGATCTGACTGATGCGGCGGAGGTGGAAATAGCATGCCTGTGCCGTGGCAGAGACAAAGCTGGTCATGGAAAGAGAAGAATCGAGGATAACGCCGAGGTTTTTGGCCGAGTCAGAGAGGGAGATGGGGGTCCTGTCGAGTTGAAGGTGGAGAGAGGAAGGGAGCTGGGAAATTTTCTGGCGAATGCCTACCAGCATGGCTTCCGTTTTGTCGTCGCTCAGTTTAAGCTTGTTTGCTGTCATCCAGTTTTTCACGTCTTCGTAGCAGTCCGGAAAAAGAGAGGCCAAGACCTCACATCAGCAAACAAGTACAGACTTGTCAACAAGAAGATCAGGAAGAGGATGAAAGAAGCCAAAGAAGATTGGATTGAAGACCAGTGTTGTAGCGTGGAAGAGGGCATGGCAAACGGCAACAGCAAGAAGGCTTATGAAACGCTAAGGACCCTCACCAAGACTCAACAGCGAACAGCCACAGTCATCGAAGACAGCAGCGGCCAACTCCTTACGGAAAACACTCCTGTACTAAACAGATGGACTGAGTACTGCCGAGACTTGTATAACTACAAGGCTGAGCCAGACACCAGCATCCTCCAAAACAACCAGGCTGGGGCCAGGAAGGCTGAAGACCTGCCAGTGTTAGCTGAAGAGGTGGAAGCAGCCGTACGCGGCCTGAAGGGAGGAAAGTCTCCAGGTGTAGACAACATACCTGCTGAACTGTTGAAACATGGAGGAGAAGTAACAACGAAGGTCCTCACTACACTCTGTCAAAAGATCTGGGAGCAAAAGAAATGGCCAGTAGAATGGACACAGTCTCTAGTGATCCCGCTCCCCAAGAAAGGAAACATGAAACAGTGCCAGAACTACAGAACTATCAGTCTGATAAGTCACCCTAGCAAAGTAATGCTTAGAATCATTCTCAACCGCCTCAAAACTTTCGCCGAGGAACTGCTGGCAGAAGAAGAGGCTGGCTTCAGAGTTGGAAGAAGCACTGTAGAGCAGATTTTCAACTGCCGCGTCCTGATCGAGAAACATCTGCAGCATCAGCGCGAACTCTACCACAACTTCATTGATTTCAGGAAAGCATTTGATCGCGTCTGGCACGACGGACTCTGGCAAGTCATGAGATCGTTCAACATAGAGGAGGGACTGATCCAAATGATAGAAGCGCTTTATAAGAACGCCTGCAGCGCGGTTCTACTTAACAATCAGTCAGGCGAGTTCTTCAGGACGACGATCGGTGTCCGTCAAGGATGCCTGCTCTCTCCTGTCCTTTTCAACATATTCCTGGAGAAGATCATGCAGGAAACCCTCCACGACCACCATACTTCAATCTCTATTGGTGGCAGATCCCTGTGCAATCTTCGATTCGCAGACGATATTGACCTCATGGCAGGCAGCAATAGTGAGCTCCAAAACCTGACAGACAAACTTTCAAGTAGCGCAGGGTCTTATGGCATGGAGATCAGTACGGATAAAAGCAAAGTGATGATCAACACCACAAGCGACAGCAGCAGCAACATTCACATGAACGGCCAGAAGCTAGAAGAGGTCAATAGCTTCAAGTACTTGGGAGCCACCCTGTCCAAAGACGGTAGTTGCGTAGCAGAGATCCGTATCAGGATAGGTACAGCAACATCCGCAATGGCCAGGCTGGACAGGATATGGCGAAGTAACTCCATCAGCTTCACCATCAAGTACAGGCTTTACAAGTCCCTCGTAGTGTTTATTCTACTCTACGGCTGTGAGACTTGGACACTGCTTGCAGACTCAGAAAAGAAAATCCAGGCCTTTGAGAACAAGTGCCTGAGGAAGTTGCTCCGCATCTCGTACCGCGAGCACAAAACCAACGAATATGTACGGAGCATCGTCACTTCCCTGGTGGGCCCACATGAACCTCTTCTGGCAACCGTGAAACGGCGCAAGCTTGCTTGGTTTGGCCACGTGACCCGACACAACACCTTGTCCAAGACTATCCTCCAAGGCACTCTCGAAGGAAGTCGTCGGCGAGGTCGTCAGAGAAAGAGTTGGGTCGCAAACATAAAAGAATGGACCGAACTCGAGATGCCAGACTTGCTTGCCACCGCCCAAAATAGAACTCAGTGGAGAGCACTGTCTGTTGCTGCTGCCTTTCAGTCCCCCCAACGCCCAGTTCGGGCAAGGGACTGATGATGATGCTGTCATCCAGTTTTTCACGTCTTCGTAGCAGTCCGGCAGCCGTGCGAGTCAGTAGTGACTGAGTGTTGTCGAGTTTGTCTTTGTCTAGTAGTTGTGAGTCGTCAGCGTAGAGGTGGTGGTTTATGTGGTGAGACTGGATGATGTTGGACAGGGGAGAGGTGTAGAGCGTGAAAAGGACCGGGCCCAGGACGGACCCCTGTGGAACTCCGCAGGAGAGCGTGACTGCGGGGTTGGAGGAGACGCCGTCGATGGTGACGGACTGCTGTCTGTCGGAGAGGTAGGAGAGAAACCAGGAGTGAGCAGAGCCAGTGATTCCAAAGGAGTGGTGAAGGCGGTGGAGGAGGATAGAGTGGTCTATAGTGTCGAAGGCGGCAGAGAGGTCGACTAGCGTAAGAAGGGAGATGTTGCCCGAGTCGGTGGAGAGAAGCACTGAGGTCGTTTAGGATATGTAGAAGGGTTGTTTCAGTGCTGTGATGTTTGCGATAGGCGGACTGGAAGGGACTGAGGAAGTTGTTGTCGGTGAGATGGAGGTTGAGCTGGTTGAGAACAGCCTTCTCAAGAAGCTTGGACAGGAAAGAGAGATTGGAGACTGGGCGATAGTTTTTGAGTTCGTTTGGGTCGAGGTTGTTTTTTTTTAGGAGAGGACGGACGATGGCGGACTTGAAGATATCGGGGACGGAACCGTTCTCTAGTGTAACACTGAGCTATACACACCCTGGATCCGCTAAAGCCTTGGGCGAGTAAATGAAAATTGAAGCCGGGGGGTGGGGGGGGGGGGGGAAGCAGACAATGCCAGAGTATTTCCCCCCTCCCCCTCCCCACCCCACCCCCCACCCCCCCCCCCAAAAAAAAAGAATAATAAATAACCAAAAAATGTCGCTTTGTTTTATAAACAGTAATTAAAAAAAAAAAAAAGAAGATGAAGTTATTTTCACTGATTCTGATTTTGGGAACGAAAATATGTTTGGAGATGAAATCTCATAAGATTTTGATTGTGTTTATGTTTGATTTTTTTCGAGGAATGGACGGCTGTTGCTTGCTCCAGGGACCGATGGGGGGAGGGGGGGGCCTCTTCCCCCCCCCCTCCCCAGTCCCTAATAACATCGACCCCCCACCCCCCACCCACCCCCACCCCACACACACACACTTTCCGCTGCGCTATTTTGTTTTTCGGCCACTGGAAAGAGCAAGTTGAAGGGTTGGCGTTGGCATTGGCCTTTTGTGTCTGGTTGAAGGTCACAAACACTGAAAATTTGCCCCCCCCCCCCCCCCCCTTCCGAGAGGTGATTGATCCGCCCGTGCTTGATTTTTCGAGGTCCGACTATTGTCTACCGGCCCCCCCCCCCCCCCCCCCACTTCCTCCCAATGAAGAATAGGGCCTACGTGGCACCGTGACTTGTCGGTGTTCGACTGAGTTTGGAAGTAACGTACGTCAGTTGGAGGTTCTAGCGCCGCCGGGCGTCCCAATTAAAAATATCTTCCTACGCCACTTGAACGTACCACTTGCATGTTTAGTGTTGCCGGTAAACCCGGCAACTGCTATATTTACAATAACTTTGACTAAAGAACATATCGTACTTTTCTGATTGTCAGTATGTGTTTTCAGCTGTGGGTTCATTGTGGATTGAAAAAAGTGTGGAGTTCCAGAGAGCTGTCACAACACACCAAAGTCCGGATTTTCAACTCCAATGTAAAAGCAGTTCTCCTATATGGAGCAGAGACTTGGAGATTGACAAAAACCACAGTCAACAGAGTACAGACCTTCATGAACAGTTGCCTTAGAAGAATTTTGAAAATCCACTGGCCAGAGAAGATCAGCAACGTCAGACTCTGGGAGAGAACAGAGCAGATAACAGCAGAGAATGAAATTGGGCGAAGAAGATGGGGATGGATCGGTCACAGTCTGAGAAAGCCAGCTTCCAGTATCACTAGGCAGGCATTGTCATGGAACCCACAGGGAAAGAGGAAAAGAGGTAGGCCGAGAAACTCCTAGCGTCGAGACCTCCAAGCAGACATCACTGGGAACCACCTGGAGTAGAATCGAAGGAGAAGCACAGGACAGGAGTTGCTGGAGGTCTCTCGTCGACGGCCTATACCCGGGTAGGGGTGACAGGCGTAAGTAAAGTAAAGTATTCATTGTGGAACGATGGATAGTAACTGTAGGCTACCCTACAGCATCTTAGATCATTTTAGTTGGCCGTGGTGCCGCTGTCCCTTGTGTCACTGTCGCTGAAGGGTTAACTTCGCTATTATTATGAGTGCCTGTAATCGTGGCCCGGCCGGCAGTGCAAATTATCGCCCCACTAACTTAGATCATATCAAAAAGTTAGGCGTCCTACCCTTCTACTTTGGATGACAGAGGAAAGCATTCACGCAATGAAAATCAGTAAGGGGTGTCTTAAAATCACAGCAAAGAATTGGCGAGTTGAAGGAAAAAACGCAACTTTGTAAAACCCCTTAGTAGAAAAGCACAAAAAGATCACTGACTCAACGTGACGAGAACGTTATTAATGCCGTAGGGCAAAGATAGGCGTAGTGTCTTGGAATGCAGTCAATGTGTTGACGAAGAAGAAAAGTTCCAGCAATACAACTGCCTCTACTGATATCACTCCAGACGACTTTGCAATTCCCACCTTTTAGATAGTGCCGAATCCCTTATTAGCAGTCGGCTTTCCTTTAATCTAACCCCGAAAATTACACTTGTTCGGACAACCTGTGCAAACACTGTGAGTCAGCAACAGGCAGATCATTTTCCATATTATAAGACAGTGTTTGACTTATGTTCAGCCATGGACACACCACAGCAAGACATAACTCGAGCATGCTAGTTCAAGGGTGGTGCCGAATAGCTTGGCGCCCATAGGCGCCAAGCTATTCTGGCACCACCCTTGAACTAGCATACTCGATCTGTCTCTAGAATTGTGATACAGTCAGTCCTTGAGAGTGCAACTTCAGAATTTGGGGGATTTTGGTGCTGGGGCGGAATGTGCTAAAGTAAGAAAATATATTTCTAACCTAACTACAAACAAATCGTTTGGCTTGGATGGAATAAACAACTCGGTCCTGAAATTGTGCCTTCTATCCACAGTTGAAACATTGATATTCATACGGCACAGCCTTCCCATCCGTCCAGCAATGTAGTTTTCCAGATGCCATTACTTGAAGAATGCAAAAGTTGTCCCCTTTCCTAAATGTAAAGATGCCAAGAAGTCCAAACAGTTTATGTCCTATTTCAGTGTTATCAGTTTTATCGAAGCCACTACTGAGAAAGATAAGTTCACAAGCAAGTATACTCCAGTCAGTATTTGGACAAATCTGCGTATGCTTTGTCGTTGTGTAAGCCCCTTCTGTTTTTCTTAATATGCCTTTTTGTATCCGGCGGTGTAACGCTGTCACGATGATAGTCTCAGAGTCTGCTGAAAGCGTCTCAGTGCATTCTAAACCGACTGTAAATAACCCGTGGCTCCGTCTGGCCATCATTTTACCGTTTTTGTATCCAGCGTCAGTCATATTCCATCATTCAACACTACATGATTGGCTATCCCACAAATCACGAAAGAGTCACTAAATGCCTCGGCAGTGCCTTACGCTTAGTTGGTATATCTCGCCACCAGTGGCGCCATTACTGCGATTTTCGCATCTGTCCGCGGGTCGCTCGCACCAGAAATGCGCGTGCTGGTAGACTTATGCACTTGTAGTGTGGTCTCGTACGTTCCCGTGGAAGATTGTGATCGCAGTCGAAAAATGGTTCGTTTCCGATTTTAACGTTACCCCCCCCCCCCCCTAAACAGACACCTCTTGAGCATAAAATGTTCTAGGGCGTACGTCCCTACTGGAAATAGAAAGGTCTCCGGGGGCAGTTCATTCTCATCAGAACTTGGGTACTTTTTTCCTGAATCAAGTCCATTGTAGTGCACTCGTCTCTCCTACGGCTGCACAGTTGCTTTCTGCTGCAAAGCGACGCAGATGTCGCAAAATCACCACATTGAGGGGGGGGGGGAAAACCTATTTTTTTCAAATCCCTGCTGTGTTACACTATAAGTGTATACGACCAATATCACGGTCGGGTAATTTTATAATTTCCCTTGATATGAAAATAACGAGAATATAATTAGTACCACGGGCGGCACGGAGAGGGTTATGACACGGCCCACTTTGGCTACCACGGGCTCACGTGAAGTTGACAAGTGGCCGGCCCTACTAAGCTCGGACTAATGAATGATAATTTCGAGTGGAAATACATCAATCTCACTCTAGCGGTCCCAATGCGGGCAGTAGCGAACTGGGAGCTGAGACTAATGAATAAATAATGGGTTACTGGTCAGCGAGGATCAGAGGACGCTGGCCACCATAATAGATGTGGAATAATTATGAGAGACAGTAATGGGGTCCTTTGATAGCGAGGATCAGAGGACGCCGACCACCATAATAGATGTGGAATAATTAAGGGAGACAGTAATGAGTTCCTTTGATAGCTAGGATCAGAGGACGCTGACCAGCATAATAGATGTAGAATAATTATGAGAGACAGTAATGGGTCCCTGGTCAGCTAGGATCAGAGGGCGCTATCCACCAGAGCAGATGGGGGATAGATTATGGGCGACAGTAATAGCTCCTTTGACAGATAGGGTCAGGGGACGCTGGCCACCATGATAGATGTGGAATAATATGGGTGACAGTAATAGCCCCTTTGACTGGTTGAGACAAAGGGGCGATGCCCTCGGCCAGAACGGGTATATATAGTGGGGGCAACCACCAGAACGGGAGAGCTCAGAACGAAGGGAACGAGATAGAGAGAGAGCTCGCCCAATGACCAGAACGAGAGAGCTCACAACGAAGGGAACGAGATAGAGAGGGAGCTCGCACAATGAAGAGATAGATAGAGAGTACACAACGAAGAGAGTGAGATAGATAGATAGAGGGAGCTGAGAAGCGAGAGACCGAGCTCCGGTATTTTCGCCATTTCAGTATGCCATGCTAGTAGGTTGGTTGTGCCCAACCTATTAGACCCACGATGACCAAGAAATAAAAGACTCTTCTGGAAACACTCTTGTCTGGCTGCGTCTTCCATCTACAACACCTTGCGTGTGGCTGCGGTAGTGTAACACTACCATATCTTCTTATTTGGTGCCGTGACCCAGGATCTCGGAACGGGAAGAAACAGAGGAACGAAGAAACAGAAAAACTAGACTATCAGCACCAAATCGACAGCCAACGACGCAAGGGTGGAAGAGCAGACCAGAAAGAGAAGAGAAGAGTGCAAGTCAACAACCCGAAGAGAAAAGCAGAGTTCGAGCCCACGTCAAGGAAAAGCAGAGTTCGAGCCCACGTCAAGGAAAAGCAGAGTTCGAGCCCACGTCAGGGAAAAGCAGAGTTCGAGCCCACTTCAAGGAAAGCAGAGTTCGAGCCCACGTCAAGGAATAAACAGAGTTCGAGCCCACGGGACGTCTGCGACTCATTCAAGACCAACAGCCGAAAGGATCACGGGGTAAGTGACTTTTTTCGTTTAACCCTTGTTGAGTCTTATATAGGAGCCAGACCAGTTAGCTAGAGTTGTGTTGTTGTTACATTTAAAAAGAAACAAAAATGGCAGAGGAAGTGTTTAGGATTTTAGGCGAAAAAGTAGAGGAAATGAGTCAGGCGATTAACGCCCAGAGTATAGGGCAGATGGTAGGAACGTTTGACGGAAAGCCTACCAAATTTAGGGAGTGGATAAAAGAAATTGACAAATATGCAGTGCTAATAAAAGCCCTCAACAGGCGCCCGGTCATTGCTTATCAAGCAAGCTCGGGGGTGGTGAGTGATTTTATCCACCGATTCTTACAAACGGAAGCGGCAGGGGATTGGGATGAACTGAAAAGGCAGCTAACCGTAAGGTTCGGCGAAATCGCCGATGAAAATCATGCTTTTGCGTTGCTACAGCGGGTGAAACAAAACCCGAGGGAAAGCGTGCCTCTGTACGCAGAGCGACTAATGACTCTGGCCGGCAAAGCCTTCCCGAGTCAGATGGGCGCTGCTGTGGTACAACGGCAACTAATAAATTTCTTTGTTGACGGATTGGCGCACGACTTTCTTAAGATGAAAGTCCAGAGGGACAACTCAAATACGTTAGATAGGGCCGTGCAGGTGGCCATGCAAGAAGAAAACCTCCGCCAGAGGTTTGAGCTACGCACGATAAACAATCGGCCAGTTAGTCAGCCGAGAGGGACAGCTAGGGGTGGAGAAGAGGCTATGGAAGTAGACCATGCTCGTCACCGTAATTGTTTTAAATGCGGGAGAGTAGGGCACCAGGCAAGAAATTGCCGAGTGATAGGGGCGGTTGGTCAGCAAACAATGCGTCCCCCGATTCAATGCTGGAAGTGTGGGGAACGAGGTCACATTCAGCGGGAATGTAGAAAGGCCGGAACCAGACGGCCACAAGGTCAAACAAGGTTTCCGCCGAGGCAGGAAAACTAGCAGGTTCTGCGGCACACGAAGCCGTTACGCAGGACCGGAAAAGTAGAAAGAGTCAGTTGTTTAGCATTAATGTAGCGGGTAGCCATAAGTGCATAGTGTTCAAAATTGGGAAGCAAAGATTTCGTAGCTTGATCGATACGGGAGCAGAGGTGTCTTTGATTAGCAAGGGGGCTTACGATAAACTCAGTCATAAGCCAAAGTTAGGAAAGGGAGATGTGTCGTTACAGTCAGTTAGTGGAGAAGCTTTACAAGTATTGGGGAGTTCAGAATTAGAATTTACGGTAGCGGGGCAAAAGTTTAAACATAAGTTCTACGTGGTATCCGGGCTCAACAGGAACTTTATTTTGGGAAATGACTGGTTAGACAAAAACGGGGTGAGGATTTATTTTGACTTGAAGAAACTCAGAGTCGGAAGTGTTTATGTGCCCTATGAACAGGACATCCACATTTCGTCTTTGGTCAGAGTGACTAAGACGAAAGTGATAAAACCTCAGACGGCAGAAGTACTCCAGGTACGGATGAAGAATGCTCCGTATTTTGCAAGAGAGACACTCTTAGAGATTTCGGAAACAGACAAGGGATTTATAGCACAAGAACCGGGACTGTTAGTGACAAGCACGGTAGTCAGGCAAAATAAGCACCAGACGTACCCCATACTGATAGTAAACAACACAAACAAGACGTATAGAGTTAGAAGGGGTTGTGTTGTGGGGAAAGTAACAGCAGTTCAGGAAGTACATGAAGTACAGATAGGGTCGGTTGATCGGCAGGTATCGGCAGTCGACTTGACGGAAGTCACTGCGCCGGAGAAGATGAAAGATGTAGTGTCAGAGCTCATTACGAACAATCAAGACTTGTTCGCGAATAGCGACCTTGATTTAGGGGCTACTGACACTGTCACGATGAAACTAGATACCGGCGATCATCCTCCCATTAGGATAAAACCGTATAGAATCCCGCTTCAAGATAGAGAGATTGTTGACAAGGCTCTAGAAGAGATGTTACAGGCAGGTGTGATAAGACGTTCTCAGTCCCCATGGTCTTTTAGTTTAGTGATTGTATCCAAGAAGGATGGGTCGAAACGTTTATGTGTTGACTTTAGAAAACTGAATGAGGTTACAAAGAAAACATCGTACCCACTACCGCTGATAGATGACATTTTGTCACTGCTTGGAAAGGCCAAGTATTTTACCAGTCTGGACCTTAAGTCGGGATACTGGCAGGTCAAGATGGCGGATCAGGAGAGTAGGGATAGAGTAGCATTTGCATGCCACAAGGGATTATTCGAATTCACGAAAATGCCTTTTGGTTTGGTGGGAGCACCGGGATTGTTCATGATGCTTATGAATATCGTGCTAGCCGGTTTAGAAAGTTTTGCCTGTGCCTATCTCGATGACATTTTGATCTTCTCAGAAACAATAGAAGACCATCTGTGTCACCTTCAGACAGTCTTTGATCGATTGAGACAGCATGACCTGAAGCTGAAACTCAAGAAGTGTCAGTTCTTTGAGGAAGAAACCAAATACTTAGGGTTTGTCATTAGTAGCCAGGGGATAAAACCGGATGAGGAAAAGGTAAAAGTCATTAGGGCTATGGCGGCTCCGACCTGTGTCAGAGAGTGCCGTTCGTTCATTGGTATGATTGGGTTTACAGGAAAATGATTCCTAATTTCTCCCAGATGGCTGAACCAATCATAGCACTGACACGAAAGTATGCGAGATTCAGTTGGACAGAGGAATGCCAGAAAGCGTTTGATTTGATGAAGGAAACGTTAGCCGTAGCACCAGTGTTAGCCTATCCAGATACACGGCGTCCGTACATCCTTTACACGGATGCCAGCGACACATGCGTGGGGGCATGTCTCGCGCAAAAATGCGATGAGGATTCAGACATTTCCCCAGGCTCAAAGGTAGAAAGACCTATTTACTTTCTATCCCATAAACTTAGTACCAGTCAGAGGAAATGGTCGACAATAGAGAAAGAGGCTTTTGCGATCCATTATGCGCTTCAAAAGCTAAATCACTACTTGCATAATGCGGAGTTTGTAATCCGCACGGATCACATGCCTCTTAAGTATTTGCTTAATTCACCAATGCAAAATAAGAAGGTGCAGATGTGGGCCCTTGGCATTTCAGGATATAACTGTACTATTGAATATATCCCAGGTCCCCAAAATGTTTTGGCAGACTTACTATCCAGAATGCCGAGTGGTACTCACATGCCAGAGCATGAGGAAGAAGAAGAGTTAACCAGAGAGGTCAATGACAATGCTTTTGTCATTGGAGTCATAAACTCCAACCAATTCACACCCAAGCAGTTTGCTAGTTGTACAGTAAGGGCAGGGTGTGACGAGAAGCTGGAAAAAGTTGATCTTCCAGGGTTTGATATTATTGAGGAACAGGAGAAGGATTCTGAAATAGTGCGCTTAAAGGACTTATTGATTAGTGAACAAGGAACCATGACAGTCAATAGGAGGTACATGCTGATAGAGGATGTTCTATATTTCTTGTCTCATCCTGATGATGAACCAGTAGCCAGATTGTATGTTCCGTCTCACTTGGTAGAGTACGTAGTCAGACAGTACCATGACGAAAATGGTCACTTAGGAATAGACAAGACTCATGACACAGTCAGTAGAAAGTATTACTGGCCTAACATGTACAAACAACTGTATGAATATGTTAGTGGGTGTGTCATCTGTCAGTCTAGAGTGTTACAAAAGAAAAGGGCCCCCGTACAGGAAATGGACATTCCTCCATACCCATTCGCTAAGTTGTCATTGGACTTGGCAGGTCCGTTTGACCGCTCCCTTAGCGGGAATCGCTATGTCATAGCATTCATCTGTCATCTGACAGGTTGGGTAGAGGCGTTCCCTGTACCAGATAAAACGCCGCAGTCAGTGGTGCAGTCAGTGGTACAGCTGCTCGTAGAAGAAATTCTACCCAGACATGGCTGTCCATTGCAGATAGTATCAGACAATGGATCTGAGAATGTGAATAGGGTTATGGCAGAAACGCTGGCAGAACTGAACATAGACCATGTCACGACCAGTCTTTATCATCCACAGTCCAATGCTAAGGTCGAACGTTTTCACAGAACTTTTAACGACATTCTGTCCAAAAAGATACAAGAGGATTTTTCGACATGGGACGTGCATATTAACCAGGTACTAGCAGCTTATAGGGTTTGTGTTTCGGAAACTACGCAGGAATCTCCTTTCTTTTTACTGTACGGTCGCGATCCAGTGCTACCGTTAGATAACATCCTTAGACCCCGGAGAAAATACGCTGGTGAAGATTTTCACAAGATAGCGCTTGAGCAGCAACACAAGGCCTTCACCCAGGTGTATCGGCGAATTAAGAAAGCACAGAAGAAGGGGGCTAAGTATGCTAATAGAGGTGTACAGCCTGTCGAGATTAAGGTCGGTGACCCAGTGTACCTTCGTAATCACCGTAGACACAATAAGTTAGACAGTAAGTGGAGGTCGCACTATAGAGTGGTGGAACAATTGTCGCCTGTCACATTCAGGGTGCGACATCAACTAGATGGCACTGAGGTCAGTTCACATGCTGAACACTTGCGGATAGCCAAAATTAGCGAGTGGCCTATTCCAAAAGCCAGGGGGAGAACATTACGTAAAGCCACACAGGTTGTAGCTCCAGAATCATCCGATAGCGACAGTGACGATGCAGTAGGGCAAGAGAACGCACGAGACAGACTGACTAGGGGGGTGCGAAAAGAGCGTGAGAATTCTTCATCCGAGGAGGACGTTCCGTTAATGGAGTTAAGAAAGCGCCTAAAAACAAGAGAGAAAAGATCTCTCTCAGCAGTAAACGTTAGTTGTAACAAGGGCACATCAGACAGTTCTGATGATGGGGAGATCGACGACAATCGTTCGATTCAGCCTAGTTTACAGACTAATGGGGTTAGGGAAATTCTTGAAGCGATACTGACTCTTCTGCCAAAGAAGGCTTCAAATTAGAAATGCGACTCTCAGACGGTATCTGAGAGAGGACTATTGTAATGTGTAAATCATGAAGCATGATTTGAGTTTTGTCAGAGACAGTGGTATAAGTCTCTGGTGGTATCTTGTATGTTGCAGACAACAACAAGATGAGTTTTTTTTTTTATTTTTTTTTTTAGTCGGATAGTATTGGGGCTAGCGCAGGGTTTAAATATTAATCACAATGTCGTATTTCAAAAACTTGATGAAGTTACCACTAGTAACTGGAGATTCAGGTCGGCCTGCGCCAGAATCAATGACGGCTCAGTATGACTTAGAATCCACAACAATAGCAGTAGACGCGCAACGTACGCGGTTCGCGCTCCTTACGGAAGCTGAACTTGAAGATTGTTCCAAACCCTTGATAGGATTCTGTGCGATTCGAAGTGCAATATATCCTATGAACATTAATCAGTTTTGTGTTACGGCGCTGTTTTTAAACAATTCAGACGAAATTGCAACACACGGCCAAACAAAGGTCAAGTTGGGTACAGTGTTACCTATGGCACGGTATATAATGGATGGGCTATGGGTCAGTAGTAATCATAGTCCACTAAAGATGAGTATTAGTTGTCACGGTAAAGGGGTCACGTACCAACAAATCAACCACCATTATCGCTAATCCGCCTCAATGAATCATGTACGGCTATTAGTGATAGATTGATGTTAACCCCCTACTACCAACAAGAGAGCCAGTATCAGGTGGAAGACAAATTGATAGGATGGCTGGAAGACTATGCATTTTCCAATATAACGTTATGGAAACCATTTCATAGCGCTTTACCAGACTACGATCCCATCTCTTTGCCCAAAGAGTTAGATGAAATTAAGGAAATGCCAATGGATCATCTAATTGCTCGACTTCAGAGCATGCGATTCGTTAAGCCAAAACAAGAATGGGCGATATGGAAACAGATCATCATTGGTTCTATCGTAGGGACAGTTGTAGTGATCAACAGTTGGGGGAAGGTGTATACGATAAGAAAAAAAAACTAGCGCATGGTTTGGCTCCATATTATCACGACTCAGGAAGGGTGAACGTGAGGTCACTGTGCCTACGTTGATTTCGGCGGCTGTGCAATCAGCAGACGTGAATGACGTCGCAAGAGCGAAGGACTCTACGCCGATGATGGAGGGAGGAGTGTAGTTACTCCCCGCCTCGAACGTTGTCAAGTTTTACCCGTCGTTGGGATAACCAAGGATCAACGCTGTTGCGATCCAGGAAGAATCGTGAAGAATAACGAACACATGTGCAAAGACATAACTGAGTCGACGATTTTGATGTGAACATTTATTGGCGTGATTACGCCGGACAATAATAATTTTTAATAAGGAGTGATCGATTTAAATAAGCGGTCATTCCGAAAAATGATGTATTTTGTGGATAACATGTTTAATTGTTTGAAATGATTTTGTGGTCTGAATATTGTGTAATGAAAAAAAAACGAATCTTGTGAATTAAGATTCCTTTTTTTTCGGGTAGGTTTGGGAGGAATGTTACACTATAAGTGTATACGACCAATATCACGGTCGGGTAATTTTATAATTTCCCTTGATATGAAAATAACGAGAATATAATTAGTACCACGGGCAGAGCACGGAGAGGGTTATGACACGGCCCACTTTGGCTACCACGGGCTCACGTGAAGTTGACAAGTGGCCGGCCCTACTAAGCTCGGACTAATGAATGATAATTTCGAGTGGAAATACATCAATCTCACTCTAGCGGTCCCAATGCGGGCAGTAGCGAACTGGGAGCTGAGACTAATGAATAAATAATGGGTTACTGGTCAGCGAGGATCAGAGGACGCTGGCCACCATAATAGATGTGGAATAATTATGAGAGACAGTAATGGGGTCCTTTGATAGCGAGGATCAGAGGACGCCGACCACCATAATAGATGTGGAATAATTAAGGGAGACAGTAATGAGTTCCTTTGATAGCTAGGATCAGAGGACGCTGACCAGCATAATAGATGTAGAATAATTATGAGAGACAGTAATGGGTCCCTGGTCAGCTAGGATCAGAGGGCGCTATCCACCAGAGCAGATGGGGGATAGATTATGGGCGACAGTAATAGCTCCTTTGACATATAGGGTCAGGGGACGCTGGCCACCATGATAGATGTGGAATAATATGGGTGACAGTCAAAAAAAATAGCCCCTTTGACTGGTTGAGACAAAGGGGCGATGCCCTCGGCCAGAACGGGTATATATAGTGGGGGCAACCACCAGAACGGGAGAGCTCAGAACGAAGGGAACGAGATAGAGAGAGAGCTCGCCCAATGACCAGAACGAGAGAGCTCACAACGAAGGGAACGAGATAGAGAGGGAGCTCGCACAATGAAGAGATAGATAGAGAGTACACAACGAAGAGAGTGAGATAGATAGATAGAGGGAGCTGAGAAGCGAGAGACCGAGCTCCGGTATTTTCGCCATTTCAGTATGCCATGCTAGTAGGTTGGTTGTGCCCAACCTATTAGACCCACGATGACCAAGAAATAAAAGACTCTTCTGGAAACACTCTTGTCTGGCTGCGTCTTCCATCTACAACACCTTGCGTGTGGCTGCGGTAGTGTAACAGCTGCCAAATCATGTAATGTTTCGTCGTGCTAAAATGACATAAGGATGCATTATTGCCGGATTGTGTATGGGAAATGGTTTATTTTGTATTCATATTATTTTAAAGCAATCAAACGTCACGTGATTCTTTCTCCGCGGAGATTGCTCATTACAAGTCAGAGAGCACACGCTCAAAACCGATCTGGGTGCACAGGACCGATCCGAGCGACCGGTCAAGTGCGAAAATCAGTAGCGGCAACAATGGCGCCGCTGGTGCATGTCACCTGGGCACAGGGCGAGGTATAACGCACACAGCGTAACGCACACGAAGTAATTCACTCACTAATAACAACGCCGCTAGCCATTCAGTTTTGACGGAGTGTCAGTCCCTCTTTTGACTGAACAGCCTCGGCCGGTTTGACAGACTAATCTGATGCCGCCGCGGCCAAGACCAAACTGAGCAACTTCGACGAGCAGGTTCGTCGGCGGTCGATGTTCAAAGGCGGCACTTCGACTACTTCACCAATGTGACCAAAGTCAGTAGCTTCGCCAAAGTAAAACCAACTTTGGAGTATTAAGGCATTTTGCCCCAGGACCGAAATCTCCAAATTTTGAACATATGAGTTGCCCTCTGAAGACTGTATTACACTTCTGGAGACAGATCGAGCGTAGTAGTTCAAGGATGGTGCCAGAATAGCTTGGCGTCTTTGGGAGCAAGCTATTCTGGCACCACCCTTGAACTATCGCATTGGATCCATGTCTTGCTCAGTGTGGTGTGTCGGGGCTGAATGAGTTAAGAAGCACCATGACATATATACGGGTGTGGACACTGCCCGCCGGGCATCTCCGGGGTCAGCTACATCAGTAATGGTTTGGAACTAAATTCAGACCAAAAAGGTCACTGAACAACATTTTCCTTGGACTTTTTTTCTCCTCCGTTCCTTCCCCAAATTCGAAAAATGAATGAGGGACAAAATCCAACAAAGCCCGCTTGTCCCCGATCACTACATGTGCAAGGGGGTCAAATAGGAATAACTGTCTGAACTGAACTCCGGTGTCATGGTAACCTACGGCTCACTTCGAAATAACCGTCTCACTCATTTACTTACTCAACGACAAATGACATTGATGGAAGTTGACCTTTCATATCAGTGACCCCGAAAGTCAACGTGCAGCATTTTTTTTTAACATGACTTCTCTCAGACAGTGAACGTGTGACATATAATCACAATAACAATTAACATTATCTCATGGAAAAATAAAGTTATTGTAAACTTTGACCTGATGGAATTCCCTCTACAGTCATGAGTTCCTCTCGAGCAGTCTTCTCAGTCGTTAGGAACTACTTTTAGCCGTTCTTCTTTCCTCACTTGACAGTTTTCATCAAAAATCGTGTATCATGGTTTATAACAGACGTTACCTGTACTAATATTCTTCCTTCTCGCGCAACTCTAGGGAAAGTGACGTATTTTGTTTAGTGTTAAAAAATAGCACGGGAATAGCTCTCAGGCAATCTGACCAATCATTGAAGTCAAGTTAATCAAAGTTGTACAGACCTACTCGTAGTTACTGACGAGACAAGTCTGTAGCGGGGAGACTAGGGTCATGGATCCTCATGGGGCCGAGGAGTTCTCATAGTTCAGTCGTGGGGGGACAGGGACAGTTATTGCCTATCGGAGTATGCGACCTAAACACTGATCAATTCAGCCGCACTGCAACTGTGCCACTTTGATTTACCATGACCGACTGTTAACGGACAGCTAACAAACCCGTAATTGTCACTTTTGCCTGGGCAGTCAGTGGCGGCGGATCCCGGGGTGGGTGGGGGGGGGGGCCTAGGGGGCACGTGCCTCCTCTCCCCCGACCAGATAAAGTTTTTTTTTTTTAATGGCCGTTATTTGTGGAACCTGGTTGTGGACGTTCTCTTTTGGTGATTCTTTTTTTTTTGTGCGGTGTATTTTACTCTTATCTCACGGGATCGTGGGTGGGCCTAGTGTGTTCATGGGGCTAGAGCCAAATATCCTCATTTGGCACTGATAACCTGCACTCCGTCACAGTACATAACCAAGACATAGAGTAGCATGTGCCCCCGCACTCACTGGAGCTCATGTAAAGCAGTACCTCTTGCTGCGTAATACAATCGATCCAACTGCATCCAGTCTGAGGCAACCATCTGGCTTTAAGCTGCTGACTGCTGGTCAACCCCAGCTGTGGGAGAGTATCCAATCATTGCTAATCTGGGGCCCAACCCAGTCTCTCAGCTGGCAGCCATGTAGTTTCATGTGCCCCTTCAGTCAAAGGGGCTCACGAAAAGCATTACCTCATTCTGTGCGATATCATCCCCATTGCATCCGCATTTGTAACAGTCATCTAGATTTATGTCTATCAGTGACTGTGGACGTGCCCACTGAAGCAATAATTCAATCACAAAGCGATAAATCAACTGTGCTGTGTCTCCCCCGGGTTAAGCAGCCGACTGCTCAGGTGTCAACATGGTTGGATAATTGCTCATGAGAGTCATTTGACTTGAGTGTGGCGAAGGACTTGCCATAGGTGATTGCTCATCCCTTAATCCCATCAGTCACACATCATCGTCATTCTCTTAGCAAGGTGGGTCACCAGCTTTACTGATATTGCATAGTTTTGTCTTTTGAGGTAGTGTCTATCAGAGCAGCAATGTAGTCATTGACTCGCATCACCTGAGGGGAGGTGTAAAGTGTATTGATTCTTACACTATCATCAGCCATCATGGGAGATCATGACTGCTTTTATGATATGCACCTGTGTTTCTCATATGGAGGAGGTCATTGTGTGTGTTACGGTTTTCACAAATGGCCATGTTGTTCCTCAAACGGGAGACTAGTTGGGGGTGCATGTATGGTGTTGTTGTCACACACACAATGATTGTTCATGCAGAAACTCAAAGTAGTACATTATTTTAATCAGAAAATGAACACCATAAAAGAATCAGAAGTGTCAGTTTAATCTTGTATTGCTAGGGAGGTGGGGTGGAGGCAGAGAGGAGGACAGGTGCATGTAGATATGATCAGCCCCGCCTCAGTAAAAAAAAAGAAAAGAAGAAAAAGTCATAAAAACGGTGATATGTCCCGAGATAAAAGAAGAAAAGTTTAAAATAAAAATCGTAAGCCCTGAAAACTAAAAGTATGTCTGAGAAACCCCAACAAAAAGAACATGCATATAAAGAACAGTTACAACACAATAATACACTTGTCACAGAAAATACAAAAAATTAAAAAAATGCAATTTGCACGAACAATGTCAACTGAATTGTAATTGTTCTTTCTAAGCCTGTTTCTTTTTTTTTTGTTTGGATTTTCTTTTCATCGTAATGCATCTGCCAGTCTGGATTTGTTTTGCTTGACACAGTTTGGCCGAAACAGCTGGGGCGGGGGGAGGGTGGGTAGAAGAGGCACGGCGGCGGGGGGGGGGGGGGGGGAGGGGGGCGGGGCTCTTGTGCTCCCCCCCTCCCCCACCGTCCAGAAACCCTCTAGATCCGTCCCTGGCAGTCGGTGTGGATGCCGGGTTGGTAGTGCTTGTCACAAGACAGTGAGGCCTGTTGTCCGCCCTGATAATTTCGCTCTCGTTCGTTGTTGATAGTCGTTCTTTGCAAGCGAGACTCACTGGTGAGTCGTGTTGGCTGTCATGTGCCGATTAATTTTACGAAGTCGCATAAAGAGTCAGCCTGTTTTGCCGGCCGGCACTGATGTCACTGAGGTACCGTCACGGCGTATACGGTCAGTGGATTCATACCCGTGCAGGTACGGCGGCCATTCACCTGCTGGTCACAAGTGTTGCCGGAGAAGAACTCAAAGCCGACAAACTGAGACGAAACACTCTTAGAAAACTGAGATAGTTACAACACAGTGTATTAATATTTCGAGTTAGACCCGCCATTTAACTCAAGTTAAGGCTGAGGCTACTCCGCAACTGATCGGCGAAGCGTAAAATTTGTACACTGCCATGAGCTACATTATAGTACTTACAGATAAGGATATAGACCACTGAATGGCCGCGGCCATGTTGCTTTAGTTCAAGGGTAGTGCCGGCCCGCCCAGACTCAGTCGGCTTGCCTTCAGTCGACTACTAGGCGCGGGCCGCACTGAGCTACTCTCACTTTTTTCTGCGGCCGCCTTGAACTATTGTCGGTCGAAACTTATTGGCCACACACTGGTGTATTCCGAATGATAAGGGTTAAAAAAAATCGCAAAACAATACACATTTTGCAGCTTCTATATCCGTTCACCTCTGGGCCAGGTCGGCTATGTTAGTCACCGTAGTGAGCCTGAAACCGCCGCTGCACCGCTGAACTTAAAGTTCACGCATAATTCCTTTGTATGATGTGTTTATTTTCGTTTTATGTTTTGTTATGTGCACAAGACAGCTTGTAAGACAGGCCTTGTATTGCCTAATAGCGTTATCCTGCAACTGATTATTATAAGCTTATCGTCATCACATGATAATCTGAGTGGATTCCTGATATGCAAGCCACCATGGATACAATAGTGCAAGGTAGACAACTACTCAAATGTGTCTGCTTCCGGTTACTTCTTACCACAATCCTTTGCGCCCCAAACGCACATGATCCTCCATATTTGTTGTTTATCATCTCAGGCTGAGCTCAGCAGGACATTTTGCAACAAGTCAACACATGGGCACGGAAGATAAGGCAGTACCTGATTCAATAGCTGGAATATATCTGCCGCTGCTAGTGTCCGCAAAGGCGACCTAGTTTTGCCATTTTGAGCTGTGGAATTGACACTGGTACGTGAAAAATCGGAACGACTTCAAGGACCTTGGGGTGCCAGTGAGTGCACGCCACGCTTAAAATTTGGACATTTTCCCGATAAATTGCTGTCTTCAGCGCGAGCATCGGGACTTCTAGCATTATTGTGCACAAGACACTTGAACGTTTTCTGCATTGGCTTCTTGGAAGACAAGAGTGCCAAAGACGATGGGTAATACTAGCGCGTCCAAAAATCGCCATGCCTCTGGCGATGACACGGCCCCAACTTTGACTGCAGGCCGGTACCACACAGATTCTGGGCTCTCTTTTATGGCAGACCAAGACATGTTCAATGAACCAACGTACAGGGTTAGTAATTGTTTTTCGCAGCTTTGTTTTCTCGTTATTTTTTTAAAGTTTGGGACCTAAAAAAAAAAAAAAGATGGTATTCTGGGAAACTAGCAGTTTGATGGACTGGACCGTGGAACGGTGTCATATCTAATGACAATTCACAATGCATTGTTTCGCCCACGCTGAGGTTGAGAACATTTTGTTGGAAAGACCTTAGTTGTTCATTTGCAGCAAGCGCGCCTCTGTGACAAGAATAGCCCTATTGATCGCAGACATGTGCGTGACCCCTCACACCACACTCTCGCCAAGGTCAAGGACGCAAACATGCAGTGACCGCTTTCGCCAAGTCTTGTTTACATCGTGATCCAGTTTTGATCAAAGGGAATGAATCAGACTGACGTTGTTTTGGAGGGCCCGTGCGTAAGAGGCAGCAGAGATAGGCCTTAGCCACTGGCTTCACAGCTGGCATGGTGACAAGGGATAGTTTTATCAGGAGGCTCGTGGAGCAGGTAGGACTGTCATCACTTTCTGTGACCTTCAGCCACATCTTACCCTGCAGCCTTTTGACATTATCTCCTTATATACTGGCTGCCAAAACACTTCACCAGATGGTTTTTTTTTTAATGCTTGTCAGTTGTATTATATAAATTGTGCAGCCGGGGTTGACAGTGTTTGGTCTAATTGTTTTGGGAAATGACGGTGAAGCTGATGATGGTGACAGTGGCTGATATTTATAAATGTCACCAGATGTATTCAGGAAGTAACATTATAATTGTAGGCAGAATGTCAGTGAAAGACGAAGCTTGTTGAGTTATTGTGAGTATCCAGGATTAACAGTGTTACTGTTTTTTTCTCGTTTTCAGTAGATGGTATTGTGATCTTCACTCTTATTAAATATTCTTGTTTTTGTTTATAAGTTTGATTCGCTAGATTTAATGTGTAGTTAGATGTGCTGTACTAGGCGAGTGAAACTAAAAGCGATTATCAAGACATAAAATGTATGACAAAATAATTGTCCTTCAGCAAGTAAACCATGATCCTTCACTCACACTGGCTTTCCAAATTCCATCTATGAATCGGGTCTTTCAAACCAATCAAAGTGCTAACACTTCTAAGTAAGAAGATTACACATAAACTAAAGAATGACCTTCAGCAAGTAAACTATGATCTTTTCACTGGTTTTTCATTCATAATTCATATCTCTCAAAGTGCTGTCAGAAAAAAGTCCTTCAGCGGGTAAACTATTATCTTTTCACTGGTCTTCCAGTCATAATTCAGGTCTTTCAAAGTGCTGTCGCATACTAAGATTGCCCAGTGGGTTATGTGCTGAACTCTCCAAATTGTGTCTTGTTTACTGTGTCACCTTTTGTTGACGCACACGACTGACAGGGAGGTCACATGGCTTTTCCTTTCTGCTGTATTTGTTATCGACTGTCCTCAGTTTTTACAGAGGAGTAAATAATCAAGTGGAATGGGGAAAGGAAACTACCTCCTCAGTTTGGGAGGTCTACAACAACAGTTTTGTGATGAGTGGCTAAACGGTTGATTTTGCTCACCATCTACTCTGGTTTTATCAGTGTCTGTACTTGTAGTTGTTTTAAATGCTGCTAAACTAAAAATAAGATCTCTAAAAGCAGACTTGGTTTGGAAATAAAGTCAGCACTTATTCGTCACACTCACAGGCTGGATTTTACAAGTTGCTGTTTTACCCTTATCATTGTGAATACACCAGTGTGAAATAAGTTTGACTAAAAGTAAAATAGTTCAAGGGTAGTGCCAGAATAGCTTGGCGCCTCTAGGCACCAAGCTATTCTGGCACCACCCTTGAACTAAAGCCGTTGGTCTATATCATTATCTGAGTGTAAGTACTATAGTATAAATAATGTAGCTTGCATAATGGCAGTGTACAAATTTGAAGCTTTTAGCCTCAGTATGATATGGGTTAAAAAAAAAACAGTTTTGTTGAACTTTATGATTAAAATCATGTCTTGTATGTGTTTTGATTATGCAAGGTGACACTGAAACTAACTCATACTTGTCAGTGCACAGTGACTGCTAAGTGACATGCTTCAGTACCACAGTCCCGCACCAAAGGCCACCTGTCTAAAGAATACAGAAATTGTGCACATCAAATTCTTGCTGGTCACATGTATTATTATTATAACTTTAGTACTCTGGTTGAGGGGGCATCAGGCTTTCAGTCTGTTTGGCAATAGTACCATCTTGAACCTTGCAGCTCTAGGCCATAAGGTCCAACATCACCCATCAGCACACAAATGATCCATAATTTTGAGTTAACCCATATCATTCTGAATACACCAGTGTATGAAATAAGTTTGACTAAAATAGTTCAAGGGTAGTGCCAGAATAGCTTGACGCCTCTAGGCGCCAAGCTATTCTGGCACTACCCTTGAACTAAAGCCATTGGTCTATCCTTATCTGTAAGTACTATTATGTAGCTTGCGTGTGGCAGTGTACAAATTTGAAGCTTTTGGCCTCAGTATGATATATATGCATAATGGGTTAACCCATTACATCCTGAGGCTCTTTTTTTTTTTAAGTTTGTTATTCTATGCAGGCTACATTACTGATTAGGAGATAGATCAACCATTTGAGGCACCATGCTATTCTGGCACCAACCTTGAACTATCATAATCAAGCTGTAGTGTATGAGAATGAAAATGGTTAAACCAATTGTATAAGTAATATTATCACCTAGAAAAGTAGAAGTAAACCCACTTTCCTAGTTTTGTTTCCTTCCCTTGGGTCATCCGGTGGAGCACACTAGACCATTATGATGCTGTAACACTACATGTACTATAGTCTCTACTTACCCATTTCATCCTGATACACCAATTGCTTGAAATAAATTTGAATATGATAGTTCAAGGGTGGTGCCAGAATAGCTTAACCCATATCATACTGAGGCTAAAAGCTTCAAATTTGTACGCTGCCATAATGCAAGGTACATTATTATGTACTTACAGATAAGATATAGACCAATAACTTTAGTTCAAGGGTGGTGCCAGAATAGCTTGGCGCCTAGAATCGCCAAGCTATTCTGGCACTACCCTTGAACTATTTTAGTCAAACTTATTTCACACACTGGAGTATTCAGAATGATAAGGGTTCAGCAGGGGCCAAGTTATTTTGGCACCACTCTTGAACTTTATGGTGAACTAACTGTGATGTAGTCTTCAGAGGACAACTTTCAATGTTGGAATTTATTTTTTTGGGCTTTGTGTGTTTACTTTTAATGGTCATTGTTATCACAACATAAATTAACACCATGATATAAAGGGTGTTACCAAAGCAAATTAATTTATATTGCAAAATAAAATATGAATGATGGTTGTTTTCAAAACAGCGGAGCCGAGCCAGCACCCTGACCCCTGGGACTCCAGTCACTCAACAGCTGTCTCCTCGGCTCCTGCCCACTGTCTTCAAGTGGGAGGGTGGGGGCAAAGAGGTGCTACTGGCTGGCAGCTTTAATGGCTGGAAGACAAGAATACCACTTGTCAAAAGGTAAGCAATGTTAATTGTGTTTTTCTGCCATGTCCCTATCAGTTCCTCAGAAATACATCAATGTACTGTCTTTGATTTGTGATTGAGAAATAACTTCCGTTGTACTAGTATTGTTGACTGCAAACAAACAAAAATGTCTGTTGCAGCCATGGTGATTTCTATACTATCATTGATCTTCCTGAGGGAGAGCATGAGTACAAGTTCTACGTAGATGGCCAGTGGGTCCTCAATCCGCAAGAGGTAAATAGCCATTCAGAAATGAAATGTCGATCAAAATTACACGTTTTGACAAGACTGGGGATTGAAAGCACAAACGTGCGATGGTACATTTTTCTGTGTTTTAATCCACAGTTTTCATTGAAACTGCAATTTTGACCTGCTTTTGAATTTATTTGTTAAAGTCATAACTTTTAGTCCTGTTGAGTTAGTTAATCTGTTTTATTTACACTACAGACTTTGTCATTTTTGGCACACCATTTCTTTAAAAAAATGTGTCTTGTGTTTTTTTCAGATCTGTACCCTCATATTTCTTATGTCTGCCAATATACTCCTTTATTTACTGACTGCATGTATGTGGTGCTCTGTGATTTTGAACCTTACAACCTGGAGTTGTAAACCCCACGGCTATCACAGGTCTAAAACTAAAAGTCTACAAATTTGGGTAGCCATTCAAGCTTCCAATATTCAGAAGTTAGTAGCTTTAGGTGAAATTCAGTTGCACATCATATGAAAATGTTCATCTGAGCTCCAACTTTTGAAGTTGCCATTTATGTTATGGAGTACTTTTTCAAGTGGCCACAAGCAACTGGGAAACCCTTTTCATCATCCCTGTTTATTTATGACCATAATAGCAAAACACCACAAGACAACAATTGTTGTTATATTTGCCATTGTTATAAGCAAAGTCATTGACTTAGAAAAAGTGTGGATGGGACCTCTAAACTAGTTGTTACGCAACTTTTGTTATCTCTTTCCTAAATTTTACTGTATGTGGTTTCCGCTGTTTTCTTTTTCAGCCTACAGCGCCAAATGGCATTGGTACCCAGAACAACAAAGTTTTGGTGAAAAAATCTGACTTTGAAGTATTTGAAGCCCTGGCACTGGACAGCAGGGCAACCAATAAGTCAAAAAAACACCGTGAGTAACAGATTTACACATTTCCTTGACTATGAAAGCATCAATTCAAATGTTTATTGCCTTATTAATTTTGGTTGAATGAATTTATTATTAAGTAAAGTAGTGCTAAATCTGTGCAGGGTGAACTTAACCCATTAACTGCTGAGAAACAGTGTACACTACCCAACTGCAAGAAGAGAATAGCCTCACACGGGTCACGATATTGCATTTGTTGTTGCATAAGTCATATTTTTGGGAGGCCTTACGCATTTTTGTGAGAGGTCTGTGTACATGCACACATAAATTAATGATCCCTTTTTAGCATGACTGCTTGTTTAAAACGGTGGGCCATAGTTAAGACATTGATTATTCTGTAGAAGTGATCACATGCTGTAGTGACAAAGAAGTGTTGTATGCTGATCTTTTTTAACCCATTTAGCCCCACAGATGCATTTCCCAAATTTTGGAGGTGTTAATTAAGGACTATGTACCAGTTGCAGGAGGTGGATTGACCATGATAATTCAAGGGTAGTGCCAGATTAGTTGGTGCCTTCAGGCGCCAAGCTAATCTAGCACTACCCTTGAATTATCATGGTCAATCAATCTCCTGCTGTATGGTTTTGGGGCAAAATGGGTTAACCAAGTGAGTTTTATACAAGTGACTTTCCTCCTAGTGAACTTGTGTTAGGAGTGTCCATATAACCATCTGTTGGATGAAGTTCACACATTTTTGTGCATCTCATAAACTCATGCAGTTTTAACCTTTTCATCCTGATACACTACTGCTTGAAATTAATTTGACTATGGTAGTTCAAGGATGGTGCCAGAATAGCTTGGTTGATCGATCCTTTAATCTGTAATGTAGCCTTCATAGGACAATAAGCAAACTACAAAAGTCAGTCTCAGGGTGTAATGGGCTTTTTACCGAGCCTCTGTGTGGAACTGAAAACAGCAGCGCAACCTCTGTCCTCATGCTGATGATCCATGTCTCATGAAAGCCCTATTTGCCTCCACATTACTCAAAAGTGTCGTGTGGTGTTCTATCTTGGGTGGGTTTAGTGAAATAGCCCCTACCATTTGTAGGAGTACTCCCCAGATATGCCCACTCAGGAGTACACCACAGGTACACTTCTGTTCAGAGGAGTTCAGTTGAATAGAAGTGTACTTGCAGCATACTCCTGAACAACTCAGGAGTACTCCCACAAACAGTAGGGGAATGCACTGAATGTGGCAAAGATCGGATGAATGGCATGGGCTTCATTTTTTTTAACGAATAAGCATAGAAGATTAGAAGTAGAACAGATTTACAGTTTCGCTGCCCTGCTAGATGTTTTGCAGTCTTCAAACTATAGACTGCTTCTTTGGTAACACCTTATGCATTGACTGTTATCTGTCATGCATCCATTGTAAATGCATATCCTTACACACCATTTGTTCTTTTTTTTTTCAGAGGATGGTACTATTAGTAGTGATGATTATGGTCAAGACATTCCTCCACGGCGGACAGAAGGGAAACAGAGCGGTCCCCCATTCCTTCCACCGCAATTACTGCAAGTCATTCTCAACAAAGAAACCTCTGCTCATGTAAGTTTTAAAATGATGCAGTCACAGTTTGTGTCAATATCACTGGTATCTTTATACTTCACTGGGATTAACAGTCAGTTTGAGGATAAAAATTGTCCGTTTTTCTCCAGCAAGATTGATTGATTCTCATCACCCCCTGTTTCACTGGGGGCTTGTGAACCTCTGTGCCACTTGCAGGTGGGTGAGGCTGGCATAAGAAGTAGGCTACAACTGAACAGTTAGTTTAGTAATAGTCTATAGTCCAACCCTTTGACGGCCAAGAGAAGTGAACCCGATCCAGCTGCAAGAGACACAGATCCTCTTAAGAGACTGTGGGGCGCATGAGGATCTTAGTGGTTATTTTTCCTCTTAATTTTCAACACAGGGAGTCTTTCCTCTACTTTTCGGCACGAGCGGTCTTCCCTCTAATATTTCTGCACTGACATCCAATATTTAGTTTTGCTCCAATTTTGCGGCATTTTGGGAAAATCGGGCATTTCATCGGGGAAAAAATGCCAAAACATTTAGAAGCTTTATGGTATGCCTTTTGCTGAGAATAATTGTATTGATGTTTCTTGGAAGGTTTGTGGCTTTTGGTCATTGAATGAATGATTGATTTCAGAAACCAAATATGTGTCCAGTGGCAGAGGAGGGGTTAATGGTAGCTGGGTAGTAAACAAGTGATCTTGTCCTTTGTTTATGTTTCTTATTTGTGTTGTGATAGAAGAATCTTTCATCTGATTCACTCTCCACTAAAAGTGTATTGTTTGATATCTCTTGAGTGTTGCGGGTTGAAAACTGATTTGTTCTCTTGTATTGTAGCATGATGCACTTTGGGTTGTGAGCACCATTGGTGATTAACCCTTTTCATCCTGATACACACATTGCTTGAAATAAATTTGACTGATAGTTCCAAGGGTGGTGCCAGAAGCTATTCTGGCACCACCCTTGAACCAAAACAGTTGATCTATGTCCGAATCTGTAATCTAGCCTTCACGTGACAATAAGCAAATTTTACAAAATCAGCCTCAGGGTGTAATGGGTTAATTGGTAGAAAATGGTTCACAGGTTATTAGAGCTTTACATTATCAGCATCTTCTGTGAACAGTTATTTTTATTCTTACTTCTTGTACTTGCAGTGTGAGCCATCAATGTTACCAGAGCCAAATCATGTGATGCTAAATCATCTCTATGCTCTTTCAATAAAGGTGAGTGCTGGAAGAGTTTGTTAATGTCACTCATTCAGTGTGTTGTTTCTGCTTAATAAGTCTTTTACATTGTGTGCATCACACATGAAGAGATAATGAACAGTCTGAATGTAAAAATTAAACTGTTTCCTGTAGCAGTATTTGAGAGCGCAAACACTGTGCTCGCAACTGTGTGCTGCAGAACAACTATTATCACGTCAGAATGGTTTGACATGATATGCTGTTGATGCATTGTTACCTAAATATTCTAAACTTTGTGCGTTGATAAGCTTTTAAACCTTTTGCGTCAGATCACCATGTCCGTGTCAAAGATGTATCTGCAGCTGTGTTTTAACCCTTATCATTCGGAATACACCAGTGTGTGAAATAAGTTTGACTAAAATAGTTCAACGATAGTGCCAGAATAGCTTGGCGCCTCTAGGCCCCAAGCTATTCTGGCACCACCCTTGAACTAAAGCCATCGGTCTATATCCTTATCTGTAAGTACTATAATGTAGCTTGCATATGGCAGTGTACAAATTTGAAGCTTTTAACCTCAATATTATATGGGTTAATAGAAACACATATTAAATGCATTGTGCATGCAGCCTCTAGCCTGTAGACAGTACTAGCGGCAGAGATCACAAGGGGGTGGAGAAACTGTTTCATTTGAAGGAAGTTAAATGTAGTTGCTATGTGTATGTGCAAACAACATGCTCACAGTATATTCTGTTTCCTTTTCAGGATGGAGTTATGGTCCTTAGTGCAACTCATAGGTTTCGGAAAAAGTATGTCACCACTCTGCTGTACAAACCTATCTAGTGCCACCTGTGTTCTTGTTTGAGCGTTTGTTCCTGCCGCGTCCTCAATAATGCGTCCTGAGTCCAATTGCATGTGAGTGGGCATTGTTGTAGTGTCTTTGTTTGACTTCTGCGTGTGACTGATGTCTTGACTTCAAGAGCAGAATTGTATTTGATTGATGTGACTTTTGATTTGTGGGAGAAATGCTACAGTTTTGAAGTGGTTCTTTGGTGGGAAAGGGTTTAAGCAGAGGATTTGAAAACTTGTGTATGTGTGAGGTACTTGTTGGTGGTTTCTGTTTGAAAAAGCACAATGTCAATCAAGAGTTTGTCAATTGATTATCAAGACTCACTGTAAATACTGTACATGTACATTGTCATGTCAAATTAATCCCTTTGCCGTCAGCCTACATTAACTATATTGCTACAGCCACCACAGACTTCTCTTTGGGGAACGCACATTAGTCAGCAAGAGGCACATATCCTCTTGGGCCCATGCAAATGCTGGGGCTCATGATCTGTGCCTCTTGCACTTGGTCATTGGTTATTGTAGTCTAGCAGTGAAGGGGTTAATTGTACAGAGTGAACAGACTTTTTGTAACAAGCTACCTGGTGATAAAGAGTGTTGCTTCAGTGTTTCAAACAATAGACAGTTGATTGATTAAATGTATGAGGTTGTATTTCACTTTAACACAGTGGCTGACTGAGGTTGTGTTGTACATTTTGTGTTTTGTGCGCAGTTAAGTTCATTCTTGCAGTGGTAATCTTCACCTGCTTGATTCTCCCAGGAAGTGTGAATGGGCTGGTACCTACCAGCAAGTAGCACAGATTTTCATGAGCCCCTATGCCTGCTGGGGCTCATGAAAATCTATGTTTCTTGCAGGTGCTATTGAAAATGTCTGAGGGGCTGTTTAGTCATCGTCAGTTTTTTGAGAGAGTGCTGGTGCATTTTTATGAAAACTTTTGTCGTAAGATATGCCTCTCACCAATGATTGTCCATCTTGTTTTGTGAAATACACAAGTGTTGCTCCGAGTTTGTAGGAAGGTGCAACACTCTTTTATACAAAACACATGATCATCAGCTGAAATGTCATGCTGTTTTTCAGATTCATTACTATTGTGATGTCTTATTTTGTTTTCATTTCCCTGGCCTGAAAAGAACGAGTATTTGTTTGATTATGAAATAGTGTTTTGCCAACTGGATGTCATGGTCTCGTATTTTTAAGTTCAGATGTTTAATGTACCTCATGTTCGATACTGAATTTTGCACATCTTCATCTTAGACTACATAAAATAAATGAAAAGGATGAATAGATTGCTTATCACAACTGTCGTATAATAATATGGTTGCATTTTCCTTTGAATATCATGACAATGTCACAATGGTGGTTAGATTACCGGTTGTCATGCTGTTAGTTTTTGTTAACTTATATAAGACTTGCCACCTCCGGATACGCAGCTTATGCCGCATATCTGGAGGCAGCACGTCACGAATGAGGTAATACAGTGCAAGATGAAAATGTTAGAGTTTTGTCATTACCAGATTACAGTATTTATTTTCTTGTTGTGAACAATCGATTGATTGATTTAAAAACAATATGGACATATTATTAAGTCAGATTAGAACATTAAAAAAATTGATGACAATAAATTCTTTCTTTCACATTTTTCCTGAAAATAAAATGGCAATGTCTGCTTTTAATTTATTTATAAATATAATTCCAAATATGCTTATTGTTGTAGAAATTTACAAATACGATGCAAATGGGGCAGCAAGAGGCATAGATTCCCATGAGCTTCTGTGACTGCAAGGGTTGATGATGATCTGTGTCTCTTGATGGGCTTTATTATGATTACTTGAAAGCTTTCTTTCTCCTGAGGATCAGATGTGATGAGAGCTGTACACTTACAGTTGCCTGTAATATTCTTCTATCCCGAAGTTTCATGTAAACATTGTCAAAATTTAAGTTTAAAAGTTAGCTTCTGTGACAGTTTATTTGATAGATGTACTTACTGGTTTGAATTTTGATAAAGATCTTTTTTTTACTGTGATAATCAGGATTTATATGATTGGAGGTTTGGAGAAAAAAAAGGTCAGTTTTGGTTTGGATGGGGGAAATTTACATAAGTATCAGAAGTCTTTGGATTTGGCCATTAATTTCAGTCTAATGCTCCTTGCACAAGTGCTGGTTTATATTTCATTGTTCATTAGTTTTTGCTGGAAGTAGATGTTGAGAGATGCTCTTGCAAATAGTGGTCTCACTTATATGTAATTTACTTCTGTGACTTATTTGTTTGTACAGACAAAGCAGCTGTACTTTATTAATGTCCTGTTCAACTTTTCTGCCAAGTTTATTTTCAGTATAGTATAAAAAATATAATGTATAACTATAAAAAGTTTACCTAACCTTCACCGGATCATTCTTTGGACTACACACAAACGATGATGTGGGTCCTACAGGACCCATATTTTCAAAGAGCGATTTGACTGGTTATCCCTGTCCGATGGCATGGGTCCTACAGAACTCATATTTTTCAAAGAGTGATTTAAATGGTTATCCCTGTTCCGATGATATGGGTCCTACAGGACCAATACTTTTTACACTATAGTACATATCACCGGAAGCATCCCTGTACTCTTGGTCATCGTGGCGGCGAGAAAACGGTCTGAAACTTCTCCGTTTCCCCCAGAAACTACAAGTGAAAGTTCACCATTTCCAAGAAACTGAACTGAAACTGGTCGATTTTGCATGGACTTTGACACCCTTCAAAATTAAAACAAAAAACAAACGAACAAACAAACAAAGTAAAAATCTGGGTGAGATGCAATTCTCTCATCTTTGACTCTTCACAAACTGAGGACCAACATCATCTGGACAGGAATATTCACCTTGCTATACTCGCTCTTTAAAAAGTATGGGTCTTGCACATCCCACACCATTTGTGTACATGAAAAATTGAGACATTGTTTATTTGTTTATTTCTCCATCAGTTATTAACATATTTTGGTACAATGTAGTCTTTTATGAGCTTGGAGCATTTTTTTAATTTCACTGAAATATTTCTAGTAGTTATTGAAATATTTCCCATTGAACACCCTCCTGGGTCCTCCACGACCCAGGAAGCAAGGTGAAGGTTGAACGTATCGATGGTATTTATATGTAAATGATGTGGAAGTTAACAATTACGAACATTTTAATTTTTATCATTTCATTGTACAGTTTATTTTGTTGGTTACTTTTGCCCTGACCAGTGTGAGACTGATTATTTTAACAAATAAAAAGAAAAAAACATTGAGGTCAGTGTGAGTATTTCTCTTTGTTTTCAGTGTTAGCTTTCTCTCTATCTTGAATTCTGCAGCAGAGCACCAGTAGGCTGTGTAAGAGAATTCCTCCACATCCCACCAAACGTGCCAAACTGCTGAGGTTTCTTTTTGTTCAGTCTGATTCATAATCATAGATGAGTGTTTCATTTGGCAATTGATTTACCGGTCTAGGAGATTGTTTCATTGGCGAATGTTTGCGTTTCCAAATCTATGTTAACGTCAAGTGATACTACATGCAAATTGTCCATTGTTCCAGTCATTTATTTAGTTGTACAGAGAATCTTAACTACCACATGTTATACAGAAGATAAAAAGCATCTGTGGTGCAGTGATGTTAAGGCTATCAACCCTGAGACAATCTGGCACTACCTTCGAACTATCATAGTCCATTCATCTCCCCCAGCAGGTTCACAGTGTTGGTCGCCTGTCAAAGTTCCCAAAATCTTGATTAGGTGTGAACGTCAGAGTGATGCACTCTGGCATAGACTTGGTACTTCAAGTAGAATATATTTGAACGGGTCTGGTCCTATCAGCAAACTGTGTAAATTTTGAATCTGCGTCTTTTGCTGATTGGAGGGGTGGGGGGGATGACACTAGCTGGACTACTACATGTACCGGTATTGTACTTTAATGCAAGGTTCTTTGATATCTTGAAATCTTTATAGTTCTTTTTTTTTAAACTGTAGCATACAATTTGATGTGATAAGTATAAGTTGTGCAAGCTCTTTTCTTCTAGCAATTCATTTAACTAACACCTTCACCTTTTGGTGGTTGGTAGCGATCTATTCCTACTGGAATCTCCTTTTAAAAAAAAGCTAATGTCAATCAGAGGGTTAAAAGCTAGCATTTAACCGCCATGCGCATGGATCCCCAAAAACTGTTAACTTGTTTGAGACATGCCGCCTTCAGATATGCGGCTTATGCCGCGTATCTGGAGGCAGCACATCTCCATTGATTTAACAGTTTTGGTGGCTGCATGTACAAAGGGGTTGGACACAGTTTACCGGCATCCCCTTTTTCAGTCTTTACCTGTTTATTATTTATACTTGTACTGATTTCCCAAGCATTATGTTTTGTTAAGTCACAATCGTGCAAGAAGTATTCTCATATGGTAAGGATTATCTGCATGTTTTCACAGATCAAGTCAACGTTTTTTGTTTTATATCTCCACACCAAGTGTGAGCATTATGAATGAATGTAGTTTTCTCATCGGAGCAGGAGCAAGTGAATTTGACAATACATTTTATGTCCTAGTATGTGCTGAACACCCAGTCATTTGTTTCCAAGCAGGAAATTAACCCATTTAGCCCCGGGACCCTGCAGCAGGAGATGGATTGACCATGATAATTCAAGCGTAGTGCCAGATTACCTTGGCGCCTGTTGGCGCCAAGGAACAGGCGCCAAGGTAATCTGGCACTACGCTTGAATTATCATGGTCAGTTCATCTCCTGGAACATAGTTGTTAAGTAACACTTCCAAAATTTGGGAAATGCACCCGTGGGGCTAAAAGGGTTAAAGCATGCTGAATACTTGTTACTTTTTCCCTGGGAAAGATGGTCTTTTGCAAACTCAGATAGTGATTACCCCTTTGGCATGCAGTCACTGGAACTGCATACATTACCAGTGGCTGCTGGAATTAAATTGATAAAAGCACTACCCACAGTCAGAGGGGAAAGCCCTTCGCTGCTGGGGAATAAATGAACAACACGCACGTGCGAAAGGTAATCCCCATGAGTCCTGCCTCTGCAGGGGCTCATGCTGATCTATGCCTCCTATTGAAAACACTTTGTATCCATGTTCACTAACCCATAACGCCCTGAAAGACTACGACAGGATGTGGATCGACCATGATATTTCAAGGTTGGTGTCAGAATAACTTGGCACCTCTAAGCGCCAAGCTATTCTGGCACCAACCTTGAAATATGGTCGATCTGTCTCCTGAACTGTCATATAGACCTCAGAGGATATCTACAAAAATTTGATAATTTTGTCCTTAGGGCGTAAGGAGTTAAACAGATGAGGTTCTTTGGCATTGACTTAATAAAGATTTCAGAAACACAATCTGCATCCACTGCCAGTGAAGGGGTGAAGGTGAAAAGTAGGTGCCTGGGGTGCGAGTGCTATCCAATTATCTCTTTTCTCAAATGTCGATAGATTTAATCTCAAAAGGGACAAGGAATGTCTCAATTCACAATGGCCCAGTAATTTTGAAGATAGATTTTGGTGTGAATAGGGCCAGCGAGAAGCATGGATCCTGAGCCCCTACAGCGTGGGGGGGGGGGGGGGGGGGGGGGGAGGGGGCTCATGTAGATCTGTTTCTTGCAGATGAGATGTGTGCAGCAACAGACAAATGGGTTTGCTAATGCACTGTTCAGGTTGGGGGCAGTTTTTCCCTGGAAAAGACATGGTGTTTAGTGTGCTGTAAGTTTCCTGGACTTCCATTGCTGCCAAGCATCGTTATAGATTTTCATTTTCTGTATCTGTGAATTATTTAATTTTATTTTGAGGTGTTTTTTGTTTGTTTATAACTGCTAAGATGTATAAATATTATTTCATCCGTTTTCTTTTGTTTCATGTTTGTATAGCTCTTTCATAATATCTGTATAAATTTGTTCTCACATATGAAAATGTAATACATGATTTGCAAATGGAACATGGCAGTCACTGTGCCATGTTTATTGAAGGAATATGACTGCATTAGTGTACAAATACATGTATCTGTTTAAAGGGAGAAAATCTAGACAAGTTTTTGTGGAAGACCACACTTTATACCTCCATCAATCCACTACGTATGATGTGTACTGGATTGAGGGAGGTAGGTATCCAGTGTGGTGGTAGACTTCTATCTGGCTGTTTTGGTAGGAATATTGCATATAGTTTAATCAGACTTTTCTAACTCTTCATGTACTGGTACCAGTGTTTTACATTTATTTTTCCCCAACGGTTTGTTAATATTACAGATACATGAGGAGCTCTTTAGTTTATTAACCCTTTTCATCCTGATACACCCATTGCTTAAAATAAATTTGACTACGGCAGTTGGAAGGGGGGTGCCTGAATAGCTTTGTGCCTCAGGCGCCAAGCTATTCGGGCATCACCCTTGAACTAAGACGGTTGATCTATCTCCAGATCTGTAATGTAGCATTCATATGACAATAAGCAAGTTTTTGAAAAATCAGCCACAGGATGTAATGGATTAAGGATAATGAATTTGGAAAACAATTTGAGTAATGTTTTCAGTGGAAATAAACATGATGAAACCTTGAAGTGTCATCGTTATTGAGAGGACAGTCTACGCTTTCAATTTTGTTAGTCATGATGAAAAAAAATTAGGGGAAAACAAAATGTCATTTATTGGCTCATGTGTGAAGCAAAAGTATGTTTTGGGCCAGTGGTCGTCCGTCCGTGGTAAACTTTAACGTTGGCATTTTCTCTGAGACTATTCAAGCCACATTCTTCAAACTTGGCCCAAGGATACTTTGTGGTAAGACCTTTCTAAACAAACCAATTTGAGTGACCTCTCACAAAGGTTAAGGTCACAGGGGATCAGGAAATGGTGCAAAAAATAGCTCTAATTTTACATAATTTATTTTTTTCTCAAATACTATTCACAACTTCAAACCCAAATTTGGTGCAAAGATACATGATGATAAGACCTTTTTATACGTACTAATTTGGTTGATACCTCGGAAAGGTCAAGGGTCACAAGAGCTCAGGAAATGGGTGAAAAATAGCCATATTTTGACAAAAGATTTTTTTTCTCAAATACTATTCACGACTTCAAACCCAAACTTGATACAGAGATACCTGATGGTGAGACCTATCTATGCATACTAATTTGGATTACCCCTCAGAAGGGTCACAAGGCGGGGTGGGGGGGAAATAGGCCCGGAATAGCCACATTTTGACAAAAGATGTTTTTTCTCACGAAATTGCAACATTTTGACAAAAGATGTTTTTCTCAAATGCTATTCACAACTTTAAACCCAAACTTGCTACAGAGATACCTGATGGGAAGACCTTTCTATGCACACTAATTTGGTCGATCCCTCGGAAAGGTCAAGGGTCACGAGAGCTCAGGAAATAGGTCTAAAATAGCCATATTTTGACAAAAGATGTTTTTTTCTCAAATACTATTCACAACTTCAAACCCAAATTTGGTACAGAGATACCTGATGGTAAGACCTATCTATGCATACTAATTTGGATGACCTTTTCGAAAGGTCAAGGGTCACCAGAGGCTGGCAAATATGTGTAAAATGCTGATTTTTTTATAAAATTGTAGGTATTCCCAAAGCTTTGCAAAATTTTCAACCAAATTTGGTACAAAGATAGCTTCCTCTGCATACTAATTTAGTCGACTCATCACAAAGGTCGGGGGTTTGACAGATGCATGAAAATGCCTACATTTTCAAAAAACATGGATTTTGCTGCTGCAGAAGCCAGCCCTTGTCACAAAGGTCACACATATGTAAATCTGTCATACACGCGAGCCATAATGGCTTTGCCTTTCTTGTTGAAACTGTTTCTACAATCTCTATCAAGTATCAAGTATATCTACACAGTACACGGAAACAACAGACCTTGCTGTACACGAACAGTAATGTGGCATAATCTGTTTCAGAATTAGAAAGGTGGTGAAATTGTTTATTGGATTGTAATGTAGTAATGTCCCTATTCTGTCATCAATTATTATGGTGGTTTATTTCCAACACACACAAGGTTCTCTTTACTGCACTCTAAATTCTCACAAGGTGCCATCTATATTAGAGATGGGGGAGCTGGGTGGCTCGGTGGTAAAAGTGCTCGCCTCGCGACCGAAAGGTCCTGGGTTCGAATCCAGCTTGGTTCAAAATTTGTTCAGACCCTTTTTCGGTGCCCCGTCTTTGAAATCACCTTTGTTGTGGACAAAAGATGTTAAGCCCTAAACATTTAACATATTTTTATATTAGAGATGTTTCCCAGTTGAAGCAGATACTGGACCTTTTAAAGTTAACTCGTTCAAGACGTGCCACCTCTGGATACGCGGCTTAAGCTGAGGCGGCACGTCTCGAATGAGTTAAGGGTACCGTCAGCTTATCTTGGCGCCTTTACAGGTGCCAAGCAAATCTGGCACTACCCTTGGACCAGTCAGTATTCTGCTGGTAGTGTCTTGGCTGGACGTTACAACTTTTCATACAATTTACTGCTTTGAACAATTATTTTGTTTTCCACAAAAAAAAAGTGGCTAGGTGTGTATACTGGGTGTATGTGGACTGTAAAACAAGCAAGATGGCTGTATCACCATATTCAGGCAGCTTCGACTGTGCAAGACGAGCATTAGAGTTAACACTTACCTGTCTATAGTGAAAATAGTCTGTGTACATGCACAGGTGAGCAGACATTAAATGACAGCTGAAGCAACAGCATCAATGTGTTCTGGTTTGTTATCTGACGCGTGCGAGAGAAAACAAGAGAAAGAGTGTCGCTTATGTCATGTACATTTTGGTATAGAAAACAAAGCTCTGAATGTCAAAGAAAGTATTTTTTTAGGTCCCAGCTACACATTTTCAATTGTGAATTACAGACTTCAGATTATAACCCTTTCTTAAGTAACCTGCTACAGGTAATAATGGGTTAATAGTTCGCAATGTCTTCATAAATTTTCTTTGTACACTGCGCGCAGGGTTGATAGTCATTACTTTTTTTCTTTAATGAAATAACTTTTCTTTTATTCTGGTAAAAGGTTAAAGAAATAAATTTCTTTACTTTTTTTTGAAAATTAAAGAAATAAATTTTTTTTAATTTTTCTTTTTAATGAAATAAATTTGCGTTAAATACATGAATGATCATTTATTGCTCAGCTCAGACAACAAAAGTGGCATGCACTTGAAAAGTGGCACGCCACCAGATTTCCTTCTCTACCCACTATCTAAAACACTATCTGGCCAGATACATGCAGTAGTTATGAGAAGGGGGAAGAAAGAGAAGAAAAAAAAATCGGAAAACTGCACAGCGCAAGAAAAAGTCATGCGGCTAAAAATGGAACAATTCAGGCTTGTTTGATCTTATTTTGCGCTGCTGACAAATCCACTCATCTGCAAGAGCCATAGATCCTCAAGAACCCCAGCAGTCTTGGGTGGGTGGGGGGGGGGGGGGGTTGGTGGGTTAATGACGATCTATGCCTACTACTATTAAAAATGTATGCATGCACCCATTCAGGTTTTCCCCTGTGCTGTCCAATCGTTGCTGTACCATCTGCCTTCTCACTCCTGAAACGAAACCCACCCAACTGTAAGAGGCATAGATCCTCATGAGCCCCCGCAACTGCGGGGCTCATGAGGATCTATGCCTCTTGCTGGGATAATCTGCGCTCTTGTTTCGCTCAAGCAAAGTGGATCCCTTAAGTTTTTCACCTGTCCAATCGTTGCTGTACCATCTGCTTTTTTACTCCTGAAATGAAAACCACCCAACTGAAAGAGGCATAGATCCTCAGGAGCCCCCGCAACTGCGGGGGCTTGTGAGCATCTATGCCTCTTGCTGGGATAATCTACGCTCGTGATTTTCTCAAGCAAAGGGGATCCGTTAAGATTTTCACCTGTCCAATCTTTGCTGTACGAGTGCCATCTGCCTTCTCACTCCTGAAACGAAAACCACCCAACTGAAAGAGGCATAGATCCTCATGGGCCCCCGTAACTGCAGGGGGCTCGTTAGGATCTATGCCTCTTCCTGGAATAATCTACGCTCGTGATCTTCTCAAGCAAAGGGTATCCATTAAGATTTTCACCCAGAGGCATAGATCCTCAAAACCGCCTCAAACCGGCTACAACTAATAATAAATAATAATAATAATGAGTATTTATATAGCGATTAATCTTACTCAAAAGCTCTAAGCGCTTTACAATCTGTACACAAAAATAAAAATACAATGACATATGCACATAACAAACAAAGCACAATGCCCGAACACACCACTTTTACAATAAACTAAACAACAATACATACATAATAATTTATATTCTAATTAACATTCAGTCTAAACAAGGAGGATTGCAGAACTACAACTAAGGCATCAAACACTGGCAGTTATTCAAAGTAAAGCTTGAAGAGGTGAGTTTTCAACGACCTCTTGAAGTCAGAGACAGACTCACTGTTTCTGACCTCAAGAGGAAGTGTATTCCATAACACTGGGGCTTGATAAACAAAAGTGCGCTGACCAAATGTTTTAGTTTGGACAGAAGGTACACACAACTTGCCGTTTATCAGAAGAGGAGCGGAGCTCACGAGAGGGTGTATACACATGCAGCAAAGAGGACAAGTATTCTGGGCTGGTGCCTGAAAGGCAGTTAAAACAGATTGACATAACTTTGTATTGAATACGTGAGGACACAGGTAGCCAGTGAAGGGACTTCAAGATGGGTGTGACATGCTCAGTCTTACGGACTCTCACAACAAGCCGGGCTGCATTGTTCTGAATTTTTTGGAGGCGATCAAGAGATACTGAGGGCAGCCACAAAGCAAAGAGTTACAATAATCTAGCTTGGACAGCACAAATGCACAAACTAGTGTTTTAGTGGCTTCCACGGTCAGCAGGTGTCGAACTGAACTAATACGACGAAGTTCCAGATAAGCGGATCTACACACTGCACTGACATGCTGTGACATAGATAACTCGCTGTCAAGTGTAACACCCAGGTTTCTCACACTCGCAGAGAAGCCAATGAGTGTTCCATCCACAGACAATGATGACGGTAAAGGCAGGGACGAAGATAATCTTGGATTAGCTACCAACATTGCTTCAGTTTTGCCATCATTTAACATCAGTTTGTTGGTGGTCATCCATGATTTGACATGGTCAATGCACTGGCTTATACTTTGGACGGCATTCACAGCTCGCTCGACAGTATAACTTTTGTACATCTGCGTATCATCTGCAAATGCATGATGGGAAATGGAGCGACTACAAATCAGGTCGGACAGGGGCTGAACATACAGTAAGAACAATACAGGTCCTAGGACCGAGCCCTGGGGTACACCAAACCGAAGAGGTGATGGCTCAGAACGACAGCCGTCGACAGAAACAATCTGGGATCGTTCAGTCAGGTATAAACTAAACCATGCCAAGACTGTGCCTTCAATGCCAAATACAGATTGAAGACGGCACAGCAAAATTTCATGGTCAATAGTGTCGAACGCACTGGACAGGTCCAGCAAAGCAAGGACTGTGATCTTACGCTCGTCCAAAGCACAAAGCAGGTCATTGAATATCTTCAGCAAAGCTGTTTCAGTGCTACGATGGGGACGATATGCAGACTGAAATACACTGAACAGACTATTAGAGTTGACATGCTTTAAAGTTTGAACAAGGACAATTTTCTCAAGAATCTTTGATAGAAATGTAAGATTGGAAACTGGGCGATAGTTTTTCAGTACATTTGGGTCTAAAGATGGTTTCTTCAATAGGGGTTTTACAAGTGCAGTCTTGAAGCTTTCAGGAAAAATACCAGTGGAGAGAGAGTTGTTGATGACTTGTGTAATGGCAGGCAACACTTCATCCAGGCACTCGTACAACAAGGGAGTGGGTATGGGGTCTAACTCACAAGTTTTGGGGGCAGTGTTTGTGATCACTTTTCTGACCTCATCCTCTAGCACAGGTTCGAAGGCTGAGAGAGGTTCTCCACTAAAGCGTTTTTCGGTGAACAAAACTGAAGTGGGCATGAGATCCAGAGAATCACGAATTTCGCGGACCTTATCAACGAAGTAATCTGCAAAAAGCTGAGGCAGCTGGCACGGGGGAAATGTAGTGGGAAGAGGTGATGGAGTCTTCTTCACCATAAGCTTATTGGTCACATTATACAATTTTTTGCTTGTTGTGCACTCACTGATCTTCCTGTTGTAAAACGAAGATTTTGCTCCATGAACAATCTCATTTACATGCTTCTTCAATGTGTATATCTGGGTCAAACCGGCTTTGCGCATAGGCACCTGTTGTTCGTGGCGGTAAAACGAACTGAAGTAACGAAATTTTTAACGAAAGAAATCGATAATCGTTACTTTTATTTTTTAATTCGTTGAATTTTCTTTACTTACTTACTTACGCCTGTCACCCCTACCCGGGTATAGGCCGTCGACGAGAGACCTCCAGCAACTCCTGTCCTGTGCTTCTCCTTCGATTCTACTCCAGGTGGTTCCCAGTCTCTTGATGTCTGCTTGGAGGTCTCGACGCCTACCTCTTTTCCTCTTTCCCTGGGGGTTCCATGACAATGCCTGCCTAGTGATACTGGAAGCTGGCTTTCTCAGACTGTGACCAATCCATCCCCATCTTCTTCGCCCAATTTCATTCTCTGCTGTTATCTGCTCTGTTCTCTCCCAGAGTCTGACGTTGGTGATCTTCTCTGGCCAGTGGATTTTCAAAATTCTTCTAAGGCAACTGTTCATAAAGGTCTGTACTCTGTTGACTGTGGTTTTTGTCAATCTCCAAGTCTCTGCTCCATATAGGAGAACCGCTTTTACATTGGAGTTGAAAAACGGGACTTTGGTGTGTTGTGACAGCTCTCTGGAACTCCACACTTTTTTCAACTGGAGAAAGGCTGCTCTGGCTTTACCAATTCGTGCTCTGACATCTGCATCAGTGCCGCCTTTTTTGTCTATGATGCTCCCGAGATAGGTGAAGGACTCCACCTCCTCCAACGGGGTGCCAGCAAGCAAGACTAGTTCTTCCCTGGTTGCGTTCAGCCTCATTGTCTTTGTTTTCTGTTTGTGAATGGTGAGGCCCACTTAGGACGAGATGTCAGCAAGCCTCGTGGTCTTGTCCTGCATTTGTTGATGAGTGTGGGACAGTAATGCCAAGTCGTCTGCAAAATCGAGGTCGTCAAGCTGTGTCCACAGTGTCCACTGTATTCCACTTCGTCTGTGCTCTGTGGTCATCTTCATGACCCAGTCTATGGCCAGTAGGAAGAGGGACGGAGACAGCAGACACCCCTGCCTGACACCAGTTCTGACCTGGAGCTCCCTGGTGAACTGCCCTTCGTGGATCACGCGACATGTCATGCCATCGTAGCTGCTCTTGATCAGGCAGATGAGCTTTGTGGGTACACCGTAGTGTCGTAGGAGTTTCCACAGAGTCTCTCGGTCCACACTGTCAAATGCTTTCTCATAATCCACAAAGTTGACGTACAGCGGGGAGCTCCACTCCAGAGACTGTTCCACGATGATGCGGAGAGTGGCGATCTGGTCTGTATATGATCGGTTCTTCCTGAATCCTGCTTGCTGGTCTCTCAGCTGGGGGTCAACGGAGCTCTTCATTCTCTCCAGGATGATCCTGTTGAAGACCTTTCCTGGTACTGACAGCAAGGTGATTCCTCTGTAGTTGGAACACTTGCTGAGGTCGCTTTTCTTGGGAAGCTTGATTAGGTACCCCTCCTTCCAGTCAGCCGGCATCACCTCCTCTTCCCAGATCTTTCCAAACAGTGGGTACAGCATCTCCACTGTTGTCTCTAGGTCTGCTTTCAGAGACTCCGCTGGGATGCCATCTGGGCCTGCTGCTTTGCCGTTCTTAAAAAATGCCACTGCTCTTCTGATCTCTTCCCGGCTGGGTCTGTCACAGCTGATGGGTAGGTCGGTCTCTGCCGGCTGGATGTCTGGCGGGTCAGGTGGGCTAGGTCTGTTCAGTAACTCTTCAAAATACTCGGCCCATCTGTCGAGTTGGTCTGCTCTGTCTGCAATAGGCTTACCTTCTGTCTTTTACTGGTCTTTCTGTATGGCCATACTTGCCTGACAATCTTCTGGTAATGTCGTAGAGCTGTTTCATGTTGCCGCTGCCTGCTGCCTTTTCTGCCTCTGCTGCCAGGCTGTCTGTGTAGGCCCTCTTGTCTGCCCTGATACTCCTCTTCACCTCGCGGTTGGCTTCCCAGTATTCCCCCTGTGCCCTTACTTTGGCTGCTCTCGTGCGACTGTTGTTGACAACTGCTTTCTTCTGCTTCCTCACTTCTATCTTCTTCAAGGTCTGTGCCGACAGCCAGTCCTTGTGATGGTGTTTCCTGAACCCTACAGTGTCTTTGCAGGTTGAGTTCAGCGCCTCTCTGCCACTGCTGCTCTGTGGTGACCGCCTCCTCTTCATTTACTAGCTCCTGTAGCGCTTGAAACCGGTTGGACAGCACCAGTTTGAACTCTTCTCTAACTCCAGTTTCTCTCAGGCCTACATTATAGGGCGCTGTCTTCTTGTTGTCTCTGTGCGGCTTTTCTTTAGCTTGAGCTTCATTCTTAAGGTAAGCAGATGGTGGTCGGAGGCGACATCTGCTCCCCTCCTCACTCGAACATCTTGAAGGGATCTTCTAAATTTCTTGCTAATGCAGATATGGTCTATTTGGTTCTCTGTTGTATGGTCAGGTGAGACCCAAGTTGCTTTGTGTATTCTTCTGTGTGGGAAGATGCTGCCTCCAATGACAAGTCGGTTTAGAGCACAAAAGTCTACAAACCTCTCCCCGTTCTCACTCATCTCCGAGCCTAGTCTCTGTCTCCCTCTTCGTATCCAGTGTTGTCCTCCCCTATTTTGGCATTAAAATCGCCCATGACGATGGTGATGTCTCGCTCCGCACATTTGTCCATTTTTCTCTTCCTCGTCACTGTCATTAGTGGGAGCATAACACTGGATGACGTTCAGCTTGAGCTTTTTCTTGGTTCTAAAGGCTCCTGTGATAATTCTTGGCCCAAGAGGTTCCCAGCCCATCAGCGCTCTCTGTGCTACTGGCGACAGCATGAATGCTACACCTTCTGTATGGGGGGCATTCTCCTCTTCATGACCTGAATACAGAATCATCTCCCCACTTAACAGCCTTTTCTGGCCAGACTGCGTCCATCTGGCTTCACTGATACCTAGCAGGGAAAGGTTGTACTTTTGCATTTCCGCTGCTATCTGGGCGGCCTTGCCGCTCTGGTACATGGTCTTGACGTTCCATGTGCCCATGGTTGTATCCCTGGATAGAGAGAGGCGGCTCGGTCCTGTGGCTTCCAAAGACTTCCGGCTTTCACCACAGGACGTCATAAGTCTTGTGGTAGAAGAACCTTCCTCCTCCAGGAAAGGAATTACTGTTAGTCTTTTCGTCGGCGTTTTTGTAGCCATTTCCTTTTTTGCAGGGTGGGGAAGCTACCCCCACGCCCAACCCCCTTACTAGGAGGACCAGGGGTTTTCTGTCGGGGTCACCTTCCCTTAGACCATGTTGGTTCACGGCATCTTATTTCATTCGGTGCACCCCTCTCACAAGGGACCCCCTATCCACCACCCAGGGGACGCGCCTCAACGCCATATGGTCCCAGCGCGAGGGAATTTTCTTTAACTTTTTAAAAACATTAACGCGTTAAATTTTCTTTAACCAAAAATTTAATTTGTTAAATCGTTAAATCTTCCAACCCTGACAGCGCACCATAAAAAACAAGACAAAGATTTGCCAGGCGATATTTTTCAAACGGGTTAACATTTTGAAAATCTGAAACGTCACGCACACAAACACACCCCTCCCCCTCACATTATGAGAATACAGACAAAACACATACACATGCAAGCACACAGGCACTGACGCAAACAGCTAGACCACCAGCAAGTAATCAAGGCAATCAATTTTACGTTTGGAGGGTAGGCGCGTACCTGTGACGAGATCCCCATTTTTCACTCAAATTCCTCCTTTCTTGTTGTAGCTGAATGGAAAATGATTATTCTGCCTACAAGTGCTGATAAAATTAGGCCGAGTGCCCTCAGATGCGAGGCATTCCGGCAGCTGAATCTTAGATGTCCGATGTGGGTTTTTTTGGTGAACGTATGGAAAAGGCCACACAAAAAAGTTTTCATCCGAAATGACTTCCCATCTTTAATCCAGACCAAAAAAAATGACTTCCCATCTTTAATCCAGACCATAAAGTTTGCCTTCGGGTTGGCGTTTAGCAGGCTTTGTGTATTAGACACTCAGCCTACTTCGTGCCCAAGGGTACTCCCCGTTCGTTTTCTCTCTCTCTCTTCTCCCCCTCTCTCTCTCTTACTCCCCGTTCGTTCTCTCTCTCTCTCCCCCCCCCCTCTCTCTCTCTCTTCCCCCCCCCCCCCCTCTCTCTCTTCTCTCTCTCCCCGGCCTCACACAAGCGCATTTACTTTTGGCCGGCTCGCTCCTGCGCGCGCTTACACACTCTTGTCTCTCGTGTTTAGTTTCTCTCGGAGTCTTTCTCTTACGATTTTTTTTTCTTTGACGTCATTTTTACTTTTGTTCTTCCTTTTCTTTTCTTTTTCTTTTTACGTCACCTTCAGTTGCCACATTCCTTCTGCATATGAAGATAAGTAGCGGCTAATGTCTCCGTTTGTTTGTCTATTTTGACAAAGGGTATTTACCCGAAATATTAATAAATTGTGTTGTACCGTTTTTTTCTAAGCGTGTTTCTTTCTCCGTTGGGTACTTCTTCCCATCTTTAGGTTTTCAAGAAAAATGAACGCAGTTTAAAATGGTGTTATCTGTTTTTTAGTGTCTGGCCAAACATGAGATGCGTGTTAAAGCAATGCGGCACACAGAGAAATGTCCATCTTGCAATTTTTCATTTTGGGGGTAGGTATAGCTTTACCGGGTCAGAGTGTAAAGACAACACAATGGACAGAAATGCAGCTCAGAGTGCTGTAAAGAGCCCTAAAAATATTTTACTGTGACGAAATCAGATTTTAAATGTTAAGACATTTGCAAAATATCAACCGGCAAATCTTTGTCTCGTTTTTTATGGCACGCAGTGTACGTCTTACAATAATGCTGAATGGGGCCAACTTAACAATTGAAGTTTGAATGTTGTAAAATTAAACACTTTCTGCTCTTTTTCTCCTTGTTTATAGGAAAGTACCAGCTTGCACCAAGGGCAGTAAAAAGAAAGACACCAACATGTCATTAAAAAGAAATGATACAGTACAAATGTTCTAGTATTTTAACCCCCTTCCCTGCCACTGGTAACAGATGCTGTTTTTGACATCTTTGTTAACCTATATCATACCTAGGCTAAAAGCTTCAAATTTGTACACTGCCATATGCAAGCTACATTATAGTACTTACGCCGAGTTGGTATACCTCGCGCGCCCTGTGCCTAGGTTAAAAGCACCAGCGGCCCCATTGTTGCACTGTCCTAGTTGAAGTACAAGAGATGATCACTACAAGTACATTGGTCTCGATTCAGGGGTGTGGGGCGTGACACAAGCCTCTGCCTTCTCCAAGTCTACACAAAACCGGCTCGCAGTTCTGGTGCTCTTGACCAGTCCAAGCGATATAGACCAAGGGCTTTAGTTTAAGGGTGGTGCCAGAATCGCTTGGTGCCTAGAGGCACCAAGCTATTCTGGCACTACCCTTTAACTATTTTACTAGTCAAACTTATTTCACAAACTGGTGTATTCCGAATGATAAGGGTTAACACAACACCAAAGATCTCCAGCCATCCAAGAAACATGAAAACAGAGTGGAGTCGGCAACAGGCATACATCTACGTGACCCCCAAACTGCTCATGTGAATCTTTGCCTCTTGCCTATAGGTTCTGCTTGAGTGGAGTTGGCAACAGGCATACATCCACGAGACCCCCCCCCCCCCCCCCCCCCCAACTGCTCATGTGAATCTATGCCTCTTGCCTACAGATTCTGCTCGTGTTCCTGCAAGAAAGAGGCTAATATCGACACAGAGATAAAAAAAAAAAGAAAAAAGCAGAGCAAACTCAAATGTCACCCTCGTATTTATTTGGACTCTCATTTGCATGAACAAATAGGTGCTGCCAACATGCATTTTTTAAAATTATTTTTTTAAAAATCTGCAAACATCTACGTCACAACTGGATGTTCATGTGTATTTTGATGCTTTTTTCATTTCTAAATGTTGGTAATAATTAAACACAATGTGGTGGTGGTACACGTTTTTGGACTTTATGCAGACCAGCACACATTGATGCACATGCAATGCAGCTTTAATTTCTGGCAAATTGTAACAACGCAATCGTGGTAATATCATGTAGGCGAGTCTTCAACAAAACGCTTGGCCGAGAGTAAGCCAGTTTTCGATGCCAAGCTTGTGAAAGCATGGTGTTACAAGTCGGCGCCCAATAGGAATTTTGATGGTTTGCAGGGATGCAACCAGGTGTTGGCCATCAGTCACAGTTCAACTGCACCCCTAAAATATGGCTGCCAGCAGGCCAATATAAAATTGCTTTGAAGTTGTCAGTACGTTTACTTTTCCCTTGCCTCAGTCTGTGTTTTACAATGTACACAGTCCCTGCACCCCTCATATTAAGCCATTACCCATGAAATGCTTAATTATGTGTATCACTATCAGTGACTGGCCCTTTAGCTATTTTTGGATCCACGAGTTGAAATAAATAAATGAATGTTATGCCGCAATTTTGGTAAGGTTGAAAGTGTCGTACATGTTTTTTAACCCAATATATCTAACTTATGTTTGGAAATTTCTTCTAGTGGGGGCAATCAGGGGGGCATCCATGGGTTTGTGCGCAGCATCCTGCTGGCGGCTTCTTCTTCTCCGCATCTGGTCGGCCAGGGTCAAGCGGGTAAGACCTGAAATCAGTGGACTACCATTCCAATATCCTGTCCTGCTACATGTAATATCATGCAGCAATCTCAAAATGATTGATTGTACATTGCTTAAAGTCCCGACAGCAACAAGGCTTTCTCAGGACGTGCCTGCACTGCTTGTGAAGAAAAACTAAACAGAAAATTGAATGTATGTCGCCAGCCGGTCAAATACATTAAATAAACCTACAACATGGGGCATAAATAAAGCTAAGACCATTTAGCAACACACATCCAATATCAAGAGCTACAGGCAGTGCAGACAGTAGGGAGAGTTTTAAAAAGGCAAATACAGGTGAATGGACAAAGGGTAGACAGAAACACATGCCCCAGAATAGAGAGAAAAACCCACCCTGTGGGGGCTGACCAGGGTGACCCTGGGAACTAAAAAATACCTAACCCCACCCAAGTCCCCCAGGGCAGACCCGGGTGGGGACAATCTCAAAATGAGGTGGAGAAAACAAACCTTACTTACAGAACACTACAACTGTACAAATGATAAAACCACATACAACTATCTACACATACCTGGATATATGCAGTCAAAACCATCTATAATGCAACCTTGACCAAATTTGATGAAATGATCCGTACAAACCACTAATAACATCCTACAATTTACACATGTCAAAACAGGTTGTGATATAAACATGATTTACAGACAAATTGCGACTATTCCACAAAATCTACAATTTCCTGTATCTTAATAAAAACTTTACAAACTCATTCAACAACTCGTAAAGCTTTATCCTAAATGACACACACAACAAAATGTGCCTGGAGCTGTAAGGTCCAAAATCACAAATGTACACGCCCTCAAGGGTTCACAGTTGTAAAAACAGCACAAAATTAACAAACATTCAGATCTAAAGATTAGTATCCAGATCTTAGATAAATGATTCCCTGACCGATGCATTTTATCAGCTGACACAATCAATACAAACGTTTTTTTCACAACCCCAGTGGGACTAGCACTTCATCCCTGCAGGAATCATGTCAAAAAAAAAGTACTACCGACAGCCAAAGGGTGAAGCAGAATTGTAAGACTTATCACGATCTGTACTATGGAAAACTATACTGGCAGTTTAACCCATTCTGCCCCAGAACCGAAACCCCCAAATCTTAAAGATGCCCTCTGAAGGACCGTATTACAATTCTAGAGACAGGTCAAGCATGATAGTTCAAGGGTGGTGTCAGAATAGCTTGGTGCCTGTGGGCACCAAGCTATTCTGGCACCACCCTTTAACTATCATGCTCATCCATGTCTTGCTGTGGTGAGTCGGGGCTGAACGAGTTAAAAGTGCCTGACATGCCCAACACAACACAGGAAACCTTTCCACTAGCTACATCAAATCTGACAGCTTCTCCGACTATACCTCATGTCCACTGTAACCAAGCACAGACACACAAAACTTGCACCTGATCAAATCTGTTTGGCGACGTGTGTTACATGATAATAAGTAGTGGCAGTAGGAAAAGGTGCATGCTCTGTCAAAAGGTTTTTGACCCCAAGTCATTTAAGTGATAGATTTGCAACAACAAAAAGACAGCAAATACATTTTTAGCCCGTTGACTGCCAATGGACACAGACTACGTTTCTGAAATCATTGCTGATTCAACGCTTAACCCTTTTAGCCCCAAGGTTCCATTTCTCAAATTTTGGAGGTGCCGCCCAACGACAGTTGCAGGAGATGGCTCGACCGTGATAATTCAAGGGTAGTGCCAGATTAGCTTGACGCCTGAAGGCGCCAAGCTAATCTGGCACTACCCTTGAATTATCATGGTCAAGCCATCTTCTGCTGCAGGGTCCGGGGGCTAAAAAGGGTTAACAGCACCAGCCATCCGAGAACATGGACTCAAAGCAGTGGCAGCAAGAGGCATAGATCTTCATGAGTCCCTGTGACAGGGAGGGCTTATGATGATCTTTGTCTCTTGCAGGATTCCTCAGCAGTAAAGAGGTCAACCTGAATGAATCGGACTGGGACCGTATGCATGTCACGCCATTATCCGTGCTAATGAGCTATTTTGGTTAATGGTCACAAATCTGCCATTTAACGGAATGCATGACCTATTTTAGCGACCTAATGATTCATTAAATTTAATGCCGCTGTACCCCACCATTAGCGACCCTAATGGGCGATTACTGTGCGGTGGTGGCGGTGAAAAGCCTAGGGATCGCCAATGCATGTTGTAAGAAGCACGCAAATTTTGTGCTTGGGTGGCTATTTTCAGTTCTCGTTGGAGGTCTGCCCGGTGCGGAAGATAAAAGACAGTCCATATTCATGCAAAGCTAGATTTTCATAGTAGCTGTTTATAAAGCACGAACTGCGCATGCGCCTACTTGTCAGAGCAGAAGGAATTCCCTCCAGTCTAAATATAAAGTAGCCATTAACTAATGGCACGGTTTTTTGACAACGTGCATTCCAATTAGATTCCGTACAAATGGTCCAATTGCAAATGACCATTTAGTCCTAATGATCATTTACTTTTAATGATGCAATGTGCATATGGCCCCTGGCCCTTTCCAGATTTGAGCGCAGCACCACTTGCCTTGAAGTATATGGCACAACCATGCAGCCATACCAGTATGCAGCTAAAGTTACGTTTGGAACCAAGGGAATGTACACATATACAGCGCTACAATGGTATGTCAATTTGGGCCTTACAGTGTATTGCCGTATGTCCAAAATCACAGACCAGCACACCAATAGTGAAGCACACGGCAGCAGCAGGTTAAGTATGTACAGTACTGACCGATTTAGCCAGCGGTGTACAAGATACATATTGTTGAGATTTTGCATCACAAAACTGACCACTTCATGAATGAGAAAATAAAAGGACTAAATAAAATGCAAAAAAAAATACAATTAACCTTTTTTCAAGCGACAACTCTCCGTATGACCATAAAGGGACAAGATTACTGAAGCTTCCAGCAAATAACGATCAGATGAACACAATCTTACATTTGTATCTTGTAACTTGTGATGTGCAATGTGATTTCCATTTTGCAATTTGGCCCAAGCAATGCACTATTCAATCAACGGTTGAGATTTTGCACCGAGAAAATGACAATCTCATTTTGAAGACAGTTACAAAATACATGAACAAAAAACGATCGACATGTGTAATAAAACAATTCACAAGTGCAACAAACTTCACAGGAGACAAGACAGTAACAGAAGCCTTTCACTTCCACAGCCAAACAATTAGCTGATCAGAAAATATCCTTCGTCCTTTGGCTGTTAGTAGCGCTTTTTGTCACAATGATTCCTGCAGGAACAAAAAGTGCTACTGACAGCCAAAGGGTTAAACCTCTTGTGCATGCAGCAACAAGTACTGTGAATGGTACCAATGATTCCTGCAGGACTCATTGCAACATAAAGTACTGACAGCCAAAGGGTTAAACCTCTTGTGCATGCAGCAACAAGTACTGTAAATGGTACCAATGGCTGCATGCACATAAAGGTCAAGTCATCAGCTGGGGTCAATCCATGTCCTGTGTTTGGCCATGGAAGTGAGAGAGTATTGCCAGCTATCCTACAGGAGCTTAAGGACATCATCCGCTCGGCTGCAGGTGAGGGCAGTTCCATCTGGCTCCACTTGGATTCCCATGACCACACCGTCCTCCACGACCAGCGCAAACCTGATTGAAACAGACACAAAGTATAGATTAGTAGGTGTAACCACTATACTAAAGGAGCCAACAGCCCTTCACAGAGATTCTTTACAGCCCCAACATTCCAAGGAACATGGATACAAATTAGGGTCAGCTAGAGGCACAGATCCTTAACTCATTCGCAGCCAGCCGCATCCGGATGCGCGGCATAAGCCGCGCATCCGGATGCAGCTGGCCGCAAACAAGTTAAGGGCATCCACACCTACAGGGCTCATTATGATCTGTGTCTGCTGCACGTGTTTGACGCACACCCTTTCTCTGCAGCGAAGGGGTAAACTATAATCTACTACAGGTCAGCCTCAGTATATTGCATTACCTGGCAGCGATAAAGTCAGACCACATTATCAGCATACTAGTTCACATAGGCTTGAAAAGAAATAGCACTAAATTCACAAAAGATCAGCTTCAGCAAGCCCTCGTACAGGTGTACAAGCCACATAAGGCTGACCATTTGACCACTGCACATCAATCTGAGTGACCAGGCGCTGTTTATGCCACCTTTTTGTGGAAACGTCTTCAAGTCTGTCTACTCCCCCCCCAACAAGCCAGCCGTTGCATGTAAATGTACAAGTATCGTGTGATGTACACATTTGCATGAGCCAGCTTAGTGAGCGAGCGTAGGGTCCAGTGACCTAGTTTTGAGCAATGCAACGTGCTGTAGGCTTGGCTTGTTTTACTGTGTTGTTTGTTGGTCATCACGTTTTAGTAAAATACTTATGTTGTATTGTTTCCATGTATAAAACCTATGGTCGAGTATACTGGATGTTTGACTATCTGCTGCTGCATAAAAGTTAGATCAACTTAAGTTGGATAGTTAGTTGGGTTTAACCCATTACATCCTGAGGCCGATTTGTTAAAATTTGCTTATTGTCCTATAAAGACCAATTTACAGATTAGGCGATAGATTAACCATTTTAGTTCAAGGGAGATGCCAGAATAGCTTGGCGCCTCAGGCGCCAAGCTATTCTGGCACCACCCTTGAACTATCATAGTCAAATTGATGTCAAGCAATGGGAGATCAGGATGAAAAGGGTTAAAGTACCATTACGCGTAAATCTGAACACCTTTCTGCACCATTTGTGTTTGTGATGTCTTGTCAGCACACCTAATGAACTTTAACAGCAGTTTGGACAGGCAGCAACAGCACATGCGTAATCGCACTTATTTATTCTGTGCAGCTGTTTGCGTTTCAAACTAGTTTTAGCTGTTTCTCATACTGATAGCACTGTACTTATAGAATGGAGTGGAGTCATTGTCAGATTACTTGTTATTAAGATGACGTCTGCTGAACTGGATTCTCCTGTGTCTAAATGAAACTTAACTAGACCTGTGTGTAGCGTTTCGAAACCGTCCGTTACAGAAGTGGGTCTTTAACGCCAAGCAGGCAACCAAGACCATATCACGATGGGATGGGTAAAAAATCTGGCTAGCCAGACTAAAAGAAAGGTCAAGATATAAATATACCTGTAAAATATTTCATGCTAAAATGTGGCACGAGTCAAAAGGAAAATTCTACAGACTCTCAAAAAGGTCAAAAATAATAAAATTCACATAGTCTAGGAATGCTCAAATCTTGCTAAAAAATATTTGATTCTCTCTGAAAACTAAGATTTTGTCGGGGAAACATCCCAGAACAAAACCTTCAAGGAGTCTGTTGTGAAGTGTTTATATCTCATGTCAATTAGATCGGCAGATGACAGCAAAAAGTATTACACAGAAAACTGCTTGTCACAGGAATAACTCCATGGACGCTCCTCTTGTTTTAGTAAATAAGGATGCGTAATATTTGTGTGGCCGATGTGGACCCGAGCAAGGAGTCTCCTCACGGCGGCAGCCGCACCAGTAAGGTAGACTGTCAAAACTCTTTAGGAAGAGCTTCATGCAGCTTGTTTGCTCCCTCTTTGTCCCACTCAGACTTGCACTCATGGGTTGTATACGCACTAGTCACAGATTTAAAATCACCATAAGCAGTCTGTTTCAGGGACAGGGTCATTGCAGGCATCATTGGCAGCAGACTTAATCCATATCATACTGAGGGTAAAAGCTTCAAATTTGTACACTGCCATATAATGCAAGCTACATTATAGTACTTACAGATAAGGATATAGACATTTGGCTTTAGTTCAAGGGTGGTGCCAGAATAGGTGCCAAGCTATTCTGGCACTACTCTTAAACTATTTTAGTCAAACTTATTTTACACACTGGTGTATTGCAAATGTTAAGGGTTAAGGTAATCAATGTTTTGATGGTCCCTTGGATGGCTGCCCTACAGGCGCCAAGCTATTCTGGCACTACCCTTGAACTATTTTAGTCAAACTTATTTCACACACTGATGTATTGCGGATGATAAGGGATAAGTTGGATAGGATCACAAGGTTGATTGTACGCTCAGTTTGTCAAGCTTAACTCGCTGAATAACTGGATATAACAAACATGAAAATCTGTTCATCTATTCAGTATAGTTACAGGCCGTTTTGTCCATTCAGTACAAAACAGATTTCATGATAGCATGGGTCGTGAGGCCCATTTTGGGGTTTGGGCAGCTGGGGCGTAATTTGTGGCCCGTGTCTCTGGGAAAAGAGAGAAATAAATAGCTTAGTGAGAGACAATATGTCGTGCGTAATGTTGAGGCTACGGCCTACCCGCCGTGTCCAGGTCTGTGTTCGCCATGCAGTGTTGTGCTTGAACTTTGTGATGCTGAATAAAAGTGAAAAAGCACTCCTGACTTTGTTGTGTTTCCGTAAGCGCTATATGCTTTAGTTGTTTTAGCACATTTTATCGTCATCAATTGCTGTGTCTGTTGTCTGTCTGCCTGCAACCAGTCCACAACAAACCTAGGGAGCAAGCAACTTCTAAACACTTCACTATGACTACAATCATCCCCATTTTTACCACCCAATCTGTTTAGTGAATTATACTGAATTAAGTTAATAATTAGTTATACTGAATTAATATTGCTGGAACAGCAAGATAAATATCAGAAAAGCTAACCTTTTGGAGCGAACATTGCCAAGAACCGCTGTCAAGTCCACTGCCAGGTCAGCTTTCTGCAACAGAATATGGTAATGTTGTGATAGAATATTTCTCATAAACACACACTACTTGACAATAACAAACATTTTCGTGTTTACTCTAAAATATATTATGTTAACTATAAATAGGATTCACTGCCACAAAAGAGTAAACTACATTATTTATCTTGACATTATTTTCATCATCCAGAAGCCATTCACTATACGCTACAAGGCAATACGTTTTTTTTTATCACAGCAACCTTTAAACGAATATTGAGTTTAACATTACCTACCACACTCTAAATCAACCTTTGACAACTTGTCGAAATAAAACCAAAAGACACAAACCTTGACAAATTCACCACAAGTATCTGCAAGGAATCGAACCTGTGAAAAAGACATTCACGCAATTCAGAAAAGTCATTTTCACAAAAAATAATTTTTGTCCAAACAGCAGGATGGTAATACCACAACAGAAACAAAGAAAAGTTCTTTTTAGAAACCCACACTATAGTTATTTTTCACCTCAAAACTGAAACGACAACATATATATATATTACAAATTTGGAGAGAGAAAAAAGTGTGTGCTGCTGTGATTTGGGACCAAAATGCTCCACACAGTAAGGTAAAAAAAAAAAAAAAAAAAAACAACACACATACCAGCACACATTTTTCATACAACTGGTATCACCTGATTGTGTTAACCCTTTTAGCCCTGGATCCCTAGAGCAGGAGATGGCTTGACCATGATAATTCAACAGTAGTGCCAGATTAGCTTGGCGCCTTCAGGCACCAAGCTAATCTGGCACTACCCTTGAATTATCATGGTCAAGCCATCCCCTGCAACTGGTACACAGTCGTTAGGCAACACCTTCAAAATTTGAGAAATGGCACCTTGGGGCTAAAAGGGTTAAACCTGCATACACAAACTGAAAAAGTTCATCAGAAGCTGCCCTTGAACTGTCAGGTCTGATCTATTTGAATCAATGGGTGCGGAACGTTCACAGCTCCTTATATTCAGATTTGTGCTGGTCTGTGATTTTGGACCTTGAGGCTCTAGGCATTATGGTCCAAACTCGCATTTCAGCACACCACAAAGCGTGTACTTTTACTCACTTTTTGGCCAGCATCCAGGGACTGGTGCCAGGCATCCATGACGAAAGGATCGTTGACGGAAATGCACACGACGCTGGTCACCCCTTTAGCTTTCAGGTCACAGTACATGTTGATAAAGCCTGGGGCATGCTCCTGCAAAAACCAAATGAGGTTACCCACCTTGCAGCCCGGGGGCATTTGGTAGTGTTTGTCAGAACCAGTGGCTAAACAGTACCGATGCCTGCACTGGAGGGTTAACTCTTTGTATGTCAGTAGCATTTTTTTGTCAAAATGATTCCCTTAGGAATCATCGGACACAAAAAAAACACTACCGACACGCAAGAAATAGAGTAGAAATCGCAATAAAAACCGCTACCAACACACAAAGGCTTAAAGGGGCACAACTGAACTTTTTGAAGATTTCAGTGTGCAAAAAGCTTTTACTGGGCTTCAGTATATATACCCACATATATACATATTCAGTATACACACCCACAAGCAAAAAGAGGCCACCGGAATCTTGTGACGGGACACCGTGAAAAGATTGCTTCTGATAGGTGATGGTAGCTGACGTCATATCTATTCTATACGACCTTAGGTCATCTGGTTAATTATAACCGATCGGATACAAGATGGCAGATGAACCAGCGAATAAAAAAAAAGTATCAGTCAACTCGCGCCAACAATGCCAGACACGGAATTGAAGAGAAAAAAAGAGTAAGAGAGACAAGATACCCCTAAGTAGAATTGACATCGGACAAGGGAATATGGAGCTTGGCTTGACCGCCCATCTGGAATTTGTCGCTTTCCTGCTCTGTGAATCAGTAAGTAATCTACAGTCTTTGTCGATCTTCCTGTAGTTCCGTGAGCAATAGTGATTTTCAGAATTCATGATCTTCAGTAGAATTTATCTCTTACTGATTTCGCAAGATTTTAAACCTGTTTTATCATATAGTTATAAGCTAGTTATCAGATTTTATGCTGCAAGGATCTGAAAACTACGGTGCATCTCAAAATTGCACGTTGCTGGTCGTAACACGTTTTTGTCTGTGCGGGCCGGATTCTCATTCACTGACTCGATTCACAGAGGTAGTGTTTCTGCTGCGATGGTGCATTTGTCATTTCCAGTGATGCTTTCAGTTACGTAGACTTTGATGTGTGAGATGTGAAATTGACTGCAGTGCAGAAAGTAGGTATAAATATCAATGTTCTGTTTCGTGTTTCTGAGGGATAAAGGATCAAAGGTCAAACTAGGCACCGTGGACGCTGGCTCAGTTGCTTTGCGCAGAGAGTCGAACAAGCCACACACCCGGCCATGCACTAACGATGCAGCACGATCGTTACTAGTAAATACTAGCAGGTCAAGCGGAACCTGCATTGTGATTTTGACAGCATAGCGATTATGGCAGGTTTATTCTATATTCTCGTGGAAAATTACGTCAAAGGGATGCTGGAGAATATCAGTACACGTGTACACCGACACGTGTGGTCACCACACCGATGACCTCGTGACCTGCAGTATTGCGATACACTGATAGTCGGCTGGGTTCCGCTGCGGCCTTATGACGTAGGCTCAAAAATATGCATATATTAATTCAAAACCAGGCCAATGCAGACGATAAATCCGCGACTCGGGTACAAAAACAATACACCCTGCAAACGATGAATTGGACATTTGGCATTGTACTTACATCATAAAGCTCTAAGATAGTACACAAAGGACCCATACACATATTGTCAGCAGTATCTGTTGCAGACAGTTTTCTGACCGTGTTGAGATGCTTGATCCTGGGCAATATAACTTTAAACAAAAATAAGCAGTTTGATCACATATCCATGCGTACACAGAAGTAAATGCCTACTTAAAATGTATAAATTGCTCCAGTCAGGTCAACCTGTGATCCAATTTGCATATTGCGAGTTCTCTTACTTTCCAACTGTGTGTTTGCAAAAGGGGCATGCATATACATGCATGTGCACCCATAAATGTCTTTTAACTGTAATGTGCATGTAGGTGTACAAACTGTGCAGGTTTTCCAGCCAAATACAAAAGACACACCCGCAAAAAATCTCAGTTGAGTTCCATGAAGTGGAACCCACAGGTGAAGATTGAAGAAACTGACTGACAAAATGTGCAAACAGAATTTCACAATTTCAAATTATTTGTGTTTCGGACACCCCCCCCCCCCCCCTTTCCACATAAATACACACACACACACACACATATACATTAAAACCTGCAGGGGAATTTCCTTTTCGTTCGATTTAACCATCATTCGGATAAGTCACATTTTTCAGAGTTGTTCAACTTAAGCGTTGTTTTTTTTCTACGGACCAAAATTATATTCATAACACATAACATTTTTCTAAGATAAGATGTATCAAGAAAGTCAAAGCTCTTATAGCTCACGTGTACCGGTAATACCGATCCACGTTTGACCTTTGTGACAATAAGGGCTGGCTTCTGCATCAGCAAAATGCATGTTTACTCAAAATTTAAACATTTTTCACATATCTGTCAACCATCCATGACCCTTGACTTTTCCGAGGGGTCATCCAAATTAGTATGAATAGATTTGTCTCACCATCAGGTATCTCTGTACCAAGTTTGGGTTTGAAGTTGTGAATAGTATTTTGGAAAAAACATCCTTTATCAAAATATGGCTATTTTTTTTACCCGTTCCCCCCCCCCCCCCCCCCCCCCCCCCCCCCCCCGAGCTCTTGTGACCTTTGACCTTTCCGAGGGATCAACCAAATTAGTATGCATAGAAAGGTCTTCACATCAGGTATCTTTATACCAAGTTTGGGTTTGAAGTTGTGAATAGTATTTGAGAAAAAAGAAATTATGTCAAAATATAGCTATTTTTTACTTATTTCCTGATCCCCTGTGACCTTGTCCTTTGTGAGAGTCACTCAAATTGGTATGTTTAGAAAGGTCTTGCCACAAAGTATCCTTGGGCCAAGCTTGATGACTGTGGCTTGAATAGTCTCCGAAAAAATGCCAACGTTAAAGTTTACCACGGACGACGGCGGACGGATAACATACAACCACTGGCCCAGAACATACTCACTTTTGCTTCGCACTTGTGCCCAAAACGAGTTCTCAATGTTTTCTTGCATCAGCCGAGACTTTTCTACTCTTCTTTTCACAATCTATGTGAGTATGCACACACGACAGGTTTTCTAATGCCTCTGGTACACATCTTAGGAACTCTCCTACGTACATAGGGCAACTGAGGAGAGCAGCAAAGTCTTTCATTTCATTACAGACTACTAAAGCTGTTATCCTCTTTGTTCAGCATTATTGAGACATACTGAGAACATTTACAAAGTAGATACTGCCAACTACTGATCCTCTATTGTCGAGAATAGGTCGTTTTCAAAGTCACCCACAGGCACACACTTTACTGTTTAATCTCTATCTCTCTCTCTCTCTCTCTCTCTCACAGTCACACACACGCATACAAGTGAACATTTGAATACAGAAGGTATAGCCAACTATTTATTGTCTGGAAATGGTCACTTTCAAAGTCACCCAGAGACTCACTTTATTGCTTAATCACTCACTATATCTCAGACACACACACCCTTCTGTTTAATGACAACCACGTTCAAGTGGACCGAAGTTTGATAACAAAACAGGATCAGAAGGCGTCGGAGTGTATGTCGCTGTGTGTTCAAAAAAATACCATAAATATTTTACTTTGACTTATCTGTGCTTGAAAACCCATTCGACTTATCCAAAGTTCAACTTAACGGAGCCCTTTTCAATTGTAATAGTAGTAATAGAAAGAGCAGCTTTGGCCACAGGGGAAAAAAATGGTTCGACTTATCCGAGTTCGGAAAAGGCGAAACACGTTCGACTTAACCACAGTTTAATTAACCCAAACTGGACTGTTTGAGAAATGTTGTAAAATTAGTTCCAGCTGAGCTGCTTTGGACAGGGAACAAACTGGTTGAGTTTAAGCGTTTTTTTCCTACCTATCTGTGATTGACTTAAGTGTATACAATTGCATTTAAAAAAAAAAAAATTAGTCCAAGTTACCTGACTTTGGAGAGGAGATACAAATTTGACTTATCTGAAGTTCGCCTTTCGTGAATCCGAGTTATCTGTTGTAAAATTATTCATAGTAAGAGCAGCTCTGGCCGGGATTTTTTTGTTGTTCAACTTAATCATTTTTCGACTTTAGCGGAAGGGGACTAATATATATATATATATATATACACACTTTACTTATATTATAACAAAGGCGTCGCCCAAAGTAAAAAAATGCACTCAATCAGATTAGATACTCAGCGGGTCTAATATCTGTTTGGGATTATTTTCTAGCATCCCCCCTCAGGGGGAGGACTGGATATTCTCCAGCAGATGGCGGGGCGACTGGGGGTAGTCCCTACTGCTTTATGTAGTAGGTGTTCAGTGGAAGGCTCAAAAGATCTAGTAAACGATGCAGTCACAAAAAGGGCAGCTGATGTCCTGATGACACAATGCAAACTTACCAGCCTGGAATTATATGGCATTAGCACAGCATTCTCAGAACTGAATGAAAAATTCCGTCCCTGCTAATCTGATTAAATGCATTTTTTGGCTTTGGGTGACACCTTTGTTATAAGTAAAGAATAATTGCACCACAAAATTGCCTAGGTGTTGCCTTTTCAAAATTAGTCGGTCTTCTTCCACTGCAACACCTCATAAAGCTTTCGGGATGCAATCCGGGCTGTGCTGGAGGTGCTACCAGTAAATTCTGGAATCGGCTTCTAGTACATGCGTTGTGTTTGCAATTTTAGGTTAATGCCTACCTGAAGAGGCCCCCCCCCCCCCCCCCCCCCCCCCCCCCCCCGGGGCGAAAAAATCGGTCGTAGGCGGCAAAAACTTTAAATCTACTCTAGGGTCCAGCATCTGTTTGGAAATATTTTCTAGCATCCCCCCTCGGGGAGGGGGGAGGGTGGACTGGATATTCTCCAGCAAATGGCTGGGCACCTGGGGGTAGTCCCTACTGCTTTATGTAGTAGGTGTTCAGTGGAAGGCTCAAAAGATCTAGTAAGCGATGCAGTCACAAAAAGGGCAGCTGATGTCCTGATGACACAATGCAAGCTTACCAGCCTGGAATTCCATGGCATTAGCACAGCATTCTCAGAATTGAATGAAAAATTATATATATATATATATATATATATATATATATATATATATATATATATATATATATATATATATATATATATATATATATATATATATATATATATATAACACGCTTCTTGCGTTTTCATCAAATTGCTACAGAAGTCCCACTACCATCATTCCTTCCATCTTCAAGCGGCATAAATGCTCTTTAGACATTGTAACTGCGGGGACTAAAGAGAATCTCTATGCCTTTTGCCACAAAGATCAATTCCATTATCACGAATGCTCAATTCCATTATCACGAATGCTCACCTGGAGCAACTAATATGGCTTTTAACTCATTTGAGACATGCAGCCTATGGATATATGGCGGTTCGCCAGGTATCAGTAGGTGGCACATCTCAAATGAGTTAAGGTCATTGATGAATGAACATGTAACTGAAAGGAAGCTTACCTTGCTGCATGTTGGAGTGAAGGCCCCAGGAACACCGAAAATGACCACCTTGCCCTTGCATAGTTCGGACGTGTTCACCTTTTTGCTGGGATTGTGTTCAAAGAGGTCCACTTGTGGTAGTTTGTCACCCCTCTGCACGATATAAATCAATCAATAAAGATTTTTGTGACAAGATCACACAGGCCTTTGGAATGGGGAAGTCACATGAATGAACGGAAAGAAGCCAAGAAGCATCTGAACACCTTGGCTTGACGCAGATGAAGATTCTATAGGGGTTGCCCATGACGTCTGCAGCCATGTTCGTGGCTGTGGAGGCCAATCCGGGACAGGCAGGTTCGACCGCAGTGGCTGCAGGGGAAGGTCTGGCCAGGGTTCTGAGTTTCAACATCTGTTTTTTTCTCCTGAGCCGCTTGTCCTTAAGGCTAGCTCTGCGTACATGCACATATGCTTCACACATGATTCAATTTAGCAGACCAAATGTAAGTACAAGTGATCAAGTCAGTCTGTGAATACTCTGGTGGAACACAGAAAAGCAGAAATATTATTTTTGAGCTCAAGTAGTGATATCTTGTGAATCTCTCAGGGTTCAGCTGCTCATGTGGCCGACAAGCTTTAATCCACTCTTTCATGTCTGTCAGTCTTGAGAAAGGCTTCAGAAATGGAAAAACTGCACATCTGGATATCAATCAGGGTATCGGAACTATGACTCCCCATAGCGAAAGTGCTTTCCTGTCAAAATCAGCTAAAAGAACAGAAATTTCTGACGTGACAAGACAATGAATTTGGTTTGTTTTACTGGAGCTTGGCATGGCATCCAGAAGCACTTGCTTCTACAGTGCACTGACTGGTTGAGGGGCTTCAGCACATGCAATTTGAGTGACATTTTCAGCACCAACTGGGTTGGTCTATTAAGTATTATCACAAAGTTATTATGATTGAATTATTAAAAATTCGGAACATGGGGGTAAAATAATGGTTATGTCTAGATGATTAGAAATGCCACTGGCCTACACATTCACAACATTGGGGCATATAGTGTTTACAAAATGTATGGGACATAAATGTCATTCAGCCGTGTGTCGAGGGTTACATTGTGGTGTTGTAATCTGATAAAGATGATTATCTGACCGACATGCCAGCAGTGCGGGTGTCCGACAATCAGTTTAGATGACTACAATACCACGATGTTACCAAAGGAGTAAGCCAACACAGATGGTTCAAAGCTGATGTCAAACAGTTTGAATAATGCACTGTTTGAACAAATATAGTACTAACAAAAAACTAAAGGAAAATAACATTTGATATCAGTTGTAAAGACTTGTATCAGGACATTTTATGTCATATATATAACCAACAATATACCCCAACTGAGACTTCAGTTTAAGCTGAAACTATAATGTCCTCTTTTTTGTGAGCACTAAATGTCACACCAATATTGTGAAAAAGCAGATCAGTGATAACCATTATTTTACCCAAATTGAAAATTTTCTTTAATTCAAACTGAAATTTCACTGTCCCAGAGCTGCTTTGTGCGAGTACTATATTATATGTCACTATCCGGTCGGGCCGTGCCTAGGCTGAGACCCAACACATTGGCTTACACAAGTAGTGAAGTACACTCATGACGTCATGACTCTGCAAGCAATCTCAATTCTCATTCAGGTGGGTTTTTTGGGGGGCTTTCTCACAAAATGTGAAAGAAACTGTGACTTTGAGTTTGAGCGAAGGTAGCTTATTTAAGGAAGCAACCCAGACGTGTTAGACCTGACTAAGTGTTTTCATGGCACAAGTTTTTAAAAAATACTTTATATGCTACACTGCTGAAAGTCAAGTTAATTTTTCAAATTCAAAATTCAGCTGTGAGATACAAATAACATGTCTACAGTGTAAGTACTCCAACTAGCATGATCTGTGGCACAAGGGCTCCTACAGATGCATGCCTCTTAAGAGTCAAATTCCTCAAATAAAGAAAGTCACCAAGTGTTTAATGTAGTGGTATACTTGGGGACCGTGTGTAGAAAACAGCTGCAAGCACTGGTCAGCTGCTGATTCATTGATAACCCTTCCACACATAGTGAAACCTGAACATATGTACCCTCAAATGACCAGAAGGGGCTGAACATCGTGTACATATATGGCATGTAGTTGTACAGAAAACTCCAGAGATAACAAATTTGCAAGTCCTTTTATTTTATTATATCAGCATACCCTGTAATTTATAGTTTGCATGCCATTCAAGGTCAGTGCCAGATCAGCTTAGTGCCTCAAACTGCGCCAAGCAAATTCCTGGATAATTACACTCGAGTGAATGAGCTAAAAGTAAAATGTCCAGTAAAAGCAATACAGCCATGCAATAAAAAATAATAATAAGAGACATTGCTGACAGTAGAGTTCCCCACCCATTAGTCCAAATATGTATTTTTCTTTAAAATAAATTTTTTCGAAAAATACTTACCGATGGTATTACTGAGAGGAAGATATACTTAACTGACAATTTCAGTCTCCAAAAATTGTTGTGTGTTGCCACACAACCAGGGACGTACCTCTAGCAAGCAGTTACCTAATCCCCCCCCCCCCCCCCCCCCCCCCCCCCCCCCCCGAGTGTCCTCCCTATCCTTGGAGTAACCTCCCTTCCAAATCTCGCGAGAGGCCGTTATTTCCAGTTCTATTTGAAGAAGTACCCAACGGAGAAAGAAACACGCTTAGAAAAGACGGGTACAACACAATTTATTAATATTTCGGGTAAATACCCTTTGTCAAAATAGACAAACAAACAGAGAGATTAGCCGCTACTTATCTTCATTGGCAGAAGGAATGTGGCAACTGAAGGAGGTGACGTAAAAGAAAACTTTACCCGAAATATTAATAAATTGTGTTGTACCTGTCTTTTCTAAGCGCGTTTCTTTCTCCGTTGGGTACTTCTTTGCATATTACACGCTTGGCAGTCACCTTTTTGGTCTGGATTGATTAGTTCTATTTGAGCTGACATGCGGCAAGCGGGGAAGGTGGGAGGGAAGTTTGAGTAATACCATCGGTAAGTATTTTTCGAAAAAATTTATTTTAAAGAAAAATACATTTATTTCTTCAAAATTGTTACCGATGGTATTACTGAGAGGAAGAATTAAAAAGAGGGGGAGGGTGCCGCTCTAGGGTCAATACCCCCAGGTAACTGCTTAGCTAGACCCCTGGCCGGGGCACACTCCCAACAATTTCAGTCAAGTGTTACCTACGGCGCCGCCAGCGCCGGGAGGGAGTGTTGAGCCACGGCAACGTCAACCACCAGAGCCAGGTTGTGCCGCTGGCTGGAGAGGTCATGCAAGTAAAAACGGGCGAAAGTAGATTCGGCCCGCCAGCCCACAGCCGCCACAATGTCCTGCATGGCGCAGTTACGGTCGAAATCGACACGGAGACAGCCCGGATCTCGTGTGCCCGAATCCGTAGTCTCGTCGCTCCCGCAGGCGAGAGGTAAATGTAAGCAGAACGGATAACTCCATGCAGCCAGGCGGAGATCGTTTGGGCGGATATATCGTGCCGGTTCGGAACCAAAGGCAAGAAAAGGCGGGAAATACCCCGCCGTAGGGGTTTTGACCGGCGGAGATAGATTTTTGAACGCCCGAACCGGATCCTGCTGTCTGATGAACCGAGCCGTAAGCCCGGAGCTGTAGGCAAGATGGAAGTACAGAGAGCACGTGGAGCTCACTCGCGCGAGAAGCTGTGGCTAGGGCCCGCAGGAAGCAGGTCTTCCTCGTCAAGTCCGAGAACCGAGCCAAGTGCAGCGGTTCAAAACGAGCAGAGTTGAGCCATGTTAACACCCACACAAGGTCCCAACGTGGGAGAAGTGATCGGGTCACTGGTCGCCGGAGATCAAAATGAGCCATGAGGTCCGCGAGGTCCTTGCAAGATCCTGGATCGGGTCGACCCAAATGGCGGTAAGTGTCAGCCACCATAGAAAGATAACCTCGAATGGTGATGGGTGCCAAGCCCTGATCCTCGAAGAGCCACAAGAAGAACTCCGCGAGTTGGGGCATATTCAGAGTTGTGGGGGAGAGGTGTCGCGGCCCACAACACGATAGAAAAACCCGCCATTTACCCTCATAAACTTTCCTGGTGGAAGGCCGTCGAGCTGAAGCGATAGCCACCACTGCTGCATCCGAGAAACCTCAAGCGGTGAAGGTGTAGGATCCCGAAGGGAAACGTCTGTGTAACGCACGCAGACTTGCCCACAGTCGCACGTACAGACTCTCACACAACAGACGCATACACCGCCACTGACTCAGACGGGCGCATTCATGCGGTAAAACACAACACACGGGCTCCCTTTCTAAAGTGACTTTTATACAATAAAAAAAGAACGCTTAAAAGATTATCAGACTATATACCTTCCCCACTGCATCCAAATCACATACACACAAATCACAATATCTTTGCCAGGCTAGGTTTTAGTTTCACACTGTCTCCAACCTGTTTGATGTTATTGCCTGGTTACGTTGGTCCTTCTCACGTCTAGGCGTGAAAGTCCTTCGTTGTACGCTTCTTCTTGCCGTCCTGTCTCTTTGGCACGGACGTCCTCGTTCTCGTACTGTTGCGCAGTTCTCGCTTTGACTTGGGCGTCTTGGTCCCGGTCAGACTCACTCTCAGTGAAGAGCTGGAGGGATGACCTCACGTTAGGTCCCACCTGTGACTGACGTCTCAGCGTCCGTCGTTCCACTCTTTACAAGTACTCTGAAATCTAGGCTTCAGAGTCTTGGAATACGGGCTAGGTATCTCAAACACAACCGTTCCATACGACAAGACAGCCCGTACTACCAATCTAGACCTCTGACAGACACAGCTTCCGCCTAGAACTCACTAAACAGAACTCACTAAAACTCCGTGCTAACCATGTCTTACAGATTTCCCGTGGACAGCAGGCCCCACGGACTTTCGGCACAAAACAAACTGTTAACAAAAACCGTACCGTACTAACCCTAATGTATGAGCACTATGCACGAGCATAGAGCTTCATCACAGTCTGCAATAGGAGAATAAAACCGACGGGAGGGGTGAGAAATACGCCGAGAGAACATACCAAGTGTGGCACGAGTGCGCGGTGACTGGCTTTTAGCCAGGGCGCGAGGAGACAGTGGTTGAGACGAAGCGCCGAGCAACTAGTCGTGATGTGACGACAATTGTTGAAATTGCGACGGAAAAGTGCAATTGGGTAAAGTCACGTCTGGCTGGAGAGGGCACGCACCAGGGACTGCCGATGGTCCTGTCTCCTCTCCCCAAAACGATGGGCTTGACTCCGTTGGAGACCCGTCTTAGAAGGCCGAGTCTGCGGAGCTGGCCGAGTTGCGCGGTGACTGGCTTTTAACCAGGGCGCGAGGAGACAGTGGTTGAGCCGAAGCGCCGAGCAACAAGTCGTGATGTGACGACAATTGTTGATTTTTTTTTATTTTTTTTTTTTTAAAAAAACGGAAAAGTGCAATTGAGTAAAGTCACGTCTGGCTGGAGAGGGCACGCGCCAGGGACTGCCGATGGTCGCCGTCTCCTCCCCCAAATGATGGGGTTGCCTCCGTTGGAGACCCGTCTTAGAAGGCCGGGTCTGCGGGGCTGGCTGCGAAATACGCTCATATGAGTGGGGGCGTACATTCTCACCTGGTGTAAAACCACCCGCAGCGGGAGGGAAGGTGTCCGACACCCGCGCCCGAGTGGCAAAGAGCAGCAGAGAAGAAACACCGATAGCGGCAGAGCTGGTGGTGATAGGGCAAAGAGGAGCTTCGTCGGACTGTACATGGTGCTGACGACGGTAGAATTCCCACATGTCGGACCAACGATCTTCTTCCCACGAAGCACAAAAATCACAAGCGTGGTCCGATGCACATCCCGAGCAAGGCAGGCAGCATGGATGTAAGTTACTAGGCCACTGGAAATTTTAACAGTTGGGGCACGTTTTTTAAGAAGAAAACTGCAACAGTGAACAGAGCGGAAATGAAACGCGCATAGCCCAGAGGCTACGTAACCGAGCAGACGACCGTTAAAACCGACAATCGAAGATGAAGTCGAAACGAACGGCAAAATGCCGCAAATCCACGGAAATTGCCCAATTCGCCACAATCATCGCGTGAGGCAATTTCCGAGGCCTTACCTGGCCATGTTAAGACAAACAAGGCCGAAGAATGGACAAAAAAGACGATGATAACGGGAGACTGAGAAAGAAGGATCTAAACAAAATGGCAGTCAAGTATGAACTGGAAATAACGGCCTCTCGCGAGATTTGGAAGGGAGGTTACTCCAAGGATAGGGAGGACACTCGGGGGGGGGGGGGGGGGGGGGGGGGGGGGGGGGGGATTAGGTAACTGCTTGCTAGAGGTACGTCCCTGGTTGTGTGGCAACACACAACAATTTTTGGAGACTGAAATTGTCAGTTAAGTATATCTTCCTCTCAGTAATACCATCGGTAACGATTTTGAAGAAATAAAGGTCCGACTGCCAGTGGGGAAATACACCATTCTGTGACCTTCCTTATGGGAAATTCAGCTTCAAAAAGGTAATAAAAAAAGAGCAATTTGTAGGCATTGATCTCAAACTTCTGCTCATACAGCACTCTGGATGGATACCTCTTGGGCTGATTGTGTACTGAATTTGACGATGAAACTAAACGTATGATACATACAGTTTGACACATTGCATAGGATGTAAAAGACAGCACCTGAGATCCACACAGCTAGTGAGCTACTCCCAACCTAATACTGGCCTGAGCCTCAGGGTTTTTGGGGGCTCTGAACTGAGGCTCCAATTCCATTCATTTAAATTTAGTGACACACAAACTTACTGGATGATATGGCGGTGACAGACAAGATATTTTGGTTCCTGGCGCTATCGGAAAATCTACGTTCCCCATAGATCTCATGGTGCAAACTGTAACGTTGGCAGATCCGTTTTTTGGGGGCAATTCATGTTCGTCGTTAGACCCAAACAAATCTCCACTTTCAGCACGTGATCTATTTATCTCCGCCACAGACTGCATGAGTAAAAATAAATAATAGGTGGTTCCAAATCACTTATCATTTTCCATTTTCTCTCCAAAGAGACTCTCCTCAAGGAGTTTTAAAAAATATATACTACAAGAATGTGAAGTCAAACAATTACTTACTAAGTATAAAACTCGACAACACTCAGTCACTACTGACTCGCACGGCTGACTGCTATGAAGACGTGAAAAACTGGATGACAGCAAACAAGCTTAAACTGAACGACGACAAAACGGAAGCCATGTTGGCAAGCACTCGCCAGAAACTTTCCCAGCTCCCTCCCTCTCTCCACCTTCAACTCGACAGCACCCCCATCTCCCTCAGTGACTTGGCCGAAAACCTTGGCGTTATTCTTGATTCCTCTCTTACCATGACCAGCTTCGTCTCCGCCACTGCCCAGGCATGCTACTTTCACCTCCGCCGCATCAGTCAGATCAGAAAATACCTCACCACCGAAGCTGCCACCAAACTTGCTGTCTCTCTCATTCTATCTCGCATTGACTACTGCAACTCTCTCCTTTCCGGCCTCCCTCACTCTACCACTTCCACTCTCCAGCGCATCCAGAACAATGCTGCCCGCCTCGTCCTCAGACAGAAAAAATCCGACCACATCACACCCCTGCTCAAACTTCTTCACTGGCTTCCCATCCCACAGCGTATCCAATACAAGATTCTGTCTCTCTGCTACAAATCCCTGAACAACTGCGCTCCTGCCTATCTTTCCAACTTAATTCACCCCTACACTCCTTCCCGCTCCCTCCGCTCCGCCTCCGACCCTCTCCGTTTCCACATCCCCCGCACCAAACTCAGCACTTTCGGCCCCCGCGCCTTTTCAGTTTATGGTCCATCCACCTGGAACACTCTCCCACTCTCTCTCCGTCAGAAAGACTCTCTCCTCCTTTCAGTCCGCCCTCAAAACTCACCTCTTTCAACAGTTCTAGCACTATATCACCACACTCCCCACAAAAGATGACTGTCGCAATATATTTCACCATTTGTTGTACGTGAGTCGTCTAAAACGTGCGCATGCGTGCGCGAGTTGTGAGTGCGCGCTTAGAGTTATAATTATTATAAGCGCATTATAAATACCGTAATTATTATTATTATTATTTATAACTATAAGACTGACATCATTCCACAGTCTAGCGACATAAATTTTTTTTGCTACCATCATAATATGCTAATGACGTGAAATCAATTTATCCCAAAACTTGTGGACACAAAGAGCGGGAGTTCAGAAATCATTAATTCTTCTTCTTCTTCCTCGAACACCAAATCATTAATTCAAATTGCAGTAGCTGTCAGTGGCGTGTGCACCGACTAGAACTTTCTCAGTTTATGGTAGCAAAGGAGCACCATGTAGATATCATTTTTGGCTTATTTCTTTTTTTTATTTTAATTCTGTCGTTTCACGCCACGCCACAACTCCTACAACTTTTTAACATAGCAGGGACTCCAAGAGCTGAACCTTGGTATGCACTCGGTATCCGAGCTACTCCCAACCCCCTGTATACTAACCCAACCCCAGAAACCCTACCCCGTGTCGCTGCCTCACACGGAACGTTTCACCTTGTTAGAATCGTCTAATTAGTCTCCCTCTTGCGTGTCTCTCACGGCCGAGAGCCACACAAGAGGCCCTGTGTGAATAGGCAATTTTCATCACAATATGCACTGTGTAGATTTTTGCTTTTTAAAAAAAAAATTTTATGGGCAGTGGGCAGATGTTCACATCTGCACGGGACTTAGACGACCCCGCCCTCCACGAGACCCCTGCTGCCTTGCAGGCCTGGCCGCTTGGCTGCGGAAAGGCTAAGGGAGGAAACCCCTGACATCAAAGCCCCCGTGTCTCCGGGGAAGGCTTTTGAGCCACAGACTAGGACAAGGACAGTCTGATATAAAACCTACGACCCGAGGACCTCGATGCCATCGTCCCAGCTTGCTAGGCCATGGCAGACGAACCAAGGGTTTAAAGGGTGGGGCCAGTACTGCGCACACTGAACTCCACCAAGAAGCTCCACCACGCAGGCTTTAGGAAACGTCCATCGACTCTCGCAGAGCTAGCCTTAAGGACAAGCGGCTCAGGAGAAAAAACAGAGATGCCGCAACTCAGAACCCTGGCCATACCTTCCCCTGCAGCCACTGCGGTCGAACCTGCCTGTCCCGGATTGGCCTCCGCAGCCACGAACAAGCCTGCAGACGTCGTGGGCAACTCCTATAAAATCTTCGTCCGCGAAGTCAAGCCAAGAGATTTTTGCTGGGCAGTTGAGATTGGTGCTAGGTAATTTTTCACCTCAGAATAGTTAAAATGCCCTCAACCTGGGTGAAATATGAGCTGCACAAATCTACATTAGTTTCACACTTGGGCGACTTCGCGCTGGGTAGATTTAAAGTGCGTTGATTACCAGGCTAGATTCCCAGATTATGTTGCGAAGTTGTCCCCTTGAGCACAATCAACAACCGCCACCCACCTCCCCCCAAAAAAACAACAACAAACAAAAACATTAAAACAAACAAACAAACAAACAAAAACAGCCAGCCAGCTATATTCAGTGTCGCTGCGTCTGAATGCATGCTACTCAGGCGAAACAAGTCAGTCTCAACGGAATACTCTCCGAGTAAAAATAAATCATGGTCTTTGCACAGCTGCACACTGAAGAATGATGAGGTCGACCTTGAAACTTTGCAAAAGAGGAAGATGTCTTATCTCAGGACAACAACAACACGCACATAAAGTTGCCTGAGGTTATACAGGTCATACCTTGAGCGGCATCTCGAGAACGTTGGTTGTTGAGATAAGACGAGCCGACCGACACTGTCTGAGCTGGGAAGACACTGATCGAATGAGCAGCCGGCTAACCTGCATGTTGATAACGTTCGAGTTTTTCCGTCAGATTTCGGAAATGTTCGGTTGAGGTAATCAGACCATTAGCCCATGTGTTATCTCGTCCACTTATAATCTCGACCAAATTAGAGTGGATTTAGACCAAATTAGACCAAATCAGTGTGGATTGTAAGAAAGCGTTTGACAGGGTGTGGCATGCAGCCCTTTGGTCCACCATAAAGCTATACAACATCAATGCCAACCTGATCAAAGTCATAGCAAACCTTTACAACAAGACCACTAGCGCAGTCTACTTCAACGGAAAAATAGGAAACTGGTTTAGGACTACAGTCGGAGTCAGACAAGGCTGCTTGCTCTCACCAACTATTTTCAACATCTTCCTGAAAAGAATCATGACAGACGCTCTGAAAGACCATGAACTTGCATTCTGCGCACGATATTGATGGCCTTGCAGGAACAGAGAAGGAAATTAGCTCAGCTGGTGGAAAAGCTGGACATTACAGCCATTGCGTTTGGGATGAAAATCAGTGTAGAGAAGACCAAACTCATGACCAATAACACCAGTGGCATTGGCACTGACATGATTGGAGGCCAAAAACTAGTAGTAGTAGTATTAGTAGTAGTATTGTGAGGACAAAATAGGCCGTGAGGCCTTTGCAAATGTCCTTTCTTTCTTTAATTACTTTATGGGTCTGTTATGCATGCAAATTTTCTTATAAATCATTCATCATAGAAATAGAAAATCTCTTTAAATTTTGGTAATTCGTCCAGCTGGTTTTTAAAAGAATTTATATTAGGTGCTTTTAATGAAACTGGTAACTCATTCCAAACAATGGCAACTCTGTTAGAAAAACAAAACTTCCGCAGGTTAGTGTTGCAGTGCTGTACAAAGATTTTCCCTTCAGAGTTTCGGGTTCTGTCACAAAATGGTGCTGCAAAAAAGTCCTTCCAATTTAGGTCGTCGATGCCATTATAAATTTTAAAAACTTGGATTAAGTCTCCACGTATTCTACGTCCACGTAAGGAGTGTAGTCCAAAGTATTTGAGTCTGTCTAAATAAGTCATATTTCCACATTCTTTGACCAGCTTTGTTGCTCGTCTCTGTACCCTTTCGAGTGCAACTGATTGTCTCTTTAAACCTGGGTACCATACAGTGTTTGCATATTCTAAATGTGGTCTGACTAGTGACTTATACAGCTTTCTTAACTACTCCAACCATTTTGTTGGCCTTATTGATACAGTTCTGAATATGGGGGTCAAAAGATAGAACTTTGTCGAAAACAACACCTAAGTCTTTCCTCCTCACAAGATACCACCTTTTTAATGTCGCTGTTAACTTTCATCATGTAATCATGTTCAGGGTTGTTCCTTCTCTACATTAAAATGCAAGTCCCATGTGTCAGACCACTCTTGCAAGTGATCCAAATCATGCTGCAACACGTCTTTATTGCTTGATTCATTATAGATTTTAGTATCGTCTGCGAATATTTTGCACATGCTATTAACACAGTTGGGCAGTAGGCAGATGTTCACATCTGCACGGGACATAGACGACCCCGCCCTCCACGAGTCCCCTGCTGCCTTGCAGGTTAGGTTTTGGATAACCAAAGGCTAGGGTGCTGACACGGTACCTGATTGGGTGTATGAACTTCCTTGATGAAGTCACCACTCAGGGCGAAAGAGTCCCATGAGGGTCTCATCGGCCACGAGTCCAGGACCAAGGCGAGCCACAAGTTATGTGGAGTTTCGGTTGTGGTTAACAGCCTGGAGAGGGATGGGCTCCGCCAGGTTCTTTTGCCCAAGACACACCACATGCAATGACAACCTTACCTCAATCCATGCCGGATCGGTCGTCGCCCGGAACAAGGACCGCGCCTTCTGTCTTGCGCCAGGGCAGGAGGTGTTAAGTGTGTTACTGGTGTACCATCACCATCAAAACTCCGAACTCCGTGCCAGAAACAACATCAGCATTGGCACTAGGAACGTCAGAACATTAAGAACGCCTGGAAAGGTAGAGGAACTGACACATGAAATGAACAGATACCATTGGACCATCCTAGGACTTTGCGAAGTACGATGGAAGAACCTTGGGGAAACATTAACCCGGGAAAGCCACAAACTGTACTACAGTGGCAGAGAAGACAAACACGAACAGGGTGTCGGATTTCTCGTCCATAAAGATGAGTTGTCGGCCAGTCTCCAGTAGGCTTATCACCATACGCTTGCGGGCAACCCCATTTAATGTCACCATTGTACAAGTTTACGCCCCAACAACAGACTATGACGATGAGGAAATAGAAGACTTCTATGACCAACTGCACGAAGTTCTGGACCAGACCCCCAAGAAAGACATTCTTGTGGTGCAGGGAGACTGGAATGCCAAAATAGGAGAGGATGCTGCTAGGAACTGGAAAGGCACATGCGGACGCTACTGCAATGCAGAGACCAACGACAGAGGCTTAAGGCTCCTGGAATTTGCCAGTTCAAATGATCTAAAGCTGATGAACACGTTTGGCCCGCACAAAGCGTCCAGAAGGTGGACATGGCACAGCCCGAACGGAGAGCACCATAACCAAATTGACTACATCATGGTGAAGAGACGCTTCCAAACCAGTGTGAACATTGCCAAGACAAGAAGTTTTCCAGGAGCAGACATTGGAAGTGACCATGACTTAGTGATGATGACCCTCCGACTCCGCTTAAAGAAGGTCAACAAGCAGGGTCCCACCAGAATCAAGTTTGACCTCGAGAAGCTGAAAGACCCAGAGGTAGCGGAAGCCTTTCAGGCTAAGATAGGAGGAAAATTCGCACCACTGCTACTTCTGGGTGCAGAAGACACGGACGTGGACACACTGGTTGACACATTTAACACTGTTGTAACCCAAACAGCCAAACAGCCAGTGAGATCCGGCTTGGCAAACACCGACAAGCAAAGAAACCTTGGGTTACAGCTGACATCTTTGTTCTATGTGACAAGCGTCGAGAATTAAAGAAAAAGAAATCAGAGGTAGAAGGAGCTAAACAATACAGGGACATTAACCAGGATATCAAGAAAAGCATGAAAAAGGCAAAGAATAAGTGGATTGAAGATCAGTGTAAACACGTAGAAGAAAATCTGAACAAAAATAATAGCAAAAAAGCATACCAGCTGGTGAAAGACCTGACCAGTGTAAAACAAGGACACTCCTCGATCAATCAAGATAGTGAAGGGAACTGTCTTACGGAAGACCAAGACATACTGAAGAGATAGACAGAGTACTGCTCAGATTTGTACAACCACCGAGCTGCAGGGGACCCAGGCCGATACTTGTCAAACCACCCGTGACCAACAATGGCAACTATCCCATCCTCCGAAAAGAAGTAGAGGCTGCAGTGAAGTCGCTGAAAAAAGGGAAGGCAGCAGGAGCAGACAACATCCCTGCAGAGCTAGTCCAAGAAGGGGGAGAAGACACGATAAGCGCCTTACTAACGATCTGCAATAAGATCTGGCAGTCAGGGGATTGGCCCACACCATGGACCCAATCACTTATAATAACTCTCCCCAAAAAAGGCAACTTACATCAATGCCAGAACTATCGCACGATCAGTCTTATATCCCACCCAAGAAAAGTCATGTTAAAGATCCTACTGAACAGGCTGAAGCCACAGGCAGAGGAAATCATAGCTGAGGAACAAGCAGGCTTCAGACCAGGGCGCAGCACAACTGAGCAGATCTTCAACCTGAGAGTTCTATGTGAGAGATACCTCCAGCACCAGCAGGACATCTATCATGTCTGTGGATTTTAAGAAAGCGTTTGACAGGGTGTGGCATGCAGCCCTTTGGTCCACCATGAAGCTATACAACATCAATGCCAACCTGATCAAAGTCATAGCAAACCTTTACAACAAGGCCACTAGCGCAGTCTGCTTCAACGGCAAAATAGGAAACTGGTTTAGGACTACAGTTGGAGTCAGACAAGGCTGCTTGCTCTCACCTACTCTTTTCAACATCTTCCTGGAAAGAATCATGACGGACGCTCTGAAAGATCGTGAAGGAACTGTCAGTATTGGAGGCAGAACAATCACGAACTTGCGCTTTGCGGACGACATTGATGGCCTTGCAGGAACAGAGAAGGAGCTAGCTCAGCTGGTGGAAAAGCTGGATAGTACAGCCATTGCATATGGGATGGAAATCAGTGCAGAGAAGACCAAACTGATGACCAATAACGTCAGTGGCATTGGCACTGAAATCATGGTTGGAGGCCAAAAACTGGAAACAGTTAAGAAATTCAAATACTTAGGAGCCATTGTGACAGATGAGGGATCAAAACCAGAAATACTGTCCAGGACTGCGCAGACAACAACAGCACTGACAAGACTGAAGACCATATGGAAGGACAGAAACATCACACTCTGCTCCAAGATCAGACTGATGCTCTCCTTAGTCATCTCAGTGTTCTTGTATGCCTGCGAGTCATGGACCCTCACAGCAGACCTTGAAAGGAGGATACAAGCCACTGAAATGAGATGTTTTCGAAGGCTGCTTGGCATCTCATACAGAGATCACATCACAAACGAGGAAGTGGGAAGCAGAATCAGGCAAGCCATCGGGCCCTATGAAGACTTATTAGCCATTGTAAGAAAACGCAAACTGAAGTGGTATGGGCATGTCACGCGTTCAGCAGGGCTTGCCAAAACAATCCTGCAAGGCACTGTGCAAGGAGGACGAAGGAGAGGAAGACAGAGGAAAAGATGGGAGGACAATATCTCAGAGTGGACAGGACTGAAGCTGGGCGATACGCAGAGAATGTCAGAGAACAGAGAGGATTGGAGAGAGCGGGTTGCCAAGTCATCAGTGGTGCCCCAACGTCGGCAAGACTACGGGATATAGATAGATAGATAGATAGATAGATAGATAGATAGATAGATAGATAGATAGATAGATAGATAGATAGATAGATAGATAGATAGATAGATAGATAGATAGATAGATTAACACAGTCATTTATACATATCGTAAATAATATAGGTCCTATAAGATGCTTCCTTGAGGTATTCCGCTCAGCACCTTTATTTTGTCTGATTTTGCGTTTCCAGCCTTTACCACTTGTTCTCTTTCATGTAAGAAACTTCTTATCCAGTTGGAAATGTTTCCACATACACCATAGGCCTCTATCTTCTGAATAATCCTTTCATTAGGAACAGTGTCAAATGCTTTTCTAAAGTCTAAGTATATGATGTCAACCGTTTTTTGTTGTCAAATAAGGAAGTTATATCATCCATAACCTGTAGTAATTGAGAAACACATGATCGTTTCTTTCTAAAACCATGTTGGCATTCAGTGTACATGTATATATTATTCACAGTAAAATGATTAACGATCTCGTCTCGGACTATAGACTCTTAAACTTTACATACTGTACACATTAAACTTACTGGTCTGTAGTTTCCTGCATCTGACCTAGAACCTTTTTCAAAAATAGCACTTACCTCTGCGGTTCGCCAGTCTTACGGTACAATACCTGATTTAAGGGAAAATGTAAATAATGTGCAAAGTGGTTCTGCCAACTCATTAAACAACTCTTGTAAAACTCTGGGAGGGATGCAGTCTGGATCTTGAGTTTGGGAAGGATTTAATTCTTTTAATTTTTTCTTGACAATATCAGGAGTTATTATAATATCTGTTATGGTGCGCCCATTCGATTTTGAACCTCTACCAAGCAATGGAACATTACTCAAATTTTCTTTCAGAAATACACTTAAGAAAAATTTATTCAAGGTAGCTGCCTTTTCATGATCTGCTAGAGCAAGTGTGCTATCTTCTTTTTTAAGTGCATTTATTCCAGAATTATATTTAGTTTGTTGTACATACTTCCAAAATATTTGGGGGTTCATTTTACATTTATCTGCAATATTTCTTTCATGTCATTTTTTAATTACGTTTTATTAATTTATTACAGTCGTTTCTTAAGGTAATATATCTTTAATAATCCCTACCTTCAATAGTTTGAAGATATCTTTTATATAACTTATGTTTCTTTTTAATCATTCTTGAAGTACCCTTATTCATACAAGATGGTGTGGTTCTATTATGTGATTTACTCTTCACTTTTGGGATGTGCACTCCATACCTTTCAAAATCTCTCTTGGCTTGACTTCGCGAACGAAGATTCTATAAGGGTTGCCCACAACGTCTGCAGGCATGTACATGGCTGCGGAGGCCAATCCGGGACAGGCAGGTTCGACCGCAGTGGCTGCAGGGTAAGGTCTGGTCAGGGTTCTGAGTTTCGACATCTCTGTTTTTTCTCCTGAGCCGCTTGTCCTTAAGGCTAGCTCTGCGAGAGTCCTCAAAGGAGATGGCTGCCTTATAAATGGTGGAGTGCCAGGTGTCGTGGTCCGCAGCAAGCGAAGATCACTGATGGTGGTCGATTTGGCAGGCACTAAGTGACTTCTTGAGACCATCTTTGTATCTCTTCTTTGGTGCCCCTCTGTCTCGGTGTCCAGTGGCGACTCGTCGAACAGGGTGATCTTGGGTAGGCGATGATCCTCCATCCTGGAGACGTGCCCCGCCCAGCGAAGCTGTGTCCGCAGCAGCAAAGCCTTGATGCTCACAGTTTCCGTCTGTTCAAGAACATCGACGTTGGTGACAGTCACTCCAGTGAATGTTGAGGGTGGTACGCAGGCACTCAGCGCTGGTGGAAGCGTTCGAGGAGTCGTAGTTGGCTGCGGTAGAGGGCCCAGGACTCGGAACCATACAGCAGGGTGGTGAGGATGACAGCTCTGTACACACTGATCTTGGTGCCTTTTTTCAGCTGTTGATTGTGCCACACCCACTTGAATAGTCGCCCGAAAGCACTGTTAGCTTTTGCCAGCCTCTTGTCCAGCTCCTTGTCCAGCTTGGCGTCTGACGTGATGATGCAGCCAAGGTAGGTAAATTGGTGTACAGACTTCAGTTCGGACTCGACGATGGTGATGTGGGGAGGGCAATGCTCTTCCTTGGGTGCCGGCTGATGAAGGACCTCTGTCTTTTTCAGACTGACCTCAAGTCCAAAGAGCTAAGCAGCGTCTGCGAAGCAGGACGTGATGCACTGCAAGGCTCTCTCTCTCTCTGTGCAATGAGGGCAGCGTCATCAGCAAAGAGCAGCTCACGAATCAGTCGGTCTAGGATTTTGGTGTGGGCCTGCAGTCGTCTGAGGTTGGACAGGCTGTCATCGAGACGATACCTGATGTACACTGCGTCGTCATCGTCGAGGTCCACTGTGGCCTGCTTCAACATCATGCTACAGAAGATGGTAAAGAGGGTCGGTGCCAGCACGCAGCCCTGCTTCACGCTGTTGAGAATGGGCAATGGTTCTGAGAGGTCACTGTTGAGTCTGACCTGGCCTTGCTGGTCCTCGTGGAGCTGGACGATCATGCTGAGGAACTTTGGAGGACAGCCAAGTCGCTCCAGGATCTGCCACATGCCTTGCCTGCTCACAGCGTCAAACGCTTTTGTTTGGTCCACAAACGTTACGTACAGCCCTTTGTTCTGCTCGCGGCACTTCTCCTGAAGCTGTCTCAGCACAAAAACCATGTCCTTTTGGCTCTGAAGCCACACTGGCCCTCTGGGAGGTGGTCTTCAGCGATGGCTGGTACCAGCCGATTCAGGGGAAGCCTTGCGAGAATTTTCCCGGCAATGGACAGCAGGGTAATTCCACGATAATTAGAGCAGGCAGACTTCTCTCCTTTGTTCTTGTACAGGGTGATGATGACTGCATCACGGAGATCCTTTGGTAGTGTTCCTTACTCCCAGCAGCAGAAAAAGAGGTCGTGGAGCTTGTTGTGCAGTGCTGGGCCTCCATGCTTCCAGATCTCTGGCGGGATTCCGTCAATGCCTGCTGCTTTGCCACTCTTGAGCTGGTGGATGGCCTTGAGGGTCTCTTCAGTGGTGCGCGGTTCGTCCAATTCAACCTTTACTGGGAGGTGTGTGATTTGGAAAATGACTGCTTCTTGAACAGTGCGCTTAACATTTGAAGAGGTCCTGAAAGTATTCCGACCAGCGGTTCAAGATGGACGTACTATCTGTGAGGAGTGCCTGTTCATCAGCGCTTCGCATGGGACTTTGAACCAAGTGACTGGGGCCATACACTGCTTTCAGTGCTTCGTAGAAGCCCATGTAGTCACCGTTGTCAGCGCAAAGCTGGGTCCTCTGTGCGAGTCTGGACCACCACTCGTTCTGGAGCTCTCTAAGCTTGCGCTGCAGGTGTGGCGGAAGGCAGACTTCTTCACAGAGCAGGAAGGCTGGGCTAGGTGGGCCTGTTGGGCGGCTCTTTTTTTTTTTTTTTTTTTGCTAGACGTTCCTGGATCTCTTCGTCGTTTTCGTCAAACCAGTCTTTGTTCCTCTTTCTAGCAAAGCCCAAGACTTCCGAGGAGGATGTTGCAATAGCAGTTTTCAGTTGTTCCCAGAGTGTTTCAGGGGAGGAGTCTAAGGGATCAGAAAGGCCCTTTCTTGGGTTTCAGCTTGAGGCGGACCCTGAGTTTGCAGCGGACAAGGCGGTGGTCAGTGTAACATTCTGCGCTGGGCATCACTCTGGTTAGGAGGACATCACTGCGGTCCCTCTGATGCACTAGGACGTAGTCGATAAGGTGCCCGAGCGAGGATGCATCCAGGTGGTCTTTCGACTGTCCTTTTGCTAGAAAGTAGTGTTGGTGATGACAAGTTGCTGCTCTGCACAGAACTCCAACAGTAGGCGGCCATTCATTGCAGTTCCCAACGCCATGCTTACCGAGGACTCCTTTCCAGGCTTCAGAGTCCTGGCCCACTCTGGCGTTGAAGTCGCCAAGGATGATGACTTAGTTGTCGTCTGCAGGGGTGCTCTGTAGGAGGCTGCGCAGGTCAGTGTAGCACTTGTCTTTTTCTGCAGGCTCTGCCAGGAGGGTTGGGGAGTACACACTGAGAAGGTTGACGTTTTGCTGGTATCTCAGTGGGAGGCGCATGGACATGATGCGGTCTGAGTGACCCGTTGGTCGGTTTTCCAGCTTAGTCGCAATGGAGGTCTTGACCATGAAGCCCACGCCTGAGAGCCATCTTTCTGATGCAGGCCTGCCTGACCAGTAGAGGGTGTAGCCAGCGCAAGTTCTTGGAGGCTGCCTTCGTCCGGGAGGCGTACTTTGCTGAGCGCGGTGATGTCGATGTTTAATCTCCGCAATTCATGAGCAATGAGGACGGAGCGACGTTCAGGGCGTCTGCTGTCTGCAGTGTCGAGCATGGTTCGGATGTTCCAGCATGCTACGTTGAGTCCGGTCGTGGTCGTCATGGGAGTGGATCCGTTGGTTTTTCTTGTTTTCTGACCGCAGGACTGAGAAGATGCCCGTTCAGTTGCGAGGGGACGAGCGTTGGTTAGACCACTTTTTCTAGGCCCCTCTCCGTGTGGAGCAAGCAGTGCTGTCCCTAGAGAAGGCTGCTTGGTCGTTCAGGGTGTGCCGAGTGACGTTGTCATCCCCAGGTCAACATCAGGCGACCAATATCCTGAACCGCCTGCATGCAGGTTTGAGACTGCGGCTTCCAGTGACATCTTTCACCTGCCGTTTCGCCCCTCGCCCATCGCTACAGGACTTGGAATGGTCGGTGTCATGGTCCGTGGACGTTTCCTAAAGCCTGTGCGGGGGAGCTTTTTGGTAGAGTGCAGTGTGCGCAGTACTGGCCCCACCCTTTAAACCCTTGGTTCGTCTGCCATGGCCTAGCAAGCTGGAACGGCGGTGGCATCGAGGTCCTCGGGTCGTAGGTTTTATATCAGACTGTCCTTTTCCTAGTCTCTGGCTCAAAAACCTTCCCCTGAGACACGGGGGCTTTGGTGTCAGGGTTTTCCTCCCTTAGCCTTTCCGCAGCCAAGCAAGACAGCAGGACAATGATTTATTTTCGAGGTTCTCTCCACTAGATTCGCCTTGTTTAGCCGGCCTGGGGGCTACTTTTGCCCAGTTTTGGGGGTCACCTCGGAGAGGATGTGGCCAGGGACCACGCACGGGCGGTCTTGGGATAGAGGGATGCTATGCTAGTCCGGAGGGATTACATACGAGGGTGCCTCACAAAGGCCAAGAGGCCCTATACTAGGGGGATCCCGGGGCAGGCGCTGTAAGAGTTCCCCACTACCCGCACCACCAACGCAACTCGTCCCCTGGGGCCCCCACCCTCTGAGTCAGTCAGAGACCCCTTGACCAAAGACTTAATTAATGCCCAGAATTTTTCCACTCGGCAATTTTCAGGTTTAGTAGTTGTAAAGTCTATATTTGCCATATGTGCTCTCAGACTATCGGGCATAGTCTCCCTTTCCAAGGTTAAGGGAATGTTTATTACTCTGCGTCGCCTTAACCTTAGGTACATACAGCTGGAAGAGTAAAACATCGTGGTCACTTGCCAATGGGATCCAAGTGTTGAATTCCTGACTTTAGCAACTCGTCATTTACTAAGATTAGGTCATATAATGTTGACCTCTGACCTTGCCTATATCTTGTTGGATTTTTTACCATCTGAATCAGGAAGGTGTCTCTTATGCACTCAACAATTTGATTATTTTTCTCACCTGTCCAGGAGCCATCCCATCCCGTAAGGGAAATTAAAATCTCCAAAAATGCAAATGTTGTCATATGTTTGTATCTCCTCGGATCGTAAAAGTTGTAATAGTAAATCTGTGCCGGTTTTCAGTTGTGGAGCTGGGGTTTCTACACACACAATCAACAAGAATTTTTTCACCAGAAGCACTCTCAAAATAGCCCCACAAGCTCTCTTCAAACTTACTATTGTTCAATGTTTCACATTCTTTAGCATTTAAACTTTTTGTTAAAGTAAAGGGCAAACTCACTTAGGGTTTGTGTTAAGAAACATATCATAATTCGGTAATGTGTATTCTGAATCCAATGGAGTATAGATCTGGTTTTTAGCTTTTACTTCAGTAAGACCAATGATGTCAGGCTTTGTATTATCAATCCTTTTTAAAAGTTCACTCTTTTTATTTAACAGATAATCGACATTACTGTAAATGACGGTGCAAAAATTGGAATCACTTGAAGAAAAAAGACAAGATGATGAACAAGAAGAAACAGTTAATAATTCAAATACATAGGAGCCATTGTGATAGATGAGGGATCAAAACCAGAAATACTGTCCAGGATTGCGCAGACAACAACAGCACTGACAAGGTTGACGACCATATGGAAGGACAGAAACATCACACTCTGCTCCAAGATCAGACTGATGCGCTCCTTATTCATCTCAGTGTTCTTATATGCCTGTGAGTCATGGGCCCTCACAGCAGACCTTGAAAGGAGGATACAAGCCACTGAAATGAGATGTTTTCGAAGGCTGCTTGTCATTTCATACAGAGATCACATCACGAACGAGGAAGTGGGAAGCAGAATCAGGCAAGCCATCGGGCCCCATGAAGACCTATTAGCCATTGAGGAAAAACGCAAACTGAAGTGGTATGGGCATGTCATGCATTCAGCAGGGCTTGCCAAAACAATCCTGTACGGCACGGTGCAAGGAGGACGAAGGAGAGGAAGACAGAGGAAAAGATGGGAGGACAATATCTCAGAGTGGACAGGACTGAAGCTGGGTGATACGCTAAGAATGTCAGAGAACAGAGAGGAATGGAGGGAGCTGGTTACCAAGTCATCAGTGATGCCCCAACGGTCAGCAAGACTATGGGATATAGATAGATGGATAAAAATTAGAGTCAAAAGTTAATGTGCTCTGACACAACACCATCGCATAGGCCTATATTGAATCGACCTATCCCGATCTACGTCATCACTTTGTGCGTTGCCGCCCCTGGAGGGCAAGCTGGCGGGTGATGCAATTTCCACCACTCTTGCAAGGTTGAAAGCGTGTCACGTAAGCCTATTTATTCGCATTTTTCTCACCATTACGAACGATTGCTGTGTCAAGCATTGTTCGAAACGAAGTACTAGGGATCTTGGGATCTCTTACCATAGAATTCCGACAGTTATATTCAATAAGGGCTCCAAAATACGCGAGTTGACAGCCAAGAGGAGAAGGCTTTGGATCGCCCAAATCAATCGAAAGAAGATCACGAACAAAACAGTGAAACCATGGACCCGTGTGTGTTCACGCCACTTTGTGACAGGTAAGCATTTTCAAAAATTGTTCAATGGTTCACATGCATTTTGTTATTGGTGTTCCTAGGCCATTGCGAAGTTGCAGCTGCCCACTTTCACTGACAACCTGGCAGTAGTGAAATCTGCCTTTTTTTTTTTTAGCAGATTGGAGTGTTGGAGGGCATTTAGATGGCTTTGTTCTGTTCTCACATTTCATAGAATGTGAGATTAGGCTTCTTGATGCAAAGACTGAGACTATATTTATTTGTTTTTTTTTCCAACTTCATGTTTACTTGAAGAAAAAAAAACATAAACACAAAACACCTGTGGAGGGATACTGTATGATACCCTTCTTCCAGAATCACAGGAAAGACTGGAGTGCTGGTTTTGTTTATCATGCAAGTCAATATTGTAGTGTAGTTAGTGTAGTGTAGCTTTGAAGGCTTTTCTTGTGTAGTAGCTGGTGCGATGAACCAAATATTCTGAAATGTCGTCTTGAGCAACGAGGTAGAAGTCCGACATCGTCACTCCACTGACAGTTTTCGTAGGGATCTAACCCGCCAACTGCTCGCAATTTCATCTCATAACGGTTTCTAGATACTGAATCTAGAGTATCTATATACTTTTCAGACGGTTTAACTCCAGGTTTGGACATTGTTTTTGCTACAGCCCCCACTCTGTTGAACATTCGTGTAGAGTCTCCACACCGCTTTGCCCTCCAGCGTACTACGTCATCAGAAATGGGGTCGCGGAAAAGTACACAATCGGGAAACGTCCATAGACGATATCCGGAAGTCCGGAGTAGGTTAAAATTGTATGTGTTTCGGCGAAAAGTGTGGAAAAACTGAGATTTGCATAATTGTCTGGGCATGCTTTCTATGTGTAACCGAGAGCACAAAAGGTTGTAGTCAGACCATGTACTGCATGGCCCCTAAACATGGTTGTTTAGCCTTCCCAAAGGAAATCTTAAACATGACGAGGTTATCATTGGTCCCGACCCTAGCCAAACAAATCTCAACAAAATCCATGGATTCATTAATTCAATTTTAATGTCCCTGTAGCATCTAAGATGATAAGGGAAAATCCATGTATGTTTTCCTATGTACGTTTTATGACACAAGGGGAGCAACTGAGCTGCTGATATCTTTGCACAATTTAAAGCTAAGAAGAGCAACAACCCGTTGCCAGTGTTGTGTGACCTGGGTGGAGGCAATTTTGATCCTGACACATGTGTGCACAGCACTTGCCAGCATTCACATACTGTTTAACAATGTCAGTGAAATCATATGTGATATCACGATATCATATTCTTGGATGTATTTGCACATGTTTTCCTTTGTACACTGACGCAGTTTCACTGGAGGCCACTCAGCTGAATTGAAATGGAGGCCAGTAAATGACTCTTTAAATGTCATACAATTTCTGCTGAACTACCTCATGTGGCAGAAAATTCCAATCCAGGATGTTGCGCGGGGTGAACTTGTGGAAATTTTGGTGGTACCCAGTGCATCATTGGATGAGTTGGAGTTGAAGGGATCAAGTAATTAGGACATTAGGTGGGCTTAATGGGTCAACTTTCCTGCATTTCTACACCTACATATATTATTGTAAGATTTACAACACTGAAACCTAGATTTAGGTGTCAGTCTATCCAGCAAAAATCTACTCGGTGCAAATCCACCCCGGCATGAATCTACCAAATTAGTGTCACTCTGAGTCCACTCATATTTAGATGTAAACCTTCTCACTGTAACAATGATATAATAATAATGTGTATTTGTATAGGGCCTAACATAAAAACTAAAGCTCTATCTAGGCTCTTCACAGAAAACTAATGAAACAATTTATTACACCTAATTACAAAAACAAAATAGAGAAAAACAGAACCAAGAGTACAGCAGATTACCTAAGATACTAATCTACACACAATCATGCACTCATCTACAAATCACATCGTTCAAGAGACATGTTGCAATCATGCACACACACACACACACACACACACACACACACACACACACACACACACACACACATGCGCATGTGCATGCGCATTGCTACATATGGCTAAATACAAGGTCTGTGGCATCAGTCAGTAATAATAATAATAATGAGTAAATAATATGTAGGGCTTAACCTCAAAACTAGGATTGTAGACTAAAAAATTAAATATACAAGTTACTAATTTAAAAAAACAAAACAAAAAACATCACATTACATAAGATATTGATCTACACACAATCATGCAGTCTTCTACAAAACATAATTTTGACCATCGTGAATCCACACAGGCTTAAATCTACTCAGTAAATTAATTGAGCAGAGTAGCACTGGGTAGATTTGATCACTCCACTAATACTGGCGATTGGGTGCCTGATAGGCGGGGGCAGGGGATCTAACTGTTGTCCAGCGCTGAGTAATTCCCCTTGGTTTGTTGTACAATTCTGCCAGCGCTAGCCTCACCTATCTGGTTTGTGAGTATCTCAGTATAACTCGAGGCAAATTTGTATCGTTACGTTGTTGTGTAATGTTCTGTGCATCTACTGTGGGAATACAGGGTATTTACCCGACCACATATAGTAATGCACCTTCGTGTTTGTGTATGTATGTTTCCCCTGCCTACTTCCTAAGTTCCGGAGAAAGACATGGGTTATATAAGAGACCTGATGCATCTTATTTGAAGATGCAAATGATCGTCTTATTCTATACCTGCGTATTTCTCTGTGGGCTGGCGATTGGGTGCCTGATAGGCGGGGGCAGGGGATCTAACTGTTGTCCAGCGCTGAGTAATTCCCCTTGGTTTGTTGTACAATTCTGCCAGCGCTAGCCTCACCTATCTGGTTTGTGAGCACTCCAGTAATAGATTCACACTAGGTAGATTCGTGCTGGGTAGATGTATGACTAAACATAGCAAAATTGACCCCTTCAGCATAAGGGAGGGTGCGAGGAAGAGTTTGGTTCTGGAAATGTAGATGTTGTAGGCCCGTAATAATTTTCCATAGCATTGCGTCTTATGGAAAAGTTGACTCCCGATATTGGGCGACACGAACAAGTCTCGTTGGACGAGATTATTTCGTTTATTGGGCGAGTTGACCTGACAGTTTGTTTTTGGACGAGTTCACTGTGACCCTAGAATAACGTCTGCGCATGCACCGAAAATGGCGGACATTTCAAAGTAAGTGTCGGCGTTAAAGCACTTTTTAACATAACGAAAAAAACACGATGTTAGTCCTTATTGTTGAAAGACAATGTAACGAAAGAATCTGTATAATAAGGACTATGATTTTTTTTTTACCTTAAAAACGTGTTAATCTAGTTGATACGATTATGACACATCTTAAATTATACTGTTACTCATCACAATAAACATTCTTTGAATCTTGTGTTTACAAATACAACACTGACAACAACAGGAACTTGAAAAAATATTTCAAAATAAAATTGGAAATCAGATAGAATATATGAAATTTTAGCATGTTGACAGATGGTTGTCTGTAGCACGATACTGATTTAATAATGGGACTCCGGTATATGGACTAATCACTAAATCAGTCACGTATAAAAACTACGAAATCAAGACCAAAACGGTGACTGCCAAGCATTAGCATACACATTACAATGTAGAGAACGTGTGCCACCAGGAAGAAAGAAGCACTCTTAGAAAAGACAATTACAACACCATTTATTTAATTTAATATTTGTTTGGGTTAAAACTGTTTGAAAATAGACATGTATTTAACAATAAATAAATACAGCTCCCCCCCCCCCCCTCTCCTGGACAAAAAAATACATAAAAAATAAAATGCTAGAGTAGATTCGCTTGTTGCCATACCTGTTTCCATGTCCATACTATTTACTTTCCGTCGTTTTTTTACCCAATCTGTCTGTCGACATCCTCCAGGCTGTGTACTGATAAATTCTGCACTGAATGAGCGTGCTAAATAGAGTAGTCAGTCAGAAATATGGACAGGAAAACTGCGCAACAAAACAACAACAAAAAAAAATGGTACAGAAATGGAAACAGACGTGAATTTACTCTATAACAAAGTCCCTTTTTTTCAGTTTATCAACTCCCTCCACACTGCCTTTGACATGCACTTCACAAAAGACAGATCTATGCTCTCCTCCCCCCAACCCCCTCTTCCCCCAGCTTTTTGATTGTTTGGCCAGTGGGGAAGCTAGGTCTGACATCTGGGGGCCTTTCGTGTCAGGTTGAAGATCCCAAACAAAAAGTTGGAAACCCCTGCCCCTCCCCCCGGGAGGTAACTCGTCCATACCTAAAGTACACAATTTTTCCAAAAGTTAATCTTTTTATGTGATGGGAAGATGCAACTATTGCAAATTATTATATTCTTGTTTGTTATACATGTCTATTTTGAAATATTAATAATTGTGTTGTAAGTTCTGTCTCTGCTAAGTGTGTTTCTTTCTTCATGGGTTCTCTATAAAAACCACATCTTATACTACTGGCCTTGTTTCTACATAATTTTTAAAATTATCAATCTGCATACAAGACATTGATCTTGGCTGTGTGTTCGGTTCACTGCTAACATTAAACACTCCGTGAAGTGAAATAACTCTAGTCTTAAACTTAATGAAATTTCACAACCCACTAAGGTATTGAATACAGGACATTCACGCTTCTCGGAGTACTAGTAGGCAGCACTGCTGCTGAGATATTTGTTATCATTATCAGCAGTGAACCAAATCCATGGCTAAAATCGACATCAGCGTCTGTAGGATGATGATTTCAAAGGTTTAGACCTACTGATTTAAAGAAAAGGAAGAAAAAGCGTATTGATACAACTTTACAGGGCGTTTTTCTAGCAGAACCATAGATTAGTCAGGTGTCCAGTTTCATGCAGTCATTATCGTTCTACCTGTCACCAACCTAAAACTCTTAGTCTTATGTATTCTAATTTTGGGCTCACGTGCAAAGCAAAAGTGAGTATGTTCTGGGCCAGTGGTTGGCCGCCGTCGTCCGTGGTAAACTAACGTTGGCATTTTCTCAGAGATTATTTAAGCCACAATCTTCAAACTTGGCCCAATGATAGTATAATTGTATTGATCAACTAGATTAACTGTCACAACAGTGTACAGCATATTGGTAAATTGATTAAAATAGTCAATGATGTATGGAACATCCTGATTTTCTTTACAGAGGGAAGCGGTCTACAGGGAGGAGGTCTTCGGTAAGTTTGCTTTAACAAATTTCAGAATACTAATAATTATAGTAGTAATACTAATAGTAGTCATGATTTAAATTGTAATGAAACTTTGGAAGTTAATTTGGTTTAACCCATAAAGCCATGAAAGACTACAACAGGATGTGGATCGACCATGATATTTCAAGGTTGGTGTCAGCATAGCTTGGCGCCTCTAGGTGCCAAGCTATTCTGACACTAACCTTGAAATGTCATAGTTGTTCTGTCTCCAGAACTGTGCGATATAGACCTCAGAGGATATAGAAATGTACAAAAATTTGATAACTTCGTCCTCGGGGCGTAAGGAGTTCAGTTGGATGGAAACCGCTTTTTATGATCTCGGTGACTCTCTTGTGTCTAGAGCTACTAAGAACTTGGCCCACTCATGGTCTCATGTGCATTTTGGAGATGTATGTAGTGCCATTTGTTTCAGCCACCTGTCTGAAGTGTCTCACAGATTCCCTTTAAGTTATTTTCCCCAGGATCAAGCATCTCAACACAGTCAGAAAACTGTCTGCAACAGATACTGCTGACAGTATTATGTATGGGTCCTTTGTGTACTAACTTGGAGCTTTATGATGTAAATACAATGCCAAATGTCGAAATTCATCGTTTGGTGGGTGTGTTGTTTTTGTACCCAAGAGTTCAGATTATCATCTGCTTCAGCCTCGTTTTGAATTTGTGCATATTTACTAGCCTACGTCACAAGGCAGAACCCGGTCAATACTGCAGACGAGGTCATCGGTGTGGGTACACACGTGTCGGTGTAAACATGTAGTGATGTACTGATGTTCTCCGGCATCCTTTTGTCATAATTTTCCACGAGAATGTAAAATAAACCTTCCATACTCAATATACTGTCAAAATCAATGCGGGTTCCGCTTGACCTGCTACCCTGAGTAACGCTTGTGCTGGGGGCATGGCTTGTTCGACTTGGTCTCTGCACCAAGCGACTGAGCCAGCGTCACGAAACAGAACAGTGGTATTTATACCCACTTTCTGCACTGCAATTTCACATCTCACACATCGAAGTCTACGTAACTGAAAGCATCTCTGGAAACGACAAATGCACCATCGAAGCAGAAACACTACCTCTGTGAATCGAGTGAATGAGAGCCCGCACAGACAAAAACGTGTCACGACCAGCGATGTCAGTTTCGCAATTTTGACACACACCGTAGTTTTCAGATCCTTACAGCATAAAATCTGATGAACTAGCTCGTAACTTTATGATAAAACAGGTTTAAAATCTTGCAAAATCAGTAAGAGATAAATTCTATTGAAGATCATGAATTCTGAAAATCACTAGTGCTCGCGGAACTATAGGAAGATCGACAAAGACCGTAGCTGGATTACTTACTGATTCACATAGCAAGAAAGCAACAAATTCCGGATGGGTGGTCAAGCCAAGCTCTATATTCCCTTGTACGATGTCAATTCTACTTAGGGGTATCTTGTTTCTCTTTTTTCTCTTCAGTTCCGAGTCTGTCATTGTCGGCTAGCGTGAGTCGACTGGTACTTTCTTTTTTCTTCGCTGGTTCATCCGCCATCTTGTCTCTGATTGGTTATAATTATGCAGATGACCTAAGGTCGTATGGTTATAATTATGCAGATGACCTAAGGTCGTATAGAATAGTTATGACGTCAGCTACCATCTACTATCAGAAGCAATCTTTTGACAGGGTCCAGTCACAAGATTCCGGTGGCCTCTTTTCGTTTTGAACGGACGAAAGAAAGCATTTGGTGGGACAATAGGGTGGTCATAGTCTAGGTGGGTGTGTATACTGAATCCCAGTAAAGGTTTTTGCGAACTGAAGCATTAAAAAAGGTCAGGACTGCCCCTTTAACTCTCATCATACAGAATACACCAGTGTGTGAGATAAGTTTGACTAAAATAGTTCAAGGGTAGTGCCAGAATAGCTTGGCACCTCTGGGCGCCAATCTATTCTGGCACCACCCTTGAACTAAAGCCATTGGTCTATATCCTTATCTGTAAGTACTATAATGTAGCTTGCATATGGCAGTGTACAAATTTGAAACTTTCAGCCATTTCACAGAACACATTCAAAATGCATTAAAGTTAAACAGTGAGTAAAAATGTAAAAGAAACATCCGGGTCAATTCATATGATACCAAATTTATTTTGGTGTAAAAGATGTTTGTTTTGGTCAGTTGAATTCTGGGTGTTCTACAAAAAGTCTGATGTTGTTACCAAGAGAAAAGCTTCAGCTCGGTGAGCATGACATTGTGAATTTTTCACGTTTTCTGTGGTTCTCATTTCTCATTCGCCCTGGTGACCGCAGGGATCCATAAGTATCTATGCATTTTACAGGGGATTCTTGCAGACAGGAGTGGTTTGCGATTGAGACAGTCTAATCCTCCCATTAACTCTTTCGAGACGTGCTGTCTCCAGATACGCAGCTTATGCCGTGTATCCGGAGGTGGCACATCTTGAATGAGTTAATTGATTGATTGTTTGTGCTAACCCTTTTAGCCCCAAGGTCCCATTTCTGAAATTTGGAGGTTTTGCCTAATGACTATGTACCAGTTGCAGGAGAATGATTGACCATGATAATTCAAGGGTAGTGCCAGATTAGCTTGGCGCCTTCAGGCGCCAAGCTAATCTGGCACTACCCTTGAATTATCATGGTCAATCCATCTCCTGCAGCAGGGACTCGGGGCTAAAACGGTTAAGCACTATGTACTCTCCTTGAGAATTAAAATAAGGGCGACAAGTGGCACTGGCGGTGAGAGTCATAGATAAACATGTGACCTGCGTGACCTAAGGAGGCCCTGAGAATTTATACACCTGAAAGAAGTGTTTCTGCCTCTTGCAGTAGGGAGTTGTTTCCGTTTCTCCAGCAACACTGAGGCCAAAATGTGGCATAGATTCTCATAGGCTTATTCATGCATGTCTTCCTGATGATACAGGGGCCCAGACAGAGAAGATGGGTTTTGTGGTGAAGATGTCATTTTGCCTATTTCTTGCATAATCAAAAATGGTAGGAGGAGTTTTAAAAGTGACTGACAAACAAAGGGGCGGGGCGCCAAAAGGGCGGAGCAGGGTGGGCTTTATATGGGTGGAAATAGAGGGGCACTCAGCAGGATGAGGAAAAGGAAAGAAAAGGAAGGGCAAATGGTAAGGGGCACACGAAGCAGGGCACCTGCCATTTCCACCCTTCTGAAATGTGCTAGCTAGTGGTCTGGTACAGTTGCTCAGGCCTTTTTAACCCATATCATACTGAGGCTAAAAGCTTTAAATTTGTACACTGCCATATATGCAAGCTACATTATAGTACTTAAATATATCTTTGTAGACCAATGGCTTTAGTTCAAGGGTGGTGCCAGCATAGCTTGGTGCCTACAGGCGCCAAGCTATTATGGCACTACCCTTGAACTATTTTAGTCAAACTTATTTCACACACTGGTGTATTCCGAATGATAAGGGTTAATTTGACGAATGTGTGTCTCAGCTGATATTTCAAGCTTTGTGCTCAAGTTTTTGTGTTGTTGCTAGTACTGTACATCACTCCTTTGTTTTTCTACACCACAAATATGTTTTTGACATGCGCTAAAAGATATGCTCAGTAAAACAAGATACATGTATGCCACTGGGATACATATAGATCTGTAAAAAGTACAAGCCAGTAATTTGCCCCTCATGTACCTATTGTTCAACATAATTTGAAAAATTGCCAAGCATTTAAAACAGAGCAGAATTTTTGTATGGGTCTTCATTATTTTATCATAATTTATATTTGATAACTGAAGTCTCATTCTATACAGTAGCTATGCCTGCTGGCATTTTTGCAGTTTTTTTAATGTGTGTTTGTGGGATAAATACAGTTTTTTTACTTGACTTTTCTTCATATTTTAAAGATAGCCATAAAATTAAATTTTATGTGTTTTTCCTCACAGATTCTAAAGAGAGCACTAGCAGACATCGATGTAAACATTAAGGTAAGACTTTGCTTATTATTATTATTATTATGATAAATTAATAATATTATTAGTAGTAGTAACCTCATCATCATTATTAAATTATTATTAATTGTTTGAAAGAATCTCACAATATGTTAGAATGGAAATTTGGAACTTTAGTGTTTTATTAGTTGTTTACATCAGCAACAAAATTATGGCTTTTGCTCACACCAAGATTGTCAATAGAATTTAAAACCAAACGCTTAGCTTAAATTTATTTGCTACAGTCGAGATGTGACATAAAGTCATAATTTTGTTGCCGATCGAAACAAATTTTTTATATTAATTTTCTCAATTCTATAGCTGAGATAAGGGATGTTTAGAAACTACACTTATTTGCGAGGTCCATGATTTTGTGCAGATATCTTTTTACAGTGACGAAGTTCCAATATGTATCAAATTGGAGACAAGGCACTTGATCTAATACAGGCGTCAGACTTCGGTCATAGTCCGATTGCAGGGATAAATTGTCCAATTAATGTAGGTGCCATTAGGTGAAATGTCCTATATAATTGCCTTGAAGCTGCCTATGTCTGATCACTTTTCTGTTGCCTTGGACTTCTTACTTTATGTAGCAAAATAGCAGTTTAAGTCTGAATTGCACGAAGTGACCACTCATAAAACACTATCTTATGTGTACCTACTATAATGACGAGCCCCAAAAATTTAAGTCATCAGAAACATTTCAGAGTTTCTGATGACTCGAATGATGTCACATTTCTTTTGCTTGTCAGTATTCAATTTCTATATGGCGGACATTATGTCCTATTCATGTTGGCAAACCCAGAACAGTTGCATCCCTGTTGATATCGAAGACACTTGATCTGATGTCGCACCAGTCAAAACTAGTCCACTGATCTGACATATCTATAAAGAGATACAAGTTCGTCAAGTGATGTTTTTTTGGCTCACGTGCAAAAGTGAGTTTATGTTCTGGGCCAGTCGTCGTCCGTCATCTGTCATCTGTGGTAAACTTTAACGTTAGCATTTTCTCGGAGACTATTCAAGCTACAGTCGTCAAACTTGGCCCAATGATACTTTGTGGCAAGACCTTCTAAACATACCAATTTCAGTGACCTCTCACAAAGGTCAAGGTCACAGGGGATCAGGAAATATATCAAAAATAGCTATTTTGGGACATAATTTATTTTTTCTCGAATACTATTCCCAACTTCAAACTCAAACTTGGTGCAAAGATACCTGATGGTAAGACCTTCATACACACACTAATTTGGTTGTTTCCTCGGAAAGGTCAAGGGTCACGAGCTCAGGAAATAGGTCCAAAATAGCCATATTTTTATAAAAGATGTTTTTTCGCAAATACTATTCACAACTTCAAACCCAAACTTGTTACAAAGATACCTGATGGTAAGACCTTTCTATGCATACTAATTTGGTTGATCCTTCAGAAAGGTAAAAGGTCACCCAAACCCAAACTTGGTACAGAGATACCGGATGGTAAAACCTATCTATGCATACTACTACTAGTTTGGATGACCCTTCGGAAAGGTCAAGGGTCACAAGAGATCAGGAAATAGGTTTTTAAAAAAAATAGCCGTATTTTGGCAAGAAATGTTTTTTCTCAATTACTATTCACAACTCCAGACCCGAACTTGCTACCTGATGGTAAGACCTATCTATGCATACTAATTTGGATGACCCGTCGGAATGGTCAAGGGTCACAAGAGCTCAGGAAATAGGTAAAAATTAGCCATATTTTGACAAGAAATGTTTTTTCTTAATTACTTTTTGGAAAAGGTCAAGGGTCACTTTTCAATCAAATTTGGCACAAAGGTAACTGATAATAAGACCTTCCTATGTATCCTAATTGAGTCGACTCATCGCAAAGGTCAAGGGGGTTTTACAGATGTGTGAAAACTGATTAAATTTTGAGAAAACATGGATTTTGTTAGTGTAGAAGCCATCCCTTTACTTAATGTCAGACAAGCAGATGAAAAGTCACTGGATAATGATTTCCTCCCCTCGAGTAAAAATCGTCTGACCTGGATCAACCGAACATGACTGGCATCAAAATAATACATTATATACTGATACATAATTGACTTTGATGTTATATAGCATCTTTCACAATGTCTTCAGCACCACCAGCATTGTCTATAAATTGTCAGAGTAATGCAATAGAAAAAGTGAGTGACTTTTTGCCTCAAAAGACGGTGACATTATTCAGTAAAATAGTCGGCACAGGACACCATTGTGCTTTTGATTCCGCAACGTTTTTTTTTGTTTAGTGTTTCATCATGCCATATAGATAGATTGTCGCAAATGTGTGCTACAAGCAACTCTGTTGTTCAAACATCACAAAGTATCTTCCCACTTTAGAATGTTTTTATGTTCCTTTTATGGAACAAAACTGGTAAACAGTACAGCTACAAAGTGCATCACAAAGTAGCTACATGAAAGTCTGCTATTAGTTGCTTTGGGAAGGGTTTTTGTAGCGAGGTCACGTGTTATTCGAGACGCGTTGCATCCAGATATGCGGCTTTAGATATGCGGCATAAAGCCGCATATCTGGATGCGGCGCATCTCACATAAGATAAGGTCTGTGCTGAAGGAACTGGTCTTGTGATGTAGGAATGAAAACAATAATCTACCTATGTAATTGTTCAGATTTATACTTGGTAGTTATGATACTCACAAACCAGATAGGTGAGGCTAGCGCTGGCAGAATTATCAGTACTCAAACCAAGGGGAATCACAGCGCTGGACAGACAACAGTTAGATCCCCTGCCCCCGCCTATCAGGCACCCAATCGCCAGCCCACAGAGAAATACGCAGGTATAGAATAAGACAATCATTTCCATTCCTAATAAGAATGGATCAGGTCTCTTATATAACAAACTATTTCACTCGCTGTTTATAGTAGGTGTATTTAGCAATAGACTAGCATGTTTCTTGTTTTCCTCAATTATTTCATGTTTCATAATCACTTTGCTCACTTGCAACGAGATTGTCTTTGCTGCTTGCATGCATTAATTTAAAAATATTTAATTATTCAGTTTTCTGTTTGTTTTTAGGAGAAAAAAGAAACAACGAGTCGTTCCTCAAAGCGAGTTAGTTTTGCAGAAACCTATGTTGTTAAGTAAGTATGTGATATTATTTTGTTACATGACACATAATGCGAGAACTTTCTCCAGATTTTTTGCTCACATGTGGTGCATGGTGTCTGTCTGGCATCTATCATTCGTGGTAAACTTTAATGTTCGCATTTTCTCAGAGACTGTTCAAGCCTCAGGCTTCAAACAAGGCCCAAGGATACTTTGTAGCAAAACCTTTCAAAACTTACCAATGTTAGTGACATCTCTCAAAGGTCACTGGGAGTCCAGAAAGGAGTCAAAATAGCTGTATTTGGACACAAATTGTTTCTGCTGAAAAAAAAAATTACTATGCTACAGAGATACCTGATGTTAAGTCCTTTCTATGCATACTAATTTGGATGACCCCTCAAAAAGTTCAAGGGTCACAAGAAATCGGTAAATGTGAAAAATGCCAGTTTTTTTTTTATACAATTGTAGTTTTTATCAAAGTTTTTGCCAACTTTTCAGTCAGATTTGGCACAAAGCTAGCTGATGATAAGACCTTTCTATGCATACTAATTTAGTAGTCCCCTCGCAAAGGTCATAGGGGGTGGGGTGGATTGGGGTGTGTGTCCAGAAATAGATAAAAGATAGCCATAATTTGACAAAACTGTTCTTTCTCACATGCTAATTTTCAACTTCAAACCCAAACTTGGTATGATGGTAAGGTCTTTCTATGCATATTAATTTGGATGACCCCTCAGAAAGGTCAAGGGTCACAGGAGGTCGGCAAGTGTGAAAATGTAAGTTTTCGAAAGAATTGTTATCAGAGTTTTTGCAAACTTGTCAGTCAAATTTGGCATAAAGGTAGCTGATGATATCACCTTTCTAATTCTATTAATACTAATTTAGTTGACCACTCACAAAGGTCAAGGGTCATGGAGGGTTGACAGACTTGTGAAAAATGTATACATTTGAGAAAACTTGGATTTGGCTGGTACAAAATCCAACCCTTATGTTTAGACACTTGAATACTTGCTTATTCCGGTGACCTGTTGGAAAGATCAAGCTCACACTTATTACATGGATGGGTCACACACATGAGCCATAAAGGCTTTGCCTTTCTTGTTCATGTTTAGTTATCATTTTAGCTGTTCAGTCTGTTATTTCAGAGTAAAAGCGTTAAAACTAATTTTTGGCCATCTATCTATTCGACGTCCTCTGTCATCAGTCCAGGTTAGACTTTAACTTTGGCATTATTTTTCTGAGGGACTGTTCAAGCCACAGTCATCAAAGTTGGCTTAATGATACTTTGTGGCTAGACCTTTCTAAAGAAGTCCATTTTATTGACCTCTTTTAAAGGTCAAGGTCACAGATGGTCCAGAAATAGGAAAAAATAGCTGATTTAACCAAAAAAATTGATTTTCTTCAAGTACTACGTTTAACTTCAAATCCAAACGTGGTACCATATTATGCTATATATGGTAAGACTATGCATACTAATTTGGATAACACCTCAGAAAGATCAAGGGTCACAGGGCAGAAAATATGTGAAAATGTTAAAGTTTAGTAAGTTTCATTTTAATTTTATCAGTGTTTCTGAGAACTTTTCAAATTTTGCAACAAATGTAGTTGATGTTAAGAACTTTCTATGCATACTAATTACGTTTCTCCTTTTGCAAAGGTCAGGGGTCACTCAGGATTGACATCTGTTGAAAATGCCTAAATGTTGAAAGAACATGATACAGCCCTTTACTTATGTTTAGACACTTGACCACTTTCAGTGATCTGTCGGAAAAGTCAAGGTCGCAAATGTTAGGTTTACTTTGTGGATTAGTCATTCACTTGTGCTATAAGAGCTCCTTGTTTTTAAGTCTCTTCTATTTATTGAAGGGACTTTTAGGATGGGTTGCGGTGGGAGCGAATTTAAAAGCATGTCCATGATGTCAAAGGCTAAACCTCTAACAATTGAAGTAACAAGTTAAAAATTATGTCATGTCTAGTTACGCTAACCTCGCTGCTGAACGTACATTTGGCGCGAAGCACCGTATGTGCGTATGTATGTATGTGTGTGCGTATGTATGTAAACAAGAGAAGCTCCGATATTTCTGTACACACAAGCTTGAAACTTGGCAAAATACTTTCTTAAGAGGGTGGCTAAGAGGGCCTCCGAGCATATTGTAATTGATGTCTGAAGACATAAACAACCATTTATAAGAAGTCGGTTGACCCAGATTAGAGACCATAAATTTTGTCATATTTACGTGAACCTTTGCATATAGCTAGTTTCGAGAAAGACATTGGATGAGTTCGTTAGCCAGCTTTGTATCCTCTCAACTTCTTTAGTAAAAATTAATTCTTTTCAGAAAAGAATTAAAACACTAAAAAAAAACTTTACTTCTAGAGAAAGTCCGACAGTGACGGTGACGTGAAAGAGGCAACTCCATCACCACGCAGACACTGACATAATACTCTAAATATGACGTCATTCTCTCTCGCGCACGGGGCTCTCTCTCTCACAAACATGCGCGTATCTCCAGGAGGAATAGATCCTCATGCCCCCTCCAGGCGCATGAGGATCTATGCCTCTTGGAGATGTTTGGAGCACGCGCGCATGCACGCACACACATCGGCGCACTTTCAGAAGAGCATGCAGGTGACCTGTGTACTTAGTATATCATGTAGCTAGGTAAAGTCAACCAGCTTTCACACAAATTATAGCAAGACTGAAATTGTACTGTGAAGTTCTAGTTTTGTCACCATTTTCTCAAGCCTATGAAGCGAAAGTGAAACTCGTATCACATAAAATATAAAATCACATAAAAACTAAAACTTACGTCATGACAAATGACATTTGACAAATCATTGAGTATGTCCTGCGCCCCTTATAGAACTCACTGATGCATTGGCAGATCAGCGAGACTTTTTCAATAGGAGTTAACATCAGAATCAGGTCAAAGACAAAAGGTAGAGACCATTGACAGCGAGGACAGCTCTCTTATAGAAGGGACTTTGTGGGTTATGGTTCATCCCATCTTGTTTTGTGTTAAGGTGTGAAAGAATTTTCCAGTGATGATAATAATAATAATAAAATGGCTACTTATATAGCGCTTATCGTAAAATAAGCTCTAAGTGCTTTACAAATAAAGAGTGGGAGTGGAGGGGGTCATAAAGCCAGAGAAACAAGAGATTCTACAATACACACGCACACACAGAGACGAACACACAGGTACATAATTACGAAGAACTGAGCTACATTGGGGTATTGAACAGGTGGGTCTTAAGGCAAGATTTAAAGGCAGTAAATGAGGGAGAGTGTCTAATGTCTATGGGTAGGGGGCTCCAGACAACAGGTCCAACAATGGTCACCTCTGGTTTTGTATTTGCAGAGCGGGACTCTGAGAAGGCGCATGTCACTACTTGAACGGAGGGATCGGGAGGGAGTGTATAGTTGAAGAAGATCAGCAAGATAGGCAGATAATGTCAGTCTCCGAAATTTTGTTAAATAAAAACATTCATTTGCAGAGAATTTCCTCGAGACTCACCACAAACGTTGAAAGATAAGCAAGATGAAGTGGAGGCTGAAGACAACACGATTGATCCAATACCATCAACACCAGTTGCACAGGTAATCTTTGAGCTCATCAGGTTCAGGGCATTTATTTTCATGATAAAAATAAAATATAAATGCTCTGTGGATATAAACTGGCACAAAAAGCGAGAAAAATATGGGTACAAAATCAAGACATGCCCTGACAGTTTTTGCATTCATATGGAAAGAAATATATGTGATGCTTATTGTTTGTTCATTGGTTTTCACTGGTTAATGGTTGTAACGCACACAGACTCTCAATCAGTCGCACGCACAGACTCATGTCGGGCACATACACAACAACGCTAACTCTCGGTCAGACGCATTCATGCAGTATAAACGCTAAACATAATTTCTTTTTTTTCTGTTGCCCAGCGTATAATCCTAACTAACAAAAATTACTCTTCACAAGATACACAATTCTCAACGCTAGCACGTCGCACTCCCATCCACACACAATATAATACAAGCCAGGTTAGGTAAACCGTCCTCATTATCCAACCTGCTCAACTGGTATCGTTAGCATGTTCCTCTAGTCTAGGCGTGTAGTTTCTTTCGTCACGTGTTCCTGAAGCTGTCCCACGCTCGTAGAGCTGTGGACATCCTCTCGACACGCTCCTCTAGCGCAGCCTATGTTGACTTTGATGGGTTGGCACCAAGTCTCACTCCCCGAGCTGAATGTCCTCGTGACACGTTCCTCCAGTGGCAGCCTCTGTTGATTTTGACGTCTTGGCATAAGGTCCCTCGCTCCTCACAAGAACTCTGTTCAATAAAGTTGTAATGTCATAATTCTTGCACACACATATTGGATGATATGAGGCTGATACAAATAAATCTACACGTTCATTTACACACTCGTGCTTCATAAAACAGGCTAGATTCACAACACACCATAACTCAGTCACTACAATGAAAAGACTATAACTTGACGCACGCGCCATACACGGGTTTGTACATAGAAAAAGATTATACTAACACACCCATGTACTACCTTCGAAAACAACCTAGGCATACACACATCACATTCCTTAGTTATCCATCCCGGTAAATAACTATATAAAAAAAAACCTGGTTATCTCAACAAATTCTAAACCGCCATAACTGAACCAAATCAACGCTACACAACCGAACTAAATCTTACGCATACTACCTTTAACTCACTAGCTGTCGATAATATATATATATAAATGTACCTGAAATCTTGGTTTCAGAGTCTTGGAATACGGCTAGTGTATCCGACATAAGTCCGTCCTCTATTGACAGAATAGCACGTACTAACTACTCTTGAGATCTGTTAGGCTGAGTTGTGCCACTAAAACTCCGTGCTAATCGTTGAGCTCCTGACCGCATGAAACTTGTGAATAAACGGAATATTTGACACCCGAAAAATGAAATTTTTTCTATAATGTATTTTTTTGAAAAATACTTACCGATGGCATTACTAAATGGAATACACTCTATAGCCTATCGATTTCAGCCTAAGCAGAGTTGTGTCCCCTACACAACTGGGGAGGAGACACTAGGGATCCATGCATAGGAGCCCGGGTGGCCTCCCCTATCACCCTGTCCGGTCACGTGATGGGCGAAAGCCTGCCAGTTTCACACTTAGCCAACAGAGGCAAGCGGGGCAGGAGGGAGAGCTATCCGAGTAATGCCATCGGTAAGCATTTTTCAAAAAAATAAATTTTAGAACAAAAATTCATTTCTTTTCTTAAAGTACATTACCGATGGCATTACTATATGGAAGAATAGTGAAGAGGAGGAGGGTGCCGACACCAAAACCCTTGAACTCAACAACCCCCGCAGGCCCTAGAAGGAGCACTCCCGACGATTTCAGTTAAGACGAATCTATGGCGCCTGTGGCACGCGGAGGGAGTGCTGGGCCGCGGAGATGTCGCCCAACAGGGCCAGGGAGTCACGCTGGCCGGAAAGGTCGCGGAGGTAGAAGCGGGCGAAGGTGGATTCTGCACGCCAGCCTACCGCCGTCACGATGTCTTTAGCCGAGCAGTTGCGGTCAAAAGCCACGCTGGTGGCCACTGCTCGTACTGCATGCGCCCTGATCTGTCACCTTCTATCCCCGTCAGGGGAGAGGTCTTTGTAGGCCGAACGAATCGCCCAACGCAGCCATGACGATACCATCTCGGCTGAGATATCCGGCCTGCGGTCGGCCAGGCCCGTCTCTCATACAGCCGGTGGCTCCCGAGGTAGAGCTCGCCCCCTTCGTGAGGGTCGGGAGGTGGGGAAGGATTGCTGTGGGGCCTAAATGGGGCGAGCTCTATCGCGGGAGCCGCCGGCTGGATGAGAGATGGGCCTGGCCGACCGCAGGGCGCGACCCACAGCCATGCGGGTAGCGCAAAAGTTGAAGGAAAAGGCGGGAGCGGCCTAGGCGGCGCGGCTTTGAGCGATGCAGGTAAATCCTCGGTCCCCAGACCGGGTCCTGTTGACGTGACTCGTGGGATTGATCTGACCCTCTGAGCGGACGTATGGTCAGCATCTGGGGAGCAGCCGAGGGAGGCCGGTTCTTGGCTAGAAAGGACGGGTTGGTGAGCAGCTGCGCCAAGCCATTAGCTCGAAACTGCAAACATGTGGGGCATACCGAGAGCGCATGAAGCTCGCTCACACGGGACGCTGTGGCGAATGCCAGGAGGAAACATGTTTTCCCGGGTCAAGTCGGAGAACCACGCCAAGGGGAGGGATTCGAAGCCACGTCAGTACCCAGGCGAGGTCCCACCGAGGTATGAGCGAACGGGAGACTGGACGTCGAAGTTCAAAATGCGCCAGCAGGTCCGAAAGGTCTTTGCAAGCGCCCGGATCCGGCAGGCCCAGGTGGCGGTAAGTGTTCGCAATCATGGTGCAGTAGCCCTTGACGGTAATAGGTGCCAAGCCTAGGTCGTCGAAGAGCCACAGGAAGAATTCCGCCAGTTGGGGGGTAGTTAGATTCGTGGGGGGGGGGGGGGGGGGGGGGGGGAGCCGCTGGGCCGCGCACCACGACTGGAACACCCTCCACTTGCCTTCGTAAACGTTCCTGGTAGACAGTCTGCGGGCTGCCGCATCCTAGAAACCTCTAGCGGCGAGGGCTTGGCGGACAACCTTCAGGCGTGTAGGAGGAGGCGCTCCGGGCACGGGTGGAAGAGAGCCTGGCAGGGCTGCTTGAGCATCGAGGGCGGAGTGGGGAGCTCCAGGGCGGGTCCGTCTCTAGAGCAAGCAGGTCCGTGGTCCAGCTCTTGGTCCAGTTGAAGGGGGCCAGCAGCAGGAGAACTGCGGAGCATCCCTGAAGTTTCCGCAGGATCTTCGGTACCAGTACGGACGGGGGGTAGGCATACGCGATCAACCCGTCCCAAGGAATGGAGAGCGCATCCACCGCCTAGGCGAGAGGGTCCGGGACTGGAGAGACAAAAAGCGGTAGCTGGTTGTTCCACCTAGTGGCAAAGAGGTCGACTAGCGGCATCTCCCATCGCGCGCAGATCAGGTGAAAGATGTCTGGGTGCAGAGACCACTCGGTGTGGAGAAGCTGGTCGTGGCGGGACAGGGCGTCTGCGACCACATTCAGGTGGCCCGGGATGTGGCGGGCTCGAAGAGCAATGCCCCGGTCCCTGCACCAGAGCAGGAGATGGTACAGGAGGATGCACAAGGAAGGGAGCGCATGCCCCCTTGGTTTTGTATTTAGGCCACCACTGTTGAGTTGTCCGAGAGCACAAGGACCTCCTGGTGGGCCAGAGTCTCTTGCCAGGTGTAGAGGGCCATCCAAACCGCCTTCAACTCCAACCAGTTGATGTGTTTGTCCGCGAACTCCCGAGGCCGAGATAAAGTCCGGTAACAGATGCGCACCCCACCCAGACTGGCTCACGTTGGTGCAGATGGACCACTGGGGCGAAGGGGTGTGCAGGGGCACGCCCGTCGACAGCCACGTGAGGTCCGACCACCGCTGGAGGTGGGGGCGGACCAGCAGAAGCACGGGCACCAGATCCGTCAGGGAGCCCATGGAGGGGCACCAGTGAAGGAGAAGGTGGAGCTGTAGTGGATGGGCGTAGAGCCTGCCAAGGGGTAACAGATCCGCCGCCGCGCTGAGCAGTCCCAGGAGCTGAAGCCAGACCCTGGCTGTGAAGGGGACCCCTAACTCCATCTGACGGGCGAGCTCGGCGATCTTCTGCCGCCGCGTCACTGGCAGGCGGACCAGGTTGAGGTCGGTCCGGAATTCCATTCCTAAGTGCAAGAACCAGTGCGAAGGGGTGAGATCCGACTTGCCCGGATTGACTAAGAACCCGAGGCGGTGAAGGAGAGAGAGCAGGATATCTCTGTCCTCTTTGAGAGTCGTGGCAATCAGGTTGTGCAGCAGCAAGTCGTCCAGGTAATTGGCGACCGGACTAAAAAATCGCTGGCGGAAGCAGGCCGTCACCGCGTCGAGGAGCCTCGTGAAAACCCAAGGACTGATGTTGAGGCCGAAGGGGAGGGCTCGGAAATGATAGACGATCCCGCCAAACGCAAAACGTAGATAACAGCGAGAAGACGGATAAATAGGCACGTGCAGATAAGCGTCTGATAGATCGAGGCTGATAGCGAAGTCCATCGGCCGGACGGCAGCGCGGAGAATCCTGGCTGTCTCCATCCGAAAGTGAGGCGCCGAAATGAACTTGTTTAGCGCCGACAGGTCGATGACCGGTCGCCACTTGCTGCCTGGCTTGGGGACGATGAATAGGCGGCTGTAGAACGCTGGCGAGTCGTGTCGGGAGACTATTTCTGTCGCCGCTTTGCTGAGCAAGGCCGTCACTTTTTCGTGCAGAACTTCTGCCTTGAGCCGGTCGTCTGGGGCCTTGGTCCAAAGGGGGGATCTGCGTAACGGTGGAGGGGACTGGAACGACAGCTGCAGGCCTGTGGAAACAGTCGAGATGATCCAAGGGTCATCCGGGAACAGCGATCTCCATTGGTCGCTGAAGAGGGCCAGCCGCCCGCCGACTGGAGACCTGAGAACAGTCGGAGGGGGCAGAGGGGAGGGCAAGTCAGTGGGCCCGACCGCGCCCCGATTTACGGGTGCTGCGGGACCGGGAGGGTCGGGAGGCGGGGAAGGACTGCTGTGGGGCCTGAAGGGGGCGAGCTCTGCCGCGGGAGCCACCGGCTGGATGAGAGACGGGCCTGGCCGACCGCAGGGCGCAACACACGGCCGTGTGGGTAGCGCAAAAAGCGAGTCAAAGAGGGGGCGGTGGCAGGACGGGGCCACAGATCCTTGGAAGCTTCCTTAACCATCTGCAAGTGTCCCCAAACAGCTGCGAACCTCCGAGCGGGGCCTAGCGGATCTGAGTCTTCACAGTCTTGGGGAGATCCGAGCAGAGTCACAGAAGGGTGTCCCGACGCCAGAGGTCACAATTGGTCATGGCGCTAGTGGAAGAGTGATAGGCGGCCCGGTTAGCAGCTACAAGGATGGACTGGACGTCGCGAAGCGGGGATGAGTCCTCCAGGTCCCACGTGTCCTCCAAACAGCGCAGCACCGCTTGTGTAGCCAACTCCAGAAACCCGGAACAAACTAGCGAATTCTGGACCAGAGACGCAATCCTGTCTCGTGGGCAAGGCCAAGCATTCTGGACCACCCTGCGACCGCCCGCCTGGTTGATGGCTGCCAAGTCCACCGTGGGAAGAGGGACAGCGAAGGCTTGGGAGTGTCCTGCGTACCAGGCCTGGCGGAAACTCATGCGGGCCACCGCGAATCCATGAAAAACCTGTTGTCGCCAAAGCTATCCTGGCGGAGCTGCGACGAGAAAGCATCCGCGAGATCCCGGAAGCTGGCCGGATGAGGGAGCGACTTGCGACGCTTGGCAGGCATCTGCGCAACCACCATGGCGGAAGCTTGCCTCTTCACTGGGGGCGACGACGGACAGAAGTCAGGCGGGAGGAAGGTAGAGATAAGATGGGAGGCCTCTCGTAGAGCACGGACAGTCTGTGAGCCGAGCAAAGGGCCGTCATCCCTGGAAGCGGAGGAAACCGACGAAACCGCTGAGCGGGGGGCGAGGGAGCCAGAGGGAGAGTGCCGGAGGAAGATCGCTGATGCGGAGTCCCCTGGATGCAGGCTGAGTATGTCCGGATCCAGGTTCAAAGATCGCCTGTCGCGCGGAGCCACCAGGAGGGGCGACCGGCTCCAAGAGCGCTGGTCCGCCGAAGGTGACGAGCCGCGAGCGCGGGACAGGAAGCCTGCCAGGAAGGGCGTCACTGGGAAAGAGGGACTGCGGTCGAACTACGGTTGGAGGCAAAGCCTGGCTCTGGACGCCCCCAACTCGCCGCAGGGCATGGGGAAGGGGGGCGTCGTGTCGTGTAAGACGTGAGGATGATGAGGGGATCGCAGGTGCCGGGGACCGCGCTCTGACCAAACGAAGGGAGGCGGTAGGGGATCCCTGGCTCGCCGAGACCGCGAGTGGGGGGTGGGGAGCTTAACAGCAACCCAGCGGATCCGGTCCTGAGAGGTCGATACTAAGTCTCTCCGGGCCCTCCTGGAAGGTGCCCGGGGGGGGGGGGGCATTAAAGTGGCTCGCCAAGCCTGCTCGGAGCGGGGAGGGAGCATCAAATGGGCTCGCGGGCCACGCTCAGAACTCTCGGAGTGTGAGGAGAGTGTGCCTAAGTCTCGCCTGGAAAATACCGGTTGGGGGGGGGGGGGAGGGGGGGCTCGCCGGGCCCACTCGGACGATTCGGAGGGGGGAGGGGGGTGGCATGTCTATTGCTCTCGGGGTAACGCTCGGACGATTCAGAGCGTGAGGGAGAGCCTCATTTCTTACTACCTCTCTTTCTTTTTTTCTCTCTCTTCTTATATTTGAGCTTGTCGCGCCGGGCCCGCTCCAAAAAAACGGAGAGGGGTGGGGGGCGTGGACGTTCGCTCTGCTTGCCAGGCCCGCTCAGGCAATACGGAGTGGGGGGGAGCAAAACCAAAGCACTCAGGTCACGCTCGGAAGAAACGGAGCATGGAGAGCGCGACTCTTAAGACTCGCCTGCCCTGCTCGGAAGACTCGGAGCGGCGAGGGAGTTTCTGCGTGGTTAAGGTACAAGAAGGAGATTTACCTGCGGGCTGGAAGGTACGGACGACGGAGCGAAGTGGGGCCCCAAGTGCCGACGGAGCGACGCCATCCTGCGGAAAAGTCCGGGGAGCCTGCTGGGGCCGGGAAGGACGGTCGCGTCTGTACAAATCCCACAACTGGGACCACCAGTCCTCTCTCCAATCGGCACACACGGGTCCTGTCGGGAAGAGCAGCCCGAGCACGGAAGGCAGGCATCGTGAGCGTCCAAAGGCCACTGGAAATCCCCACAACGAAGGCAGGTTTTCACAAGCAAAGCTGCCATAATGTCCGCCGCACACAGTCTGCAGGGAAGGGCTCACCAAAGCGCCAAAGACTCACTCCACGTGGCCACACAGTAACGAAGGAGTGTACAAGTCACAAGCCGAGCCACGAGGCCCCAGCCAATGTAAGAGTTCCTGGAAAGTCAAGCACCGGGCCGAAGAACCGGTCGGCACCAAGCCCACACGCAGGAGTCTGCTGAAGGTGTAGAATTCACACCAAAACGAAGCAAAGCTCAGCACTAGTCACAGCTGAATACACACGGCAAAGCCAAGGTAAAGTTTGCAGTAAATCCAAGCACAAGAAAGAAGAAACCGGTCGTAACACGGAGTAAGGCCAACATCCGACCGTCCACGGTCGAGTGAAGAGTGAAACTGGCGGGCTTTCACCCATCACGTGACCGGATAGGTTGATAGGGGAGGGCACCCGGGCTCCTATGCATGGATCCCTGGTGTCTCCTCCCCAGTTGTGTAGGGGACACAACTTTGCTTAGGCTGAAATCGATAGGCTATAGAGTGTATTCCATATAGTAATGCCATCGGTAATGTATTTTGAGAAAACAAACCGCTGACATGACAGCACAATGCAGAAACCCTGTGTGGGCATAGAGCTTCATCACAGTGGTGGATACATACAAATCAGAAAGTAGGTTTTGGGCTAGGGCATTGAGGTTGACATTCTTAATCAGAAGTTGTCCTCTGACATTGTACGCGACAGCTGAAGAGCTAGACTGACTATCTTAGGCGATGCCAGTATAGCTTGACGCTTATACTTATAGGCCCCTGGCTGTTCTGAAACCATCCTAATACAATCATTTCCTTGTTGCAGTTTACTGGGTCTAGATGGGTTAATAATTGACCAAAACTATGACTCATAGTCATATTTATAAATGTGATCATGATATTAGGAAATATGTTTTGAACGCCACTATTGATCCTTGTGAATTTGTTCTGTTTGTTTTTAGCCTGTCATCGTGGGAGAACAACCCTGGGTGGATGGCAACATTAGCGCTGTCTCTTTTGTTGTGGAAGGGGAGATGACATTTATCTCAGGGATAGACGTATCAGATGAGTTTCCTCATGAGTCAACACGAATCATTGATCAGAATGTGGACATTGTGCCTCCGCCTCAGCAGATTGGTAACTGGTATGAGCTGTGTTTCTGTGGATTTTGTGTGTGGTGTGTGTGTTTGGTCAGTTTCACTCTAGCAAGTTGGCCCATACCAACAATTAATGGGTGGAAGTTGGCAGACAGAATGAAGGAAATATTCAGTTCAAAGTCTTTCCTGTGTTCTCTATTTTCAAAATGAAACTCTTTCATTCAAAAGCAAAAATACTTGAATAGAAATATGTCTCTATTGCGGGGAAAAGTCACAAAAATGCTTGGAAAATGCCATTCTTCCCATAACTTTCACCATTTCCAACTTTAATTCATGGACTGATTCCATCTACTATAAGTGTAGATCCTACTGTGTCACAATGGCAGCCAGGGTGCATGAGAACTTAATATGCATGCAGCAGGCCCTCATTTTTGCAAGTTCTAATCTATTCGTCAATGTGGCTCAGCCTAGAAATTCTGAGACACAGCAAACAATACCCAATTTAAAGAGGCATAGATTCACATGAGTGCCTGCAAAAACTCATGAGAATCTATGCCTCTTGGTAGACCTGTTTGCATCAGGAGTTTGAGTTGAGTGGGCAGGCAGTTTGTGATGGCAGAGACGATCTGATAATCTCCGCAACAGTTTTTTCCCTCTGTCTGTTTGCGCTGTCTCTGATCAGCTGGACTAATTGGAGAGAGCGCGAGCGGCGAGTGAGAACTTGTCGGAATGTGTACAGTCAGTTTATGACTGAAACAGTGAGGCGTCCCCGTTTGCCGTGTTTAATACCAGTATTTGCTTAGTATTTAGCATGAAAATCATATTTTAAAGTTTACTCTGTGTGTGTGTGTGTATTATTTTAGTCATAGTAACTGACATCAAGACAAATTCCAATGCTTTTATTGTTTTTTTACATGGAAACATGGCAATAAACTATCTTATTATTTATTGTGACTGGCAGAGGAGGGGTTTAAACAAACGATCATCACGCTTGCATCATCACATCTAGTATCACAAGGGCTGTTATCTCACCTGAAACGTTCTGACATTCGCCTGTTCAGAATTTCCCATATTGTATTTGCAGTATCCGCTTGATGATGTCATGATCGCTTACCTGTTCACAGGGAACCAGCGGTAACAGAAATTCTTTGCACCTCTACTGGAGAAAACAGTGTCTTCGTTCCACCTCAACCACAACCTCGCAGAGGGCTTAGCGTCGCATCTTCATCTTGCGTCCCGTCCAGTCAGAACAGGACGGTGATTTTCGACATGCAGGATGATGGGAATATGGACCTGACGGGGGTCAACACGTCTGTGAGGGAGATGGACATGAGTGCTGTCATGGAGGGGCCACGTAAAATGTCAGCTGCTGATTTTCTCAGCAAGATGATGGGCTCTGGTGGACAGGTAAGCATTTAGGGGATCATCATTCAGAATTAAACATTGGTTACAGTCGTTAGTCCTGGAGAATGATTCATCTTTTATAAAGTCCCAGAAGGCTGAATTTCAGCTTTTTGGATTAGACATGAGAGCCCCTCGGCCAGCCTGTTCCATCGCCAGCAAGAGACATAAATTCTCTTGAGCCCCTGCAGGGCTCAGGATAATTTATATCTTTTGCTGGCCATAGATTTTGGGACATTGTTTTTGGACTGTTTTAAGTCTTCAGTTTTTCACACTGTCACCCATGATAAAATGTGTTTGCTTAAATGCAGGTGCATGAATAAATGTTTGCAAATATCAAAAAGCGTTCCTATGCCCCTTAAGAAATTTTTTACCCACCCTGATTGTATTTTTCAAAGTCATTGCAACCATGTTTGTGTGTTCTGTACATAATCATAGTTGGGTAATGAAATAATGCATGCTACGTAAAATTGTTATTTATTTTCTCAAAATCTTTACCGATGGCATTACTACTAATAAGGTTCGCTTAGCATACCAATTTTAGCCTCCAAAACTCGTGTACACCACAACCAGGGAGGCGACTCTAGGGAGTCGTTACCAAGAGACCCTGAGTAGCCTCCCCTGCCTTCCTATCCGGTGGTGCGCTCACCGTTTCCCGCCAGTCTCTTCGCTTAGCTACACCAAACCGGTTGTGTGCATCTCGCGTACTCCAATTGTGTACGGTGGGATTACTTTTTGTGAACTCGACTTGCGTGGATTTACTTTGGATTTTCCTTGGACGTGTGGTGCTACCTGTGTGGTGTTGGGTGCTTGGATTTACTTGGTGGTTTGGTTTCAGTGGATTACTGGAACTCGGTACATGACAAGGTAAAGCTTCGGTTACTGCCTCAGCCGGCGAATTACCTGGCGGCGGCATTGACCAGATACTATGTACGCAACCGACTGGGAGCTCGGACCCTCGCAAGGAGGCTCCGCGCACTTGTGCCGGCCTTTGTCTGTCTTATGTTGCAGTGCTTAGGTGAGGACCTGCACCAGGTGTGGCGAGTTTCAGTGGCCTAGCGATGCGCACGATGTCTGCCTACCCTGCTCGGGCTGCTCCTCCAGTCGGACATGCAACCAATGCGCAACGTGGGAGGAGGAACGATGGTCGCAGCTTTGGGCGTTTTACCGGAAGGAGAGACTGGCACGCAACCCCACAGCGACCACAGCCTTGAAAGTATCGCAGAGGAGGGCCACCTCAGACATTGTGGGCTTGTTGGCGCGGAAAAGGGACCTGCTGCCCCCACTGGTGCCTCGGACAGAGCTGCTCCGCCTCGAGCAGAATAAAGAGCCTAAAGCAGCTGACAGGACTTGCCCTCCCGTCAAGCACCAAGAGCTCCACCCTGCCTTTCGGCCTGGGATGTGCCACGACAGGATTTGACCCTAAGGATAAGCAGGCATTAGGATCTCGGTCCCCCCGCAAGGAGAAAGTTTGGCCTCTCGCACGCCCCCGAGAAAGACGGAGAGCCCAGGCAGCAGAAGCGAGGGACCACCCCTCTGAGACGTTATTGTCCGCCAGCATTGGGCCGGATCAGCGCCTAGCCCAGGCCACACCCAGTGTGCACCTCTCAGACCGGAACAGGAAATTAAGCTGCCGACTGGACAGGCCACAAACACAGACTGCGGGGTCCTGTGACAGAGAGTGGAGCCACAGACGAGATGAGGTTCTCAGTCAGGGCAGATTCACCGAGACCGAAGCCCGCCACGGAGAGGAAGCAAGCTCGGTCAGTCATCACAGCTGACGAGATGTGGTTCCTCGTCGAGTGCGGGACCCCGGGGCACCACCCCCCCGCCCTAGGGGTGTAGAGAGGGACACCCAGCGGTCTCAGTCCCCGCGGCATTCGGGGACGGTATCTACACGTTCGAAAGAGCGACCGCAGCAGAAGGGGATGGGCGCTACAGATACCTCACACGAGGGAACGTCTCCTCTTCCCCCTCCTCCTTGCTCGGGCGCGTCACAGCAACGGACCTCTTTGTGACACCGGACCTCAGAAGCACCCTCCAGGAGCAGCCGATCTTCTGGCGAGACCTTCAGGGATCGATCTACCTCGAGGACCACTCGGATAGCAGTCACAGGACGGAATCAGCCTCCCTTCGGCTCCAGCCCAGCCCTCGCCAGCGGTCCATGACGGTTCACGGGAACAGATTCTCCCCCGTGGCTATGCTTTGGTCGACGCACAGACTTTCAGCATCTTCCTCAACACGGGCCGCGTCGGACGATGAGGTGGCGCTCAGTCTACACCTGGAGGACTTGGTGTCAGCGTTGGACATAGATGACGTGCAACCGGCATCACCTGGCAGGCGGTCGTTGCTCTCCTTGACCTCAGTCGACGCAGCTCCGGCATCACATACTCGCCGCTCCTTGGACGAGGCATCCCGGCTCATCGCGCCATTCCTTCCTCCGGAGTACTGCCCTCCGTCTCCGCCCCTGAAGAGGAAGGCCTTGGCGATGGTCGACACACCGCGGCAGCCCAAGCGCTTCAAGTCGCTCCCTCAACCAGCACGCTTCCGGGTCCTAGGGCTTCTTCTCAGACTCCTGGTGGCCAGAGGGAATGGATATCAGCTTTTGCCAGCAGTGGTATGGAGGTCACTCTCAGGCGTTTTCCTGTATCCTACCGGCAGTAGATAAGGAGGCGTTGTTGCAGGCAGGGGCACCCCGCAGCCAACAGACACTGATGTGAGGTTTGGACAGGACAGCGACCTTGATCCGCAACTTCCTAGCGTGCGGGATTCCTCAAGATGGTGACACAGTCCATGGTCAAGTGTCTGGAGAACACCTGGAACCTCTCGGCTTCGGCCCCTCCGCGCGGGATACACACGGTGCTAGTGGCAGCGTACTATACCTCAGCCAACTCCATGGCGGCGGCCTCCAACTGCGACCTGATGCGGCGGGACGAGCTGCTGGGACTCTGCCACTCACTTCCAGCTTCGGTGAAGATACAGCTGCGCCAGGCTCTGCTCGGGGGAATTCTACTGTTCAGACCGACTGGGTAGACGGTGAAGGAGACAGGGAAGGAACTCTGGCCCGCCACTGCAGGATCCGTCTCCACCCGCTTTCAGTCAGCCCGCAAAGCTGTGGGTCGCGTCCTGCGGTTCGTCAGACCCCCTCCTCCCGTCCTCTCAGGGGCCGCGGGGGAACTCTCCAACAACCCGTGCGCTTGCACGCTTTCTCCACCCCCTCCCTTGCGTCACTGCCCTTTGTGGACGCAGGTACCAGGGGATCAGGACAAGGCAACATCACTGTACGGCGAAGTGAGAACCCTACTCCATAAGGAGGCCATGGAGGTGGTCTCGCGTCCCGACTCCCCAACCCTCCACAGTCGGCTCTTCCTGGTCCCCAAGCCCGGAGGCAAGTGGCGTCCAGTGATCGACCTTTCGGCTCTAAACAAGTCCATTTCGGCCCCGCGCTTCAGGATGGAAACGGCCAGAGCACTGAGGGCGGCCCCAGGATTTTGCCTTGAGCCTCGACCTAGCGGATGCATATCTTCACATACCCATCCATGGGGTGGTGTATCAGTTTCGGGCCCTACCTTTTGGACTAAACCTCAGCCCGTGGGTCTTCACCAGGTTTATCGACGGAGTTGTCTCAAGGTTCCGACAAGCGGCCTCCAGCCCAGCTTCCAACTACCTGGACGACCTGCTCCTCTGGAACCAGATGGCGAAAGCGTTGGAGGACGACAGAGATTCCTTGCTGACTGCTCCGCCGACTCGGATCCCTGGTCAACGGAGGCAAGTCCGACCTGATACCATCACGCAGGTTTATCCATCTAGGCATGGAGTTCCTGACCAACATCTACTGGGTACGACTCCCAGTAGGGCAGATACAGAAGATAGCGGAGGCGGCACTCCGAATGTCTCGCGCGGAAGCTCTCCCGGCCAGGGTCTGGCTCCAGCTGTTGGGCCTACTAAGCACTGCAGCTAATCTCCTACCCCTAGGCAGACTTGACTCTTGACCAATACAGCTGCATCTTCTTCTGCACTGGCACCCGTCCTCGGGCAAACTGGCTACCCAGGTTCCGGTGTCGACATTGGTCAAGTCTCATCTCCAGCGGTGGACGGACAGTTTCTGGCTAGCGTCAGGGGGTACCTCTCTTCTCCCCTCCGCCACAGCTCTCCATCTGCACAGACGCAAGCCTCTCAGGCTGGGGAGCGCACCTGTTGCTGGAGTTTGTCATAACCTCGGGCAGCTGGACGGGGGACCACACGGGCAGACATATCAACTGGCTGGAGATGAAGGCGGTGTGGCTGGCGCTCGTCGGATGGGAGGAACGACGACACAACAGGAGGTACTGGTGCTCTCCACCGACTTGACGGTCGTGGCTTACATTCAGAACCAGGGGGGAACGCGCGCACCCTCCCTTTGCATCCTCGTGTACCAAGTCCTTCTGTGGTGCAGGGATCGGGGCATCACTCTGTGGGCGCGGCACATCCAATGCCATCTCAACATGCTCGTGGACTCCCTCTCACGCTGGGGCCAGCTTCTTCACACAGAGTGGTCACTATGCCCGGATATCTTCCAGCTACTCTGCGCGCGTTGGGAGACTCCGATGATCGACCTCTTTGCCACGAGGTGGAACAGGAAGCTGCCTCTTTTTGTCTCCCCCATACCGGATCCACAAGCCTGGGCCGTAGACGCGCTCTCCATCCCGTGGGACGGACTCCTTGCGTACGCGTTCCCTCCCACAGAGCTGGTACCAAAGGTGCTCCAGAAGCTCAGGGCTGGCAATACGATCCTGATCCTTGTGGCCTCTTTCAGCTGGGCCAGGAGCTGGACCACAGACATCCTGAGCCTCGCTATGGACCTCCCGCTGAAGCTCCCCACTCTGCGTACGATGCTCAAGCAGCCCCGACAGCAACTGTTTCATCAGTGCCCGGAATGGTTGCTGCTACATGCGTGAAGATTTCAGGTAGGCCCTCGCAGCAAGAGGCTTCTCGGGTGCGGCAGTGGAAGCGATCACAGCGGCTCGAAGGGCCTCTACCCGTAACGTTTACGAGGGAAAGTGGTGAGTACTGGTGTGCAGCGGAGCGGCTCGCCCCCCACGGACCTAACTAACCCCCAATTGGTCGAGTTCTTCTGTGGTTATTCTCCAAGTGGAACCTGGCCCCCGTCACCATCCGAGGTTACCTGGCATTGGTGGCAGACACTTATCGACACCCTTGATGGCCGGACCTGGGTGCCTGCATAGACCTCTCGGATCTGATGGCGCACTTAAACCTTCAACGGCCGGCTTCATGCTCGTTGATTCCTCGCTGGGACCTGTCCTGGGTGCTCACCTGGCTCAACTCGGAACGGTTCGAGCCCCTATCACTCGCACGACTTGGAGACAGGCATGGGAATTATCCGCGAAATTCCGCGGGAAAAAACCTCGTCCGCGAAAATAAAAAGGCGTTTCTGCGAAAAACTATTGTGGGTAGCAAAAGAAGCAAAGCACCAGCTGTATTCCGCGGCAGGTCACGGACGCGGCAGGCTGTGTCCGTGGCCTGCCTGAGCGCATGCTGCGCAATAAACTGAGAACTGAAATGGGCAGACCCAAGGTTGGGCGCCAGAAGTAAGGAAGGTGCACCACCTATCCCCCCCCCGCCCCCCCACTGCTTGATTTTCCGGCGCCCAGAAGCAAGTTCCGCCACCCCCCCCCCACCCCACCCCACTGTTTGATATTTCGGTGCTCAGAAGTTCAGGAAGGTCTGCCTCTCCCCCCCCCCCCCCTCCCCCCACCCACTGATTTCTCGGCTCTCATGGAAACAAGATTCAGTCTGCAAGGCCTTTTGTATCAGGTTCAAGGTCCCGTTTCAGATGATTTTTGCTTGGGCAATTCCCATGCCTGGGAGACCTAACCAGAAAGATCGGCTTCCTGCTCGCCCTCGCCACAGCCTCTCGGGTTGGCGAGATACACGCCTTCTCGGTGCGGCCCTCCTGTCTACAACTCAGGGCCGATGGCTCGATGCAGCTCCTCAACGACCCTATATTTCTGGCCAAGAACCTCCTCCCAGCGTCCACGCCGCAAGTATTGACCGTCTGTCCGCTCAGGGCGACGGACCAGTCACGGGAGTCCCGTCTACAGGACCCTGTCAGGGCGCTTAAAGTATACCTGCGCAGAACTAAGCCACTACGACAAGGGCGCTCACGCCTATTCATGCCCTTGGCTCCAGGCAGACGAGACATCTTGGCGCAGACAATCTCTTCCTGGCTACGCTGGGTCATCCGGTTGGTGTACAAAGAGTTCTCCTCAGAGCAGGCCAGGATGATGCGCATCCAGGCACACGAAGTCAGAGCAGTGGCTGCGAGTGTCGCCTTTGACCGCAACTGCATGATGAAGGACATTGTGGCAGCCGTGGGTTGGCGGGCCGAGTCTACCTTCACCCGCTTCTACCTGCGAGACCTATCCAGCCAGCGTGACAACCTGGCCCTAATGGGGGACATCTCGGCGGCGCAGCCATCCCTCCTGGCGCCTCAGGGCACCATATGTAACGTCTAGCTAAAATTGTTGGGAGTGAGCACGTGTGTGTGTGTGTGGGGGGGGGGGGGGGCTTGGTAGTTAATGTGCGGAGGCGCTCGGGCAAAAGGTACTGAGAATTGCGGCACCCTCCTATTCGCCATTTGTTTCATCAAAAAACATTACCGATGGCATTACTGTATGGAAGTAGCACCTAGCCTCACAATTTCAGCCTGGGATCGTTGTGTACAGCAACGCCACCGGGGAACCCCCCAAGTCAGCTGTACCAACGTCCCTGAATAGCTTCCCCTTACTGAGTAGTCTCCCTTACCTTATACGGCACATGCGCAGCCGTTTCCAGTTCTCGCGCTTAGCTTCCGGTTATCGGTTGTCAGCCCTAACGGCTCCCTTCTTTGGCTTTCTTTTCGGCCTTTTTCTTAGTGTGTAGTAGTTCGATCTTGGATACTATTTTCACCTGGAGTCCCCGCGTTCCGGCCTGGCTACGGCATTGATCTGTGGATCTTTCTTTGCCTCGTATCGAACGAAAATTCTTGGCGCGTTTCGTGTTCCGACATCGTGACCGTTGCCGGTGTTCCTTTTACGCCGTACTTTCTTCTGTTCCAGGATGCAAGTTCAGACGTGTCGGCGTTGTAATGATTTTCAGTGGCCCACTGATAATCATTACATCTGCCTTCCGTGTTCTGGATGCTCCTCTTCTCATCCGTGCGACGTGTGTGCCTCATGGAGGGAACTTCAATGGTCGCAGTTATGGGGGTTTTACCGCAGGGAACGATCCGCTAAACCCCAGGACCCACACTTGCAGCCTGGTTGTCTGTCCGTCAGGAACACCGTTACTGCTGCTCCGCCTTCTGCCATCACCGGCCCACGGCGTGCGTTATCGGATGTTGTGGTGTCCTTGAGCCGCTCGGAACAGCCGATTACTCTGCGCCCGATCTTCTCGCCAGTGACGGGACATCTTGACCGCGGTGAGAGGCGCCCTTCTGCTCAGCGGCCACGCGACCCCTTACCCTTAGCGGGCACACACGTGAGTACAAAACCTTTATTATCTCTTATTCGACCTTCCGCAACGGTTACGCGTGCCGCGCCTCGGCGTCTTCGGTCTCCATCTCCTTCAGACAATCGCCATTTTCGTTCTTCGGCATTGGCCCGTGGGGACGGGCCGGCTTTACGATCTCCTTCTTTGCACCGTCCTGTGGCTTCTTCGGTTCGGCGTTCTTCCTCTCGGGACCGTTCCTCCCGCCCGCGCCACCGTCTTTCCACGTCTTATCGTTCTAGAAAGGCTTTTTCTCCCCGCTTTGTCCCGTCTTCCCATATATCTTCGGGGGACCATCATCATTCTCGCTCACATCTTGCGCGTTCTGCGGGGGACTCTTCTCCCTCTCCTATTGTTCATTTGCCTAGAGGGACCTCGCGTCCTTCCAGACCCGATCCCTCTCACCGTCGCCGACTTCCGTCGGGTTTTTCTCCTTCCCGTCCCTCCTCTTTGCTTGCCTACCGCTCTCCTTCCCCACCCTCGAGCGTTCATCCCAATGTGCCCTCCCCTGAGGACGTTCTTAGCTTACACCCAGAAGACTCCGCTTCGGCCGTGTGGTCTCTTCCGCTTCTGACCATGACCTAGCGGCCCTTTCACCTTCCGCCCGTGGCGCTTTGGGGTCCGATGTGTGTGCAGCCTTAGACTCGGCCTCTAGACTGATTTCAGGCTTCCTTCCTCGGGACATATGCCCTTCGTCCCCTCCCATCAAGCGGAAGTCTTCGGCTCTAGTGGATGCCCACCTTCAGCCGAAACGTTTTAAGTCGCTGCCTCAGCCACCTGGTTTTCGCGACCTTACGGAGGCCTTTAATACGCATCTCGGACAGGGTCGTCTTGGCGACAAGCATTTTTTCTCTGATTTTCGCTGGTTGGAGAATTTTGATCTTACTTTTCGGCAGCGCTGGTATCATGGACACTCGCCCTATTTCCTCTGTCCCCTTCCGTCAGTGGATTCGGATGCGGAGGCCTTTGTGGGTGGCAGGGCTGCAGTTCGGCGTATTTTGCCTCCCGGCCTGGATACTACGGCGGTTCGCATTCGAAATACGCTCGCATGTACCGGTTTTCTGGAACTGGCGACACAGGCTATTGTTTCTTGCACTGCGACATCTGGGCGCTCCAGCGTTTCCCAATTGGAGGACATTCGCACCATTGCTACCGTAGCGAACCGGGCAGCTTACCACGCCTCTTCCAACGCGTTAACGGGCGCAGTTAATTGTGATTTAATGCGTCGGGACAGCCTCCTTCGTTCTTGCCCCGGCTTGCCCCAATCTATTAAAACGCAGCTCCGCCAGGCCCCCATTGGTGGATCGACCCTCTTCGGCCCGACTTGGCAGCGGGTGCGGGAATCCTCCAAGGACCTGTGGCCCAACGCTCCTAGAAGTGACCGCCGTCGTTTTCCTCCAACCCGCAGGTCAGGGGGTCACGCCCTGCGGTTTCCCAGACCCACCTTCCGCCCACCCTCCGGATCCTCGGCTCGTTTTAGTCGACAGCCACAGTTCGGTCGACCCCTTGCGGCCCCGTCCTCCTCCGCCTCCGCCTGGCCCCGACGTTCTCGACGGTCCGGGCGGGGTCGGATCCAATGACGCTCCCCCGTCTCCACCCCCGCTGACACCTTTTGGGTCACCGGTCGGCGGGAGGTTAGCTCTGCACAGCACCGAGTGGCGGTCGCTGCTGCCCGACGACCCTTGGATACAGTCTGTCGTTTCAGACGGTCTGCGCCTGACCTTTCAACACCCACCCCCGCTCCGACGCTCGCCCTTGTGGACTCAATCACCGGCAGACCCGCTCAAAGCGGCCGCTCTTCGGCTGGAGATTGCGGATCTCCTCCGGAAAGCTGCGACGGAACTGGTGACGCGTCACGACTCACCTGCTTTCTACAGTCGCCTCTTCGTCGTGCCCAAACCAGGCGGCCGTTGGCGTCCCATCATAGACTTGTCGGCGCTCAACAAGTTTATTTCGGCTCCCCCCTTTCACATGGAGACGGCGCGGGCGCTTTGGGCCGCCGTCCAACCTCTCGACTTTGCGATCAGTCTCGATCTCACGGATGCTTACTTCCATGTCCCGATCCACTCGTCGTCTCGGCGCTTTCTCCGCTTCGCCTTCGAAGGACAGATTTTTCAGTTCCGCGCACTACCCTTCGGTCTCAACCTCAGCCCATGGGTGTTCACGAGGATTATGGATGCCGTATTGGCCAGGGCCCGTCGGTCGGCCTCCAGCTCCTCGTCCAACTACCTGGACGATCTCCTGCTTCGGAATCAGGACTCCATCGCCCTCGCGACGGACAGAGACTCGCTGCGGGATCTACTTCGCCGCCTAGGCTTCCAGGTCAACGAGGGAAAGTCGGACCTCTTGCCATCTCGTCGGTTTATACACCTGGGCATGGAATTTCTGACCGACCTCAACACCGTGTGTTTGCCCGAACCTCGTGTCCAGAGGTTGATCGATCTTTCTCGGACAGTGTACAGTGCCGACGCAGTGTCAGCCCGGACATGGCTCCAGCTGCTCGGTCTCCTAAGTGCGGCGGCGGATCTCTTGCCCCTAGGCAGACTGTTTACGCGTCCACTCCAGCTTCATCTGCTTTTACATTGGCGCCCCTCCTCGGGCGACCTCAACGCCTTGGTGCCCGTCCCCCCCTTGATCAGGTCCCACCTCCTCCGTTGGATGGATCCAGTGTGGCTTCGGACGGGTGTTCCTCTGTCCTCCCCCCTTCCTCGGCTTTCCCTTTGCACCGACGCCAGCCGATCGGGTTGTGGCGCACATCTCCTGCCGAGCTTTGCTTCAATTTCGGGACAGTGGCCGCCGAGCCTTTCGGACAAACACATCAATTGGCTGGAACTACAGGCTGTCTGGTTGGCACTCCGTCATTGGGAACTTCGTCTCCAGGGACAGGATGTGTTCGTGCTGTCCGACAACTCGACAGTGGTCTCTTACATCCAGAAGTTGGGAGGGACACGATCTCCTCCTCTCTGCATGCTCCTGTACCAGATGATGCTTTGGTGTCGGGATCGCGGAATCTCTCTCCGGGCTCGCCACATTCCTGGACATCTAAATGTGTTAGCGGACTCATTGTCCCGTCGGGGCCAACCTCTCCACACCGAATGGTCCCTCAGTCCGGAGATTTTCAAGATGATATGTGCCCGCTGGGAGACTCCCTCCATCGATCTCTTCGCGACGAGGTGGAACAAACAGCTACCAATCTTTGTGTCTCCCATTCCGGATCCCCTAGCGTGGGGAGTGGATGCCCTGTCTCTTCCTTGGGACGGCCTCGTGGCCTACGCATATCCTCCCACGGTTCTGATTCCCAAAATCCTTCAGAAACTCAGAGGGTGCAACACGGTCCTCCTCCTGGTCGCCCCATTCCACTGGACCAAGAGCTGGACGACCGACCTGTTGCGCCTCGCCACGGAGCCCCCCGTGAGGCTCCCGACGCCTCGCACGATGTTGAAACAGCCCCGACAAGCCCTTTTCCACCCGTGCCCGGAGAGGCTAGCCTTACACGCCTGGCGGTTGTGCGGGCGGCCCTCACAGCACGAGGTTATTCGCATGCAGCGGTGGAAGCTATCGCTACAGCCCGCCGACCATCTACCCGCAGGGTGTACGAAGGGAAGTGGCGCGTCTACCAGTCCTGGTGCGCGGCTCGACGCCTTTCCCCCACGACACTGACTATGCCCCTCCTCACCGATTTTTTCTTATGGCTTTTTGACGACCAACACTTGGCGCCCATTACCATACGGGGTTACTTGGCTATGATTGCAGACACTTACCGCCATTTGGGGCGTGAGGACCCCGGCGCGTGTAAAGATCTTTCGGACCTGATGGCTAATTTTGACCTCCGTCGTCCGGTTCCACGCTCCCTGGTGCCCCGCTGGGACCTTTCCTGGGTACTTACGTGGCTAAATTCTGCACGATTTGAGCCCCTACGTCTGGCCTCTTTGGCCAACCTTACGAGAAAAACTTGTTTTCTCCTTGCTCTCGCCACTGCCGCGAGGGTTAGCGAACTCCATGCCCTTTCCACAGAGCCCGCTTGCCTTCAGTTCCGGGCGGATGGCACAGTGCAACTCCTCACTAATCCGGCTTTTCTCGCCAAAAACAGGCTCCCCTCTGCCCGGCCACAAATAATCACCATCCGGCCGCTGCAGGTTGCTTCCCAGTCCCTGGACTCCTGCCAACAGGACCCTGTTCGGGCCTTGAAGATATACCTCCGACGAACAAAACCTTTCCGAAAGAATCGATCACGCCTTTTTCTGCCCTTATATCGTGGCAAGTCGGACATTACTGCGCAGACTATCTCTTCATGGTTGCGGTGGATCATACGCTCCGCTTACGAGGACCTCTCCCCCTCAGGGGCCAAGCGGATGCGAATTCGGGCGCACGAAATCAGAGCTGTATCGACCAGCCTCGCCTTTGACCGCAACTGCGCAGTCCAGGACATTGTTGCCGCAGTCGGCTGGAGAGCTGAATCAACCTTTGCACGCTTCTATCTACGCGACCTCTCTGGCCAGCGTGATAACCTGGCCCTGGTAGGTGACGTCTCAGCGGCTCAACACTCCCTGCCGGCACACCATGAGCATTAGGTACACTTAGCTGAAATTGTGAGGTGTTGATCCCAGTCTTTTTCACTAATGCGTCCACAATCACGGGGTAGTTGGCGGCGCCCTCCTCCTATTCGCCATTCTTCCATACAGTAATGCCATCGGTAATGTTTTTTGATGAAACAAATTTATTTTTCTCTAAAATATATTTTTTCGAGAAAATACTTACCGATGGCATTACTCGGAGGGCCCTCCCACCTGCCCCGCTCGCCGCCAGTAAGCTAAGTGCGAAAACTGGAAACGGCTGCGCATGTGCCGTATAAGGTAAGGGAGACTACTCAGTAAGGGGAAGCTATTCAGGGACGTTGGTACAGCTGACTTGGGGGGTTCCCCGGTGGCGTTGCTGTACACAACGATCCCGGGCTGAAATTGTGAGGCTAGGTGCTACTTCCATACAGTAATGCCATCGGTAAGTATTTTCTCGAAAAAATATATTTTAGAGAAAAATAAATTTTTCCTAGTAGTAATGTCATCGGTAAAGATTTTGAGAAAATAGAGTTTCCTCTAAAATGTATTTTTTCGAAAAAATACTTACCGATGGCATTATTCACAGGTCCCTCCCTTCTACCCCGCTTGCCACAGTGGAGCTAAGGCTCACAGACTGGCAGGAAACGGTGAGCGCGCCACCGGATGGGGAGGCTACTCAGGGTCTCTTTGTAATGACACCCTAGAGACGCCTCCCCGGTTGTGGTGTACACCACAAGTTTTGGGGGCTAAAATTGGTATGCTAAGCGAACCTTCCTAGAACAGTAGAAGTAATGCCATCAGTAAGTATTTTTTGAAAAAATACATTTTAGAGAAAAATCCATTTTAATCCTCAGCTGACAGGCATGGCTCAGATGAGAGCTGAGCGCACCATCCTCTTTGCCAACATAGATCAGGGCAACACCATGGAGCTGACCGGCGTCCATGACCTTCCCAACTGCTACACTGTCACCACCACCACCACCACCACCAGTGCTGCTACGGCTAGGCGGTCTGCCGGTCCCTTGCAGCCAATCAAGTCTACAATTACTGCAGGGGACAGGACTGTCATCTTTTCTGAATCTGATGCTGCCTGCAACGTGAACCTGACTCAGAATTTGTCACTGGTGGAAGATGTGAGCCTTTGCAATGACAGCATCATGCAGAATCAGTCCATGATACAGGATGCTAGGGGTTTGCCATGCACAGGCGGGAGGGCCCAGCAGCAGCCTGCTATGATGTCAGCAAAAGCATTTTTAGCATCCTTGAAAGGTCCGGGTGGTCCCGGACCTTTTAGGGAGGCTAAAAGTGCTTTCGTGTGCCCACCCACTGTTGCCAGCTCATTTGCTGGTGTAATGACGCACACCACTACAGTCCTGACCCAGCCAGAAGACATGGACATGTCAGTCACCATGGAACTCACTGGGTGTCAGGACACTGTCCGTCCACCCATGCTGAATGCCAGTTTGTCTCACAGCCTCATGGTCCCCAAAATGCACTCTACCTCAAGCACAGCTGTATCACAGATGGAAACATCACATTTTGTGATGGCTCAAAGTTTACCCCAGTTCACACCTCGGCCTACAGGAATGACCCAGCAGAAGAGTTTTCCTCAGACATTTGCATCTGCAAGGGTGACCCAGCAAGAAATTAACCCCCTTGTGCTTGTAGCCAGTGGTACTGTAAACAATACCAGTGACAACATGCACAAGGGGGTTAAGACAGCAGCTCCTGTCATCAGCACCACCTTAACTCCATTGTACCCTGCCACCTTTGTATCCGTCCGGCCCACTCTAAGTGGAAACACAGCGACATCACTGCCACCTGTCCAGCCCATGGTGTATGGAACTGGAAGCCAGCTGAACGACAGTGATACTGGAGAGACAATGGAATTGACAGGGTGTGTGGAAAACACCAGGCAGTTGCTGCAGGATGCAGGCAGTAGTTTTATCATGGCCACCACGCAGCCGGCTCACACAGATTTAATCACAGATGTTTCTGATCGAAAACCTATGTCAGTCATTGCTACTACAATGCAGGCAGGTAGTACAGGCCTTGCTGTTTGTACCACAAATGTAGGTAATACAAACTGTGTTGCAGTTACCATGAAAACAGAATCTGTCACACAAGTGGGCAAAGCTGATCACAATAAAGTTCCCATCATTAACACAGGAGCAAGAGTAGCAAAGACAATAACACCCATAACAACAGCTGTTGGCATGACTGCAAAACATGAATCGTCACAACTGACATCTGCTGTGAGGTTTTCTTCTGAGGACTCGGCAGCTGTGATGGGCACAACACAAACTTCAAAACTGTCTGCAAAACAGTCAGTGGCAGAAGAACATACCATACAGTTTTTGTCAGAGGATGCAGCAGCTGCAATGGACATGACACAGACATCACAGTTCCCAGCAGCAACACAGTCTGAACCAGAAGAGAGAACAGTCAGATTTTCCCTAGAGGACACAGGTGCTGCAATGGATATTACACAAACTTCTGAAAACCAGGTCATGACACAATCAGCACCTGAAGAACCGAGGGTGAGATTTGCTTCTGAGAAAACTGTGTCAGGGATTGACATGATGCTGATGTCAAATTACAAAGCAAAAGGGACAGCTGAAGAGCTATCAGAGGACAAAACTGTCGGGTTTTCATCAGAGGATACTCAAGCTGCAATGGAGATAACTGAAGTTGCTAAAGCTTCATTAAGTAAGTCAGATGCTACAAATAGGACACAGTCAGAAGAGAAGACACTGTGTTTTGCCTCAGAGGACCCACAAGCTGCAATGGAGATTACACAAGTTTTATTTCGCACAGTCAATCAGCCAGACATTTCAGTTGATAAGACACGAGTTTCAAGTGTCCCTGTTGCTGAGCCAAAAGGTTCAAATACTGCAATCACTCTGCCAAAAAATTCAAATGCTTTGGCTGATTGGCCAAAATCAACAGTTGCTGTTTCAGCAGCAGCAAGAGAGAGGACTATAAGATTTGGCGATGACACCTGTGCTGCCATGGAGCTGACGACTGAACCTGAGCCAAAAGGTTCAAATGCTGCAATCAGTCAGCCAAAAGATTCAAATGCTTTGGCTGATTGGCCCAAATCAACAGTTGCTGTTTCATCAGCAGCAGGAGAGAGGACCATAAGATTTGGCTATGACACTTGTGCCGCCATGGAATTGACGACTGCAGAAGTGACACTCAGCCGCCAGAAAGACTTATCCGCAACTCAGGCCCTGTCCTCACAGTCCATTGTCACATTCAGTAAAGAAATTACGGCTGCTGCAGAACAAGCAAATGTCTCCTGCATCATCCCATTCAAGCAACCACTAGAAAACAGTGTTCCAGCACCTTCAGTTATGTGCAGCAAGCCAGTGCAAAACAAGACTGTCTGCTTCTCTGCAGAGGAGACTGCTGCTCAGATGAACATCACTGCATCAAGCCTCAATGCTTCCAGTCGTCCGGTGACAAGTCAAACCTTGGTGTTAGAATCTGTCATGAGTGGGACATCCACAAATCCAAACCTTGCAACACAACTAATAGCTTGCAAATCACAGCCTACACCCCTAGGAGAGACATCGGGGGAGATGGGCCAGACCTGTGCTGGTGTGACTGGAAGAAGTCAATCACAGGAAAGTAGGGAGAAGACAATTACATACAATACACATATGGAAGTGGACATGGATTTCACAGGTGTGGTGAATTCAGGATCTGACACACAGGTGGACAATACCAGTAATATCCTATCGAGGGAGCAAACACAGATTTTCACCACTAACGAAACAGCAGCCCAGATGTCTCTGATAGGCTGTGAGGGTGAAGATCGCGGTGAACGCACGGGTCTAATGGAGATCACAGGGGTCTTTGCTCAACTGCGGGTTCAGCTTGGCATGGACTCCAATGGCATCACTTCAGCATCAGAATCAGGAGTTTCATCTCAGCCTGGGGACCAGCTAACATCTGTAGGCCAGGCAGCTTCTGTACAGAAGAAAACAGAAGAGAAGAGTGAGTCACAAGTTGTCTGTGTTCTACAGAGCATGGCTGTACTACCCTTGTCACAACCCAGGCTGCTTGACAGCATGTTGAACCGCAAACCTCTTCCCACTGTTCGGCCAATAACGCCATCACACACAAAGACCTCCGTTGTTGGACACCCATTTTCTGTTGACAGTAATAAGCGACGGCTTCACAGTCTTAGCATGCTTATGCCTAGTGCCAAGCATCTCAAATTTGGCAACCAGTCATCCCTACAGGCAGACTTCACCTGTCCTTCAGACTCTCAAGCTAATGCTGTTTGCGGAACTCTCCCAGCCTCTTCCTTCAGGACTAATCAGAGACAAATGTTGTCCACTGCCTCACCAGAAATGTTCAACCAGACAGGGAGCACTGGCAGCAACACAACTGGGTTGGGCATTTTGGGAGAGACAATGCCTGTGGAGTCAGCATCTAGCGACCCACTGGCTGCCTCCGTGAATCACAATCTGACCAGCTCCTCCATCTCACTTGGACGCAGCTTTGCAGAGAGAAAAGTAAGTCTGTTCATTTAACTTTGTTGTTCACTTGTTTTTATGCTCACTTTACTATTTAACACTCAGGGCTGTACTACAGCTCTGCGGAAAAAAAAAACATTTTGGGTACTAAGACTAGTAGGAGATAGTTTACGCAGGTATGGTAGCACTGCATATTATCATTTTGTGTGTGCGCAAACCATCTGCAAAGCACATATGGGGAAAATGCCATCTCAAAGCACAGAGCTGCTCTCAAGAGTCATCTTAAAATGTGTTTGCATAAGGGCAGTTGTTTGAAAACAGCTTTTGCCAATGTCAAGAAGTGTAATTACTTGTAATGCAAACAAGAGGCCCTTTATCACCCATGTTAGTGTTACTGGAACTGGGCATATCCTATTCCTGTAACAGTAATTGTTATGCTGGAGAGGAATTTCCTTTCGGGTCGTGTGCAATAGCAAACTTGAGTCTATGTACTGGAGCAGTGGCCATCTTTCTTTTGTCTGCCATCGTCCTCCATCTGTCGTGTGCTGTAAACTTTAACATAGGCATTTTCTTAGAGACTATATTAAGTATATTAATTTACTTTACCCTTTAAAGGGTTAAAGGTCACAAGGGAATGACAAATTGGGAAAAAGAAGGCATAAATTGTTAGTAAACAAGAAGTTTGCTGGTACAAAGCCATATGTTGAACACTTGGTCATTTCAGTGACTTTGGAAAGGTGAAGGTCACAAAAGTCAGATTAATTACATGAGCTGTAAGGGCTTTTGTGTTAAAATTGTGTGCTTGTGTGAGGGTTTTAATTTGTATTGTTAACCCTTTTCATCCTGATACACTCATTGCTTGAAATAAATTTTGATTGATAGTTCAAACCTGGTGCCAGAATAGCTTGGCGCCAGATTTCTGGCACCACCCTTGAACTAAAACACTTGATTGATCTCCTAATCTGTGATGTAGCCTTCATAGGACAATAAGCAAATCATACAAAATCTGCCTCAGGATGTAGTGGGTTAATAGCTCAAATGATTCTGTAGCTTGCTTTTTTCCCTTTTGCAGGGTGTTCCTTGTTTTTGCACACAATGCCAATTCTTGTAAACTAAAAGTCTCACATATATTGAGCCCTACAGATAAAATTCAAAAATTGAGAATTTGACTTCTGAAGAATACCTGGTACTTCACAGTTCAGAAGACATCTCAACCAAGATAGCTTACAGGTGATGCCAGATAAGCTTGGCGCCCAGAGAAGCCAAGCCGTTTGCAGCACCTTGAATTATTATGGCCGATCTCTCCTGAACTGTAACATGGGCTATTTGGAGCCCTTAGAGGACAACTTCCAGACTACCCTTGAACTATAATAGTTGATCCATATCATATGACTTGTCAGAGGTCTATGTGACAAAGTCTCTAGGACTTGTGGCCTTATGCACTTTAAATGTTTTTAGTTTAATTAAACTCAAATGGTGAATACAAAATGTACAGTGCTGTGCTACAAATTTCAGAGCGAGTTCTGCCTGCCCCCAAGTTGTGTGGAGGACTTTCTGATGGACATGGGCATTGAGCCCATTGAGTTGAAGGCTGACAGACGGTGCAGCACCGGCATGGCCAAACCTGTTAGTACTTTTGGATCATATACTTTTTACGATAAGTATACATGTGCAGCGCATGTAGTAACATGTTGTAACTTTAGTTGACGTGTAATGTTCGATTGCCCTAGCTCAAAGGTTCCGTAGTGACATAAAGCACAAGTACACAGACTTCAAAGAACAAAAATCAGGCCGGCAACATGGGAAGGTTGCGTAAAAATTCTCGACACCACATCATTGCCATATGCAAGATGGTGTAATCAGACAGTGTGCAACATGGCAATAATTGCAATCATTTAATGCTACTTTTTTTTTTTTTTCTGAATGAAGATGCAGAGAAACGATGTGTCCAATGGACCCAGATGTTAATTATTTTTCTGTCTGATAATTATGAGATCATCTTTGAGCAGGATTTTGGTTTGCATTGCTACGTCAATGCATATGCAGAAGAAAAAAAAAAGAAAATTTGGTCATCTCCTGCAGCCATTTGCTCCTCCCCCCCCCCCCTGCCCCCACCCACCCACACACGCACACACACCTCTCTCTCCCGGTAGGCAGGCACACTGTACAACAAAGGTATTCCTTCAAGATGTCATGCCTAGAACATTAATGATGTTAAAATGATGTACGTCACAAAACAAACTGGAGGGTGGGGGGTGGGGGTACTGTAGGTATGGATCTGTATAAGAACTATAACAAGTTAATTGCACCTGTTCTTTTGTCCTTATTTGACTTGATATCTAAATCAGTGTATGCTTCAGCTTGTAGGGTTATATCTACATATGGGGGGAGGAGGGACATTGGAGTTGGGGATCCTTATAACATGTTCATTGCACCTTTGTGTTTGTCCTTATTTGAGATGCATGTGACGATCTAGATATTATGTGTGTTGCACAGTGCATTCAGCAATAACGCTTATCATTCAGAATACACCAGTGTGTGAAATAAGTTTAACTAAAATAGCTCAAGTTAGTTATTTGGGTTTATTGCCGAGCAGGCAACTAAGGCCATCTCACAATGGAAAGTAGTTCAAGGGTCGTGCTAAGCTATTCTGGCACCACCCTTAACTAAAGCCATTGGTTTATATCCTTATCTGTAAGTACTATAATGTAGCTTGCAAATATGGCAGTGTACAAATTTGAAGCTTTTAGCTTCAGTATGATATATGGATTACGCAGGCCTGAATTAAATATGCTGAGTAATTCACCGATGAAGCACAACAGCAGGAGATGAATGAACTCTGATAGTTCAAGCTCGTGGCGCCTCTAGGCATGAAGCTGTTCTGGCACCATCTGTGAACTGTCATGGTCGGTCCATGTCTTTGTATTAGGGCTTAATTTTTGGCTCACGTGCGAAGCAAAAGTGAGTATTTTTGAGGCCAGTGGTCGTCCGTCTGTTGTTCGTTGTCCATGGTAAACTTTAACATTGGCATTTTCTCGGAGACTATTAAGGCCACATTCTTCAAACTTGTCTCAAGGATACTTTGTGGTAAGACCTTACTAAACATACCAATTTGAGTGACCTCTCACAAAGGTCAAGGTCACAAGGGATCAGACAATAGGTCCAAAATTGCTATATTTTGACATATTTTTTTCTCAAATACTATTCACAACGTCAAACCCAAACTTGGTACAAAGATACCTGATGGTAAGACCTTTCTATACGTACTGATTTGGTTGATTCCTCGGAAAGGTCAAGGGTCACAAGAGCTCAGGAAATAGGTTAAAAATAGCCATATTTTGACAAAAGATGTTTGTTCTCAAATACTATTCACAACTTCAAACCCACACTTGGTACAGAGATACCTGATGGTAAGACCTATCTATGCTTACTAATTTGGATGACCCCTCAGAAAGGTCAAGGGTCACATCATCATCATCATCATCAGTTCCTTGCCCGAACTGGGCTTTGGGGGGACTGAGAGGCAGCAGCAACAGACAGTGCTCTCCACTGAGTTCTATTTTGGGCGGTGGCAAGCAAGTCTGGCATCTCGAGTTCGGTCCATTCTTTTATGTTTGCGACCCAACTCTTTCTCTGACGACCTCGCCGACGACTTCCTTCGAGAGTGCCTTGGAGGATAGTCTTGGACAAGGTGTTGTGTCGGGTCACGTGGCCAAACCAAGCAAGCTTGCGCCGTTTCACGGTTGCCAGAAGGGGTTCATGTGGGCCCACCAGGGAAGTGACGATGCTCCGTACATATTCGTTGGTCTTGTGCTCGCGGTACGAGATGCGGAGCAACTTCCTCAGGCACTTGTTCTCAAAGGCCTGGATTTTCTTTTCTGAGTCTGCAAGCAGTGTCCAAGTCTCACAGCCGTAGAGTAGAATAGACACTACGAGGGACTTGTAAAGCCTGTACTTGATGGTGAAGCTGATGGAGTTACTTCGCCATATCCTGTCCAGCCTGGCCATTGCGGATGTTGCTGTACCTATCCTGATACGGATCTCTGCTATGCAACTACCGTCTTTGGACAGGGTGGCTCCCAAGTACTTGAAGCTATTGACCTCTTCTAGCTTCTGGCCATTCATGTGAATATTGCTGCTGCTGTCGCTTGTGGTGTTGATCATCACTTTGCTTTTATCCGTACTGATCTCCATGCCATAAGACCCTGCGCTACTTGAAAGTTTGTCTGTCAGGTTTTGGAGCTCACTATTGCTGCCTGCCATGAGGTCAATGTCGTCTGCGAATCGAAGATTGCACAGGGATCTGCCACCAATAGAGATTGAAGTATGGTGGTCGTGGAGGGTTTCCTGCATGATCTTCTCCAGGAATATGTTGAAAAGGACAGGAGAGAGCAGGCATCCTTGACGGACACCGATCGTCGTCCTGAAGAACTCGCCTGACTGATTGTTAAGTAGAACCGCGCTGCAGGCGTTCTTGTAAAGCGCTTCTATCATTTGGATCAGTCCCTCCTCTATGTTAAACGATCTCATGACTTGCCAGAGTCCGTCGTGCCAGACGCGATCAAATGCTTTCCTGAAATCAATGAAGTTGTGGTAGAGTTCGCGCTGATGCTGCAGATGTTTCTCGATCAGGACGCGGCAGTTGAAAATCTGCTCTACAGTGCTTCTTCCAACTCTGAAGCCAGCCTGTTCTTCTGCCAGCAGTTCCTCGGCGAAAGTTTTGAGGCGGTTGAGAATGATTCTAAGCATTACTTTGCTAGGGTGACTTATCAGACTGATAGTTCTGTAGTTCTGGCACTGTTTCAGGTTTCCTTTCTTGGGGAGCGGGATCACTAGAGACTGTGTCCATTCTACTGGCCATTTCTTTTGCTCCCAGATCTTTTGACAGAGTGTAGTGAGGACCTTCGTTGTTACTTCTCCTCCATGTTTCAACAGTTCAGCAGGTACGTTGTCTACACCTGGAGACTTTCCTCCCTTCAGGCCGCGTACGGCTGCTTCCACCTCTTCAGCTAACACTGGCAGGTCTTCAGCCTTCCTGGCCCCAGCCTGGTTGTTTTGGAGGATGCTGGTGTCTGGCTCAGCCTTGTAGTTATACAAGTCTCGGCAGTACTCAGTCCATCTGTTTAGTACAGCAGTGTTTTCCGTAAGGAGTTGGCCGCTGCTGTCTTCGATGACTGTGGCTGTTCGCTGTTGAGTCTTGGTGAGGGTCCTTAGCGTTTCATAAGCCTTCTTGCTGTTGCCGTTTGCCATGCCCTCTTCCACGCTACAACACTGGTCTTCAATCCAATCTTCTTTGGCTTCTTTCATCCTCTTCCTGATCTTCTTGTTGATAAGTCTGTACTTGTTTGCTGATGTGAGGTCTTGGCCTCTCTTTTTCTTCCAGGCTCTCCTCTCATCACAGAGATCGAGGATGTCATCGGTGACCCAGGGCTGTTTGCGCTTCCTCTGCTTCCCCAGCACTTCTTCTGCTGTAGAAAGTAACACCTCTTTTATATTTCCAGCAAGGGTGTCTACGTCGCAGTCCAAAGTAGCCAAGGCTGCAAATCTGCCTCCCACCTGGGCTTGGAAGAGCTCTTCTACTTCCGGGTCTTTTAGCTTCTGGAGGTCGAATCTGATGCGAGGGCTCTTGCTATCTCGTTTCAATGCCAGCTTCAACTTGAGGCTAGTAAGGACGAGGTTGTGGTCGCTGCCAATATCAGCGCCAGGAAAGGACCTCGTTTGTGCTTTGTTAACGCTGGATTTGAATCGTCGAGGCAGCAAGATGAAGTCAATCTGGTTATGGACCAGGCCTCCTGGCGATTGCCATGTCACTGTTCTTGACTTCTTGTGTGGATGGAGGGTATTAGCAACGGTGAGACGGTGACTCTGTGCGAACTCTAAAAGTCGCAGGCCTCTGTCGTTTGTTTCTCCAAGGCCAAACTTGCCAGCTGTTCCTGCCCATTGTTGGTAGGCGTCAGGGCCGATCTTTGCATTCCAGTCACCGAGGACAGTCAGAATGTCTTTCTTAGGTGTTTTCTTGATGATGTTGTCCAGTTGTTCGTAAAATTCTTCTACTTCTTCATCATCATGATCTGCTGTTGGAGCGTATACTTGAATGATAGTGATGTTGTACGGTCGGGCGGAGATGCGGATGGAGATTAGTCTGCTTGACACGGGGGTGCAGCTGATGACAGTTCCAGCCACCTCTTTCCTTACGATAAAAGCTACGCCATGTTCGTGCTTGGTTTCTTTTCCGCTGAACCAGATTTTATGGCCTTCATCTGTTGTTGTTTCTCCGAAGCCTGTCCATCGAACTTCTGCAAGTCCCACAATGTCCCAGCGATAGCGCTTCAACTCGTGGGTGAGTTCCTTCACTTTGCCGCACTGGTAGAGTGTGCGAACGTTCCAAGTTCCGATAGTTATTCCTTGCGTGGGCAGCTTGATGGTGGGTTTGGTTCCAGTAACACACTTGTCGCCCCCACCCTGGAGACCTCCAATGGGGTGCGCGGTCGTTGGTGATCCGGGCCCCGACCGATCCGGCATGTTATTTTTATTCTGTTGCTTGTCCATCAGTCCTTTCAATGGGCTTAGGCGAACTTGGCGGCGCCCGTCTCCTCTCCAAGTATTTCAACTGACTGAGAGACGCGTCAGCCCCTCACAACGTTTCGCCCGCCAGCAGAAGCGGTTACCGGGGTGTGGCTAGGTAAAGGACCTGGAGCCAGCTGTGAGAGTTGAGTGCCATGTGAAGACCAGTGCTCCCGCCTGCCCCAAGAGGCGCTGCTGGCTGAAAAGTCAAAGGTACTACTTCTCCATGAACACTCTACACTCTACACCCCTACAAGGGTCACAAGGGCACAGGAAATAGCCATATTTTGACAAAAGATGTTTTTTTCTGAAATACTATTCACAACTTTAAACCCAAACTTGGTACAAAGATACCTAATGGGAAGACCTTTGTATGCATACTAATTTGGTTGATCCCTCGGAAAGGTCGAGGGTCACGAGAGCTCTGGAAATAGGTCTAAAATAGCCATATTTTGACAAAAGATGTTTTTTTCTCAAATACTATTCACAACTTCAAACCCAAATTTGGTACAGAGATACCTGATGTTAAGACCTATTTATGCATTCTAATTTGGATGACCCCTTGGAAAGGTCAAGGGTCACAAGAGGCTGGCAAATGTGTTTTTTGATAAAATTGTAGGTATTCTCAAACTTGCAAATTTTTCAACCAATTTTGGTACAAAGATAGCTGATGATAAGACCTTCCTATGCATACTAATTTAGTTGACTCATCAGAAAACATGGATTTTGCTGCTGCAGAAGCCAACCATTGTCACAAAGGTCACACATATGTAAATCGTTCATACACGTGAGCCATAATGGCTGTGCCTTTCTTGTTAATGGTTTACGCTTAAAACAGTCTTTTCAAAAAGAATGTTCTGTTTTGGTTTCAAATGCTTAGTGTGGAGGATGAAAAAAAACCTGAACACGATCTAGCTGCAAGAGACATATGTCCTCATGAGCCCCCATGGTTGCAGTGGTCCATGAAGATCTATGCCTCTTGCTCAAACTGCTTTGCATCCATGTTCTTTGGACAGCTGGAGCATTTTGGCATTGAATGAACAAAGATGGCAGAAACACAATCTGCCGGCACTGACAGTGAAGGGGTTAAATAGTAATCCTGTGTACTATACTTGCTGTGTTTGCTGTCACCAGAATCTTGATTTTGAAACAGCTGTCGACAAACTCAACGTGGCAACAGTAGTGAAGTGTGAATGTGAGATCAAGAAAAAGACCCTGCAGTCATTGGCGGAGCTTGTCGAACAGTAAGTAATTAATATGTATTACTATTGGAGTAATCCTTTGACTTCATCACATTCTGGAACTATTATCACAGTGACAGAGTCCAACACTGTATTTTTGTAAAGCAGTGTTTCCTGCCGGAGAGTCAGCCTGACTGCTGAAATATTTAACCCATTTAGCATCAACACTTTACAGCAAGATGATGATGAAACGTTTTTATTCAGGATAAAGTTTTAGGCATGCGAATGCCTCTCTTACAAACTGTCCTGCTACTCTACACACATAAATAATCAACGAGCAACACAGTAAAATATTTAAAAACAAACAAACATAGTGTTAAGAACATTCAAATGTACGAAAAGCATAAAAGACGAAAAAAACAAACATAATAACAGCAACATAAAGCTGACGGTCATCTTGTAACATGTCTCTGAGAGTACAGCATCAATGGAGAAGAATTGAATCGTGGTATTAATTTAGAAGTAAAAAGCGATAAAGGTGATCCTTAAAAATACTAAATTTAGAAATAGACTGAAGATGCTGGGGTAAATTATTCCATGCTTTTGCACCTGAAAAAGCCAGACTAGTTTTATATATCTAATATTGTTCTTGGTAGGTGGAGCAACCTGTTTCTCGTGTTTTGTCTATAATTATCTGAAAACGGAGTTCGCAAATAGAGTGGGGCTCTCTCATGTAGAATCTTGTACATTAATACACACCGATTAAATTCCAATTGTTTGTTTAATGCCAGCAATTTAAGAGATTTCATTTTTTTTGTCTAATAATAAAGGTAATTTATATAGCGTCGAATCACCAAGGTGCTCTAGGCGCTTTACAATCACAGTAATAAAACACAAAGCAAAATACAAAAACAAACACATAACCAACTACAAAACAACAAACATACATTGATTTGCAAGGAGCAAAAAAAAAAACAACAAAAAACGAACGCACGCACACACACACACACACACGCACGGCACGCGCGCGCGCGAGTTGTGTGTGTGTGTGTGACACAGAGAGACGTGGGGGCGAGTCCAGGAAGTATGAGTTTAACACCTTTACGATTAAAGTATGACACAGAGAATTTACTTATTTCATATGAACTTCTCTGCAACCGTCCCAGACAGTGGAACTGTAATTACAGTGCGTTTTGGTATGTGCGCTGAAGAAAAGTTTGCAAACGTCAGGATTAACTATATGGCTGAGCTTAGACAAAACTAAGGAACAAGATTTTGGACAAAGTTTTGCATACGTTATCAACATGAGGTTTCTAGTTTAACTGGTTGTCTACTGTTACACTCAGCACGCGATGCTTAGTTACTTGTTCTATAGGTTTGCCATCTAAGGTAAGTGTTAAAGTTGGTAGGCGGCGCTGGTGTTTCTGACGTGTTGTAACTAATTAAGAGATCGGGTTGACCATGATAACTCAAAGGCAGTGACAGATAATCTGGCAATACCCTTGAATTATCATGGTCCAGTCCATCTCCAATGGTACATGGTTACTAGGCAACACCTCCAAAATTTGGCTGTGGGGTTAACCCTTTTAGCCCTGGGATCCTGCAGCTGGAGATGGATTGATGATGATAATTCAAGGGTAGTGCCAGATGGCACTACCCTTGAATTATCATCATCAATTCATCTCCTACAACAGGTACATAATCGTTAGGCAACACCTCCAAAATTTGAGAAATGGCACCTTGGGGCTAAAAGAGTTAAATGGATTAAGGCCAGCAGTGTTATTTTTAGCTGAAAAAAAAACAACCAGCATTGGGTCCCTTTTGTCACCAAGACAGTGCTCTGAAGCCCACATCCAAAGGTCAGGCCCTGAAAGTGTACCTTCGGCTAGCACTGTAGCAGCCACAGAGCAAATGACTCATGGTGACTGAATGTGTGCGTGCAAATGACTCATGGTGACTGAATGTGTGTGTGCAAATGACTCATGGTGACTGAATGTGTGCGTGCAAATGACTCATGGTGACTGAATGTGTGTGCAAATGACTCATGGTGACTGAATGTGTGTGTATATAGGCTGGCCTATGATTATTCTGAGGGACACACGCAACTGCACCGCCACGCCACACCACAACACACCACAACACACACAGCTACTTTGATGACCAACAATGCATCAGCAGCTGATTTGAAGTTATGTGGCGAGCAGAGGATTGACAAATTTCACCTGTTACCATTATGCAATTTGAGCGATATTATCTTGGTGAAATTTCAGTGCGTCCAGTACAAAAGCAGTGTGTCCTTCTAAATCATTCGCTGTAATTCCAATAGGTCAGGGATGCATACATGTCTGTGTGTTAAAATGAACACTGCTCACAGCTATTATTGTTCATTTAAAACAGCTGGACCTGACATGCAGGTGATGCATTGCTACCCTGATATTTCTATTTGAATATATATCTGTGCTAGATCACCATGTCCGTGTGCCCATGTGGCTTTGCTTTATTGAGAACACTGTAAAACCTCCAGTAAGATTAACCCATTTAGCCCCAACACACTACAGCAGGACATGGATCGACCATGATAATTTAAGGGTAGCGCCAGATGAGCTTGGCGCCTGAAAGCGCCAAGCTCATCTGGCACTACCCTTGAATTATCATTCTCGATCCATCTCCTGCAGCTGATACATAGTCGTTGTGTTACACCTTCAAAATTTTGGAAAATGTGCCCATGGGGTTAAATGGGTTAACATAAAAGGCTGTATGAGTAAGCTAGGAGATGAAACGGAGCAGGACACATTTTGTGAATGAGCCTTTTGGCCATCCATAGTGCTTTTTGTCGAGGAGATTCTGGCAGGAATGACCTATAAAAACAGTGCTGTGGACAGCCAAAGGGTTAATCGTAAACATTGCATGTATTATAAAGTCTCCCATTTTGTTTGTACTTTTGTGTCAGGAAGAAAAGGGAGGCTGCGGACATTGAAAGTTCAGCTATGAGATACGTGGCAGCCACAGTGATGAACAGCCAAAAGTCGGATGTGGAGGTACTGGTTACAAATTGACTGTGCATTGAATATTTATGTATTGCATCCACTGGCAGAGAAAGGGTTAAAATAAATGCCTTTTTAAGTCCCTTCTATTTATTTCCTCCAGTGAAAAACTTTTAAAAATCCCGAAGCTTAACATGAAAACTGTCGGGGAGTGTTCTTTCACCTTTTAGCCCCAAGTGTGTGGAACTCGCTGCCAATTGAAATGCAGAATCTGCCACATTGTCACAGTTCAAAGCTCACTTAAAGACTTTTCTTTTCTGTCGGGCATTTAACAGTTTGCTCACCTCTAGCTAACTGTTGACTGCCTTTTATTCTGGTTCTGGGGGAAGTGGATGTAAGGTGATGGAGAACAGCGCTATACAAGCACTATTTATTATTATTTTTTATTATAGAAGGGACTTTTTAAGATGGGACGCGGTGGGGCGTATTTAATAGCATGTCAATGATGTCACAGATGGGCAGGCCTAATCCTCTGACAACTGAAGTAACAAGATAAAAATCACGTCATGTCTAGTTATGCCAACCTCTTACTTACTTACTTACTTACTTACGCCTGTCACCCCTACCCGGGTATAGGCCGTCGACGAGAGACCTCCAGCAACTCCTGTCCTGTGCTTCTCCTTCGATTCTACTCCAGGTGGTTCCCAGTCTCTTGATGTCTGCTTGGAGGTCTCGACGCCAGGAGTTTCTCGGCCTACCTCTTTTCCTCTTTCCCTGGGGGTTCCATGACAATGCCTGCCTAGTGATACTGGAAGCTGGCTTTCTCAGACTGTGACCGATCCATCCCCATCTTCTTCGCATGCCAACCTCGTTGCTGAACTACATTTTGCGCGAAGCACCGTATGTGCTTTTGTATGTGTGTGTGTGTTTGCATATGTATGTAAACACGCAAATCTCCGATATTGCTGTACGCACAAGCTTGAAACTTGGCGAAATACTTTCTTCAAGGGGTGGCTAAGAGAGCCTCCGAGCATATTGTAACAGGATGTCTCCTCGAAGACATAAAAGACAGTTTATAGAAAGTCGGTTGACCCAGATTAGAGTCCGTAATTTTTGTCATATTTACTTGTAATTTTGGATATAGTTAGTTTGGAGAAAGACATTGAATGAGTTCATTAGCCAGCTTTGTATCTTTTCAACTTTTTATGTAAAAATTAATTCTTTTCAGAAAATAATTAAAACAGTAAAAAAAACCTTGACTCCTGAAGAAAGTCGGACAGTGGCGGTGACGTAAAAGAAGCAACTCCGTCACCACGCAGACATTGACGCAATACTCTAAATATGACATAATTCTCTCTCTCACACGCGCTCTCTCTCACACACACATGCACACATCTCCAAGAGGCATAGATCATCATGTGCCCAGAGGGCGCATGAGGATCTATGCCTATTGGAGATGTTCGGAGCGCACACATGCACACATTGACGCGCTTTCAGAAGAGCATGCAGATGTACTTAGTGTATCATGTAGCTAGGTAAAGTCAACCTGATTTCACCCAAATTATAGCGAGACTGAAATTGTACCGCAAAATTCGAGTTTTGTCACCATTTTCTCAAGTCTTGAAGCGAAAGTGAAACTCATATCACGGTAAATATAAAATTGTGTGAAAACAAAAAAATACGTCATGACAAATGATGTTTGACAAACCAATGACACGTATGCACTGCGCCCTTATAAAGCTCACTGATGCATTGTCAGATCTGCAAGGCTTTGTACTAGTTAGGAGATATTTCAACATCAGAATCAGGTCAAAGACGAAAGGTAGAGCCCCTCGACAGTGAGGGCAGCTGGCGCTTAGAAGGGACTTTGTGGGTTATGGTTCATACCATCTTGTTTAAAATCACTAAATATGTACTAGTCTTGTGATTTTGGACCGTACTAAGCCGTGAGGTCCAGTATCACAGACCAACACACCTATTCCATGCAACATATGTACAGCTTTCTTTGTGTTTCAGGCGTTGCGTCTGAGCAAGTCAGTGCGAGGTTTGTTGAATGCCAGCCACAAGCGAGCACAGGCAGAGTGGAAACAACACAAGGCAGACATGCTTCGTACCTACACACACACTTTGGGGGTAATAGTCCGCAGTGTACAAGTGTGTGTGCTGGTCTGTGATTTTGGGCCTCATGGCCTGAAGCCATTAGATCCAAAATCATAGGCCGGCATGCAATTTATTGTTGGTAACACTTTCTAATTCCTATTGCTAATCAGTCAGTCCAGAAGATTGTGTAAGAACAATAGAACAAGCTGACTGACCATACTATCGCTGCATAAAATACCTTTCAATTGTTTTATAATGTGCCTGTTGGAGTACTAATGAATGGAACGCACCGAATGTTTTTAAGGTAGCTTTGGTTAGTATGAAGGCTGAATACTTTGACCACCAGGTGCAAGTGGCCACCAGTACTGTTTACAGTAAAGTGGCTGCATGCACAAAAGAGTTAACCCATTTAACCTCATGGCCGCATTTCTCAAATTTTGGAGGTGTTACCTAACGAGTATGTAACAGGTGCAGGAGATGGATCGACCATGGTAATTTTTTGGGTAGTGCCAGATTAGCTTGGCGCCTTGAGGTGCCAAGCTAATCTGGCACTACCCTTGAATTATGGTCAGTCCATCTCCTGCTGTAGGGCGTTGGGGTTAAACTATGAAAGCTTTGAGAGTGTATATAAACAAACAATAGAACAAGCTGACTGATATGTGACCATACTATTTGCAGGAGAAACATCAGAAAATGTGTGAAGAGATGAATGAGATGACATCCCGTATGGAAACTGTGGCCAAGACGACAGAAAATGTGACGCTCAGCATCCACAAAGCCAGGGAACAGTTGCTGGAGGTGCGCAGTGCTATGTCACGCAGAAGAAATGACGTGAAACATCAGTCACTTCAGCAGTCGTTGCAGTATAAGCAAGCAGGTGAGATTCTTGTCAATAGAACGCATCCACTTGTTTCCTCAAAAACATTACCGATGACATTTCTGTCTGGAAGTGTCTACTACTTACTTAATTTTAGCCTAAGAACCCGTTGTGTTCCTACACAACCCGGGAGGCACTCGGGGAACCCTAACTAGGGCCGAGAGTAGCCTCCCATCCCGGCCCATCCGGGCACTCACCACGTGGCCCAATCACAATCAGTCGTTTCTACTTAGCTGTACTGTTCAGACGTGCATAGCGTATAGGCCCCGGACCGTTTCAACGGTTCTTCGCTGGACGATCCCCTTTTGGATTACTGTGTTCGTTTGGACTTGTGCCCTCTTATGTGCTTGGATTTCGGTGACTGTGCTTGGATTTTGGTGCTTGTGCTTCTGGGGACTGTGTTTTTCATGCTCTCCTCTCCGTGGTGTTTTTCGGTGGCGGAGTGCGGTCTTCGCATCGCGGGCCCTCAGGGACTTCTTCCGCCGCCGTGCGATCTTCTCGTCGCGGGCCCTCAGGGACTTCTTCTGCCGCCGTTTGCTGTTGGTACTATGGCGGTTCCTAACCCCATCACCGCAACGCAGGAGAGGTAAAGTATCGGTCCCCGCCCTCAGCCGGCCCCGGACCGGGTGCCTGCTTTGGTTGGAGGTCTTTGTTTTCGATCGGACCGCTTCACGCAGATCTATCGTTCTCGTTGTCGCGGCCTCACGGTGCTTGTGCCCGGTCGCCTACTATCTCTGCTTTCTGTTGCAGTAGCCCCGTGCGTAACTGCCAGCGGTGTGGAGCTTTTCAGTGGCCGTGTGATAATCACGAATTCTGCCTCCCTTGTGTCGCCTGGCTGGAGCAACGCTGGTCGCAGCTTTGGGGATTCTACCGGCGCGAGCGCTCGCCTCCAGCTAGTGATCGTGCGTCCCTCATGGAGCCCCCCTCCGTGCCCGGCGCTATACCCAGTCGCGCTTGCACTGACCGTGGTGATCAACTGACACGTCGGACACTTGAGCCTCGCTCTTCCCCCCAGGACTTCTACCCAGACTATGCCTGCTGACTCTTACGGAGAGTCCGCCTTAGGGCAGAGCGCCTTACGGAGGCAGGCCTGCAGTGCCGTGCTTGGCGCGGTGTTTTGTCCGAAAAGAGTCCTGAGCGGTCTCGCCTGAAAGTGCCCGTGTACTCTTATGGAGAGTCGCTCAGTAGGCCAAGCGCCCGCCTTACGGAGGCAGGCAAGAGACCCGTGTCCCGGCGTCCACGGACTGATGACCCTTTTGGCAATTCTCACACGGCCGCCAAAATTCGTCGCTCTAGCACGTCCCGAGAAGAATGTCAGACTCATCGTCCTGCTCTAGGTTCCGGCCGACACAGCCCCCGGCCTGCCTCGTCCTCGTCACGTTCATCTACTTCATGAGCTTCGGCCCCACGTTCTACTTCGCGCCTGTCTCGGTATGCCTCTCCCCGCAGGTTCCGTCGCCCGTCGCCTTCTCCACCTCGGCCCCGTATTCGGCTCTCCGCAGATAGGGATCGCCGTTGCTGCCGCTCCCCTCATCGCAGCTGCTCCCGTCTTCGCAGTGACTCCCGTCATCGCGGTCGCTCTTCCCGTGACAGGCACACAACTCGCTCCAGGTCCCCGCCTCCCGATCATGCTTTGTCCCCGCCTCCGCTTCGCCCTCTCAAGCGGACACGACGCTCGCCAGTGGTTACGGTTTCTCGTCAGGACGGGGTCAGTGCTTTTTCTCCCTCCCGGACCTTCCACCGGATCTCGCTCCCTCCGCGGGATGAGGAGACTCTTAGTTTACTCCCGGAGGATTCAGTTTCGGCCCTGCTCGACTTTGGCTGCCGCTCCCTCTCACTGCACTCTGATGTGACTAATGGTCCTGCGTCGACTAGGAACCCTTCGTCGTCGCGCGCGGAAACGCTTTTTGGGATTGATGAAGCAGCTCGTCTTATCACGGCCCCCCCTCCCGGCAGATGCGTGCCCCCCCCCCGTCCCCCCCCCCCCCCCCCCACTCAAGCGGAAGGTGTCCGCCTTTGTCGATTCGGGCTGACAGCAGAAGAGATTCAAATCGCTGCCTCAGCCCCCTGGCTTTCAGGATCTGCAAGATTCATTCTCCACTCATCTCCACACAGATTCCCAGGAGTACTCCTTTTTCGCATTCCGCCAATCTTGGTATGCGAGCCATTCCCAGTCTTTCCACTGTCCTCTTCCCATGTTGGACCCTCCGGCTGTAGCACAGCTTGGCTGCAACACTCGGCTGAGACACGCCCTCCCTCGTGGTTTGGACAAGATGGCGTCACTAGTGCGGAACACCTTGGCGTGTGGTGGTTTTCTGGAGCTACTCACGCAAGCGTTTATTCGTCGCATCGAAGACTCCTGACAAGCTTCGCTCGTCCTTGGTGATCTCCTCACGGTCGCGGTGAACCGGGCGGCTTATCACTCTTCGGTCAATGCTATGGCAGCCGCTGCTAACTGTGACCTCATGCGTCGAGATGCCGTTCTACAAGCCTGTCGTGGTTTGCCCCCCGATCTGAAGACACAGCTCCGTCGCGCTCCTCTCGGTGGCCACCTTCTCTTCGGTGAGACTTGGCAGAAGGTGAAGGATGGAAATTTAGACCGCTGGCCCAGCCGAGTTACCTCCTCTCGCTTTCAAGCAGCCCGCAAGGCCGTGGGTCGCGCCCTACGGACCTCCAGAGACCCTCTTTGTCCTTCATTCCCGCTCATTCCAAGGCGCCCCGCAGGGCTCCCGCTTTCGGCCACGCTAAACCCGTTAGGACCTCTGCCCCCTCCTGGCCCAGGCCTGCCCGCCGCCCTGGTCATGGGCGCGGGCGGATTCCCTGACTCCCGCCCACTCCAGTCCCCGCCGACCGCTCGGGGGTCTCCGGTCGGCGGGAGGCTGACCCTTTGCAGTGACGTATGGCGGTCGCTGCTGCCGGACGACCCCTGTGTCCTCGCCACCATCACTGAGGGTCTCTCGATTTCCTTTCGTTCGCATTCGCCGTTGAGACGATCCCCCTTGTGGACAGAGATTCCATCCGACGAGTTCAAAGCCATCGCCTTGCGCCGAGAGGTTGACTCGCTTCTACAGAAGGCCGCCACGGAGATAGTGTCTCGTCTCGACTCCCCAGCCTTTTACAGCCGCATCTGCGTGGTTCCGAAGTTGGACGTTAAGTGGCGTCCTGTCGTCGATCTCTCGGCACTGAACAAGTTTATTGTGGCTCCGTCTTTTCGCATGGAAACTTCCCAGACCCTCAGGTCCGCAGTGCAGCCCGTGGACTTCGCGGTCAGCCTGGACCTCTACGATGCGTATCTCCATGTCCCCATGCAGCCGGCCTCCAGAGGTATCTCCACTTCGCCTTCGACGGCATGATCTACCAGTTTCGGGCTCTTCCATTCGGTCTCAACCTCAGCCCGTGGGTTTTCACTCGCATCATGGACGCCGTCGTTGCCAAGGCTCGGCAGTCGTCGTCCAGTCCGATCTCAAACTACTTAGACGACCTTCTCCTGCGGAATCAGTCGGAGTCTGCCCTGAGGATGGACAGAGACGCCCTACTCCTGTTGCTGTTCCGTTTGGGGTTCCTGAACCATGCGGGCAAGTCAGACCTCTCGCCATCTCGCCGGTTTATTCATCTTGGGATGAAATTTGCAACCGACCTCAACAGGGTAAGTTTGCCGGCGCCTCGGATCCAGAAGTTGGCCTCCCTAGCCGCTCAGGTAGCCCGGGCGGAGTCCGTCCCCGCAAGAGTCTGGCTGCAACTTCTCGGCTTGATGAATGCAGCTGCGGATCTCCTGCCTCTCGGTCGTCTTCACTCCCCACCCGCTTCAGTTACATCTCCTGCTTCATTGGCGTCCGTCCTCCGGCGACATCGATGCCCTGGTGCCAGTGCCTCACATCCTTCGCTAATACCTACAGCGCTGGATGGACACCTTGGCTCGCTTCGGGAGTTCCTCTCGCCTCACCGCCCCCTCAGCACTCACTCTGCGTGGATGCAAGTCTCTCCGGGTGGGGTGCACACCGGCTCCCGAGCTTCCTCTCGTCGTCCGGTCTTGGGACGCCGGACCTAGCAGACAGACACCCCCCCCTCTCGTGTTCCTGGTCGCCCCGTTCTTCTGGAACGGGTCTTGGACCACCAACCTCCTCAGTCTCGCCACGGGTCCCCCTCTTCGTCTCCCAACCTCGAGGACTATGCTCAAGTAGCCCCACCAGCCGATTTCCACCCGTGCCCGGGGCGGCTCCTCCTTCACGCCTGGAGATTGTGCGGCAAGCCCTCATCGCCAGAGGCTTCTTGGGTGCAGCAGTGGAAGCAATCGCTTCAGCCCATCGACCTTCGACTTGGCGCATTTACGAGGGCAAGTGGCGAGTGCTCCAGTCATGGTGCTATGACCGACATCTCTCCCCCATCGAATTGACTACTCCACAACTCGCTAACTTCTTCCTCTGGCTCTTTGGAGACATATGCCTCGCTTCCATCACAATCCGAGGATACCTGTCCATGATTGCTGACACTTACCATCATCTCGGCCACCCAGACCCTGGCGCATGTAAAGATCTCGCAGACCTGATGGCACATTTTGGCCTGCAGCGCCCGGTTCCCCGCTCCCAGATTCCTCGCTGGGACCTACCCTGGGTCCTGACGTGGCTTAATTCGGACAGGTTCGAGCCCCTTTCCCTGGCTCACTTTGCTGATGTAACGAGGAAGACATGCTTCCTTTTGGCGCTGGCCACGGCAGCCAGAGTAAACGAACTACACGCGCTGTCGGCAAGTTCTGCCTGCCTCCAGTTCCGGGCAGATGGCTCTGTGCAATTGCTCACCGACCCTGCCTTCCTCGCCAAGACCAGGTCTCCCTTGACTGCACCCCAGGTCATATCTATTCGGCCGCTGACAAATGTGAATTTTCCTCGGGAGACTAGGCAACAAGATCCTGTGCGCGCCTTACATGTTTACCTACGCCGATCCAAGCCCGTCCGTCGCGGACGGTCACACCTCTTTCTGCCTTTGGCCCCCGGCAGAAATGACATAACTGCTCAGACGATATCTTCCTGGCTACGCTGGGTCATACGGTCTGCCTATCAGGACCTTTCCCAAGACGGTGCGAAGAGGCTCAAGATCCATGCACATGAGGTTCGAGCCATGGCCACGAGCATCGCCTTCGATCGCAACTGTGCTGTTCGAGACATCTTGGCTGCAGTGGGCTGGCGGGCAGAATCAACATTCGCCCGCTTCTACCTCAGGGATCTGTCGGGCCAGCGAGACAACCTCGCCCTGGTGGGGGACATCGCCGCGGTGCAACACTCCCTCCCGGTGCCGGACACGCCATAGGTACGCACTTAGCTAAAATTGTCGGGAGTTTGGCGACTAGGTGTCTGGCTCTGTCGTATGCCCTTTATGACGGTACCTTGGGCGCGGCACCCAACACCTTTTCGCCATTCTTCCAGACAGTAATGTCATCGGTAATGTTTTTGCGGAAACAAATTAATCTTTCTCTAAAATATATTTTTTTGAAAAATACTTACCGATGACATTACTCAGAGGACCCTCACACCTGCCCCGCTTGCCGCTGGTAAGCTAAGTATCACGACTGATTGTGATTGGGCCACGTGGTGAGTGCCCGGATGGGCCGGGACAGGAGGCTACTCTCGGCCCTAGTTAAGGTTCCTCGAGTGCCTCCCGGGTTGTGTAGGAACACAACGGGTTCTTGGGATAAAATTGAGTAAGTAATAGACACTTCCAGACAGTAATGTCATTGGTAAGTATTTATTTCATCAAAAACATTACCGATGACATGACAAATGGGAGTGTCTACTACGTGCTCAAATTCTAGCCTACGAACCCGTTGTGTGCACACACAACCCGGGAGGCACTCGGGGAACCCTCCAGAGGGGCCAAGAGTTGTCTCCCGGACCTGCCTATCCGGTTCCGAGTCACCTGACTCGCCAGTCAGCTACGTAGGCTCACGACCTTCGGACGTGTTCTAGCCTCGCGCTCCCTTCGACCGGTCGGTCTTGGTGCTCGAGTTCGCCGTGACTTTGGCTTCGCCTGTTGCTTCGCTTCTGCTTCGCTTCTTGCTTCGCTGCAGCTTCGCGGCGCTTCTTCGCTTGGCGTCCTCCTTGGTTGGCTTCGCTTGGCGGACCTGCTGGTTCCCGCCATTTCGCCGGTGGCGACATGGACGTCTCTTCTCCCGCTACCGCTTCGGCAGAGAGGTAGGATAGTTAGTTGGGCCCGAAGCCGGTCCCCGGGCGGGGTACCGGCCTGTGCCTTTGGACTCTACCTTGTTCGTGTTGTTGGGTTTCGTTGAGCGGGGACTCTTAGCTCGGCGGGGCCCTGGTGCCCTCGCCTTCCCCCTTTGGGGTGAAATTACTGGCTTCCCGTGGTAGCCTTCGGGGAGCATTGTTTAAACCAGCTGCGGCGCGTGGCTCATGTTGCATCTCCGGCCTGGCTGGGGTATGCTTGTTTCGAGAGCGCACTCTTAGCTTAGAGCGCTACAGCATTATTGCCTGGGGGCACGGCCTTTCGTCCCTATTGTCGTTTGGCCCGCCGTGTGATGGCCTTAGTCGCCTGCGCGGCGTTACACCCAAATACCTAAACTAAACTAAACCTATTGTTGTTTGGCGCACATTCCTCTCCAGCCTGGCTGGGGTAGGCTTTGTTCTAAAGACGCAAGCTTAGCTTCGGGCGCTATAACAGTATAGCCTGGGGGCACAGCCCGTTTGTCCATATCGTTCGGTACGGTTCCCCTTGGTAGGACGAGCCCTGTTGGTCTCGACCACGTACCGGCACGTTGTTTGTTTGGTGTGTTGCAGTGCCCTCCTGATGACCTGCACGCAGTGTGGAGGTTTCCAGTGGCCCTCGGTTTCGCACAAGGTCTGCCTGCCGTGTGTCGGCTGTACATCTGAGCGTTCTTGTGACGTTTGCGCCGTCTGGCCGGAGCTCCGCTGGGCCCAACTTTGGAGCTTCTACCGACGTGAACGCCCGACACCTGTGCCTGTTGCAAGACCTGCGGAAGTGCCGGCTGTCATCTCAGACACACCGACCGCTCTTGCCCCCGATGGCCCCAGTCTGGAAAGATCTCCACAGCGGACACAGCAAGGTAGTGTGCGGAGTCGGGAGTTCGAGGCGCGGTTCCCAGGAGGGAACGCGCTTGGACCAAGCCTTACGACAGGCAGAGAACCCATCTCGAGACAGAGGTCAGTTCGGAGAGACGTGCCTCGCGCCGTCCATGGTCAGCCGGTCCCCACTCGTCTCCTAGGAAGGCCTTGGATCCCCCTCGGCCGCTGCGAGCCCGCCTCGCCACAGAGTCCGGCTCGCGGAGACATTCGCGCACACTCACCACACCACTACCTGTGTCCAGTTCCTCCTTGCGATCGAAGTCGGACCACCACTCTCGCGCTCCTTCGTGTGAGCGTCGTGAAGTTCGGGATTCTTCTCGTCATCTGGACCATGGACCTTCGCGCTCTACCTCTTCGCGGCGTTCGTCCCACGTTCCCCGCCGTCTGCCTCGTCCCGCCCGTTCCCCTTCCCCTCGCCCAGCCTCCTTCCTTCCTCCTCGTTCCCGAGGATCACGGTCTCCAGCTCGTAGTCGCTCGTCTGGTCGCCGCCGCCGTTCCCGCTCCTCTAGTGCGTCGCGTCGCCGTCGCGGACGTCGCTCTCCCCTGCGTGCTTCGGCGCCTTATGGCTCCCCTCGTCCTCGTCGAGCTGCTCGCTCTCGGAGTCACGGTCGCCGTCCCTCTTCGACGGCTATCGGCGGCGTGGACGACGATTCGTTGAGTCTTCTCCCTGATGATTCCATCTCAGTTCTCCTCGGAGGTCTCAGCCGCTCTCCTTCGCCGCTCTCTCCTTCGGATGCGTCGACAGCCCACGGTTTACCGGCCTCCTCCCGCACAGAGGTTCTTCTGGCCCTCGACGAGGTCGCTCGCCTCATCTCCGCCACGCTTCCGGCAGCGGACTGCCCTCCATCCCCCCCCCTGAAGAGGAAGCCTTCTGCCTTCGTCGACGCGGGTAGACAGGTAAAGAAGTTCAAGACTCTCCCTCAGCCCCCCTCCTTTCGTGAGCTTCGGGATGTGTTCTCGGCCCACCTGTTGTCTGACTCAAGAGACAGTAATTTCTTCTCGGACCACAGATGGCCTCCGGACCTCGATATGTACTTCCGCCAGCAGTGGTACGCCGGCCATTCCCAGGCCTTCCTCTGCCCTCTCCCTCCGGTGGATCCAGCCGCCGTGGTTCAGGCGGGTGGGGCCTCTGCACTCAGACGCGCGCTCCCCGCGGGTTTGGACAAGACGGCTTCGCTTGTCAGGAATTCCTTGGCCTGCGCCGGCTTCATGGAGCTCCTTACGCAAGCCTTCCTCCGGCGCGTGGAAGATTCGTGGCACCCGTCCCTGACACCTCTTCTTGGCGACCTCCTCGTCCTCGCTGAAGCGGCCAGCCGCGCCGCGTATCACTCTTCGGTCAACGCTATGGCTGCAGCCGCCAATTGTGATTTACTCCGCCGCGACGCTGTCCTGCAGGCCTGCCGGGGAATGCCTGCCGACCTGAAGACCCAGCTGCGTCGGGCCCCCCTCGGGGGACCCCTTCTCTTTGGTGACACCTGGCAAGCCGTCAAGGATTCCAATGCGGACAGGTGGCCTCCCAAGTCTGTTCCTCGGCGCTTTCAGGCAGCCCGCAAGGCCGTGGGTCGCCCCCTGCGGATCTCCAGACCCGTCGCCCCGACGTCAACAACCCAGCTGCAGTCCCTGCGTCGCCGTCGCCCCGCCTTCGGTCGCCCCGGCCAAGCTAACGCCCCCGCCCCCGCTTGGCCCCGTCCCGCCCGTCGCCCTGGGCGCGGGCGGGCTCAGTGACTCCTCCCCTCCTCCGCCTCCGCCGGCCGTCTCGGGTCCTCCAGTCGGCGGCAGGCTCGCCCTCTTCAGCGACGAGTGGCGATTACTGATTCCAGAAGACCCGTGGATTTTAGACACTGTTTCCGGCGGCCTACGGATCTCCTTTCGTTCCCCTCCTCCTTTGCGTACGACTCCGCTGTGGACCGAGATCCCCGCAGACCCGCTCAAGGAGTGCGCCCTACGGGGGGAAGTCGACTCTCTCTTGAGGAAGGATGCCACAGAGGTTGTGCGCCGCGCAGACTCGCTGGGATTTTACAGCAGACTTTTCGTCGTCCCCAAGCCTGGCGGCAAGTGGCGCCCAGTGATCGACCTCTCAGCCCTAAATCGCTTCATCGTGGCTCCTTCCTTCCACATGGAGACGGCCCGAGCCCTGCGTACCGCGGTGCGACCCATGGATTACGCCGTCAGCCTGGATCTCTCCGACGCTTACCTACACGTACCCATACATCCGGCCGCCCAGAGGTATCTGCGCTTCGCGTTCGATGGAACCGTTTACCAGTTTCGAGCCCTACCCTTCGGCCTCAACCTCAGCCCCTGGGTCTTCACCCGCTTGATGGATGCAGTTATGGCCAAGGCACGGCAGTCGTCTCTCAGCCCTATGTCCAACTACCTCGACGATCTCTTCCTGAGGAACCACGTCGAGTCCATCTTGGAAGAGGACAGGGATACACTGATGCGTCTGCTGTCGCGACTGGGGTTCCTCCTCAACGTCGGGAAGTCAGATCTCACGCCCTCGCGCCGCTTCATTCATCTCGGAATGGATTTTGCCACCGCTCTCAACGTTGTTCGCCTCCCGGATCCCCGGATTCGGAAGTTGGCCACCTTCGCCAACCAGCTAGCTCAGCAGGAAGCAGCTCCCGCCCGAGTTTGGCTTCAGCTCCTCGGACTGATCAACGCAGCGGCGGACCTTCTCCCCCTGGGTCGCCTCTACGCCCGCCCCCTTCAGCTGCACCTCCTGCTTCTCTGGAGACCCTCTTCTGGCGACCTTACCTACCTGGTCCCGGTTTCCCCCCTGGTTCGCCCTCACCTTCTACGCTGGACCGACACGGCTTGGTTGGCTTCGGGAGTCCCTTTGTCCTCCCCTCCCCCGCACCTCTCCCTGTGTGTCGACGCGAGCCTCTCGGGGTGGGGAGCCCACCTGCTTCCTCAATTCTCCTCGGCTTCCGGCCTCTGGCCCCCGGAGTTTGCGGACAAGCACAGCAATTGGTTAGAGCTGCAGGCAGTCTGGCAAGCCCTCTTCGTTTGGGAGAACCAGCTCAGGAACCAGCGGCTTCTCGTCCTCTCCGACAACTCGACGGTGGTGGCCTACATCCAGAGACAGGGGGGCACCCGATCTCCCGACCTCTGTATGCTCCTCTTCCGTTTGATGCGCTGGGCCGAGGAACGCGACATTACACTCCTCGCACGACACATTCCTGGCCACTTGAATGTGTTGACGGACTCGCTCTCTCGCCGCGGCCAGTTGCTCCACACAGAATGGACGTTGCGCCCGGATATCTTCCAGATGATCTGCGCCCGTTGGGAGACTCCCTTAATCGACCTCTTTGCTACGAGGTGGAACCGCCAGCTTCCCCTCTTCGTCTCCCCGATTCCAGACCCGCTGGCCTGGGCAGTCGATGCCCTCTCGATTCCTTGGGACGGCCTCATCGCTTACGCGTACCCCCCAACAGTCCTCATTCCCAAGGTCCTCCACAAACTTCGAGGGAGCAACGCAGTCCTGCTTCTGGTCGCCCCGCTGGCTTGGGCCCGGTCCTGGACCACCGACCTACTCAACCTCGCCACCTCTCCTCCCCTGCGCCTTCCCACGCCCCGTTCCATGCTCAAGCAGCCCAGGCAGGCTCTCTTCCACCCTTGTCCCGAACGCCTGTCTCTTCACGCCTGGAGGTTGTGCAGCGCGCCCTCACCGCTCGAGGCTTCTCTGGTGCAGCAGTGGAGGCAATCGCTGCAGCCCGCAAGCCTTCCACCCGGCGTGTTTACGAAGGGAAGTGGCGCGTCTTGTGTGCCTGGTGCGACGCCCGTCGCCTCCTACCCACCGGACTGTCTAACCCACAGCTAGCGGACTTTCTCCTATGGCTCTTCGAGGTCCAAGGTTTGGCGCCCATCACCATCAGGGGATACTTATCCATGGTCGCCGACACGTACCGTCATCTCGGCCTTCCAGACCCCGGCGCCTGTAAGGACCTCTCCGACCTCATGTCCAGCTTCAGCCTCCAACGTCCGACTCAGCGTTCTCTCGTTCCTCGCTGGGACCTACCTTGGGTCCTCACGTGGCTGAATTCTTCCCAGTTCGAGCCACTCGCTCTAGCCCCTCTGGCAAATGTGACACGCAAGACCTGCTTCCTTCTAGCCTTGGCCACCGCGTCCAGAGTTAGCGAGCTACACGCTCTTTCTACCCGCCCAGACTGCCTCCAGTTCAGGGCAGATCGCTCCGTGCAGCTCTTAACGGACCCCAGCTTTATTGCCAAAACAAGGTCACCCCTAACTGCTCCACAGATCATCACCTTGCGGCCCCTGGGAGGGCCTGCCTGCTCTCCGGAGACTCGGCGACAGGATCCCGTGCGTGCCCTACGCATCTACCTGCGCCGTACCAAAGTTACCCGTAGAGGGCGCTCCCGCCTCTTCCTGCCCATACGCCAGGGCAAGACTGATATCACAGCCCAGACGATCTCCTCCTGGCTGCGCTGGGTAATACGATCGGCATACATGGATCTCTCCCCACGCGTAGCGCAGAGACTGAAGATCCGCGCACATGAAGTACGCGCCATGGCCACGAGCGTCGCATTCGATCGGAACTGCGCTGTCAAGGACATCGTGGCCGCGGTGGGCTGGCGAGCAGAATCTACCTTCGCTCGTTTCTACCTTCGGGATCTGGCGGGACAGCGAGACAACCTCGCCTTGTTGGGGGACCTCACGGTGGCACAGCACTCCCTCCCGGCGCTGCAGGCGCCGTAGGTACGCACCTAGCTCGTTACCTGGGAATTAGCAATGGGAGGACGGTCTTGGTCTCCGGTAGTACCGGGGCGGCACCCTCCTCCTATTCGTGATTCTCCCATTTGTCATGTCATCGGTAATGTTTTTGATGAAATAAATGCATTTTTCTTTAAAAGGTATTTTTTCGAAAAATACTTACCGATGACATGACACGGAGGACCCTCCCACCTGCCCCGCTTGCCGCTGGTGAGCCTAGTATCTGACTGGCGAGTCAGGTGACTCGGAACCGGATAGGCAGGTCCGGGAGACAACTCTTGGCCCCTCTGGAGGGTTCCCCGAGTGCCTCCCGGGTTGTGTGTGCACACAACGGGTTCGTAGGCTAGAATTTGAGCACGTAGTAGACACTCCCATTTGTCATGTCATCGGTAAGTATTTTTCGAAAAAATACCTTTTAAAGAAAAATGCATTTTTCGAAAAAATATATTTTAGAGAAAAATTAATTTTTCATGAGTCGCTGACACGTCCGTGGAGATGTGTAAAGTGTGATCCCGTGTAAATTTGTTGTGATTGTGCATGTTGTGTGCAGACGTGATCATAAGTAGCAGCTGTACCTCTCACACCTGTCACACTCTTCCACCTGTCTGCATGCTTCCATGTACCCATGTTTATTTCATATTTATATACCAGTATTGTTGTAACTTTGTATTATGCATTTTATTGCTGGAAGTCTTATCTTATTTTCTTCTCTGGTTTCAGAGCTGGACTCGCTGCGAGAAAAAATCACCAGTGTACAAAGGTATGTCCTTCCAGCTTTGCAATACATGGACTAGCTTTATTTTAGTGCCAGCTGCAGGATAGGGTCATGGCTGTGCTTAATTAGCTTGGTGCCTCTTTTGAAGATTCTGCCCTTGCCTTGTCACTCATAACCCTTTGCGTGTGAAAAAGGTTAATCAGATAAACCGAGCGGCGCCAGAGGAATGGCATGATAGGCAACAGTAACCTCCACCCTTCTCTTGCTGTGGTGCTTTCATGATAAACCGAGCGGCGCCAGAGGAATGGCATGATAGGCAACAGTAACCTCCACCCTTCTCTTGCTGTGGTGCTTTCATGATAAACCGAGCGGCGCCAGAGGAATGGCATGATAGGCAACAGTAACCTCCACCCTTCTCTTGCTGTGGTGCTTTCATGATAAACCGAGCGGCGCCAGAGGAATGGCATGATAGGCAACAGTAACCTCCACCCTTCTCTTGCTATGGTGCTTTCATGATAAACCGAGCGGCGCCAGAGGAATGGCATGATAGGCAACAGTAACCTCCACCCTTCTCTTGCTGTGGTGCTTTCATGGTGAATGAGTTGAGTTGTTCATCTCTGCGTCTTGTAAATTTGCTGTTTTTCCTCATCTGCAGCACACAACATACACTGAGCCAGCAAGTCTCGGAGCTGAGAATGGAGGACGAGAGAGCGAAGGAGAGACGGAAGGCATCCAGAGAGACCCAGCAACAACTGGGACAAGCGTACGACAAACTGCGGGTTCTGCACAGGTGAGTCAGCCACAAGATGTGCAGATGGAGACTTATTCCTTGACTAGCTTGTGCGGCTAAATAAAGTGACATTGGCAAAGTATCGAGGTTCTGCATGCTATCTTCTGTAGAGTTGCCTACCGGTACGAAAATCCTTACGGTATTTGAACAGTACTTGTATTTTACCAATATCTACTTTCGTATGTATACCTACAATCGCAGATATCACTGTTTCACACCACTCGGCCACACATGAGCACTCGCCCAGCCATACACATTACTGTCTCTCTGTGTGTCTAAAATACACATTTCTAAAACAAGGTAGTCAATGGTTAACTCTACTACAACAAAGCATTTGAGATTTCATTTGATGTATATAAACCTCTTCAGCCCTTTCCAAACTAAGTGTGTGCCGTTAACTACGCGTTGGAAACATCAACCCCATCTTAAGCTTGTTTCTTCAAAAACATTACCAATGACATTACTGATAGGAAACGTACACTAAGCTTACCCATAGATGCCCAACCCTTCCGATTTCATCGTATTTTCTTACGCCAAAATTAATTTCTTAAGATTTTCCGGCCATTGTCCGCTAAAAGTTACCAATTTCTCGCTGACTTTGCTGCTCTTATACCGCTGAGCCATCGCGTTTCCCTCGAGATAAATAATGAGCCAATCAGAAATGTCCTCTGATTAGCGCAACCAATCGGAATCTGAAATATACATGATCTAAAATAGTGTGATTTCAGTTCAGTTCAGTAGTTCTTGGGATTTCGCTGTTTTAGTGTGTAAAGATGTGTTTGACATCGCACACTATATGATGCAATGGCCTGTTTATCGGCCGGCCGTGTGTGTAAAGATGCGTTTGACATCGCACACTATATGATGCAATGGCCTGTTTATCGGCCGGCCGTGTGTGTGTAAAGATGTGTTTGACATCGCACACTATATGATGCAATGGCCTGTTTATCGGCCGACCGTACACACTTGAGCGACACAAGTCAGTCTGAATTTTTATGTCTAGTTCATGTGTGTTTCGAGGACGTTTTGCTTTGAATTGCTGGTACTTCTCATCGTTAGCGGACCAAACCGTGGAGATGAAAATTTAGTGTAGCGTTCTGCTGCACCTATCTCAATATCCGTTTAAGCCTATCCCCCGTATTGGCTGGGGATTAGGATTGATAGCTCTAGGGCTTTCCTGCTGACTTGTGTTCGTAGGTCGTTGGCTCACTTTTGGAAGGATGCTCGCATAGAGTTGTATCCTAGTGTTTGTGAGGTTCAACTTTTGTCGGACAATTTGTTTCTTCAAAAACATTACCGATGACATGACTACCAGGAGTGTCCACTCCTTGCTCAATTCTAGCCTAAGAACCCGTTGTGTAAACACAACCCGGGAGGCACTCGGGGAACCCCCAGAGGGACCGAGAGTTGTCTCCCGCTCCTACTCACCAGCCCTATTCACCTGTGAACTCCAGTCACGCTTCTTAGGCTCACGCGTTCAGACGTGTTGTCTCTAGCCTCTGGACTTAGAAGTTTTTCGACCGGGTCGGTCTGCTTTGCTTGCTTCGTCTTCGCCGGCCTGGGATTCTGCGCGTGCGACGTTGGTCGACTGCAGCTTCGGTCTTGTTCAAGGGTTCCCTCTCTGGCTTGCCGGTCGGGCTGCGGGTGTCATGGAGCTTTCTCCTTCTCGTACCTCTCCGACTGACAGGTAAGGTAGTTAGAGGGCCCTCGGCTGGTTGCCCGGGCGGGGCACAGGCACGAGCAGCTTGCTTTTTGCGTCTCTTCTCCCTCGGTTGGGGTTTTTGGACCTCTGTTTGGTGGCCTGAAGAATGCTGAAGAATGTTGGCGCCGGTTTTGGCGGGATTTCGCGCCATTACCAGATGCGAGCAGTGAGTCAAGTTACTGTATCTCGGCCACACCTAACGTTTTTCGGCTTTCGGTTTAGACACCCCTCGTTATGACGAAGGCTTGGATACTCACCTGTCCCGGCAGGGTTTGTTTTCCCTCCGCCGTAGTTTTAATTAAATGTTGATGGCAGGTGACCGTACGTTGGTTAATCGGGTGCATAACACCACAGTAGCTTGGGGGCCTAAAGCTTAACGGGGTGATTGGTGGACGCTTGCCGAGTGCCTTCATGTTTTGTGTGTTGCAGTGGCTTACTGATGACATGCACAAAATGCGGAGGCTTCCAGTGGCCGTCGGATAAACATGCAGTCTGTCTCCCCTGCGCTGGGTGTGCGTCCGACCATACGTGTGACGTCTGTGCTACATGGCCGGAACTGCGGTGGTCTAATCTCTGGAACTTTTATAGGAGAGAGCCTTCTACCCTCGCGGGTACCTTGAAGATTTCCGAGACGCCTTCCGCTGTGCCCCCGGCACCGGACGTGCGAGACCAACGGGATCCGACGCAGATAACGCCACTGAGTAATCAAGGGACTAGTGCACGGAGTGGGAGTTCGACCGTCAAGACCGCCTCCGTTCGAGAGCGCGCCCGTACACATTTGGTGGAAAGAACCCGCCTCTCCCAAGAGCCTGGTTTGGTGGGACGCTCGTGGCGTCCCTCCTCCACCGTCGTTCCCCACTCGTCTCTGAGGAAGCCGCCGGGATCCCGCTGGAGGTCCCCTGGCCGGCCAGTAACCCGCCTCTCCCAAGAGCCTGGTTCAGAGAGACATCATTGCACTCGTCCGGAGCCTCCTGGTTGGGAAGAACGTAGGTACAGGGGTTCTGCTCAACGTTTCCGCTCTCCTTCGCACGATCGTAGGAGGAACTTCTCGCCTCATCGCTCGTCGCACCGGGACTCACCTCGCCGCAGACGGTTTTCACCTTCTTCGCATCCCCCCTCTCTGTTGGACCCCCGCTCGTCCCGTCCCTCTTCCCAGCGACCGGCCACTTTCCCCCCTCCTCGTACTGACCGCTCCGTTCCATCTCGTCGCAGCCGTTCTCCTCGTCGGGATCCACCTTCGGCTCGCAGGAGGTCCTCTCCGCATCGTTCAGACTACCGCTCTCCACTGCGGAGGGAGTCTTCGTCCGCTGCGGTTCTCCGACGGGATTCCCGGCCTCGGAGCCCTCGTCGCCCTCTTCGGTCGCCGGTTTCCGGACAGCGGGACTTCGACACCCTCAGTTTGGCACCGGAGTATGCTTCGGACTGGTTACTTGGAGGTCTTAGCCGTTCTTCAGCTTCTCCCTCTTCGGCCTCCAGTGTGTCGGCTTCCGTCAGACAGGTCTCTTCTTCCCGGATGGACACGCGGCTGGCACTGGACGGAGCAGCCAAGCTGATCGCCGCCGCCTTACCGGAGGATGTTTGCCCAGCTTCACCTCCTGTGAAGAGGAAGATTTCCGCCTTCGTGGACGCGGATAGGACGGTTAAGAGGTTCAAGTCCCTCCCACAGCCGGCTAGTTTTTTGGATCTGCGGGACGCCTTCTCGTCTCACCTGCATGCGGAGACTCGGAACTCGGACTTCTTCGCGGACGGGAGATGGCCTTCCGCTCTGGACATCGCTTTTCAGCAGGACTGGTACGCCGGCCATTCGCAGTCGTTCCTCTGCCCGCTTCCTCCAGTGGATCCCGCCGCTCTGATGCAAGCCGGAGGGGCTTCTATGTTGAAACGGTCCTTCCCACGGGGACTGGATAGGACGGCGTCGCTGGTCCGGAACACGCTCGCCTGCTCCGGTTTCTTGGACTTGCTGACTCAGGCTTTCATCCGACGTCTCGAGGAAGCTTGGCAACCTGCTTTGTCTCCCCTCCTGGGAGACCTACTACTCATGGCGGAGGCTGGGAACCGCGCTGCTTATCACTCATCGGTCAACGCGATGGCGGCTGCGGCTAACTGCGACCTCATGCGACGAGACGCCGTCCTACAAGCTTGCAGTGGTATGCCGGTCGACCTGAGTACTCAGCTCCGTCGGGCCCCTCTGGGAGGGTCTCTGCTCTTCGGGGATACTTGGCAGACGGTGAAGGACTCCAACTCCGACCGTTGGCCTCGCAAGACTGTCAAGCAGCGCTTTCCTCCCGCCCGCACGGCCCTGGGGCGCTCCTTGCGGGCCCGGAAACGTGTCACCGCGGACCCGTCTGCCCCACCACGAGCTGCGCCGCGCCGTCGCCCGTCCTTCCGTCGCCCTGGCCCAGCTAACGCCCCTGCCCCCGCCTGGCCCCGTCCCGCCCGTCGCCCTGGGCGCGGGCGGGCCACCTGACTTGTCCCCTTTTCCGCCCCCGCCGACCGTCGTCGGGGCTCCAGTCGGCGGGAGGCTAGCACGATTCAGCGAGGAGTGGCGCTCGCTGTTTCGAGACGAGCCCTGGGTTTTGGACGTAGTCACCAGAGGATTACGGATCTCGTTCCGCTCTCCTCCGCCCTTGCGCTCCATTCCTCTTTGGACAGAGGTTCCGTCCGACGCCCTCAAGGCCGCCGCTCTGCGAGGAGAAGTCGCGGCTCTCCTTTCAAAGGAGGCCACAGAGATAGTGCAGCGTCCGGACTCGCCCGCCTTTTACAGCCGACTGTTTGTGGTCCCCAAACCCGGCGGCAAGTGGCGGCCAGTCATAGATCTGTCGGCGCTGAACGCCTTCATCGCGGCCCCTTCCTTTCGGATGGAGACGACCAGGGCTCTTCGTGCGGCGGTGCAACCCATGGACTACGCGGTCAGTTTAGACCTGTCCGACGCCTACCTACATGTCCCCATGCACGCTTCGGCCAGGAAGTACCTGCGCTTCGCGTTCGAAGGAGTGATTTACCAGTTTCGCGCCCTGCCGTTCGGTCTCAACCTCAGCCCCTGGGCCTTCACCCGCATCATGGATGCTGTAGTGGCCAAGGCGAGGCAGTCGTCGTCAAGTCCGACCTCGAATTATCTCGACGACCTTCTTTTGAGAAATCAGGAGGAGACCGCGCTGGCGGCGGACAGGGACGCTCTTTTACAGCTGCTTTACCGGTTGGGTTTCCTGGTCAACACCGGGAAGTCGGACTTCACTCCGGCGCGCCACTTCATCCATTTAGGCATGGAGTTTGTCACGGACCGCAACAGGGTACTTTTGCCAGAGAAACGGATTGTGAAGTTGTCCGCTCTCGCCGCGTTGATAGATCAGCAACAGGCAGCCCCCGCCAGGGTCTGGCTTCAGCTTCTGGGCCTGATCAACGCAGCGGCGGATCTTATCCCCCTCGGGCGTCTCTACTCCCGACCGCTACAACTTCATCTCCTACTGCTCTGGCGTCCCTCCTCGGGCGACTTGACCACGAACGTCCCCGTGTCCCCGTTGGTACGCCCCCACCTTTTACGGTGGACCGACAGAGCCTGGTTGGCTCTGGGGGTCCCCATTTCCTCCCCATCCCCGCACCTCTCCCTGTGTGTCGACGCGAGTCGGGCTGGTTGGGGAGCCCACCTGCTTCCTCAGTTCACCACGACGTCCGGCCTCTGGCCTCCGGAGTTCGCGGACAAACACAGCAACTGGTTGGAACTGCAAGCGGTGTGGCAGGCCATCATCGTTTGGGAAGAGCAGCTCAGACACCAGCATCTTCTCGTCCTTTCGGACAACTCGACAGTGATAGCGTATATACAGAAGCAGGGAGGAACTCATTCACCCGATCTATGCATGCTACTCTTCCGATTGATGCGATGGTGCGAGGACCGCGATCTGACTCTCAGCGCTCGCCATATTCCCGGTCGCCTGAACGTCTTAGCGGACTCCCTTTCTCGCCGAGGACAGCTCATTCACACGGAATGGACGCTACGCCAGGACATTTTCCGGATGATTTGCTCTCACTGGGAGACCCCTATGGTGGACCTGTTCGCCACGAGGTGGAATCACCAGCTTCCCCTCTTCGTTTCCCCAGTACCGGATCCCCTGGCTTGGGCGGTCGACGCCTTATCCATTCCCTGGGACGGACTCATAGCGTACGCCTTTCCCCCGACAGTCCTTGTCCCCAAAGTCCTAAAGCTGCGAGGAACCAATGCGATCCTGCTCCTGGTCGCCCCGTTCGCTTGGACTCGTTCCTGGTCCACCGACCTGATCAGCCTCGCCACGCACCCTCCGCTACTGCTCCCCACGCCCCGCACTATGCTCAAGCAGCCACGCCAGGCACTGTTCCACCCCTGTCCGGAACGCTTACTGCTACACGCCTGGAGGTTGTGCGGCAAGCCCTCTCAGCTAGAGGTTTCTCGGGTGCTGCAGTGGAAGCGATCGCTACAGCTCGCAAGCCCTCGACTAGACGTATCTATGAGGGGAAATGGAGGGTACTCTGTACCTGGTGCAGCGACCGTCGTCTCTCCCCCACCGAACTGACAAACCCCCAACTTGCGGACTTCTTCCTCTGGCTCTTCGAAGACCAAGGACTGGCCCCTTTTACCATTCGGGGATATCTCTCGATGATTGCCGACACCTACCGGCACCTCGGCCGCGCGGACCCCGGCGCGTGTAAGGACCTGGCAGATCTTATGTCACACTTCGGACTACAAAGGCCTGCCTCTCGCTCTCTTCTGCCCCGCTGGGATTTACCATGGGTTCTTACCTGGCTAAACTCACCACGTTTCGAACCACTACCGTTGGCCAGGCTTGCGGATGTGACGCGGAAGACCTGCTTCCTGCTGGCGCTTGCCACCGCGGCACGAGTAAGTGAGATACACGCTCTATCAGTCCGGCCTACATGCCTGCAATTTCGAGCTGACCACTCGGTCCAACTGGTGACCGACCCTGCCTTCATTGCCAAGACTAGGTCTCCACTGACGGCGCCACAGGTTATCACCTTACGACCGTTACGCGGGAAAGACTTCCCCAGTGAGACCAGGCAACAAGATCCTGTACGAGCCCTCAGAGTGTACTTGCGACGAACCAGAGCCGTCCGGAGGGGACGCTCTCGCCTCTTCCTTCCTTTAAAAACAGGAAGAAACGACATTACGGCACAGACAGTCTCTTCCTGGCTTCGCTGGGTGATTCGCTCAGCATATGTCGATCTCTCCCCTCAGGGAGCGAAGAGCCTAAAGATTCGGGCGCACGAAGTACGGGCCATGGCCACGAGCGTAGCCTTCGACAGGAACTGCGCTGTCAAGGACATCGTGGCTGCGGTGGGCTGGCGATCAGAATCGACTTTCGCCCGCTTCTATCTACGGGATCTGGCAGGGCAGCGAGACAACCTCGCCTTGGTGGGGGACGTCACGGCGGCACAACACTCCCTCCCGGCGCCACAGGCGCCGTAGGTAGGCACCTATTAGGGAGTGCAGAGTGTCGGAAGAGAGGAGGGGGCCATGAGCCTAGAGAAAACCATCTGGGGGTGCGGCACCCTCCTCCTGTTCGGCATTCTCCTGGTAGTCATGTCATCGGTAATGTTTTTGAAGAAACAAATTCATTTTTCTTTAAAAGGTATTTTTTCGAAAAATACTTACCGATGACATGACTCGAAGGACCCTCCCACCTGCCCCGCTTGCCGCTGGTGAGCCTAATTTCGTGACTGGAGTTCACAGGTGAATAGGGCTGGTGAGTAGGAGCGGGAGACAACTCTCGGTCCCTCTGGGGGTTCCCCGAGTGCCTCCCGGGTTGTGTTTACACAACGGGTTCTTAGGCTAGAATTGAGCAAGGAGTGGACACTCCTGGTAGTCATGTCATCGGTAAGTATTTTTCGAAAAAATACCTTTTAAAGAAAAATGAATTTTTCATCACGAATTACGCCATTTTTGTTACCCCTTACTTTCTCCTTCCCCTCCACTTTTGATTTTCTCCACTCTCCTTCTCCCCCTGTTTTCGGGGTGTCGTTTAGATACCCCTTTGATCACTTCAAAGAAGGTAGAAATTTGATGTGTGTCCTTTTTTACACACTGTGAGTAGGTATCAGAGGTTTTCTGTGGATTTGTTGAATTCAATCCGTTCACGTGTTTGTTTCTTCAAAAACATTACCGATGACATTACTGTCTGGAAGTGTCAACTACTTACCCAATTTTAGCCTAAGAACTTGTTGTGTTCCTACACAACCCGGGAGGCACTCGGGGAACCCTAACTAGGGCCGAGAGTAGCCTCCCGTCCCAGCCTATCCAGGCACTCACCACGTGGCCCAATCACAATCAGTCGTTTCTACTTAGCTGTACGTTTCAGACGTGTTTAGCCTATAGGTCCCGGACCGTTTTTAACGGTTATTCACTGGACTATTATTTTTGTGGATTCCTGTGTTCCTTCGGACTTATGTGTTTGGATTTGTGTGCCTGTACTTGGAAAAAGGGCCGGTCGCCTTGGACTACTGTGTTTCCTTTGGACTTTGTGCCCGATTACGGTTCCATTTGTATCGTGAGCACATGGACTTTGAGAGAGCTACGCGATATATCGTGGTTCATCGTAGGTGGCGGAGTTGTGTAGTGAATTGGCGACATGCAGAGCTGCCTAGTGCTACAAATCCACCGTAGCATCTACGGAAAAATAGCGATACTATGCTGCTACGGAAGAAAAAGAAAACTGCTACGAAATTTTTTTTTTTCTCACGGATTGTTGCTTCTCGGGTTCGTATGGAGCCGTTTTCCCGCTGGTAAGCACGCTTCCTCCACCAAATATCATCAACCGCGCATGCGCACTATTTACTTTGCAAGAATGGCTGCCTCAGACAGCACACTGGCGAAGAAAAACGAAGAAAAGTGAAAAGCGCCAGTCTTTGTTATCGGAGAAGTAAAGTACAAAAGATCAGCTGCCCAAGAATATCGAGCCCACTACGCGGACGAATGGCCATGTTTCACAAGTAGCAAACATGGTTGCGGCTGAGTGAAGTTTCGTGAAGGAGCCTTACGTGCTTGCCGTGGGTGTGTTATCGTACGGCGACCGCGTCTCAACATGTGACACTGGGCTTCGTGCTTGATGGGGGACTTTGTGTGTGTTGGATTTCCGGCGCTCCGCTCTGTGGTGGTTTCCTGGCTGTGTGAGGACTTTTTGCCTCGGACCCGGGACTTCTTCCCGCTGACGCGCTTGGTGGTTGGTTTGGAGGTTCTTATCCCCCGTCCCCGCGATTCACGAAAGGTAAGGTATCGGTCCCAACCCTCGGCTGGCCCCCGGACCGGGTGCCAACGTCGGCTTGAGGTTTTGTTTTCAGCGTACAGCGGTGGCACCGATCTTTCTCGTTTTTGTTGGCGGGACCGAGCAGGGCTTGGACCCGGTCGCCTATCATATCTGTTATGTTGCAGTGACCAAGTACTCACCTGCCCGCAGTGCGGCGACTTCAGTGGCCGAACAATACCAACTAGCTTTGCCTTCCCTGCGCTGCCTTCACTTCCGACCACGCCCGTGATGTCTGCATCGCAGCTATGGGGATTTACCGGCGCGAGCGCCCGACACCGGCGAATGACCGTTCGTCCTTGACCCGGAGCTGTACCCACTCAAGCCCGCTGACTCTTACGGAGAGACAGCTTTTGGGCAGGGTACCTGCCTTATGGAGGCAGGCCTACCGTAACGGACGAACCGCCGGACGCGGGAGCCCAGCGCGTGCCACAGAACTGCATCATCCGTGACTCGCCCGACAAAGCCCGCTGACTCTTACGGAGAGACAGCATTCGGGCAGAGCGTCTGCCTTACGGAGGCAGGCCTGCAGAAACGGATGATCCGCCGGACACTTGAGCTCAACTCTTCCCACAGAACTGTGTCATCTGTGCCTCCCGCCCAGACGAAGCCCGCTGACTCTTACGGAGAGATAGCTTTCGGGCAGAGTGCCGGCCTTATGGAGGCAGGCCTGCTGAGACGCGCTTCTTGCCGTCCATTGTCCTCTAACAGTTCTGAGGGGTCTCACCAGGACACGCCCGCGTACTCTTACGGAGAGTCGCTAAGTCGGCAGAGTGCCTGCCTTACGGAGACAGGCCAGCAGAGACCCATCCAAAGCCTACAGACAGTCTTGACACCTCCCGCGCAGCCAGCAGCTTCAGACACTTGTGCGTCCGGTGACGAATGGAGGAAGAATCGTGATGCACTTGCGACGGTCCGACTCGGCCTCCGACTCCCATCTCGTCCGCTCCCTTCACGTTCTTCGTTCCCGTGCCCTGCAGCATGTCTGACTTGGTACGTATCTCCTCGCAGGGGGGTGAGCACTAGTCACGATCGAGAAAGGACGCAAAATTCGGATCCTCTGACAAAAAAATGTACGTTTTTCCTAATTAAGCCATCATTAATCATCACGTGAGAGACAAAGACCAGAATGCCAGCGGGTGCTGAAGAACTACGTGCGAAAATCGGGATTTTTTGCCCGGTTTTAATGTGGATTTTGAAGAGAAAGGCAGACAAAGCAGCACGCCGTGTGAAGGGACTCACACTACACAGCAAAGCCATGCGTGTTGTTGTGCTACTTTTCTTCGTGTCGTTGCTCGAAAGATGCGGCGACGTAGAACCTAACCCTGGTCCGGACGACCAACTTGCGGCGTTTATGGACAGAATGGAGAAGAAAATTGAGGACCAGATGAAAGCGCAAGGGGACAACTTCGAGAGACTGACACAGATAATAGACACCAACCATGGACGTATTGAGGAGAAAATCTCACAGTTACACGGTGACATGAAAGATATGAGAGATAAGCTAGCGAGACACACAGCTGATATTGGAAAGTTGGCAGAATCAGATTCGGCAATAAACAAGCGCATCGATGAACTGGAGAATGAAATTGACAATCTAGAGTCATTTTCCCGCAGAAACAACTTAAAGTTCATCGGTATATGTGAGTCTACAAGGGAGGACTACACCGCCTGTGCTCAGAAAATAGTGGATGTACTTAACGAGCACTGCGGAACGCAGAGGACATGGTCTACCGACGACGTGGAGAGAGCCCACAGGGTGGGTCCCCGTAAGGAAAACGTCAAGCACCCCCACCCTCGGGCTCTCATCGTGCGCTTCAGCCGCTGGGGGGACAAGATGTCGGTGGTGCAGGACAAGCGCCTCAAGGCCAGCCTCAGGGACAGCGGCATCAAGATGGCAGCGGATCTGACCAGGCGACAGAGGGCAGCGATCGAGCAGGCGAAAAAGGCAGGAAAGTTCGCCTACTACAAGAATGGCCGCCTGCACACGGAAGATCGACGCACCCCCGCAGCCGAAGGGACGGGTCACCCCCCGGCGCCTGTACGCGACGACCTCCAGCATCTACAGCAGCGGGCATCGGGTGTTGACTGCAGCAACGGCGAGAGCGAGGGGGATACAGAGGATACGGGTCTCCGCCTACCACCGCCTTTACGCTCCCCTGTGAGGAATTCCTGTAAACACAGGGAAGCACCGAGGGATTCCCTGCCAGCTGTCCGGGATTCCTCACGCCAGACACGCGACGCGACATATGACGCGTCCACTTCACACAGCCAGCCGGCTAGAGCAGCAGGGGGTCCAGGCAGTCGTGACCAGCCGCGTGACAGGTGCCAGCCCCGTGTTACCGACATGTTCCAGCGAGCACCCTACGAGACCCGGTCTGGAACATCGGGGCGTGGTAGGGGTCGGGGTCATAGTCAGGGGAGTCCCACGGGGAGCGGCTAGCGGTGTGGCCCCGGCCCTGGCGATGCTGTCCGTCAGAAAACCGCCAGGTTCTTATGTTGGAATGTGGACGGTCTTGTGCAGAAGTTAAGTGAGTCAGATTTTGTCAACTTTATTACTTCTTTTGACTTTTCTTGCCTGATAGAAACATTCACCAGTTTGTCGTTTGATTTCTCCATCACCTTTTGTGACTTTATTGTTTTCCACGCCCCAGTCAACAAACTGTCGAAACTAGGTAGGGGATCCGGTGGAGTGGTTTTTCTTGTGAAGAAAAGTATAGCACGTTACGTGACCAGGATAGATACTAGTCTTGACAATACCATAGTGGTGAAAATAGCAGGAACTATAGTGGGGTTAATGCAAGATGTGATTTTAGTGTGTTCATATATACCTCCATCGTCATCACCTTACTACAAAGAGAAAACTGTAAACTGTAACATCCCGTTGCTCGAACAGTTGATTTTCGATATCCAGGAGAAGGAAAATAACTGTCACATTATAGTCTGTGGTGACTTAAATGCACGAACTGGGCTATGGCAAAACAAAACGGACGATGGCAATATTGATGGGTTGATAGGGATTGACCAGGTGGATGATAATTTTAGAAACTCTGATGATGTTGTAATTAACCATTTCGGACGACTATTAATAGAAATGTGTTCCTCTACATCACTGTGGGTGTTAAATGGGGACAGTGATACCAGTCCAGGTAAATTTACTTATGTATCTCCTCATGGTAACAGTGTGGTGGACTACTTTCTGTGTAGCTATGATATTGTGCCACAGTGTACAGTACAAATTGTACATAGAGTGGAATCGCCCCACATGCCTTTGGTACTGCAGATGTTATGCCATTGTCAAGCATCCGATGAGCCCGTTGAAAAGCAGTTTGTTTCTAAATATATCTGGAATCCGGAGTTGCAACAGGAATTCACGGATAGAGTGAATTCTGACGAGGGTCAGAAGATGCTTGATGAGGCTTATCATACCATTGATCTGTCTGCAGACATAGCCATTAAACATTTCACGGAGTATCTCTACTATTGTGCAGATTTTATGAAAAAACAGGTTTGTGTGGGCGGTTCCTCTCGCTGTACAGGCTCAGTGTGGTTCGACAATGACTGTCGTGACCTGAAAAGAGAAGCGAGGAAAGCGCTGCGTGTGTTCAGTAGGTCACGTTGTGATGAGGATAGACAGGCATACTGTGACAAGAGACGTGCGTATAAGGCCATGTTGGTAACTAAGAAAAGACACCACAACCAATCCACGTGCAGACGGCTACTGGACAATGCAAACAACAGTGCGGTGTTTTGGAAACACGTGCGAATCGCGAACAGAAGGAAACGAGAACAGCCCAAGATTAAAATAGAGACTTGGGAGACACATTTTCGCACTGTGCTCAGTGGTCAGTTACCGGACAGGGACGACCGGGAATTCCCGCTACCAACTTGCTCTGTTGATGGGCCGGCGGACTCGGGAACATGTAGGCACGTGCCCGAGTTGGACGGCCCAATAACAGAGCAAGAGGTCAGACACGCTATGTGCAAGCTGAAATCTGGGAAAGCGGCAGGCATTGATCAAGTGTTATCAGAGTACCTGAAACATGCAGGTGATACTATTGTGCCATTTTTGACGAAATACTTTAATCACCTGCTCGATAACCAGTACTTTCCTGTTGAGTGGAGTCGTTCCGTGATTGTTCCGATCTTTAAGAAGGGCGATACAAATAACCCAGCCAACTATAGAGGGGTGTCTCTGCTCAGTGTGATCAGTAAAGCTTTTACTTCCATTCTAAACAGTAGACTCTACAAGTGGGCAGAAAAAGAGGAAAAAATAAACGAAGAGCAAGCCGGGTTTAGGCAGGGATACTCAACTGTTGATCATATATTCACTTTGATATCTATTATACAAAGATCCCTTGCTCGAAATAAGAAACTATATGTGGCTTTCATCGATTACAAGCGTGCTTTTGACTCTGTAGACAGGGAAATGTTGTGGTCTGTTCTTACCCATGTACAGGTCTCTACAAAAATGGTTCAGATGCTGAAAGCCATGTATGCATCTGTTCAGGCGTGTGTATGAGCGGGCTTCCAATACTCGGATTTCTTCGACTGCCCCGCCGGGGTCAGGCAGGGTTGTTTAGCAAGCCCTGTAATTTTCTCTTTGTTAATTAATGAAGTTGCAAACTACGTAAATGAAAATGGTCGACACGGAGTACAACTACTGCCTGGTCTGAGAGAACTTTTTTCATTACTTTTTGCGGACGATGTAGCTTTATTGTCCACAAGCGCTGTGGGGCTGCAGAACCAGATAACTAACCTCAAGCGCTCTTCTGATAGACTTGGTTTAGATGTTAGTCTCGAGAAAACCAAGGTAATGGTTTTTAGAAAAGGCGGGCGACTGCCAGCGAAAGACAAATGGTATATTGGTGCAACCGAAATAGAAGTGGTTAACAGTTATAAATACCTTGGTTTCACACTGACCACAAAACTATCGTTTACTGTGGCCCTCTCCGACTATGCTGTAAAGGCGAAGGCGAAAGTTTCTCAGTTATTGAGGACTATGTGGAAACTTGGCAACCTTAACCCATGTATTTTCTTTAAGCTTTTTGATACCCAGGTGGCGCCGATGCTCCTATACTCGTCTGAAGTATGGGGGCTGAAGCAGTTCGAAACAATAGAAAAGGTGCACACTTTCGCCTGCAAGAGACTACTGAGTGTGGATGTCAGAACCCCAAATCAGACAGCTTATGGTGAAACGGGTAGGCATCCACTGCACATTAATAGCATAATAAGAGCTACAAAGTATTGGATGAAATTGATTAAAATGTCTGATACAAGACTTCCTAAGCAGGCGTACAAAATGCAGTTAAACTGTACCGTAGCAAGTTATTTTTGGGCGAAGCAAACTGAAAGCACCCTACACAAGTATGGCTTTGGCCACGTTTGGCAAAACGGTGGTGTGGGGGATGAAAGGGCTTTTTTGTTGTTGTACAGGCAAAGACTGAAAGAGTCATTTGTGATGTCATGGGAAACGAAGGTTCAGTCAAGCGACAGGTTTGCAACTTACAAGCAGTTCAAAACGGTATTCGAACCAGAAAGATATCTATCCCAAATTACGATAAAGAAATTCAGGGACAGCCTTATACGTTTCAGACTGGGAACAGTAGAACTGAATGTAAATAATAGGTATTCAAATACACATGTGAAGGACTGTCCATTTTGTATTGGGACTGTGGAGAATGAAGAACACTTCCTCTTGTATTGTAATAGATACTCAGCACTGAGGAATAAGTACTTGGCTAGCCTTTTGAATGACACTAAGAATGAGGACATAAGCATGTTGCTTGCAAACCTGGACTGTGACTCTACCAGAAAAGTTGCAATGTTCATATTCTATGCACTTAAATTACGCAATGAACAACTATCTGTGTAATAGGACATTATCTATGGGCCGATGGCCGCAAAACATCTGTTCAGTCTGCCCCATAGTGGGGTAGACCCCTTGATGCAGCGCGTCTGTGCGCGCTGCGGTGCGGCGTGTGTGTGTGTGTGTGTGTGTGTGTGTGTGTGTGTGTGTGTGTGTGTGTGTGTGTGTGTGTGTGTGTGTGCGTGCGTGTGCGTGTGTGTGTGTGTGTGTGTGTGTGATCATTATATTATGAGTACCAATTCCAAGAAGAATTTTTTTTTTATTCATATCTTGTCTGTTCCCTTTCTCGTGTTGTCATTGTTTTTTTCCAGTTATGTAATCTCACCCCAATTCGAATGGGTCGTTGACCTACCGAATAAAATGTTCTGAGTTCTGAGAGTTCTGAGTATCTCCTCGCAGGTTACGTCACCCACCACCTTCGCTGCTCTGGCGCTGTTCTAGGAGTTCGCCCATCAGGCTTCGCCATGCAGTCGCTTCCGTCATCGCAGTCGCTCCTCTTCTCAGCCCATGCCACCGGACTGTGTTATCCGTGACGCCCGCCGGACTAACGCCACTGCCTCTTACAGAGAGTCTGTTTACCAGCAGAGAACCCGCCTTACGGAGGCCGGCATGCAGAAACGCGCCTCGCGCAGTCTTTCGTCCACTGACAGTCCGGAGAGGTCTCGCCAGGAGAAGCCGCGTACTCTTACGGAGAGTCGATAGCTGGCAGAGTGCCTGCCTTAAGGAGGCAGGCCAGCGAAGACCCATGTCTACGTGTGCACGGACCACTGACAGTTGGGACTATTCCTGCTCGGCCAGCATCTCTAGACGCTCATGCGCGTCCAGCGACAAAAGGAGGAAGCACCCTGATGCTCTACGCGACGGCCTCCTCAGCCCGAGACACACCTTCTTTGTTGGGGCGTGGTTAGCGCGATCTTCTCCATCTGGACCCTTCGCCGGATTTCACACCCTTCACAGGATGAAGTGACTCAATGCTTAATCCTTGAGGATTCGGTTCCGGCCTGGCTTGGACAGCCTTCCCCCCCCCTCCCCACGCCTCACTCTGCTGTTCCGGATGATCCGGCGTCACCTAGGACCCCTTCTGCGTCGCGCTCAGGAACGCTTCTGGCAATCGACGAAGCAGCCCATTGGGTCGCGGCCGCTCGCCTGAGAACGCGTGTGCCCCGCTCAAGAGGCTGGTCTCCACCTCGTCGACTCGGATGTCAGTAGTAGAGGTTCAGGTCGCTGCCACAACCCCGGTTTTGAGGATCTGAGGGATTCCTTCTCCGCGCATCGCCAGGCCATTCCCAGGAATACTTCTTCTCGAATCGCATGCGGCCGACTGACCACAAGCAGCTCCTTCCGGCAATCCTGCTTTGCGGGCTCCTAGTTTTCAACTGTTCACTTCCCTTGTTGTACCCTGGCGGTAGCGCAGGTTGGTGTCAACACTCAGCTGAGAAGCACCCTCCCTTGCAGCTTGGATAGACGGCGTCGCTAGTGCGGATCGCCTTGGCCTGCGCAGGTTTCCTGAAGCCTTCTTCCATCGCGTCGTGGACGCCTGCAAGCTTACTTCGCCCCTCCTTGGTGACCTTCTCTCCCTAGCTGTCGCGGCCAACAGAGCAGCGTTTCACTCTTCGCTTGGCGGCCACCTTCTTCTGTGACCTGATGCGTCGAGATACTGGACTGCAAGCCTGTCCTCTTTGTTGGCTCGCTTTAGGGGCCCCGCCTTTGGCCTCTCCAATCCCGTTAGGACCCTGGATTCTCTACCTCCATCACCAAGGGACTCTCATTTCCTTGCATTCACACCGCCACTGAGATGTTTTCCCTTATGGACCGAGATTCTGTCGGACGAGAGTGACGCCATCGCACTGCGCGTAGAGGATGACTCGCTTCTGCAGAACATCGCCATGGAGTTACGATTTCGACTCCCCGACCTTTACAGCCTCCGAATTGTGGTTCCCAGGCCGGGTGGCTAGTAGCACCTTGTCATTGATCTCGCATTGATGAACAATTTCTCGTGGCTCCAACTTCTCCTTTGGATTCCACCAGGGTCACTCAGCTGTGCATCCTGTAGACTTCACGGTCAGCTTGGACATCTCCGAGGCGCATCTCCATGTCCCTAGGCACCCGACCTCCAGGAGGTATCACCTCTGCGCTTCGATGGTGTGTTCTACCAGTTTCGGACCATCCTCTCCAGGGTAAGTTTGTTGGAGTCTCGAATTCGGAAGCTGGCCTCCTTAGTCGCCCAGGTCGCTTAGGCGGGGTCAGTCCCCGCCAGGGTTTGCTTCAACTGCTGGTCTTGATGATCGCAGCGGTGGATCCTTCCCCTCGGTCGCCATTACTCCCGGTTGTTCCAGTACACACCTGCTACTGAGGTTCCTCTCGACGTCCGGCCCTTGGACTCCGGACCTAGCCGGCAGACACACCTACTGGCTAGAGAGCTGCCAGCAGTTGGGCGAGCCTTCATCGAGTAGGAAATGCTCCTTCGCCAACAGGAGCTACTTGTACTTCGGATACCCCGCAGTTTTTCTACAGTTACAGAAGATGCAATTGCGTTGCTGGTAGACCCGTTTACCTGGAACATGTATTGAAACTCCGACCTCCTCAGTTTCGCCACGGGCCTCTCCGCTTCGGCCACCTTGAGGACGATGCTCAAGCAACCACGTCGACCACTATTCCACCACCTGTGCCCTGAACACCTTCTCCATCACACCTGGGGATTCGGCGGAAAACCCTCATCACTGGAGGCTTCTCGAGTGCGACTGTGGAAGCTATCGTTAACCAATAGACCCTCGACCAGACGCGTTACGAGGGAAAGTGGCGTGTACTTCAGTCATAGTGTGCTATCCAACAACTCTCTCCACTGATCTGTCTATTCCACAGCTCGCTGATTTATTTCTCCTCCGAGACCAAGGCCTAGCCTCTTCACGATCTGAGGATACCTGTCCACTATGGCTTACCCGGTCACCTCGCCCAGACCCTGGCGAATGCAAAGATCTTGCAGATAAATGGGAATTTGACCTTCCGCGTCCAGTTCCCGCTCGCTGATTCCTCGCTGGGACCTACCCTGGGTCATGACGTGGCTTAATTCGGACAGGTTCGAACACCTTACCTGGCTCGCTTCGCTGATGTGACACGGAAGGCATGTTTCCTTTTTGCCCTAGCCACGGCGGCCAGAGTAAGCACACTACACGAGCTGTCGGTGCGATCTATCCGCCTCCAGTTCCAGGCAGATGGCTCTGTGCAATTGCTCACTGACCCTGCCTTCCTAGCCAAGACCAGGTCTCCCTTGATTGCATCACCGGTCATAACTATTTGACCGTCGAAACACGTGAATTTTCCTCAGGAGACCCGGCCACAAGATCCTGTGCGCGCCTTACGCATTTCCCTACGCAGATCCAAGCCCATCCGTCGCGGACGGTCACGCCTCTTTCTGCCTTTGGCCCCCGACAAAAATGACATAACAGCTCAGACGATATCTTCCTGGCTGCGTTGGGTCATACGGTCCTCCTACCAGGACCTTTCCAAGATGGTGCTAAGAGGCTCAAGATCCGTGCACATGAGGTTTGATCCATGGCCACGAGCGTCACCTTCGATCGCAACTGTGCTGTTCGAGACATCGTGGCCGCAGTGGGCTGGCGGGCAGAATCAACCTTCGCCCGCTTCTACCTCATGGATCTGTCGGGCCAGCGAGACAATCTCGCCCTGATGGGGGACATCGCCGCAGCGCAGCACTCCCTCCCGGCGCCAGAAGTGCCGTAGATACGCACTTAGCTAAAATTGTCGGGAGTTTGGCGACTGGGTGTGTGGCTCTGTCGTATGCCCTTTATGGCGGTAACTTGGGCGCGGCACCCTCCACCTATTTGCCATTCTTCCAGACAGTAATGTCATCGGTAATGTTTTTGAAGAAACAAATTAATTTTTCTTTAAAATATATTTTTTCGAAAAATACTTACCGATGACATTACTCGGAGGACCCTCCCACCTGCCCCGCTTGCCGCTGGTAAGCTAAGTATCACGACTGATTGTGATTGGGCCACGTGGTGAGTGCCTGGATAGGCTGGGATGGGAGGCTACTCTCGGCCCTAGTTAGGGTTCCCCGAGTGCCTCCCGGGTTGTGTAGGAACACAACAAGTTCTTAGGCTAAAATTGGGTAAGTAGTTGACACTTCCAGACAATAATGTCATCGGTAAGTATTTTTCGAAAAAATATATTTTAAAGAAAAATTATTTTTTAGGGGTGAACTCGTACGGTTCATTGTGTTTGCAGTCCCTGGTTTTGGGTGCCAACAGAGTCAACAGGGTACGGGTCGGGGGTAGGTTGTATATGCCCCGTTTTCACTCCTATCGCAAAATTCTGTGGATTTATCAAACTTTATAAGTTCGTTGGTTCTGAGGCGACTAGTATGGTTCATTCTGTTTTTAGTTGTGGTTTTGTGCTCTAGCCACGCAAAGATGGTCAGTGCCAGTGCTGTGACAAGAAAGTTCGTGTGTGCAGTCATGCACGCCGTGGCACCAAACTTTAACTTTGAATGACCTAGTTTTATGTTCACGCAAAATCTTCCTGTCAAATTTTATTTCTTCCTGTCAAATTTTGAAAATGGTAAGGTCAGGTAGTGAAAGGGGTTGGCATCTCTGCTTACCAATTTCAGCCAAAAATTCCGTTGTGTACCTGCCCCACCCGGGTCTGCCCTGGGGGATGTGGGTAGGGTTAACTACTTTTTAGTTCCCAGGGTCACCCTGGTCAGCCCCACAGGGTGGGTTTTCCTTTCTATTCTGGGGCATGTGTTTCTGTCTACCCTTGGGCCATTCACCTGTATTTGCCTTTTTTTAAACTCTCCCTACTGTCTGCGCTGCCTGTAGCTCTTGATATTGGATGTGTGTTGCTAAATGGTCTTAGCTTTATTTAGGCCCTACGTCGTAGGTTTATTTAACGTATTGGACCGGCTGGCGACATACATTCAGTATTCTGTTTAGTTGTGTCTTTTTGTGTTTTTTTTTTCACAAGCAGTGCCGGCACGTCCTGAGAAAGTCTTGTTGCTGTCGGGACATTAAGCAATGTACAATCAATCAATCAATCCTTTGTGTACCTACACAACAAGGGAGGCAACCCAAGGGCGCCGTAACCACATACTCTGAGTAGTCTCCCGTCCCACCCTATCCGGTCACACGCCCAGCGGTATCTCGCCAGTCTGTTCGCTTAGCTTACCGCGAACGGTTGTGTTCAAGCATACTGGACGTGTTAGCCTGTGTATGGTTGTAACTGGTCGTGCCTTGGAGTTCTGTGATTACCTTGGATAACCGTGCTTGCCTTGGATTACCTTCATTTCTAAGTGGACTTATGTGTGGGCGCTGGCTTCTGTCTGGATTTGTGGCGCTGGGGTGTCGCCACTGCACCCGTTGGATTCCTTACGGTCTTTGTGACAGGTTACTCACCGACCTTGTAGCCAGGGCAAGGTAAGGTCTCGGTTGTTGCCCTCGAACGGCGCTCGGTGCGCCGGGCGGTGGCACTGGCCGTGAGTTTGCTCTACGTCAGAGTCATGCTTCGTATTTGCGGGCGCTCGTTTTGCGTGGCCTTGGGGCGCCACGCCCGGTTGCCTCTCACGTTTACTTGTGTTGCAGTTACTGTGTACGCACCGTGACAGTTCCTCGCCGGCCACGTGGCCATGGCGAGGTAAGGTCTCGGTCGTTGCCCTCGACCAGCGCTAGGTGCGCCGGGACCATAGAGCGTATTTATGGGGAGAGGCTATCCGGCACTATCAGCGTGGAGACCGCCTGCCATCCACTAACCGCTGCCTCCGCACTGTGCTATGCTATAGCCTGTATATATTTACTGCTGCCTTTTAACACCTGGCAGAGATAAGGAATGGAATGCTAGGCGGGTGAACTGTATGGACTTGTACTTGGCGGGCATTTCCAAAATAATACACACATTATAAAATAACCCAGTGGTCTACTGAAAAGCGTTTGTGTTTCCTTACGGCACAACCACATAAAGATTATCTTACTTACATAAGTTTAGACAGGACTATGACTGTGCCATGCAGCATGCGGAAGATAAAAGTGTCTGAGTGAGAGAAGTGATAATTTGTGCGCCGGTGCTCTTGTTTGCGAGGCCTTATGGAGCCACAGCTGGTCTCCTCTCACCTTTGCCTATGTTGCCCCTCGGTGTTCACTCACTTCATAGACACCGTCGTTGCCAAGGCCAGGCAGACGTCCTTGGGCCTCATTTTGACCTACCTCGACGATCTGCTCCTGCGGAACCAGTCGGTGACCACCTTGGGGCAGGACAGAGATGCTACTCGATCTGCCCGGCTTCCTGGTCAACATGGGCGAGTCAGACCTCGCGCCCTCCCGCCGCTTCGTGCACCTAGATTTCAGACCGACCTCAACGAGGTGTGACTCCCGGAGCCTCGGATCCAGATGTTGGCGACCCTACCCCGGCAGGTGTCTCCAGAGGACACGCGCCTGAGTGTGGTTTCAGCTCCTGGGCCTGATGAGCGCGGCGGCGGACCTCCTACCCCTCGGCCAGCTCTACTCCCAACTGCTTCAGCTACACCTGCTTCTCCACTGGCGACCTTCCACTGACGTTCTGATGTTCTCCACGGCCTCCGGACCCTGCGGACTCATCAACTGGTTGGAGCTGGAAGCGGTTGGCGAGCCCTCATCGCGTGGGAGACACGCCTCCGGCGCCAAGAGCTCCTCGTCCTCTCCGACGACTCCACCATGGTCTCCTACATCCAGAAGCTGGCTGGGACGCGCTCCCCTCCCGCAGCATCTTCCTGTACCAGGCTCTCCGGTGGTGCGAAGTTCGTGGCATCTCTCCCCGAGCGCAACACATCCCTGGCCACCTGAATGTCCTAGCCGACTCCCTCTTGCGGCGTCGCCAGCTTCTCCACACCGAGGGGGCGCCCCATCCGGACATCTTTTGGATGACCTACGCAGAAGGGGAGACTCCTGTGATCAACCGCTTCGCGACGAGCTGCCCCTTGTCTCCCCCATCCCAGACCCTCTCGCCTGCGCAGTCGACGCGCTCTCCGTCTCCTGGGAGGGCTTCATCGTGTATGCTCTTCCACCCTCGGTGCTAGTCCCCAAGGTCCTGCTCAAGCTCAAGGGTTGCAACACGGTACTGTTACTGGTGCCTGTGGTGGCCCCGTTCTGCTGGACTGAGTCCTGGACCACCGGCCTCCTGAGCCTCGCAACGCCCCCCCCCCCCCCCCCCCCCCCCCCCGGCTCCCCACCCCGCGCACGATGCTCGAGCAACCACGACAGGTGCTATACCATCTGTGACCCGAGCGACTCACCCTCCACGCCTGGAGATGGTGCGGCGCGCCCTTGCCACTAGAGGCTTCTCAAGTGCAGTGGGGGAAGCTATCGCTGCGGCCTGCAGAGCTTTGACCCGACGAGTCTATGAGGGAATGTGGCAAGTCCTGCGGTCCTGGTGAGCAGACCAGTGCCTCTCCCCCATGGATCTGACTCCCGCAGCTGGACGATCCTTTCTCTGGCTCTTCACCGAGCAGCACTGGGCGCCGATCACCATCAGGAGCTACCTCGCCCTGATTGCTGACGCGTGCCGCCACTTGGGCTGCTGGTCCCTGATGCTCGCAAAGACCTCGCCGACCGTCTGGTCCGCTTCGACCTCCAGCGGCCTGCTCCCCGCTTGCTGACTCCGTGATGGGACCTCCCGGGGTGCTGATGTGGCTCAACTCGGACTGCTTCGAACCGCTCCCCTTGGCGCGGTTGGCCAATGTCACCCGGAAAACCTACTTCCTCCTGGCCCTCGCCTTGACTTCCAGGGTACGCGAACTGCACACGTTCTCGATGCGCCCCGCCTGCCTACAGTTCAGAATGGATGGCTTTGTGCAGCTACTGACTGACCCGTCCTTCCTGGCCATGTCTTGGTCCCCATTGACCGCGCCCCAGGTGATCACCATCCGGCCGCTGAGGGGTTACTCCTACCCCGGGAGACCAGACAGCAGGATCCGGTGAGGGCCTGACGGGGGGTACCTGCGCTGATCCTAACCTGTCTGGAGCGGACGTATCCACCTCTTGCTGCCTTGTCCCCAAGAGGACCAGGCACCTTGGCCAGACGATATCTTTCTGGCTCAGCTAGGTGACCCGGTCCGCCTACTAGGACCTCTCCCCAGACGGCGCTAAGAGGCTGAAGATCAGGGCGCATGAGGTTAGACCCACGGCCATGAGCGTCGCCTTTGCTCGCTCCTGCGCCATCAAAGACATGTGGCGGCCGTGGGCTGGCGGGCGGCATCTACCTTTGCCCAGTTCTACCTCAGGGACCTCTCGGGGCAGCGGAAGAACCTAGTCCTGGTGGGGCACATCACCGCGGCGCAACACTCCCTCCCGGCGCCTGAGGCGCCATGGATTAAGCTTAGCTGAAATTGTCGGGAGGTTGCTCCAGGGGAGGGCGGGTCTGGTTAACCCGTATACGGGGGATAAGGAAGTTCTGGGCGGCACCTGCCTCCTTTTTGCTATTTTTCCTATCAGTAATGTCATCGGTGATGTTTTTGAAGAAACAAATTAATTTTTCTCTACAATGTATTTTTTCGAAAAATACTTACCAATGACATTACTCGGAGGACCCTCCCACCTGCCCCGCTTGCCGCCTATGAGCTAAGCTTCAGACTGGCGAGATACCGCTGGGCGCATGACTGGGTAGGGTGGGACGGGAGGCTACTCGGGGTACGTGGTTATGGCGCCCTTGGGTCGCCTCCCTGGTTGTGTAGGTACACAACAGAATTTTGGGCTGAAATTAGTAAGCTAAGTGTACGTTTCCTATCAGTAATGTCATCGGTAAGTATTTTTCGAAAAAATACATTTTAGAGAAAAATTCATTTTTCCTTCAGAATAATGAACATGTTTATGAACACTGACTACCGGTATTCTGTGTTGTGGTTAGTAGATGACCAGCTGAACAAATTGTGCTGAACTATTTCTGGAAATGTATTTCTACTGTCTAAACATTCAGAATATACTCAATACTAATTGATGTAAACTATACTTTCTTGTTTGTGTCATTTTGTAAAATGTTTCAATAATAGGAGAGCATGTAAGGTAGGCATTCTTATGCCCAATCGTTTATCCTTTAATAAAAGTTTCATCTCTCTCTCCGTCTTTCTCACACAACACATACCATTTAAGCTTAGTGGATTCCTATGTACTAAACTGAACAAAAGCACACTTTAGAAAACAGCTTACAGAAGTTACCTTCAGCCCTGGATCCGCTACTTTCTTTTACTTCTTGCTTGGCTTTATTGCCAATAATAGCCTATTGCTCCGGTATAAGGTACCAGTGCCATGTCTTACCAGTGTTCACAGTTCTCTCAGTTACATGCCCAAGTTTGAAACACATGTCTGCATGTGCATATGTGTCTCACAGCCATGCCTTTGGCCTCCCAAACAAAACGTGATGTATGCAAACAAATGGAATGAACATCTGTTTGTTTTCTTATGTTCATTTTATGAAGGAAAAATACAGGTATAACTTTGCCCGACTCTATCCTTTGTGTTTCTTGCCATGTGATAATTCAGCCAAATCCATATTCAACTTAGCCTTGAAATCGTGTGTGGTCAGGATAAACTTGGTGTTTTCTTGCAGTGTGCTAAGCTGGCGACTGGGGAGAATGGAAGACAACAGAGTGGACTTCCGTATGCTGTGCGACTCCGTACAGCTGATCATCATGTTGCAGGGGAACGTTTCAGCTCAGCAAAAGATTCAGAGTCTATCAGCCTCCAGCCTCCTGCGAGGTATGTTCACGTAGTCAGGTACATCTGCAAGAGGAATAGACTCTCATGAGCTCTTGCAGTCACGTGGACTCAACAGAATCTGTGCCTATTGCGATAAGAGATGAGCCCCATTGATGGAGAGAAAAGATTAAGATTTCATCCCAGAGTCTGCACTATATAAGCTCACATGAATTTTCTGAGTATATTTTTGGAACTTTAGGAGCATTTGTGCCCAGATTGTGGCCACATGGAATGCAGACCATGATTTATAAAACTTACGGTTCACAATTCCATGTGTATTCTAGAAGGAATACTTCTGTTGGGTTCGTTTTTTTATGAACTACATGTAAAATCATGGCTCCTGAAGCCAAAAGGCTGTACACTTGAAATTTAGTAGTTTAATTGAATAGTGTGTTATCATCAATGAATTTGTGCACTTGGTTGAGCATCAGTAGCTTTATGCTGTCTTGGTTGGTGTTTAACGTCGGTGTACATTTTTGTAGAACTTGTTTGGCTTCATGATCGCACATGTGTATAATGGAACACTTCTGTTGGGTTGTTTTTTCAGTGTAAATGAAGCAATAACTCCCAAAATGTAAAGGCTATGCATTTGCAATTCAGCACAAAATTTTGTTCATCCGATAGGGCCTTCGAGAACTATTGAATTGAATTGATCTAGGGAGAAAGTTTGATTTTTGGCTCACATACTATTTACGACTTCAAACCTAAACTTGATACAAAGATACCTGATGGTAAGACCTTTCTATATGTACTAATTTGGTTGATCCTCGGAAAGGTCAAGGGTAACAAAAGCTCATGAAATAGGTGAAAAATAGCCATATTTTGACAAAATATGTTTTTTAAACAAATACTATTCACATCTTCAAACCCAAACTTGGTACAGAGATACCTGATGGTAAGACCTATCTAAGCATACTAATTTGGATGACCCCTCAGAAAGGTCAAGGGTCACAAGGGCTCAGGAAATGGGTCCAAAATAGCCATATTTTGACAAAAGATGTTTTTTCTAAAATACTATTCACAACTTTAAACCCAAACTTGCTACAGATATACCTGATGGGAAGACCTTTCTATGCACACTAATTTGGTTGATCCCTTGGAAAGGTCAAGGGTCACAAGAGCTCAGAAAATAGGTCTACAATAGCCATATTTTGACAAAAGATGTTTTTTTTTCTCAAATACTATTCACAACTTCAAACCCAAATTTGGTACAGAGATACCTGATGGTAAGACTTATCTTTGCTTACTAATTTGAATGACCCCTTGAAAAGGTCAAGGGTCACCAGAGGCAGGCAAATGTGTGTAAAATGCTGATTTTTTGATAAAATTGTAGGTATTCCCAAATTTTTGCTAATTTTTCAATCAAATTTGGTACAAAGATGGCTGATGATAAGACCTTCCTATGCATACTAATTTAGTTGACTCATCACAAAGGTCAAGGGTCATGGGGGGGTTGACAGATGTGTGAAAAATGCTTACATTTTCAGAAAACATGGATTTTGCTGCTGCAGAAGCCAGCCCTTGTCACAAAGGTCACACATGTAAATCGGTCATACACGTGAGCCATAATGGCTTTGCCTTTCTTGTTATATATATCCCCGTTATGAGATATATATCACTGGAAAAGTTGAAAAGGTACAAGGCAGGCCAACGAACTCATCCGGTGCCTGTTCCAAAGGAAACTAAATATAAAATTTCAAGTGGATATGTAACAAACTAGTCTCAAATGTGGGTCAGCTGAAAGTGGCCATTTCTCTGCAGTAAGCACTTTAATTCAGTATCATCAGAGGCTGTCTCCTCGTTCAGATTTAGGCAGCATCGCAGAGTTTCAAGTTTGTAAGTAAACGAACACTGAAGACACTGATGGATATATATACGTACGTGTATGTATACACACTTGCACAAGATGCTTTGTGCCAAAAGTATGTTGTGCATTCAAGGTTAGCATAACTGGACATGGTATCATTTTTATCTTGTTATTTCATTGTCAGTCATAGTCCACCAGTAACATCATGGGCATGCTGTCGAATTCGCTCCAACAGTAGACTAGTACAGTACAGTAGTCTAAAAAGTGTAACTTTTGTGTGTCATAATCAAGATCTTTAGCTAAATAATGTTGCACCGTTCAGTACACACCAACATGGAAATATACTTTTGCGTTTTGCAGAGGGCTCTCAACCATGGGCAGAGCTAGCTACAGGCCTAGTGGTGGACGGATTGACCATGGCCTCTAACCGTCTTCTTTCCTCATTTCCCTGTCGCGCTCAGCTTCCACAGGTTGGTGTCCTTTAGATGATTTTTTTTGACACTGTAAAAGGACGTCTATGATTTGAAGTTCTGCGACTTTCAGGGCTGCCAAGTGCTACGATTTAGGCGTAGCATGCTACAACTTAGACATACTTGCTACGATCGGCCCTGAAAACTACGATTAAAAAAAAAGAAGGTTGCCAGCCTTGCCAGTCCACTGACTGAACTAAAAATAACTTTTGACCTAGAATCGTGTCTAGCAAATGACCAATCGCGTTGTGTTTCGACAACAGAACCATTGCTGGTTATGAAAAACAGCAACAGCAACAGCACCTGCTATGACTCTACCTTCAGTGACACTCTCTTGAATAAGTGCAAGAAAGCCACAGTAATTGCTGAGCATTCTGTGACCACATCCTAGACTCTAAGAATTATGTTTCCATTACAGACCTGTTTACTCTATGGTTTGATAGCTATGGACAGATCGACCTTGGTTGTTCAAGGGTGGTGCCAGAATAGCTTGGCACCCATGGGCGCCAAGATATTCTGGAACCACCCTTGAACTAGAGAGGGCTATACACTTTTCAACTTATGTTTTAAAGTATACATCAGACTCTTGCTTATAATATCAAACTCTTGCTTATACGCCTATGTTAATACTGTATGAATAAATATTGATTTTCTCGCTCTTTGCAGTGTCTGTGTGTGTACTACTCCTTTTCTTTGAATGCTACTCCAAATAGGTCTGGATGCTACTCTTTGACATGTGGTGGGTTGGCAGGTCTGGACTTTACTCAGTTGTCTTTACAGAACTTCAACTCATAGATTTTTGCCATACTCCTTTTCTTTAAATGCTACTCCAAATAGGTCTGGATGCTACTCTTTGACATGTGGTGGGTTGGCAGGTCTGGACTTTACTCAGTTGTCTTTACAGAACTTCAACTCATAGATTTTTGCCATACTCCTTTTCTTTAAATGCTACTCCAAATAGGTCTGGATGCTACTCTTTGACATGTGGTGGGTTGGCAGGTCTGGACTTTACTCAGTTGTCTTTACAGAACTTCAACTCATAGATTTTTGCCAATGTCCAAATCATAAATTTATCAGTGTTAAAAACAGTGTTGCTTGAACCGACTGAATGTTTACCTGCTACAGTTGTTGGAGGAGGTCTCAAGACTGGTGGAAGATGCCAGATCGCTGGGTCAGGAGCTCAAGTTTGCTTCTCTCAAATATCTGCTCACCATATCTTGTAACAAGTAGGTTTTCTTTGCATCTTTTTGTTACAACATTTTTTTTACATGCGTCTTCTTTTCTTTTTTTTTTAGAGTGGGAGGGAGGGTGGGGGATCATTTTCAGATTCTTTTTTTTTTTTTTTTTACCAGTGGTAGTAATATTGATTCCATATTGCTTATAATCCACGGAAGTTTACCTCTCCACTTCCCTCTTGTTCCAAACCAGTAAAGATGTAAATTGCTTGAAAGACAATAGTCCTTTCAATAGTAGTCATACTGGTACGCACTCAAGACATTTATTTTATGGTTTCCTTGTCTTCAGAGTGGTTGCGGAGCTGTTCAGCGTGTCTAGACTGCGCAAGGTGTGTCTCAGTGTCCACATCCCAACAAACCACTACCCACTACAGGCTCTAAACTGGCACATTCAGGTCATCATGGGAGATGTCAGGTAAGACTCGTACACAATAATCCTCTCCTGCGTGCAGCCATCGGTACTGGAAACAGTACCGGTGGTTGCACAAGGAAGGCGTGCAGTGACTCGCCACTTTGAGAGGTGTTTGTCAAAACCGTACCAGCTGTGGGAGTTGGATTGACAATGATAGTTCAAAGGTATTGCCCGATTACCGTGGCACCTTCCAAAGTGCCAAGCTAATCTCATTTTAGACCTACAGTGGAATTATAATGGCCGATCTACAGTATCTAAATAATTATGTACTAGGCCTTTTTTCTTTTTTATATTCATGCTGAATAAGCACGCATTTTATAGTAACTATTCATTTAGCCCCAAGACCCTACCGCAGGAGATGGATGGACTGTGATAATTCAAGGGTAGTGCCAGATGTAGCTTGGCGTTGGCGCCTGAAGGTACCAAGCTAAATCTGGCACTACCCTTGAATTATCATAGTCCATAAATCTCCTGTAATTGGTACATAGTTGTCAGGTGAGAACTGGGAAATGGCGCCTTGGGGTTAATCTAGTGTAGTTTTTGTCCTTTGTTGAGAATTCCATGCCTGCAGTGTCAATTTGTGCTGGGCTGTGTTTGTGTTATAACCATAGGCCTCGAGGGCCCCCCCCCCCCCCCCCCCCCCCCTCACTGTCCAGCACACAAGTGTTGACCTTTTCTGTTTGCAGTGAGACGCAAGTCCATGAGGTCATTTCACAAGTTGAAAAAGGCAGCGGTCACATCACTCGTGTGTTGAATGCAGTTCACAATCTCATTATCTCGTGAAGCTTTTTGTCTACGAAATTTTGACGTTCGTCTTCCATCCGAGACCTACCTGTTTCATTGTTGATATGCTGTTGTACAAAATGTGCATAAAATGTTATTTGTAAACAGTGTACATGCCACATTAGATTTTTAACAAGTGAAGTCAACTGCCATGTTAAAAAAAATTATTTTAAAAAAACATGTTTAAGTCGAACAACTTAAGTTTTGACTTCTCAAGTTGGATCTTAATTTGGTTTGAATGAATGAATTCAGTTAAGTTGGAAAACAGGTAAGTTGATCAAAAATATTTCAGCCTGATCAAATTTGACTGTAGTTTTAGTACAGTGTAATTGGTTCCAAACATGTCGTGTCTTTTACTCATTGCTACAATTACTTGTAATTGGCATCATTAGTTTTTTAGTTACATAAATATTTATCTTGTATGTGCAAACGAGTTGTCACAAATATATCTTGTTAGTTGTATATAACTTTTTTTTAACGGTTTATCCTTTCAGTTAAGTAAACGACAGGTATTTGTATGCTGGTCTATGAATTTGGACCTTACAACTGTGAGACATAAGGTTGACATTCACAGACCAACAACTTTGTAGTAGATTTATACATGTACTATTTTTCACGATTCTCTGGAATATTCGTGAGGTGAACAGTAAAAGAAGACAATTCCAGATGACAACGTTGAAAGAATGTTGTAGGTTGCAATGACCCAAATAATGGGGTGAATATCTCAAGAAGCCTTGCTTTCATTGTACCACCATGTAGTGACGTTCATGGGCTAAACACGTGACGCCACATTCGTGTACAAACTATATTACAGAGAGAAAAATAAACACTTCTTTTTAAACTTCCCTTTGTGATTTTTTTTTTTGTGCTCACATGCTAGTATTTAATGGGCCAGTGGTCGACTGTTGTCAACTTAAATGCTGGCATTTTCTGAGACTATTCCAGCCACAGACTTCAGACTTGGCCCAAGGATACTTTGCGGCAAGAAATTTCTAAAAGTACATATTATTTCAGAGACCTACCTCAAATGTCAAGGTCACAGGGGATCAAAACATTGGTAAAAAAAAAATAGCCATATTTTGACAAAATGTTTTTTCTCAAATACTATTCTCAACTAGAAACCCAAACTTGCTACAAAGATGGCAAGGCCTTTCTATGCACACTTATTTGGGCAAATACTATTCTCAACTAGAAACCCAAACTTGCTACAAAGATGGCAAGGCCTTTCTATGCACACTTATTTGGGCAAATACTATTCTCAACTAGAAACCCAAACTTGCTACAAAGATGGCAAGGCCTTTCTATGCACACTTATTTGGATAACCCCTTGGAAAGGTCGAGGGTCACAAAAGATCAGGGAATAGGTTTTTTTTTTTTTTTTTAGCCACAAAACTTTTTCGCAAATACTATTCACAACTTAAAACCCAAAAGACATATTACATCACAATGCAAGCTTTCAATCAGTGTTGTTTCCATTTACACAAATATGTTGTCATCAGAGTGAAATTTAAGACAGCTCAAGGATAATGCCTAACAAGCTCAGTACTATGCTTAACCCATCACAGAATCTGCACACAGCTCTGAGCCATAGACTTTAACCTTGTACATGCAGCCACCAAAACTTTTAACCCTTTGGCATTTGGCTGTTTTGTCATGATTCCTGCAGGAATCATTGCAACAAAAGCACAGCTGAATGTGAAAGTGTACACAGTTAAGTAAAGCGATCTGCTCCAAGCAATAAAAAGTTAATCAGCGAGGTGTGCCCGTTCGCGGTGTTTAATACCAGTATTTGCTTAGTATTTAGCATAAAAATCATATTTTAGAGTTTACGGTGTGTGTGTGTTATTTTAGTCTTAGTAACGGACATCAAGACAAATTCCAAAGTTTTTATTGTTTTGTTTTTTACATGGAAACATATGGCAATAAACTATCTTATCTTAAATAATTTACAGTGTCTCCTTTATTAATATTCTTAAGTATGTCTGACAAAAATGAACACATTCAGACTGACCACAACACCGGTCAGCCTCAGTATATCGCAATGCCTGGGAGCCATAGTCGGACAACGTTAATCGCGATCACAATGTAGTGAAGTAAAAATGGGTAAGCAAGAGGTCCTTAGGCCCACGTCAGTTTTAGCTGGCTGTGTGTGGGACAGATACGGCCGACATTGGTCCAGAGGTGCCTACCCCTCTTAGACCATTTTGTGTAATGGGCTGCTTAAAAATGTGTATTTTGTGTAATCATTTCAGCGCAACACGCAACGAAAAAATACACCGCAGCAAACAAATTAAAAATAAAACATTTATCCATACTATTAGTTATTTTATTCACACAATATCAGGTATCGCTGTAGCAAGTTTGGGTTTGAAGTTGTGAGTAGTATTTGCGAAATTTTTATTTTTTGGGGGGTAAAAATATGGTCATTTTAGACATATTTCTTGAGCTCCTGTGACCCCTTGACTTTTCCGAGGGATCAACGAAATATAAAGGTGTTCATATAAAGGTCTTTTCATCAGGTATCTTTGTACCAAGTTTGGGTTTGAAGTTGTGAATAGTATTTGAGAACATGTCCCAAAATAGCTATTTTTGATATATTTCCTGATCCTCTGTGACCTTGACCTTTGTGAGAAACTGTCACTAAAACTGGCATGTTTAGAAAGGTCTTGCCACAAAGTATCCTTGGGCCAAGTTTGAAGACTGTAACTTCAATAGTCTCTGAGAAAATGCCAAAGTTAAAGTCTCAGAACATATTCACTTTTACTTCGCATGTGAGCCAAAAATGTCTTTCGTGCATGACAGGTAGCTGTTACTTAACATGCATCAGTAAAAAGGGCATCTGTTACTGTGACACATTAGTGTCCATGCATTTCCAGTATGCCGATACACTGTAAGTCTCCTACCGGGTCACCGCAGATGTCAATGTTTACACCTGCCACTGTACGGTATATCCACAGTCTAGACAGCATGTAATAAGTGGCATTGAACGATGTTGTGTCTCATACACAATCGGATGTTAGTATCAGTGTTGTAAAGACAAGATGATGCACGTACTACACGTGTGACCCAATGTGTGTCGGTGTCCACAGAGTCACCTACAGGTGCACCAAGGTGTAGCATCAGAGGAACGGAATATCAATTATCAGAATCAAGCTGTATGTCACGGTCATTGCCGTTGTCAGTGCTTCAACCGTCGATCGCTCCAGCTGACACTGCCAACACGTGGTCAGTTATGCTGCCACGCGGTAGGTGGGCACACGTGTCCCAATACATCAAAGCTATCTGCTTTTGAAACCATGTCTCCAAACACAAAATATTATCACTCCGAATATCTACACATTCACTAGCCATTTCGACCGTAATGCGTATGCTAGCACCGCAAAGCTGACTGCATACCACGTACAAAAGTACGCACGCACTGTCAGGACCCTGTAATGTAAACATGTGTCAGTGCGACGGGCGAGGTCACCACTGACACGCGCGGCGAGGCTCGCGTATCACCGGGTGCGCGATATAAAACACCGGACACCGCTAGCGGTTTTCTGGGCTGCACGGTATACGAGACCGCCAACCAGTACAGCGGTTTGCCGAGCCGAAAGGGTTAACGAAAAAGTGCTTTATGTCAGCTTTGGGATGTACTACTGCCTTGTCCTTATGCCCAGCGGATTCCAAATGTCTTTGAATATCATGCTTTTGTACGCACCACTGTGAGCAACACCAAAGTCCTTTCTGCACATGTTGCATGTATTTGTAGCAGAGGAGCCCCCTGCTATCGCTAGTTACTTACTACCCGCGAGTCAGAGTTCAGTGTTTCAGTGCACGCTTGGCGCGCTGTGTGCGAGTATTCTTGCTGCCTTGGCTAGTCAGTGTCTAGCGGACTACACGCCAAAGCTCAGTGACATAGTCTCTGGTTCCAGAGGCTGGGGAGCCTACATAAAGCGGCCGATCTTCAGTCCACAATTAGCCCCCCCACCCCCAGCCCCCTGCCACGTAAATTGCGTATTTTGGAGGAGCTAGTCGTATTCGCGTAACTTGAGCCAAAAATGCGTAAAATTACGAGCCAGCGCGTAAGGTAGGCACCTCTGTTGGTCCCTGGGACCTCCTTCTCGCCATGCCATTCACATGGGAGCCTAAGACCTAGATGCCTTGAATCCACTACCACATTATACTCAATACTAGGCTGACCTTTACACATCATTGTGTCCTCACACAAACCTGGTAGCTATGGACAAAATCTTTGTAAAATCTCCCTCTTTGCTCCGCAAAGCAGAGGGAATTGGCACAGTGATTCGGGTCCCCACTGGCGTCCCATTGTCTTCTATCAACACCACGTTATTACTGTCAAACTTTGGCACATTTGGCTTCTGTTTCTGCTTGCATCCCACCACGTACGCCCGCTTTTTCTGGCCCTTGATAGCCAGGAGGACCTTGTCACCGAGGTGGGCCACCTCTTGTTTGTTGTAGACATGGATGATGCGAGCGGGCTTTCCAGCCACTGTGGCAGCGCGGCCAAGTGCACTGTTGTCCACCACACGAACACGGGCCAGCTTGCGCAGTTCTTGCAGGCAGTTTGTTGTGCTGCAGGGAAAGATTAATATTGTGGTCACGCTGGCATGCATAAATATCAAGGTTCAAAATCATATATATGCTACATAGGTTATTTAACTCATTCTACCCCAGACACACGACAGGAAGATAAGGATCGACCAATATAGTTCAAGGGTGGTGCCAGAATAGCTTGGCGCCTATAGGCGCCAAGCTATTCTGGCATCACCCTTGAACTATCATGGTCGATCTATGTCCTGCACTGCAATGCACTCTTGAGAGGACAACGGCAAAATTTTAGGATTTCGGTGTTGGGGTAGAATGGGTTAACTGTATATGAATACCTTTATTGTCCCAAGATGGGAAATTTGTTTGCAGCAGAACTTTTGTAAAATAGTTGTAAAAAAATGTATATCATGTGTGTGTTTTAAACTAAGCTTCATTACTGTCAACACATTAAAACAAGGCACCTATATATAGTGAATTCCTTACAAGGTCAGAGGTCCCAATCACACTTTCATAACAAACTTTATAATATATATAATATATTACAAGAATATGTTTGGGTCCTGTTGCAGTTTGTATAATTCGCTGTAACAAAAAGTGGAATGCGCTACTGCCAATAATTATATGCACAATACCTGAAGTAGCGATGTGTCACTGATTGAGAAAGTGGAAGGGTTCTACACAATAGCACTGACATTGTGTGAGAATGCTGCCTGCAAACAATACATACATAATATAAAAATACTTTTTTTAATGAGTTATTGTGTGTGGTTATTCTGTAACTTGGGTACATTTCCTCTGATGAGCTAGAATGGTTGGAGATTGTTCTTCATTCTATCAAGTCAAAATCTCGTATAGACTTAGATTATAGGACCTGTCTTCCTACGTGTGTACAGTATACATTTTCTCTTCAATTGTGCAAACTGAAAATCACACCCCCTCTCTTTAAAATGAGAGGGCCAGTAGGTTATTGGAAAATAAGCAGCATGCATATTGTGCGTATCCTGACAGTCTTGAAATGTTGAAGTTGATTTGCAAACACAATTAATGCAGGAAAACAAAACTTTCACACTGGAAGACAAATTAACTCATTTGAAGCTGCTGCACATGGACACGCCGCTTATAACTAAGTGCTGCACATCTCAAATGTGTTAAAGATGGGCTGGCCAAAGTATCACAGAAAGAACGAAGTATTGACCATTTGACATCAGAGTGCGTAACATTTTTTTCTCAGCAAAGAAACACTTTTCGAACAAATATCGTCTACTATTTACGTCATGTCACTACTGCTGCCAAGGTGTTTGGGAGCACCGGTCGCTCATAATTTTCAAAATAAAAATGTAGATATGACCCTACAAAAGACTATGTTTTTACCTAAAAGAAAGGTTACAAGATTTAAACAACACCTTCACTGCCAGAAGAGAAGAAAGAAAGACCGCCTTCAGCTTTTGCACAATCGTCTGCAGGCACAAAACTGCAGCTTTACAAGGACGCGGCCATGTTGGTGATCAAACCAAGGGAACGCACTCCGCCAAACAATCATGAGCCGGTGCACGTTTTACGGGGCAGAGAACCGTGGCAGCCACCCGAGTCCTTCTACATAAGCTAAAATAACCACATCTGAACATTATTGTAACCGGCTGATGCGGTCCCTCCAGCTGAGACGCTATGATGTGTTTTTTTTTATACCTTTACCCTCTGGCCACCAAAGTCTCTAAGCCTTTGTGCTACCCACGCTTAGCCAGGGGCCGCAACCCAGCAACGAAGTCAGTCAGCTAGTCATTTTGTAGTACTCTAAAAGTTGTGTTAGTGAGTCCGTGTTCTAGCCTCTATAACTTTTTAACGGCTTTACCAATCGAGAATCCGTAACTCACATCAGTTTCCTCATGCAACTCCCCTTCTACTCATATGCTCGGTGTTTAGTGATTTTAGGATCACCATAGTTCAATTAGCGATTTACTTACTTTTACAAATTTCAATGAGCCCTCTTAGCCCACCTTAAAATTTAATAATAAATTCCTAGGACTTCCCTCTAAAATATAGTTTATGGTAGTTTGTAGCTATTTACCTTTCCTGTCTTTTGCTTCAAACCCGAAGCCTTTGTGATAAGTAATTATTGAGTTATGGCTCTTTTTGTAGTACCTCGGAAGCACAGATTCACCCATTTTCCGGTCTGTCTGGTACCATTTTGTGTTCCGCGCCGTGTGGCTTTCTTTGCGGTTCGCTCACAGAGTATTTAAGCCGGTCAGTGCCAGAGCGGGAAGTCTTTGTCCTAAGAGTTGCCCCACTGACAGTATAGCTACCACCGCTCTGAGCCATCACTGAGCTTATCTTCAACCGCATCTCCACTGGGATATCCGTGCTGTTTGTTTTAACGACAAATAAAAGTACGTCAACGCGACCTCTGCTTCGACTTCGTATATATTCCCCAACCTATTCACCCACAAACACCCGGGCACACAAGTCCACATCTGGCGCTGCGAGCAGGATCGGGGTAAAGAAGTCTAAAACAGCACGGAGAGGGCAACGAACACAACATCAATATGGAGAATGATGGAAACCAACAAGATACAGTCTCTCAGCAGGCTGTTGACCACCAAGCCGGCCAGGGACATGTCCTAATAAATGCTGTGGCAGGCCAGACAGCACGTATTGTCGTGCAATCTGCACAAGCAATAAGACTCCCCAAATTTTCCGCGGTACAAGGAACTTGCCCATAGACAGAGTTCGAAGAGGAAGTCAGACGGAGTCTTGAGGATGGACAAACCTCACCACAGGCGGCAGTACGGCTGGTACTATCTTCGCTGGATGGCCCAGCCAAACGGGAGGTTTTATCCAGGCCAGCTGAGCACAGACAGACGGTGGAGGACATTTTGAGGGTCCTCGACCATCGTTTTGGTGATAAAAGGACACATAGCGAGCTTATGGCTGCCTTCTACGCCTGTAGGATGAGTGCTGGGGAAGACATCCTGGCCTACTCGCACACCCTGGCTGGATTGGGTGCGAGAATTAATGCACTGACACCCAACTCCCTGTCGGACACCATGCTAAGGGACCGGCTAGTCAGCGGGGCACACCTTCAACTAAACGGTGCCCTGCGGCTGTTCCTGCAAATCAGGCCAACCAGCACATTCCAGGACATGGTGGACGAAGCGCTGCGGTGGACTCGCGAGGACAGCGAGCGGTGCGTCAGCGTTCAAATGCACACTGCTGAGTCCAGCGCTGAGATCGAGGCCCTCCGAGCGCAAGTGGTTGAACTGCGTGCGCTGTTGCAACAACAGCAAACAAGGATGAGAACACCAGGAAATGCGCCACGCTCATTCCAGGGAGCTTGTTTCTGGTGCCAGCAGCCTGGACACAGAGAAAGTGGGTGCCCAGCTAAAGAGCGGTACCACAATCGTCGGCGACCAAGACTGCCCCAGCCTCTGAACACCAGCCAAACCACCAGCCGTAACTCTGCCAACCAGGGAAACTTCTAACCCCCGTTGTCAGTAGCCAGACAACGGGGGCCAATGAAGTTTACATGGGACTCGTTGGACGTTGCCCTGTGGTTAGGGTGGAAGTAGGTGGCAGACAAGGACAGGCATTGATTGACACTGGGAGTGAAGTGTCCACGGTAACATCATCGTGGGTGGACACCCACTTGCCTCATATCCCAGTGCAATCGGAGAGCTTCCTGACTGTTCGGGCTGCAAATGGCCAGGCAATCCCATACAGAGGCATCATTTTGTGCAGTCTGGCAGTGTTGAAGGACAGCCTGCAGTCAGTGCCTTTCCTTGTAGTGAACGATCCACCTGACACTGTCACCCGGCGGCGCAAAAACGAGACCCCAATTCTGTTGGGAATGAATGTGTTGAGTCAGCTGCAAAAGTCAACCCAACAGCCTTCAGCCCTCCCACCAGCCCTTCAGGCATTCGTCCGAGAAGTTCACCTGGACAAATCCTCTGTTCGCGGGCAAGCTCGAGTTGCTGATGGATGCTGCATACCAGCCAATTCACTCATCAACATCCGCATTACAGGAGTCCAACAGCACCGACCTCTGTATGCATCCCCACTGGCTACCCCACTCCCAGGCAGTCTGGTTGTCATCCCCACGTTGGTGAGCGCGAACCGGCATCAGCGATACATACGACTAGCCAACCTCAGCACCCAAGACCATCTGCTGAGGCCGCGAACGCCCATAGCACTACTTCATGCTGTAGACGCAGTTGAAAACGATGGAATCCGGGTCACCACAGACTGCCGGGAGATGGCTGTCACCATTGAAGAGGTCTCTACATCATCGTCCCCTACACCCCCTCTTTCTTCCAGTGACTCCCTTCCCGAGTGTGGCGGAGATGATTTCCAGAGGGCTCAGCTCCAGCAGCTTCTATCGCAGTATTCCCATGTCTTCGCCCAGGGTGAACATGACCTGGGATACACCGACCTGGAGCAGCACCGCATCCCGACTATAGACAACATCCCCGTCGCACAGCCCTACCGCAGCATCCCGCCAACGCAGCTGCGAGAAGTGCAGGAACACCTCAAGTCACTCATCAAATCCGGTATTGTGGTGGAGAGTAGGAGCCCGTATGCTGCACCTGTGGTACTTTTGAGGAAGAAGGATGGCAGCCTGCGACTGTGTGTGGACTATCGCCGCCTGAATTCCAAGACAGTCGGCGACGCATACCCACTCCCTCGCATCCAGGAATCGTTTGACTCGCTTGTCGGTGCGCAGTTCTTCTCCACATTGGACTTGGCCAGCGGATACCACCAAATAGCCATGCACCCAGAAGATCAGCACAAGACAGCGTTCATCACTCCGATGGGGTTGTTCGAGTACACGAGGATGCCGTTCGGGTTATCATCAGCGCCTGCAACCTTCCAGCGCCTGATGCAAGCGGCGATGAGTCAGGAGCTATTCCAGTTCCTACTGGTCTACCTGGACGATCTTCTGGTATATTCGAAGACATTTGAGGAGCACCTGGCCCATCTCGAGAGAATCTTGAAGCGCCTGTCTGACCTTGGTTTGAAGCTACGGGTAGATAAATGCCAATTTCTGCGTAGGCAGGTGACATACCTTGGACACACCATATCTGCGAATGGGGTATCCTGCGACAGCGAGAAGATCAAGGTTGTTCAGGAGTGGCCCTCTCCAGCCACCACGACGGAGCTGCGCAGTTTTTTGGGTTTTGCCAGCTACTACCGACGCTTCATCCAAGGGTTTGCGAAATTGGCTGGCCCTCTTCATGACCTAGTAACTGAGAGCTGCAAGTCCAAGAAGAAAGGGGGCAACATCACTCGACTTTGGGGCCAACCACACGACGACGCCTTCAAAGCACTGAAAGAGGCTCTGACATCTGCTCCTGTCCTGGGCTACGCGGACTTCAATGAGCCTTTTATCTTGGAAACCGATGCCAGCCATGATGGTTTGGGTGCGATCCTCTCTCAGAAGCAAGGCAAACAACTGAGGGTCATCGCATACGCCAGCCGTCGCCTGCGTCCCACTGAGAAGAGTTACCACTGCCAGAGTTCCAAGCTTGAGCTCCTCGCCATCAAGTGGGCTATCACTGACAAGTTCAGGCACTACTTGCTTGGGGCAGAATTCAAGGTCCTCACGGACAACAATCCCTTGGTACACCTCAAGACAGCCAAGCTTGGTGCACTGGAGCAGCGGTGGGCAGCACAGTTGGCCCAGTTCAACTTTAGTGTTGAGTACCGGCCTGGACGAGAGAATCGAGCAGACTCGCTATCCCGCCTACCTGTAAAAGAAGTGGAGATGGAAGTGCCACCTCCAGTCCTGACCAGTGTGCCAGCAGAGATAGCCATGTGTGAGCGCATGGCGGTGGGTGAACCAGTTGACATTTCTGCTTGTGACAACCCAGTTGACTCCTCCCCTTACCCTGACTCCAAGGTTCCTTCCTCAGACACCCAGACTGATATTGACGTCTTTCCACGGATTGGCAACACCCAAATGCGGCGCTACCAGGAGGAAGACGCAGTCATTGGCCCATTCCTGGCAGCTTGGCCGAGCAAACCCTCATCTTCTGGTAGATCGGCTCGTGCGCTCCTTCACCAACATCGACGGCTGCAGATGAAGGATGGCCTTCTACATCGGAGTGTCACCGACCCTCGACGGGGTGCCTGCCTGCAGCTGGTCCTACCAAGTTGCCTGCGACCTGATGTCCTGGTAGCCCTACACGACAGCATGGGACATCAGGGCCATGAGCGTACCGTCGACCTGATAAGGACACGGGTCTACTGGCCTGGGATGTACGAAGACATCAAGGGGTATATCGGCCGGTGTGAACGCTGCAGGACCAACACTCCACAAAATCTGTCCCTGCCCTCTGCACACCTGCTCGCAACCCGTCCCCTCGAGATCGTCGCAATGGACTTCACCCAGCTGGAGACCTCCGATGGTGGCAAGCGAGACGTACTGGTCATCACAGATGTCTTCTCAAAGTTTACGCAGGCGATTCCAACACGGAACCAAGAGGCAGTAACAGTAGCAGACGTACTTGTTCGTGAATGGTTCCAGCGCTATGGTGTCCCCGAGCGGATCCATAGTGACCAGGGCAGGAACTTTGAATCTAATCTGATCAGCCTCCTCTGCGACCTATACGGTGTAAAAAAGTCCAGGACAACGCCCTACCACCCGGAAGGAAATGGACAATGCGAAAGGTTTAACCGCTCAATGCATGATCTCCTTCGGAAGTTGGACCCGGTTGAGAAGGCGCACTGGCCGCGCCACATCTCTGCGCTGGTGCATGCGTACAACTGCACCCCGCATGCCTCAACCGGATTCACACCCTACTTCTTGCTCTTTGGGCAAGAGCCTCGCCTGCCTGTCGACGATCTCCTTGGTCTGCCTACGACAACAGCTGCAGCTGGGCCTCAGGAATGGGTTCGTCGCCATCGCGACCGCCTTCACCGTGCCCACGAGAAGGCACACCAGCACCTGACTGAGGCCGCAGCCAAGCGAGCTGTGCAGACTGACCAAAGGGCTACTGACCACGCTCTGCAGATCGGTGACTACGTCCTGCTGCCCAACCGTGTTCGGGGACTAAACAAGTTCCAGGACAGATGGCAGAGGGGCGTGTATGTGGTCACCGAGCGGATCAGCCCGGAAGGCCAGGCCTACCGAGTGAGACCTCTTGACGGAGGTGCTGAGAGGGTTGTCAACCGTCGCGATCTGCTGCGGACTGACCACCTTCTTGACGACATGGCTGAACAACCGGCCGAGGAACCTGACCAGCCGGGAGCACCAATTAAGAGACCAGTCCAAGCACCGGTGAACGAGGCTGAAGAGGACTGGGCTTTGCCTCTTCTAATAACTACTGATGGTGCCAACCCTGTCGCCCCGGTTCCTGTTCCAGCTCCAGTCCCAGAGATGCGGGGTCCCATTGCAGTTCCCATCCTGGCAGAAGTGGAAGCTGCAGTCCCTCAGGCAGTTGATGATGCCCCTGGCATCTTCATGGTCCCGGTGCCTGTCACGCCGGCTCTGGTTGTGACAGAGGTACCACCTACAGCAGCCCTGGCTGCAAGACCTGAACCACCAACGGAAACTGAGACCGGCACATCCTTGGCTCCAACTAGACGTTCTGTCAGACTGCAGAACAGATTTAAAGCAATGTGTAACCGGGTGGAAGCTTTGTTTTTTTAGTCTGCTTCCATGACTTAGAATTTGTAATGAGTGACACCGGCGTCAGAACTTTAAACATGAACTGCGCCATGAACTGTCCACCCAGAGACCTTTTATTTAGTGTGAGTCAGATGACTAGAGATTGCTGTTGCAATGAACTGTTTTTGGTAGGTGTTTTTTTTTTGCGTTTGTGCTTTGTGTCTCACGAACAATACCATTTTATGAGTGCACTGTTCTGTTAGTTGGACTGACTCTTGCAAAGCAAGGTTTCTGGTGTTTTGCATGCCTAGTAGCTATATAAGTGGATTCTTTTATATTTTATTCCTAAGCAGGGTACATTTTGACTCAGGATAATGTTTTAATTACCATTTTTCTGTTTTGTCATTTTGCTATGCAAGCTGTGCTTGGAATGTTTTGCACTTTTGTGACCATGCTTTCCATACAGGTTAGCAAGAGGGTTTAGGTGGTGATGTTGTAACATGTATCATGTTAGTGGTGTGGTTCTGCTCGAGGCCTGAGTAGTTCCTAATATTTTGTTCCAGCGAGGACGCTGGTAGGGTTTCAGCGGGGCGAAATGTAACCGGCTGATGCGGTCCCTCCAGCTGAGACGCTATGATGTGTTTTTTTTATACCTTTACCCTCTGGCCACCAAAGTCTCTAAGCCTTTGTGCTACCCACGCTTAGCCAGGGGCCGCAACCCAGCAACGAAGTCAGTCAGCTAGTCATTTTGTAGTACTCTAAAAGTTGTGTTAGTGAGTCCGTGTTCTAGCCTCTATAACTTTTTAACGGCTTTACCAATCGAGAATCCGTAACTCACATCAGTTTCCTCATGCAACTCCCCTTCTACTCATATGCTCGGTGTTTAGTGATTTTAGGATCACCATAGTTCAATTAGCGATTTACTTACTTTTACAAATTTCAATGAGCCCTCTTAGCCCACCTTAAAATTTAATAATAAATTCCTAGGACTTCCCTCTAAAATATAGTTTATGGTAGTTTGTAGCTATTTACCTTTCCTGTCTTTTGCTTCAAACCCGAAGCCTTTGTGATAAGTAATTATTGAGTTATGGCTCTTTTTGTAGTACCTCGGAAGCACAGATTCACCCATTTTCCGGTCTGTCTGGTACCATTTTGTGTTCCGCGCCGTGTGGCTTTCTTTGCGGTTCGCTCACAGAGTATTTAAGCCGGTCAGTGCCAGAGCGGGAAGTCTTTGTCCTAAGAGTTGCCCCACTGACAGTATAGCTACCACCGCTCTGAGCCATCACTGAGCTTATCTTCAACCGCATCTCCACTGGGATATCCGTGCTGTTTGTTTTAACGAGAAATAAAAGTACGTCAACGCGACCTCTGCTTCGACTTCGTATATATTCCCCAACCTATTCACCCACAAACACCCGGGCACACAAGTCCACATTATGAAGTACCTAGACACAAAATAATGTGTTATAAGTTTGGTTTGCATTACAGCTGTACGATACTGTAGTGGCAGCTACCCGAGTCCTTCTACATAAGCTAAAATAACCACATCTGAACATTATAAAGTACCTAGACACAAAATAATGTGTTGAAGTTTGGTTTGCATTACAGCTGTACGATACTGTAGTGGCAGCCACCCGAGTCCTTCTAAAAACCTGAAATAACATAAGCTAAAATAACCACATCTGAACATTATAAAGTACCTAGACACAAAATAATGTGTTAGAAGTTTGGTTTGCATTACAGCTGTACGATACTGTAGTGTCGCCTGCTGTGTATGTGACGGGTGGTGTCGGACAGCTGGACGTCTTCACGCACAAGCAGTCACTCGCACACAATTCTAACTAAAACAAAACGAGAAAGGAAATCAAAATTTGAACATACTATATTGCAGTCTTAGTAATATGGCAGTCTGGTTCACCGTATGGATCTTCCAAGTCTGCATCTGCTGCCTTTCTGCACACCTCAGCTGTGGTAGAGATCGAGTATGCGTCAGTGTCGCTTGGTTCTGAACCTGTAAATGCTAAGGCTTCATACCATTTATAATCTGCCCATTCGTAGGCCCTATGTGATTTCTGTCTTGCCAGCGAGGATGTCCGCATGATCATTGACTGCCCTGGATTCCAAAAGATCCTGGGCAGTAGATCTTCACAGTAGTATGCTGGCCATTGTCAGTGCAGGCTTCCCATTTTTGCCGCCACAATTGTTCAAATTGTCAGACCCGACACTGCAATCATACATTTCTGTTTTGCTGACTGCTGCTTCAGTCAGACAAGTTTTTAATTTTTTTTTTATATCCCTCTCATGTTGCCGAGATGACAACCAATGAAAACATATGATATTGAAGGAACAATTTGTTTTTTTTTTTTTAATTTCTGTTTTGCTGACTGCTGCTTCAGTCAGACAAGTTTTTAATTTTTTTTTTTTTTTATCCCTCTCATGTTGCCGAGATGACAACCAATGAAAACATATGATATTGAAGGAACAATTTGTTTTTTTTTTAAAAAAGGCAATTCTCTATTGCTGTTCACAGAGTGATGTGCGCTGGTCTGTGATTTTGGATCATATGGCATATACGCTGTAAGGCCTAAAATCATAGACCAGCATACATTTTCTGTATAAAGGGTAAAGTGTATTGCCATAACAACATTCTTTGTTGTCATAAATGTCAATGATATTCTAGTGCAAATTGTCAATAATATATTAGTGCATTGCACTGAAATATAACTGATAACAAAAATAGTTGTGAAGACTGAAATGTAACTGATAACAAAAATAGTTGTGAAGACATTACTGTTTAGTCTTTATACAGAAAATGTCTTACAGTTACAGCAAGAATAATTTGTATGCAGGAAGCGTGGACCGAGCTATTCTCATGAACTCCTGCAGACCACTAGGTTCATGAAAATCTGTGTCGGTCTTGCAAGCCCCATTTACAAAAGATCGAACCTCATTAGGTAGGGGACAGTTGAGGCTGTGTCTGTAAGGTCTACATTTAGTCACACTAAAGCAATCACTTTTGAGAAACGTATCTTCAGTCATATGACTTTCCATCCAAAATCCTGTAATCTGTCCTAGGTATTGTAGGCCAGTGTGAGAAATGGGTATTTGTGGTTGCATGGACACTGATACACTGGTAATTTGTCCAAAGCCTGCCATAAGACAATGACCATTAATTTTTCAGTCTTGAGCCAGATTGGTCCAATTTTATTTTCTTCTTTTTTCTCTACCGAGAGTCTTAACGACTGGGTGATGCCAACGTTACAGAGGGTCTGAACTTCTACCCAAGGTTTGTGGCAATCCCAGAAATGGAGGATTCACCCTATGAAGCTGATGCCATCCTGGATCATACCTGTCAAGTTTGGGCTTCTGCTGGTGACTCCTATGTTAGTCATATCAGACATTTTTGGAAACGCCTAAATTTTGCTGGGAACGCTTGAATTTTTGGCATTTCTGGAAAAGTGCCTGGTTTCCCAACATGACTATATAATTATATACAAAAGGACTGGATACATGAGTATGTGCAAGGGTACATGACTGAACATTCAAATTTTAAACATACCATAATGCAGTCAGAATTAGATCAATACTGACAGGAATCATCTCGACAAAATGTGCAAACAACAACCAAAAGACCAACCCCTCGACTGCAAGTGGTCACAGATTGTGTTTTTGAAATCAACATCAAAGATCCCTAGACATCAAAGGAACATGGACACATGCTTTCACCAAGAGGCATAGCCCCTCATGCACCCTTGCATTTGCGGGGGCTGACAAGGATCCATACCCCCTGCAGATGGTTGGCATCCATTCTATGTTGGCAGTGAAGGGGTTAACTCTTTTGAGACGTGCCGCTACCGGATTTGCGGCGTAAAGCCACGAATCTGGTTGCAACATGTCTCGAAAGTGTTAATACCTCGATATCAAGATCTGCACAGAGGGCTGTATATTTGGTCACCACTGTTACTGTATGATGCACCCACTTGCAACTAACACATGCTGAACAACAACAAAAATGGATACATTTTCTCTTTATTACTAATATGCACAACATATTATCACAATATTATCTCAATTTATACAAAGTTTTTTGGTCTGTTTGTCAATGTACATGTTCTGTGTGGCAAGATGAGAAATAAAACAAAATTAACATGTCACGTCTACTGCATGTCCTCGTATCACACATCAAAGCAATTAAGCACCTTACAAATGAAATTACCGTAACCCTTTTGGCCCCAAGGTCCCATTTCTCATATTTTGGAGGTGTTGCCAAACAACTATGAACCAGTTGCAGGAGATGGCTTGACTATGATAATCAGGAGATGGCTTGACTATGATAATTCAAGGGTAGTTGCACTACCCTTGAATTATCATGGTCAAGCCATCTGCTGTAGGGATCTGGGGCTAAAAGGGTTAACCCCCTTGTGCTTGCGCACTCCAGCACTGGTGGCTGCAAGCACAAGGGAGCCAATAGTATATGGGCATAACTTTAGCCCTCTGGTTGTGAGTGGTGTATTAACCTTGACAAAAAAACGCTATGACAGCCAATGGGCCAATGCAGTTATACGCCCTGTAATGTAACACCAATGGTAGGAAGCTGTCTGCTTACATCATGCACTCCAGGGATATCTGTTGGCAGCATTTAGTATGAGCTGTCAGCCACTCAGGGTTACTTTATTATCAGGAAATAGGGGGGGGGGTTTGAAAGAAGGGGTTGCCCAGTGTTGGATTGTAAAAAGCCAAGCACAAAGGACATATCTGCGTGAAACTGTATTGAAGCAGATTTTGTTTTTGTAAATATGCAGGAGAAACGTATTGAACGGAGTAAAATACTTATTTGTGGCTTAAACTGTGGGAGTAGTCATTAATGAAACCTGAAGTATATAAATTTGGCAACTTCATGCAAACTTCTTTTTTTTAATTTTTTTTTTAAATCTTAGATGAACTATGGCTTACTACCCCCTGAGTTTATTTTGTATGTTGCGGTCACCATCACATGTGGAGGATGTTTTTGCTCAATGTAAACTTGCAAATTTCTCCTGTGTCCTGCTAAAACCACATGCATTGTAAGTTATATGAGATATTTACATCATAGCTTGAACTTGTTATGAAGGTACAAATCATAATAAAACCATATGCATGGCTGAAAATGGACAGACAAAAGACACAAATATGTTGATATAAAAAAAAAAGATTTCATTTTGAAAATGTCAGTTAGCCCGCAGAAACTGCTGCATTTTCAACAAGAAATCCTTTCCCAAAAAACAATGACATAAGAAAAGAAATTTCACATGTACATCGCAGGAAAAGTCACGAAAATGCTTGGAAAATGTCTTCCTCTATTATTTTTACCATTACCAACATTAAGCCATGCGTGTACACCTTGTACATCAATCATTCACTGGGAAGTGATAGGTCACTGACCTGTATGAACACAGATCTTCATTATGTGATTACTCAGTGATAGTACTAAGCATAAAAAACAACATACAAATACAAAATAATTCAATTTAAAGAACAGGCTGCCAATCTTGTTTGTGCTTACAACCAAAGAGCCCCTCAAAAAGCTTCACCCTTTTAGCCCTGGATCCCTACGGAAGGAGATGGCTTGACCATGATAATTCAAGGGTAATGCCAGATTAGCCTGGCGCCTGAAGGCGCCAAGCTAATCTGGCACTATCCTTGAATTATCATGGTCAATCCATCTCCTTCAACTGGTACATACTCCAAAATTTGAAAAATGGGACCTTGGTGTTAAAAGAGTTAAGTCGCTGAAATGAAGTATTTGCTCCCCAACAGATGATAACAAAGGTAATGCATTTGTAAGTCTTCAGGTTTCAATCATCATCCCGTGAACAAAATCACTCCTTATTCCTCTGGCTGCTGGATGCGGCTTAGTCGGTTGCAGTTGCAGGTTTTTTTTTCCTGCAGGAACCATCACGACAAAACCCACTACCAATGGTCGAAAGGTTAAGACATTTGCCAAGTGAAACTAATTAACACCTTATGCACGCAGCCATTGGTACTGTTTACAGCACTGGTGGCTGTGTGCACAGGGGAGTCAGAAGAAACAATATATAAGACTTTTCACAGTAAATCATTTGACAAATCTAAACCATTTACCGGTAACAAAACAACAGCACAGTCTTCCCGATATATATAGCTTGTGATAGCTAGATTTAAACTTACATGTGTTTTTTGTTTGTTGTTTTTTATTTTTTTTTTTTTTTGGGGGGGGGGGGTTGAGTTAACATACTTTTGCTACAAAACATAAGGTTTCTAACATTTGTACCTAGTAGATCATAATACGTAATGAAAAAAACGAATGTTAACTCTACAACTAAAAACGCTGCAAATTCAAATTACACAGTACTATGACCAATAAACAAATGAAAGTACTGACCGAAGGCACTGAAAATCTGTCACGCAGAAAATGCAATATGCCACCAACATCGCCCTGCGTCACCTTAGTGCTTTCTGTTCTCTATTCTATTCTCAGTCACCCAGGCAGCAGATGCTTTTCGGACAGCGCGGAAGCAGTCAAGACAAGCCAATGCCTTTCAAATGTCAAGCTAACCAGGAATACCCCTGAACGATGATGGTCAATCGCATTGATCACCCACTGTATGCAAGATTAACCCATATCATACTGAGGCTAAAAGCTTCAAATTTGTACACTGCCATATGCAAGCTACATTATAGTACTTACAAATTAGGATATAGACCAATGGCTTTAGTTCAAGGGTGGTGCCAGAATAGCTTGGCACCTAGAGGTGCCAAGCTATTCTGGCACTACTCTTGAACTATTTTAGTCAAACATTTCACACACTGGTGTATTCCAGATGATAAGGGTTAACTTGCTGCAAATGAACCCATTACAACCTGCAATCTGAGGCCGATTGTTTTAAATAAACTTGCTTTTGTCCTACAAAGGCTACATTACAGATTAGGAGACCGCGTTAGTTCAAAGGTGGTGCCAGAATAGCTTGGCGCCTCAGGCACCAAGCTATTCTGGCACCACCCTTGAACTATCATATTCAAATTTATTTCAAGCAATGTACAGAAACAGAACCATCCCTCCTGGATCCACTGTTCTACGATCTTTGGTTCTACTGCAGAGTTGCTGGTAGATGGTATGCTGAGCGAAAAGCGAAACTTCAGCACAAAGACCATTGCTTAGAATGTAATATGGATCTACTTTGATTCGGTGTGGCTCTGTAAGTGTTCCTCCCATATCTGAAAACAAGCATACACAGGAAAAATGAAGTTTACTTACAACAATCACTTACGACTGTGCTTATTAAACCTGAAATAAACTACTGGATATCCACAAAGCCATGAAGCTGCTGAGAAAATGAGAACAACCCTACTACAAGAGTCACAGATCCTCATGAGCCCCACAGCTGCGGGGGCTCATGTGAATTGTTGCCTCTTGCTGGCCCCATTTTGCAACTATGTTCCCTGGATGTATGGACTTTTGGCGTGTCATTTACAAATGATATTATCAGAAACACAACCAGCGACCACTGTCTGTGACAGAGATCAGGATGTTCCGTTTGAATTATCATGGTCCATCCGTCTCCTCATGCAAAGTTTAACTCATCCGCAGCCAGCCGCGTCCAGATGCGCGGCTTAAGCCGCGCATCTGGACGCGGCTGGCTGCGAATGAATTAACTCCTCCGTTGCTGGAAAAATGCATACACAACTGCCAGAGGCAAAGAACCTCACGAGCCCCTGTAACTGCAGGGGTTAATGAGGTTACCTGCCATTGCGGACCCTATTCATATCGTGTGTTTCTGGGATTGATGGGATTATATGATGTTGAATTTTCCCTGCTTTCAAAGACATAACTGTGTGTCCATTGGTAGTGAATGGATAAACCATCTTGTACATGCAGCCACCGGTACTGTAAACAGGTGCAAGGGGCTTAACCCATATCACACTGAGGCTAACAGCTTCAAATTTGTGCACTGCCATATGCAAGCTACATTATAGTACTTACAGATAAGGATATAGACCAATGGCTTTAGTTCAAGGGTGGTGCCCGCATAGCTTGGCGCCTAGAGGCGCCAAGCTATTCTGGCACTACCTTTGAACTATTCTAGTCAAACTTATTTCACACACTGGTGTATTCCGAATGATAAGGGTTAAACTGAATAGGTAGAGAAAAAGAGTTTTGCAACACTGACCTCTGGTTGAATCATGGAGAAGCAGCCTCGCCAGGGGCAAGGTGTGGCATGAGAGTCGGTGTTGTTGTGGTGGTTTGTGGTTAGATGATGCTGCAGATGTTCCTTTAGGCCAAACACCAGACCACACGAGTCACACTATGGGTAAATAAATAAATAAATGAATAAATAAATGTCAACTTCAGACATCACAAAATGCCATCATTTGCTTCTTGTCATAGATAGTTTTTTATATCTGACCGGGCTAAATTCAGAGCAAACGCACATGAAAATCTATGTCTCATGTACATGGCTAAAGGATTGAAAACCTGTTTGCAACTAAAAAAAACCCACCTATGTGCTTACAACTTTTTGGTTTTCTGCATACTCAAAACAAGAATCTATCTATCTATCTATATCCCGTAGTCTTGCTGACCGTTGGGGCACCACTGATGACTTGGCAACCAGCTCCCTCCATTCCTCTCTGTTCTCTGCCATTCTTAGCGTATCACCCAGCCTCAGTCCTGTCCACTCTGAGATATTGTCCTCCCATCTTTTCCTCTGTCTTCGTCTCCTTCGTCCTCCTTGCACAGTGCCTTGCAGGATTGTTTTGGCAAGCCCTGTTGAACGCGTGACATGCCCATACCACTTCAGTTTGCTTTTTTTCACAATGGCTAATAGGTCTTCATAGGGCCCGATGGCTTGCCTGATTCTGCTTCCCACTTCCTCGTTCATGATGTGATCTCTGTATGAAATGCCAAGGCCTTCAAAAACATCTAATTTCAGTGGCTTTCAAGGTCTGCTGTGAGGGTCCATGACTCGCAGGCATACAAAACCACTGAGATGACTAAGGAGTGCATCAGCCTGATCTTGGAGCAGAGCGTGATGTTTCGGTCCTTTATGGTCTTCAATCTTGTCAGTGCTGTTGTTGTCTGTGCAATCCTGGACAGTATTTCTGCTTTTGATCCCTCATCTGTCACAATGGCTCCTAAGTATTTGAATTTATTAACTGTTTCTAGTTTTTGGCTTCCAATCATGACGTCAGTGCCAATGCCACTGGTGTTACTTGTCATCAGTTTGGTCTTCTCTGCACTGATTTCCATCCCATAAGCAATGGCTGTACTGTCCAGCTTCTCCACCAGCTGAGCTAGCTCCTTCTCTGTTCCTGCAAGGCCATCAATGTCGTCCACAAAGCGCAAGTTAGTGATTGTTCTGCCTCCAATACTGACAGTTCCTTCATGATCTTTCAGAGCATCTGTCGTGATTCTTTCCAGGAAGATGTTGAAAAGAGTAGGTGAGAGCAAGCAGCCTTGTCTGACTCCGACTGTAGTCCTAAACCAGTTTCCTATTTTGCCGTTGAAGCAGACTGTGCTAGTGGCCTTGTTGTAAAGGTTTGCTATGACTTTGATCAGGCTGGCATTTATGTTGTATAGCTTCATGGTTGACCAAAGGGCTGCATGCCACACCCTGTCAAATGCTTTCTTAAAATCTACAAAGACCTCATGATAGAGGTCTTGCTGGTGCTGGAGGTACCTCTCACATTGAAGATCTGCTCAGTTGATCTCAAGAATAGCAAAGCCTTAAAGGCTCATGTGCACAACGAATTCACATGACCAATCTGACCTTGACCTTTCCAACTGGTCAATGAGATGAGCAAGTGTTCAGGTGTCTTACCATAAGTAACGGCTTAGCTTTTGAACCTGCAAAATCCATGTTTTCTCAAATGCATTCATTTTACAATTTTGTCAACTTCCTGTGACCCTTGACCTTGGCGAGGAGTAAACCAAATTAGCATGCATAGAAAGGTCTTATCATCAGCTACATTTGCGCCAAATTTGATTTAAACAAGAAAAAACAAGAAAAAAAAAAAAGAATGTCACAAAAGTGACTTGTGGTCAGTTGCCTGTGGTGTATTTTGCTGTACACAAGCTGTTTGCTTACAGTTTGCAACTTTAGATTCCTGTGTTTCGGACGTTAGGTTGACGTGCGGTCACGGTTTCTCAAAGTGTAGGTATAGTTGCCGGTTGGGTGAATGATTTTAGTCAGTGCAGGGTTGGGATCAGTGGCTGCCGATTAATGAAAAGTTTCTCAAGGTACCTCCTGTCCTACCGTTCTCATTGTGTTTCTTCTTCTTTTTCTATCTCTCTTCTTTGTTAGGATAGAGAGTTAGGGCTAGGGATGCTTTGTTGTTTGTCTTTTGTGTAGTAATTATGTAAATAAATTGTACATATGTATTTGTTTGGTGTTGCCTCTGTTATCCCACTGCAGTAATGATGCCATCGCTCCTCACTGCTGGCATGGGCGTGTGACAATGGGCATGTGACACTGGGCGTGTGACAAAGAGACACAAGAAAGACAAAGTCCTTATGGCTCATGTGTGTAACCAATCCACATAATAGTACGATCTTTGTGACTTTGTCCTTTCCAACAAGTCACGGAAATGTGCAAGTGTTCAAGTGTTTTAATATAATAATAATATAATAATGGCTACTTATATAGCGCTTAAACTTGAATAAGCTCTAAGCGCTTTACAAATAAAAAGTGGGAGTGGATGGGGTCATAAAACCAGAGAAACAATGGATTCTGCAATACACACACACACACACAGGTACATAATGACAAAGAACTGAGCTACATTGGGGTATCGAAAAGGTGGGTTTTAGGGCAGATTTAAAGGCAGTGAATGAGGAAGAATGTCTAATGTCTATAGGTAGAGAGTTCCAGACAACAGGTCCAATGTGAGCAAAACAACGGTCACCTCTGGTTTTGTATTTGAAGAGCGGGACTCTGAGAAGGCGCGTGTCACTACTTGAACGGAGGGAGCAGGAGGGAGTGTATAGTTGAAGAAGATCAGCGAGATAGGCAGGGGTAGAGTAGTTAATAGCTTTGTAGCACAGACAGGCGATTTTGTACGAGATTCGTTGTTTGACTGGCAGCCAATGAAGTTGTCTCAGAATAGGAGTGATGGGCTGATGCTGTGAGCCGCGGATGATGAGACGTGCAGCACAATTCTGAACTCGCTGCATATTCTTAATGAGAATCTGAGGGAGGCCAGCTAAGAGGGCATTGCAGTAATCAATGCGGGACAAGACTAAAGAGACGACCAGTTTGGTGGTAGCTTCAGTAGTGAGGTAATGACGGATAGAACTGATGCGTCTTAATTCCAGAAAAGCAAGTTTGCAGACATAATTTACATGCTCCTTCATTTTAAGATCTTTATTTAAAAAAAAACGCCAAGATTGCGAACTGAATCAGAAAATTAAAATGGAATAGGTGCATCACAAATGCGCATAGAGTCAGAAGAATTGGGCAGCAGTCGAGAGGCACCGACAAGAAGAGCTTCTGTCTTGCCCTTGTTTAACTGAAGTTTATTTTAACACATCCAGGACTTAACATCTGAGATGCAGTTCTGAACATCTAAAATAGCCTGACTGGAGCTGTTTGGTGGTGCAGATTTCCGAAGTTGTGTATCGTCCGCACACATTTGATGATCGGTTGAATGCGATGCGATAACCTGAGACAGAGGCTGAGTGTACAGTGTAAATAAAATGGGGCCCAGGACAGAGCCCTGGGGGACTCCAAACTCTAGCGCAGCAGCTTCAGAAAGAACGTTCTTGACAGAGACGTTGATCTGACGGGAAGACAGATAAGAGTGAAACCAGGTGAGAGCTTTATCAGAAATACCAAAGTAGTTTTCTAGACGTTGGAGCAAGATGGAGTGGTCAATGGTGTCAAACGCAGCTGATAGGTCTAACAGGGCAAGAACTGAGATCTGGTTTTCATCAAAGGCACTTAGGAGGCCATTAACGACACAGAGGAGAGCAGTTTCAGTTCTGCGCCCGGCACGGTAAGCAGACATAAGTAAAGGGCTGGCTTCTGTACCAGCAAAATCCCATTTTTCTCAAAATGTATGCATTTTTAACAAATTTGCCAATCCTTTGTGACCCTTGACCTTTGTGAGGGGTTGACTAAATTATTATGCATAGAAAGATGTTCTCATCAGCTGTCTTTATGCCAAATTTAAAAATATGCAAAAACTACAATTCTATCAAAAACTGGCATTTCTCAAACACTTGCCAATTTTATATGACCTCGACCTTTCCGAGGGGTCACCCAAATTAGTATGCATAGAAAGGCCTTACCGTCAGGTACAGAGACAAAGAGATGGTGTAGAGGTACATGTACCAAGTTCAGGGTTTGAAGTTGAGAAAAACAGTTTCTGTCAAAATACAGCTTTCCTTTTGGTTAGCTATTTCTGTTTTTACCTACTTTCTCCCTTTGCAAGGCGACCACTAAATTAGTGTGCATAGAAAAGTCTTATCATCAGCTATCTTTGTGCCAAATCTGCCTAAAAAGTTAGCAAAAACTTTGATAAAAACAAATTCTATCAACAACTGGCATGTTTTGCACTACCCTTGAATTATCATGGTCAATCCATCTCCTGCAACCGGTACATAGTCTTTAGGTGATACCTCTGACACTGGAAAAATGTGGCCTTGGAGTTAAATGGGTCAATGTTTACCACAGACGACGGCAGAGAGTGGATGGATGACAGATGGACGACCACTGCCCCAATACATAGACTCACTTTTTGCTATCATGTGACGGGAAAAAAGTTGCAGGATATGGCTTGACATTGATAATTCAAGGGTAGTGCCAGATTAGCTTGGCGCCTGAAGGCGCCAAGCTAATCTGGCACTATCCTTGAATTATCAATGTAAAGCCATCTCAAGGGACTCACTTTTTGCTATCACACATCATGGAAAAAAAGTAAGAAGAGTCTACGTACCCCACAAGTGAAACTAGACATGTCACGAAGATCCACGGCCTCGATCTGCCCCTCCCGATTTCCTGAATAAAGCTGCAAAAAGAACCAGTCAGTGCAGTGTATGTGCCGGTTGAGTGCATGTGCTGGTCTTTGATTTTGAACCTTCCAGCTTCAGGTCATAAGGCATAAAAATCACAGATCAGAACACAGTGTTGGTCATTCAATGGCATACAATCGGCATACCACCAAGGATCACTTCACAAGAGACTGACAGATTTGATCTCGTGTCTCCCATAAATAAATCTTTCTGCATTTGCCTTTTTTTTCAGGATGCCACAGATGACAAAAATGTATCCACAGCTGGCCTGTGAAGAAGCAGAAACAAATTTAAACCAACAAAAATCATTTTTTCTCACTTTTATTGTCAATGAAACTTCACTTCTCTTATGTGACTAATGTTATTTTTAACCCAGTAAGCCCCAACGCCCTACAGCAGGAAATGCATTGACCATGATAATCCAAGGCGCCAAGCTCATCTGGCCCTACCCTTGAATTATCATGGTCAATCCATCTCCTGCAACTGTACAGTCTTTAGGAGACACCTCCAAAATCTGGAAAATGTGGCCTTGGGGTTAAATGGGTTAACATGAACAATTCATGGTCGTCTTCATTTTGTGAAATGGTGTGTGTGACCAGTTATCTGCTGCGCAAATGTCTCATTACTAGGAACATTTGTCTGGTGGACTTACCACAGAATTGTGAATGACCATCCTCATGACAACACTCTTTCCAGCTCCATACATCAAATGCAACAGCCTGCGACTCTGGAATAAGACAAACAACATTCACACATACAACAAAGGGTATTGTTTATCAATACTGTATTCCTCAAATTGGGTCAGACAAGGGAAAGCTATGGAGGGCAGTGAATGTGATCAAGATGCCATCAATGCAGAAAGATCTGCTTGTACTTCAGTTCTCCCTCGTTAACACATTAGAGACAAGCTGCATCTGGATACACAGCTTTATGCCGCATATCTGGGTGCAGCATGTCTCGGATGAGTCAATAGGGATGATTTTTCTTAACCCTCTCCACGTCGGTTGTGGTTTTTGTCACTATGATTCCTGCAGGACAAAAACCGCTGCCGACACGCACAGGGTTAATCTAATTCTAAGGTACTAAGTCAGCTGATCTCTTGCCTGCAAACGGCACAGATTCTCAAAAGCACCGGCAATTTCACAAGTTCACCCAAAGTCATGTCACTTGTTGGTGGATCAGGCTGGATGAGTGACCTTGGAGCCAAATCGTAAATCAATGTTTAGAGATCCCAGCACACATACACCTGTCATTAAAGACCATCATTTAGGTGGCTTTGGCCACCTAAATGATGGTCTTTAATGACAGGTGGCACAACGTGAATACAGCAGAAGCCACCTAAATGACGGTCTTTAAAGACAGGCGACACTTTTTCCCTTCTCTTGAGAAAGCATGTGACTTTTAAGACCACATATTTCCCAGCAGAAACTTGGTTGCTGAAAACAGTTCCTACTATTACAAATTTCTATTTTACAAAGTTTTACAGGCTATATTATCATTGACTGTAATACCTTCAGATCGTAGCAGCGGATGACTCTATCGTAGCCCGTGGAGAAAAGCAGGCCATTATCAACACAAATACTTGTCACCAAGCCCTTGTGGTCCTGAAGCTTCCAAACAATCTCTGCCGTCTGTAAAAAATAATAGGATGAATAATGTACATGGCCGTTCTCAAGTAAGGAACTGAATTGTGAGCTTACTATTCACAAGAAAGGTTGAGAGTGGGGAATTCCTACAAAACTTGAATAGAAAGTAAGAACAGCAGTTTAAAAAAAAAAAAAAGAGGTAAAAATCATTTTCAACCCTTTTACTGTTGACAGCACTTTTTTGTCAAGGTGAATTGTGAGCTTACTATTCACAAGAAAGGTTGAGAGTGGGGAATTCCTACAAAACTTGAATAGAAAGTAAGAACAGCAGTTTAAAAAAAAAAAAAAAGAGGTAAATATCATTTTCAACCCTTTTACTGTTGACAGCACTTTTTTGTCAAGGTGATTCCTGGCCCAAAACATACTCACTTTTGCTTTGCACGTGAGCCAAAAATGAATAGGCGTAAATGCTACCAGTATGTAAGAGTTTAGAAGTATTTACTTTCTATTAGCAATGGTTATTAACCTATTATCATACTGAGGCTAAATTAAGTAAAAGCTTCAAATTTGTACAATGCCACATGCAAGCTACATTATAATACTTACAGTAAGGATATAGACCAATGGTTTTAGTTCAAGGGTGGTGCCAGAATAGCTTGGCGCCTAGAGGCGCCAAGCTATTCTGGCACTACCCTTGAATTATTTTAGTCAAACTTATTTCACACACTGGTGTATTCCGAATGATAAGGGTTACGACACCACAGCAGGACATGGTTCAGCCATGACAGTTCAACACATTTGAGAGGTGCCACACCCAAAAACACAGCAGGCGATAATAAATAGAAATGCTGTCACCACTCACGTGAACATCATGAGCCATGACACTTCGATCACCAGAGCCACTGATGATATGATGATCCATCATCTAAGGGGGAAAAAAATCATATTCTTCACACATACACAAAAATAAAAAGATATGTACACAAAGGTTTAACTCACGTGACCCTGAGAAACCATAGTAGAAGATGAACCGACCATGATAGTTTAAAAGTAGTGACAGATAAGCTAGGTTTAAGGTAGCAAGCCAACCTAGCAACACTTTAACTATCATGATTGACCATTCTTCTTTCGCTATCTGTAGTGTAGAAACTGAGAAAGTCAGTCTGTAAAGTGTGGAAGTGGTCATAATGATGCCGTTTACACTTGCACATCAAGTTTAACGCGGGTTGGTGCATTTACAATTGGTCCAACCTGGGTTGGAGATGTGTAGAGTTCAAAACGGAAACGGAGTTGAACCTAAACCACATTCCATTCTGCGTAATCATTGTGCATGTTGCAAAGATATCAGAAATGACGTCAATGGTGGGAATTTCAGTACACAACTGATTTCATAATGCTGAAGTCCATTGTGCACACCAACAGCAAAACATGGCTTATTTCCATTGCTTCTCATTCAAGTTTGAGCCATAGATACTCATTTTAAGTTTTCAAAACAATTTGCTCCCAGCAATCATGAGACCCTTTCAGAAAAACACTACTGATAATGCAATATGTGATTGCCAAAATGACAATGTAAGAATGCTGTTACCCCATATCATACTGAGACTAAAAGCTTCAAATGTGTACACTGCCATATGCAAGCTACATTATAGTACTTACAGATGAGGATATGGACCAATGGCTTTAGTTCAAGGGTGGTGCCAGAATAGCTTGGCGCCTATAGGCGCCAAGCTATTCTGGCACTACCCTTGAACTATTTTAGTCAAACGCATTTCACACACTGGTGTATTCCGAATGATATGGGTTAATCAACAACTTTGTCATAAAGGTCATGACCTGTTAGACCATTTTTCTTCTTCTTTCCAATAGTCTCATGTTGCCAGATCTCGAGATCGTTTCTTTTGTTGTGACAAGAGAAAAAAACACAACCGACTGGTCACCGTCCAACTGCAGGGCGTTGACTCCTGGAGGGGGCACCATGACGCATTCCAAAGATGCTTTGTCGGTCTTTTACCGGTCAACCCCGGTACCAAATGCCAGTGTGAACGTGCCAATCTGGGTTGAATTCTACTTGGGCTGAACCCGGGTTGAAAGTTTAACAGCCTCGACATCAGTGCAAAGGCTCAAAGTCTGTAGCATTTAGCCCTTTGGCTGTCAGCAGTGCTTTTTGCCAGGTGGATAGTGAAACTGTTCAAACTGTACCCTGCCTCTTTACCATTTGAACTACTGACTCATAAATATCACAATACCTGAGAGACTTAAACCTGTCACCGTTGCTGCATTTGCGTTAAACCATTACATCCGGAGGCTCATTTAAACAAAATTTGGTTCTTGTCCTATGAAGGCAAAATTACATATTAGGAGATGGATCAACCATTTTAGGCCAAGGGGTGTGCCAGAATAGCTTGGTGCCTAAGATGCCAAGCTATTCTGGCACCACCCATGAACTATTATAGTCAAATTTACTTCAAGCAAAGGTATGTCTGGATGAGAAAGGTTAACCCATTCAGCCCTGATGCACATGGTCGATCCATCTCCTGCAACTGGTGCATAGTCATTAGATGACGCCTTCAAAATTTGGTCGGGCTGAATGAGTTAATGTATTGCTGAATTTAAATTTGTATTGGCTTGAGGGGTGAATGCACTCAGTAAGCAAAAGGTCCTTGAGCCAACATCAGCCTTAGCTGGCCCATGCATGACCATATGCAGGCCAACTAAGGCTGGTATTAGCCAAAGGACCTTTCGCTCACTTGGCAGTCAGAGACCTGTTTGCATTGCGAATTGCATTTGATTCTGTGGCATACTGAAGTGCATGATAACACAGGCTGACCTGTACCGTTTCAGAAGCAGGACACGAGCAAACTTACACAGAGAGCAAAAGACGTCTTGGTATGCCCAGTCAGTGAGCGCACAGGGAGACCGCTCCCTGCGTCCAGGACATGGATGTTGGCATTTTGATCGGAGACACACAAGAGTCGTGTACTGCCCTCCCTGGTCCAAGCCATGCAGTGAATGGCCGAGTCACTGGCTTGGAAACGCTGCATCATCTGGAAAGTCTGCAGACGGAAATAAAACTTGTTGTTTTCCTCCCTACGTCACACGACCAGTCTCTTTAGCGCAAACCGTACCATGTGACTGTGATACAAAAACCCTTGTAGCGAAAAATGGCGGACTTCTTGTAGCCCTCTTTGTGATGCATCTTGAATGTGAGTTTTGTTCTATAAAAGATCTCCAAGTCCAAAACATTTTAAAGTAAAAAGTTACTTAGTGTTGTTCGAAACAACAAGCACACTCAGTACTTGAGACGGCAACGTCATGAAATATTTTAAATTATGTCACAAGTCTATTATGTATAAATGTATATTCCTTTGACATTAGTCATGTCTGGCGTGATCCAGGTCGGAAGATGTCTTCTTGATTTCTTTTATGAAAATAGTGGAGGAATGAAAACAAATACTCGGCCTTCGGGGTACAATGGTTCCTTTGACCTCCCTCAGGCCTACATGGGTCCGTGTAACAAACCTCTGTGACCAATAACATATTAACCCCTTCACTGCTAGTGGACCCAGACTGTTTTTTAAATCATAGTAAATACAGGATCAAAGATTCCCATCCGTCAACGGAACACACAGCAAGAGGCATAGTTCCGCTCCCCCAATGGCAGGGGCTCGTGAGGATCCCTGTCTCTTGCATTTTAGTGTTACCTGTGTTCTGGCAGTGACAGGGTTAATCTGAACTCATTCGAGACGTGCCGCCTCCAGACACGCAGCGTAAGCCGCGTGTCAGGAGGCGGCACATCTTGAATGAGTTAATCAGGGTCTTTAACTCCATTTGTGCACGCAGTCATCACTATTGTAAACAGTAATCTGAAATTTGTACTCTCTCTGGCAGAATGTATGGAACCATCTTGAGTGGGACGTATCATCTATGACATCATCAGCGACGTGAAACTTTGGCCAATTAACTAAAACATCACTCTCATAAGACATCATAGCTACTTGATTAAGAACATTTACATCACCTATTACAGTCATAATACTTTGTTTACATTGTGATGCTATTTTTACATCTTGTCACATGACTACATTGACAAAAGAAGGCTGGTAACGCCGACATACCCCCCAATATGTTGCTGGATGTTTTTTCTTTTCATCATAACAATACAAGAGTATAAGTGCACTCACACCCATGACGTACTGTACATTATGGTCCTGCATTAAATGTGGATGCACTCACACTCACAACATACAAATTAGGAGTTTCACAATATAAAAAGTATGAGTGAACTAAAACCCACAAAGTACACACCTTTTATTTGTTATAATGAAGTACAGTATACAAAGTATAAGTGAACTACCCTTATGAGAAAAGTTCCATATAGAAAGTATGAGTGAACCAACACCCACGATATACACACCATGTATTTTTTTTAGTGAAGTACGGTGAAGGTTAATGTCTCCTAACAACAACACAATGTAATGATCACTTACCCTGAAGCTTGCCACAATCACTGCACCACAGTCAAGTCCTGCAAATAATTTGGTTTCCGTCGCAAGGAGACACATGACCTTGACCACTGTGTCAATGCTGCCCAAAATCTTCCTGCCCCCGTTATTCAGAGAGACGAAGGCAAGTCGATCTTCACAGCCAAATGCAAGGCATGTGGGTCTGACAACAAAACACAGCGCTGATTCCATGGGGTAGATCGCTACCTGCTGTGCATCCCTCTGGAAAACAAAGCAGAAGAGGCCGCATTTAACCTTTGGGGTGTCGGTAGCGGTTTAGTCACAATAATTCTTGCAGGAATCATCATGACTAAAACCGCTACCAACACCCAAACCGTTAAACCGTTAATATGGGCAGGTTTTGAGCTAATGATTTCTGTTTTGCACAAATGTATGCATGTACTGCTGGCAAAAATGCACAGCACATGAAAGGAATGCATGACATAATCTAAAAGTAGAGTGGGGGCTGGCAGTTTGGGAAGGGGACGCGACGGGAGGGATGAAGGGGTGGAGAGAGAGGATGGGAGGCGTGACTAAAAGAATGCATGTCCCACATGACTGAAATCAGCCCCAAAATTCTGCCCTACAACCAGATTATTTATAATTGTCAGTCACTGGTACCAAATAGAAGGTTGACTCAAAACGTATGTAGACGTCTCATAAAAATGCAATTTACACACTAAAACACAATGAAAGTGACCTCTGGAAAAGTAATATTGTTTGAAAGTCATGTTTTTTAAACAAACGAAACCCTATGAGCAAGCCCAAGGGCAGGTTTAGTTTACTCAGACACAGACTCAGTCTGTGTCTACCTGTACTGCTTGAAGGAGTACTCCCCAAAAACATCCACTTTGAAGTGTGCCACAAGTATATTTCTATTGGGAGTAATAATAATAATAATACCGGTTATTATATAGGCGCTTTACCCAATTCTGCGAATCAACTCAAAGCGCCGCGAACTGAACCCAACACGCACGTTCACGTGACACACACGCATTCACTCTGAAGACAAACACAGTACACAGTACAAGACAAACACAGGACATTCACGTGGTGCGAAGGGTCAGCTCAGCTACTGAGGTTTTAGAAATTTTGATTGCTTGTATTTGAAATTTATAAAGTGGCCTGAAACTGGTACCACAGGGGAGGGGGAGAAAGAGCCGGAGTACCCGGAGAAAGAACCCCCGATGGTCCGCCCGAATTAACGGTGACACTAGAGGAGAAAAGTCCAACGCCAGAATCTGGTATCGAACCTCGCACCTTTAGCACCGATGGCAGCCGCCTTAACCACTGCGCCACAGACCGCCCCTTGCTGGAGTACTCCCCAGATCCACTCAGGGAGCACACTACAAGTACGCTTCTATTCAAATGAGATGCTGAGCATGACATTTGAATAGACAAATACTTGTGGCGTACTCCCCGAGTAGGTCTATCTGGGGAGTACTCCAGCAAGTCCCTCTTGCATACGTTATGGCCTGCTCATAGAAATCACAGGCAGCCATTTAACCCATTACATCCTGAGGGTGATTTAAAAAAAAATTTTTTTCTCTAAAATGTATTTTTTTCGAAAAATACTTACCGATGGCATTACTGTATGGAAGTGTCTACTAGCTAGTCAATTTCAGCCTAAGAACCTGTTGTGTTCCTACACAACCAGGGAGGCAACTCAGGGAACTGTAACCAGGGCCGTGAGTAGCTGCCCATCCCTGCCCATCCGATCACGTGCCACGTGGTGAACCGCCAGTCAGAATGCTTAGCGAGCCAGCGGCAAGCGGGGTAGGCGGGAGGGTCATCCGAGTAATGCCATCAGTAAGTATTTTTCGAAAAAATACATTTTAGAGAAAAATTCATTTGTTTCTTCAAAAACATTACCGATGGCATTACTGTATGGAAGAATTATGAAAAGGAGGAGGGTGCCGCCCCCAAAAAGACCCCAGAGTAAGGGCCTAGTCAGACCCACCCTCCCAATAGCAAACTCCCGACAATTTCAGCGAAGTAGTTACCTATGGCGCTACCAGCGCCGGGAGGGAGTGTTGTGCCGTGGTGATGTCCCCCACCAGTGCGAGGTTGTCTTGCTGGCCTGCCAGATCCCGGAGGTAGAAGCGGGCGAAAGTAGATTCAGCCTGCCAGACCACCGCTGCCACGATGTCTCTGATGGCGCAGTTGCAGTTGAAGGCGACGCTCGTGGCCATGGCTCTAACCTTCGTGTGCATGGATCTTCAGCCTCTTAGCTCCCTCTGGGGAGAGGTCCTGGTAGGCGGACCAGATGACCCAGCATATCCAAGAAGATATTGTCTGGGCTGTAATGTCAGTTCTGCCTGGGGCTAACGGCAGAAAGAGGCGGGACCGTCCCCTCCGGATGGGCTTGGATCTGCGTAGGTAAACTCGCAGCGCGTGCACTGGATCTTGTTGCCTGGTCTCCCCGGGGAAGTTCACTCCCTTCAGCGGCCGAATGGTGATCACCTGGGGCACAGTCAAAGGAGACCTAGTCTTGGCGAGGAAGGAAGGGTCAGTGAGCAGCTGCACGGAGCCATCCGTCCTGAATTGTAGGCAGGCAGAGCGCGTGTAGCTCACTTACTCGGGCCGCCATGGCTAGGGCCAACAGGAAGCAGGTCTTTCGAGTCAAATCTGCAAACCGGGCCAAGGGGAGTGGTTCGAAATGGGCGGAATTAAGCCATGTCAGAACCCAGAGTAGATCCCAGCGTGGAATCAGCAAACATGGGACCAGGCACTGGAGTCCAAAGTGTGTCATAAGGTCGGCAAGGTCTTTGCATTCGCCGGGGTCCGCGCGGCTGAGGTGTCGGTAAGTGTCCGCAATCATGCACAAGTGATGGGGGCCAATCCCTGGTCACCAAAGAGCCAGAGGAAGAAGTCAGCGAGCTGGGGGGTAGTCAGTTCGGTGGGGGAGAGTTGCTGGTCAGCACACCAGGACCATAGTACTCGCCACTTTCCCTCATAGACGCGTCTGGTCGAGGGTCTGCGGGCTGTAGCGATTGCTTCCACTGCTGCACTCAAGAAGCCTCTTGCGGCGAGGGCTTGCTGCACAATCTCAAGGCGTGAAGGAGAAGCCGCTCCGGGCACGGGTGGAACAGCGGCTGGCAGGGATGCTTGAGCATTGTGCTCGGGGTGGGCAGCAAAAGGATGAGGGGGGGGGGGAGGGGGCCGTGGCGAGACTGAGCAGGTTGGTGGTCCAAGACCTGTTCCAGGAGAACTGGGCTACCAGAAACATCACCGCATTGCATCCTCTGAGCTTGAGCAGGACTTTGGGGACAAGAACCCTTGGGGGATACGCGTAAACGAGTCCGTCCCACGGAATGAAGAGCGTGTTGACTGCCCAGGCTAGGGGGTCTGGGATCGGGGAGACGAAGAGGGGAAGCTGGTGATTCCACCTCGTGGTGAAGAGGTCGATCATGGGTGTCTCCCAGTGAGCGCAGATAATCTGAAGATGTCCGGTCGTAACGTCCATTCCGTGTGGAGTAACTGGCCGCGCCGCAAGAGGGAGTCGGCTAACACGTTCAGGTGTTTTAGAATGTGTTGCGCTTGGAGGAAGATGCTGCGGTCTTCGCACCAGCGCATTAGGCAGTAGAGGAGTTTGCAAAGGTCGAGGGAGCGCGTTCCGCCCTGTTTCTGGATGTAGGAAACCACTGTGGAGTTGTCCGATAGGATGAGGAGCCCCTGGTGACAGAGACGCGACTCCCACGCGATGAGGGCCTGCCAAACCGCATTGAGTTCCAACCAGTTGATGTGCCTGTCCGTCAGGTCAGGGGGGCCAGGTGCCGGACGTCGTGAGGAAGCTCGGTAGCAGATGAGCACCTCACTCGCTGAGACTCGCATCCACGCATAGTGAGAGCTGAGGAGGTGGTGAGGCGAGAGCAACTCCCGAAGTGAGCCATGAAATGTCCGTCCAGCGCCGCAGATGGGGATGAAGTGTATGAGTAACCGGCACAAGGGCAGCAATGTCGCCGGAGGACGGACACCAATGGAGAAGGAGGTGCAGCTGGAGCGGCCGGCAGTAAAGACGACCAAGGGGGATTAGATCCGCCGCTGCATTCATCAAGTCGAGAAGCTGAAGCCAAACTCTGGCGGGAATTGCATCCTCCTGGGCCACCTGGCCGGCGAGGGCGGCCAGCTTCTGGATCAGGGGCTCTGGCGGTCTCACCCGGTTGAGGTCGGTGGCGAATTCCATCCCGAGGTGTACAAAGCGGTGGGAAGGAGTGAGATCCAACTTGCCCGCGTTGATCAGGAAGCCGAGCCGTGTCAACAACTGGATCAGCGCATCCCTGTCCATCACTAGCAAGGTCTCGGACTGGTTCCTCTAGGTAGTACGAGGTCGGACTGGAGGACGACTGCCTGGCCCTGGCAACAACGGCGTCCATGATGCGGGTGAAAACCCAAGGGCTGAGGTTGAGACCGAAGGGGAGGGCCCGAAATTGGTAAACCACACCTTCGAAGAAGAAATGCAGGTAGCGCCTGGAGGCGGGGTGCATATGCATGGAGATATGAGTCGGATAGGTGCAGACTGACCGCGAAGTCCATGGGCTGCACGGAGGCCTTGAGGGACCTGGCCGTCTCCATGTGAAAGGACGGGGCCGTGATGAACCTGTTCAGGCCGAGCTTGGGAACCACAAACAGGCGGCTGTAGAAAGCTAGGGAATCGCTGTGCAAGATGATCTCTGTGGCGGCCTTCTGTAGTAGAATGGAGACCTCGCCGCGAAGCACGTTGGCTCCGAGCTGATTCATTGGCACTTTGGTCCGCAGGGGAGAGCGTTGTAGTGGCGGCGGAGAAAGGAAGGTAATCCGAAAGTCCTTGGAGATGGTGGAGAGGACCCAGGGGTCGTCAGGAAGCAGTGACCGCCAAAGATCGCTGCGAAGGGCGAGCCTCCCGCCGACTGGAGACCCCGAGATGATCGGCGGGGGCTGAAGCGGAGGGGCGTCAGGGGGCTTGCCCGCGTCCCGGGCAGCGGGCAAACTGGGGTCAGGAAGAAGCTGGGGTCCTGATAGGTCGGGAACGGCCAAAGGTTGGGGCATGGGTGGGGGCCCAGGGCCGAGAGGCGGAGGGGAGGTTGGAGGGTCTGCAGCACCGCAGGGCGCGACCCAAGGCCTTGCGGGCTGCTTGAAAGCGGGGTCGAACGGAGCTGCTGGGCCAAAGGTCCTTGTTAGTTGCCCTCACCGACTCCTAGGTGGGTCCTAAGAGGAGGGGGCCACCAAGGGGGGAGGCGCAACGAAGCTGCGACTTCAGTTCTGCCGGAAGGTTACTGCAGGCCTGGAGCAGGGCATCCCGATGCAACAGGTCACAGTTGGCAGCAGCAGCCATAGCGTTGACAGAGGAGTCGTATGCTGTGCGGTTAGCGGTGACCGCCAGGGCAAGGAAGTCTCCCAAAAGGGGCGAAATGGACGGGAGCCAGGCATTCTTGATGCGACGGACAAGTCAGGAGCTAAAAAAAAAAAACGAACAGGCTAAGGCATTGCGAATCAGAGAAGCGGTCTGGTCCACGCCGCGGGAGAAGGAACATCGCGCGAAAGCTTTACCACCTGCCAAGAGGAGCACCGGAGGATCCACCTCGGGGAGGGCACAGGAAAAGGTCTGTGAATGTCCAGCATACCAATCCGGATGGAAGGCGATATCCAAGCCAGCAGGCCACCGACTGTCGGAGAAGAAGACCTCACGCGAGGAAGGCTGCAGTAGATGCGCTGAAAAGGCATTGGCCAGGTCCTTAAAGCCCGGGGCTGGGGCAGCATCTTCCTCCACTTGACTTGACGGTCGGTGTCAACAAAGGCGGAGACCTTCCTCTTGACCGGTGGGGATGGTGGCATGCATTGACCGGGAGGCATGCTGCGATGAGACGAGCCGCTTCATCCAGGGAATGGAGAGTCTCCGCCCTAGGACCGGAGTAGACCGCGGGCGAGGAAGGGTATGTAGGCGAGGGCGAGCGGGGGGGAGGGAGACCTACTGTTCGCGCCGAGGAGAGGGAGACGGAGTCATCAGGCTGTTAACTCAGGGCATCGACATCCAACGGTGGGCGGGGGCGCTGAGAGTCGTCCCGAGGGGGGGGCCAGGTAGCTGGCGGTGTCCTCGGTCACTACCCGACGTCCGCAGCTGGGAGACACATACGACGGAGTCCTCCTTGAGCACTGACGAAGCCATCCTGAGGGAATGAGAGGGCAAAGCGACGCTGGAAAGAGCTGGCGGCCTATCTTGGGGGGAGCGCGATCGACGGGAACAGCGTAGCTGATCTGGCAAGATGCTTGCACCGCGTCGAGTAGAGGGTGTGGAGGAACAGCGGGACCGACGTGGTGTTACGGGCCGGGACGAATGTGAGGGCGGGTGTGGTCTCGCGTCACGCAAGGTCACGTAGTGCCAGGGGCTGCGTCGCACATCTCGGTCCTTCATTGGGGTCCCATCACGGGAGCGGTGGCGTACGGGGGTCCTGTCGCAATGCAATCTGTGAGGTCTGTTGTGTATCCTGGGACGTGAGGTAGGCTCATGGACCTGGCAGCTTTCCATGGTAGCGGGGACCAGGGGGAGGGGGAAGGAAGCTCCACACAACCCACAGCGGAGCCGGGCGGGAACGAAGTCCTGAGTAGGTGAAGCCCGAAATACCATACTCACAAGTCCAAAAAGGAAGGCAGAACAGAAAGCAACCACAGAATTCCAAGGCACAAGCATACAAAATCCACAGAAGAAGCACAAAGTCCCAAGAAGTAATCCAAGGAACACAAACAACCAACGATCGGCCCTTTAAGAACCGGTCGAAACCAGTCTAGGTCCAGTAGGCTAGCACACGCCTGAAAGCTGTGAACGAAGTAGACTGACTGGCAGTTCACCACGTGGCACGTGACTGGATGGGGAGGGACAGGAAGCTACTCACGGCCCTGGTTACAGTTCCCTGAGTTGCCTCACTGGTTGTGTAGGAACACAACAGGTTCTTAGGCTGAAATTGACTAGCTAGTAGACACTTCCATACTGTAATGCCATCGGTAATGTTTTTGAAGAAACAAAAAGAAGTGCTTATTGTCCTATGAAGGCTACATTACAGATTAGGAGATACATCAACCATTTTAGTTCAAGGGTGGTGCCAGAATAGCTTGGCGCCTGAGGCACCAAGCTATTCTGGCAGCACCCTTGAACTATTATACTTGAAATTATTTCAAGCAATGGGTGTGTCAGGATGAAAAGGGTTAAGATACGTGTACCTGCATTAGCAGGACCTACCAGTGAGTAGCTGTGGACACCATGGCGGAGGTAGCAGACATACAGCTGCTCTTTGTACACCTCCAGCCCCATCACTGGAGCAGAGGGGCCGCAGACACTAAACTTGTTCTTCTTTCTTCGAGACGCAGAAGGGTTTTGAGGCTCAAGGGTGTCTGTCCCAGAATCTGAGCCGACTACACATGGTGACGATGGTAGATTGAGGTTTCGACCTTGGTCTGCTCGAAACACCTTCTGCTTGTCTGCTTTCATTTTCAAGCTAAGGAAAAAACAGACAGTTGAGAACTTGGATTACTTTATTCATAATTTGAGGAGTAAGCCACAAGTACACTTGTACATGAGGTAAATGGAATTATTAGGGAGCATTTGGGTATAAAGTAACTAATTTTATATGAATCTTCATACTAGTTCGAGGATTAACAACTGAACTACATGTATCTAATCAAGGTCTGGTTTAGTTTTGTCAGAATTGCGGCTCATAAGGCTTTAACCCTCGTAAACCCCACGGCCGCATTTCCAAACTTTTGGAGGCGTTGTTTAACAACTATGTACCAGTTGTAGGAGATGGATTGATCAAGATAATTCAAGGGTAGTGCCAGATGAGCTTGCAGGCATGGGAATTAGAAAAGTGAAAAAGTCTGAAACCTTTTGCATGTTTGTAAAAAAGTGTATCACATCGCACACTATCCGAAGCAATGACCTGTTTCTTCGGCGGCTGAGCAATATCATTTCGGTGGAAATTTGCCTTTAGGCGGACAATTCCCATGCCTGGCTTGGCGCCTGAAGGTGCCAAGCTCATCTGGCACTACCCTTGAATTATCATGATCAATCCATCTTCTGCTGCAGGGTCCTGGAGCTAAATGGGTTAATGTCAAAATGTGTGTCGTACCGTAATGTGCATAAAAGCATGTGTCGGGCACATTATGCCAACTTTAGCTCCTAAGTACACAAAAACAAAGACTTATACACCGCCCACTGTGCATAAACAAAATTAGTCCGTTTTGCTGCTATTGATATCAATCGGAAGCCAAGACCCTTTAAGATATGTTCTGTTTATGCAACAAAGTTGAGTGGTGTTGAAATGCACTTTTTGGGGGTGCAATTTTGGTCGTAGTTTTTGGATTGTTTTCTCTCCCATGTACTTTTAACTTTCCAACATCTGCAGCCAATATTTGCTCATTATTTAATGAACACTGATCTGTAATAACTGGACACCCAAAAAGTTCCATTAAACAGCTCACGTATTTCCCGAGTGGGTCTATCTGGGGAGTCCTGCAAAAGGAAGGGGAGACCATTTATGTATGCCAGGGCTTAAAGAGATTGTAAGACAGGCATAATGAACATAATACAAAATTACAAAAGTAATTTTGCATGACAATACTTACCGACTGGACCCTTCCCCAGATGAGGTGGCCGGCCTATTTTCTTCCGTGTCATCATCATATATCGTTTTCATGCCCTCCTCGCTCACCAGAGTTAAATCTAGGTCATCCGTCTCTCCCACAATCAGCACATTGTCACCTGAACGTGATGCGCGGATCCGATTAACTCCCTTGAGCAAGCGGCCATCAGTACTGTTCACAGTGCCAGTGGCTGCAAACACAAGGGGGTTAAAATCAACCTCCTGTGGAACAAGATCCAAATCAGGCAGTGAATCATCGTCAGCAGTTGAGGCATGATCCTCCGAGCTGGAATCCACAAAAAAGTGGCGTCGATTCTGCAGCACTTTGTTGCGATCTTTCTTGGTTTTCATCTTCTTTTTGGGCTTCTCCGTCTCTTTTGGCTCTTTGAAGAATTCTGATGTCATGCTGTTTTCTAGGTCCAGTCTCTGTAGGACTATGGAGCAGCCTCTGACACTGCTGTCTGGTGTATTGTTCTTTTTATCACCATCCTCTATCAGCTCAATATCATCATCAACAACAGGGTGAGCAAGACTGTGAGTAGCACCTACAGCTGTTGTGCCATTCTTTTCTGACATAAACTTGATCTGTTCACCCAGAGACGCACTACTGACCACACTGCTTCCATCTGACTCTGAATGTGGAGTATCAACCTTAGAATGTCCTGTGTCCCCACTGACTGAAAGATCCAATCTTGGCAGATCAATAGGTGACTTCTGTGATGAATGGCCCACACCTGCGCTTTTGTCTTGGAAGCCAAAGTCAGAGACAATACTGACATCACTGAGGGAGGTGCTGCGCGTCCTGGTCTTTGAAGATAAAATGTCTGCAGGGTCTGATGTGGACCTCTCCCTGCTGGCTGCATCTACAGACGGTGACCGATTCTCAGCACCATTTGACTTGAGCAGGTACATTGACATGGAGCGCGGACTGCCCACCTCCCCCAGCTGACTGGTGATAGGCAAGTTGCGGACTATCTGCTGCACCAGGTCGGACGTGGTGCTGCTGGAAATGCTGCCGATGTAAGAAACACTCATGCCCGGAGAACTCTGTGTCTGTGATCTCATACCACTACTGCCGGGCTGTGGAGAAGTGAAAGAGAAAATACTTTTACTTATGGCTGTTGGTTTGCTGGAGCTGTCTTGCTGTGTGGAGTGTCTTGCATCCCACATGCTTGTGATAGATCCTTGGTCAGAGTCTGGATGCAGACTGCTGAGATCAGACTGACCAGAGCTGTCATGGTTTTGCTGTGCAAGAGACGAGCTGCTGATGCCTGTGACAATACTACTGCCTATCCCGCTTGAGCTTTCCATCAGGTATGTGTCTCTTGGCTGCCTTCCTGCAGACACTGTGTTAGAAGAATTAACGGAAATGGATGACACAGTAAGATCTGTGTTCTTCTCACTGCCATGAAAATTTGCAACATCAGCACACGTAGACTTCTTACTGGCCGCACTGCTGTCAGTATCACCGAGACTAAGCATTATTCTTGGCTCTCTGGATGAAGATGGTCTTTTGGATGATGGTTCAAAGGATGAAGCAGACACTGCCACCTGTGATAACATGCTACCAGAATGTTGTGTGTTTACACTGCTTAGAGGAGCTTGCTCTCCACTGCCACTCCTCATAGAAATATAATTTCCACTGTGAAAAGGTCCATCAACCACAGATGATTTTTGCTGGGGTTCGGTAGGCGTCTCACTGTGAACAGAACTGGAGACAGAACCTGAGAGACATACATCTGACCCCTGCGTTGATTCAGCCTGAATCGGCACTACAGTATTTTGCGCTCTTCCATCACCGATTGACTGAGAAGTAGAGGTTGTGGTGAGCCAGCTTGGCAAAATGACTGCCGAACCCAGGCTGGGAGGGACCATTTCCCCTTTGGATGATGAAGCAGCAGCAGGGGAACAAACATCTCTAGATAAAGACATGCTTGTAGCTGTGGCAGGGGCAGTGAACGATGTCAGAGTTGCTGAGGCAGAGGAATAGGATTGTCTCCTCTGCCCTGCAGGGTGATGGTCTCTGCTGGTTTGGGTGCTGGAGCCAGGTATGATACCTGTAAAGAAGTAGTAAATGATTGATAAATGAATGATATAATAAGTTAGATATAAGATTTAGGGGTCTGATAATATGATTCATAGAAATGTTGACATGGCCTGATAAAAGCCGAGTTGTAAAGTATTGAGGCTTTTATCAGTCATCAAGACATTGTTATACTATATTATATTGAGCAACATTTTGCTTGATATAGTACTGATAACAGGCAGATGTGATTACGAGACCTAAATCAAAATGTCCGAGTCATTAGACGAGGACATTTTGATCCTGGTCAAGTAATCACATCTGTCTGTTTATTAGCACTATATCAAGCAAAATGTTACTCAATAAAATGTATGTACCCAGTCAAAAACAAAGAGTCCTTCTGATTACCACCATTTGTTCTGGAGTGGTCCGTTTCACAATATTTGGACATAGAACTTTCCAGCCTGACACTACCCACCGAAATGTATGCGCAAATCCACCCAGAGCAAATGCTTTCCTCCGATTTCCATTTATTTTTAGAACTAAATAAACTCAGCGTCAATCGTCACAGCATGATTCCACTCGATAAAGGCTTTAATTACTCCAATAAGAATATCTCAATGGAATAGTGACAGTACAAATTTACACTGGGTAGATTTATGCCCAGGTTAATTCAAGCTGCGTAGATATTTGCTGGGTATTTTCAATTTTTTTGTAAAGATTTGTGATGAAACATAGCCAACTTACCCCTTCAGTGCCATTGATAGTGGCACTGTGAATACTATACATGCTATAAAAATCACATCACCACAAAACTCTGTGACGTCACAGTCTAGGGCCCGCATAGTGTGGGGTAAATGGCAGACTTTTCCTGCTAGAAAAATGAATTTTTCTCTAAAAGGTATTGTTTCGAAAAATACTTACCGATGACATTACTATTAGGAAGGTACACTTAGCTTACCAATTTCAGCCTAAAACTCCGTTGTGTACCTACACAACCAGGGAGGTGACAAGGGCGCCCTGACCAAGTACTCTGAGTAGTCTCCTGTCCCTCCCTATCCGTTCACGTGCCCAGTGGTGTCACGCCAGTCTGAAGCTTAGCTTACTAGCGGCAAGCGGGGCAGGCAGGAGGGTCCTCCAAGTAATGTCATCGGTAAGTATTTTTCGAAAAAATACATTTTAGAGAAAAATTAATTTGTTTCCTCAAAAACATTACCGATGACATTACTATTAAGAAGAATAGTGAAGAGGAGAGGAGGTGGGTGCCGCCCAGAATCTTACCCCTTGTACATGGGCTAACCAGATCCGCCCTCCCCCCGGGGCAACCTCCCAACAATTTCAGCTAAGCTTGACCTACGGCGCTTCCAGTGCTGGGAGGGAGTGTTGCGCCACGGCGATGTCCCCCACCAGGGCTAGGTTCACCCGCTGGCCCGAGGGATCTCTCAGGTACAACTGGGCAAAAGGACGATTCCGCCTGCCAGGCCACGGCTGCCACAATGTCTTTGGCAGCGCAGTTGCGGTCGAAGGCGATGCTCCTGGCCATGGCACTAACCTCATGCGCCCTGATCCTTAGCCTCGTAGCTCCCTCCGGGGAGCGGTCCTGGTAGGCAGACCGGATAACCCAGCGGAGCCAGGAAGATACTGTCTGGGCCGAGCCGTCTGGTCCTCCTGGGGACAAGACAGAAGAGGCAGGACCGTCCCCTCTGGACGGGTTTGGATCGGCGCAGCTACCCAAAAATGCACTCACCGGGACCTGCTGTCTGGTCTCCCGAGGAAGGTCTATCCCCTTCAGTGGCTGAATGGTGATCACCTGGGGTGCGGTTAATGGGGACCGAGTCGGGGCCAGGAAGGCCGGGCCGGTCAGTAGCTGCACAGAGCCATCTGTTGTGAACTGCTGGCAGGTGGAGTGCGCAGAGAGCGCATGCAGTTCGCTTACCCTGTAAGCCGCGGTGAGGGCCAGGAGGAAACAGATCTTTCGGGTCACATCGGCTAACCCCGCCAAGGGGGGCGGTTTGAATCGATCCAAATGGAGCCACATCAGCACCTAGGGTAGGTCCCATCGCGGAGTCAGCGAGCAGGGCCTGGCCGCTGGAGGCCGAAGCGGGCCCTAAGGTTGGCGAGGCCCTTGCAAGCGCCGGGGTCCAGGTGATCCAAGTGACGATATGTGTCAGCTATCCCGACCAGGTAGCTCTGGATGGCGATCGGAGCCACGTTCCGCTCGACGAAGAGCCAGAGTAAGACTCGGCCAGCTGTGGGGCAGTCAGATCTGTGGGGAGAGGACTGGTTGTCGCACCAGGGCCGAAGGACTCACCACTTTCTCTCCTAGGCGCCTCTGGTCGGAGGTCTGCGGGCTGCAGTGAACGCCACCACCACAGCACTTGAGTCCCTAGCGGCGGGGGCGCACCGCACAATCTCCAGGTGCATAGGAGAAGCTGCTCCGGGCCCGGAGGATCCAGCTTCTGTCGGGGTTGCATGGGCATCGTGCGCGGGGTGGGGAGCCACAGAGGGGGACCGGTGGCGAGGCTCGGGAGGTCAGTGGTACACTGGGGGGGGGGGGGGGGATGAGGAGGAGGGGACTGTCGATTCCATCTTGTCGCGAAGAGGTCGATCATGGGTGTCTCACACTGCGCGCAGACCATCCCAAGATATCCGGGTAGAGAGCCCACTCGGCGTGAAGAAGCTGGCCGCACAGAGAGAGGGAGTCGGCTAGGACATTCAGGAGGCCAGGGAAGTGTTGCTGTCCGAGAGAGCTGCCACGATCTTCGCCCCACCGGAGGACCTGGTACAGGCGGATTGCTGAGGGAGGGGGAGCGCGTCCTGCCCCGCATCTGGATGTAGGAGACCACCGTGGAGTAGACGGAAGGACGAGGAGCTCCTGGTGTCGGAGGCATGTCTCACAGCTCCCACCAGTTGATGCGCTGGTCCGAGCGGTCCGGAGGCCAGCGGCCGGAAGTCATGGAGAACATCGGTAGAGGGTGTGCGCCCCAACAGGAGAGGCTCGCCCCCACGCCGAGAGACAACTGGGGGGGGGGGGGGGGGGCAGCGAGGCGAGGGGTACTCTGGCTGCGAGCCACGCCGGATCCACCCAGCGGAGGAGATGAGATCGGAGCATTGGAATAACCGGCCCCAGGGTCACCAGGTCGTCAGAGGGCAGACGCCAGTGGAGAGGCAGATGTAGCTGAAGTGGGTGGGAGTAGAGCCGGCCGAGGGGTAGGAGGTCCGCCGCCACGCTCATCAGGCCCAGGCGCTGTAGCCACTCTGGTGGGAACCACATCCTATTGAGACACCTGGCGGGCTAAGGCCGCCAATGTCTAGATCCGAGGGTCGGAAGTTTTACTCTGTCAAGGTTGGTCCAAAACGCCATGCCCACGCGCACAACTGGTGGGAGGGTGGAAGGTCCGAGTTGCCGAAGTCGACCCGGAAGCCGAGGCGAGTGCACAGATCAAGCAGCGCATCCCTGTCGTTCTCCAAGGACGACTCTCACTGGATCCAGAGGGACAGATCGTCCCAGAAGGTCGATGCGGGGCTCGAGGATGCCTGTCCGGCCTAGGCGACGATGGCGTCCATGATGCATGGGAACAATGAGGAGCTGAGGATGCGGCCGAATGCCGTGCCCCAACAGGTAGGCCAGGCCGCCGAAGTTGAAGAGCAGGCAACGTCAAGAGGTGGGGCGCACGGAGACCTGCAGGTATGCGTCCGACAGGTCCAGTCTGACAGTGAGGTCCAAGGGCTGCAATCCGTCATGCAAACGTAATGTACTTGTGCAGTGCCGAGGGGTCGATGACGGGGTGCCACTCGCCGCTGGGCCTGGGTACCACGAGGAGATGGAAATAGAAGGCTGGGGAATCGTGTCGCGTCCATGATGCAAGGGAACACCGAGGAGCTGAGAATGCGGCCAAAGGCCGTGCCCCAACAGGTAGACCAGGCCGCCGAAGTCGAAGAGCAGGCAACGCCAAGAGGCGGGGTGCACGGGGACCTGCAGGTATGCGTCTGACAGGTCCAGTCCGACGTTGAGGTCCAAGGGGTGCAATCCGCACGCAAGGCTCCGGCCGCCCCCATGCAAACATAATGTACTTGTGCAGCGCCGAGGGGTCGATGATAGGGCGCCACTCGCCGCCAGGCCTGGGTACCACGAGGAGACAGACGTAGAAGGCCCGCGCCCACCTCCGTGGCGGCCTTAAGCAGCAGGGCGGAGACCTCGCTGAGAAGAGCGTCGGCTTAGTGCCGATCGGTCAGGACATCGGTCCATCGGGGAGCTGCTCCGTCACCCTGGAGGGAGGTCATGGCAGGACTGGGGGCAGCATCATGACACATCGGGTCGCAGCAGGGGGCAGCGGACATGGTGTTGGCGGAGGTGTGAAACGCCGCCCGGGTGGCAGGGCGAGAAAGTCTCCTGGATGACAGCTAGCGTGACCAGGTCCCAACTCCCGCACAGGCCAGGTCTTACTTGTTGCATATGGGGGCCGCCGTCCTATCTGGAAGGGGGCAGGCAAAGGCCTGGAGTGACCAGCGAACCAGCGTCGGCCGAAGAAGAAGAAGTCCAAGTCCGACAGTCACTTGGCGTCAGAGAAGAATCCCGCGGCGCCGAAGGAATCCCGCTGCAGGTGCACAGAAAACGACTCACCAAGGTCCCGGACGCCAGGGCCGGGGACAGGGCTTGAACTGCTTGGACCACCGGGAGGCATTCACCAGGAAGACAGGGAGCGATCAGGTGTGCCCCCTAGCCCAGTGGCTGGAGAGTCTCCATCCTAGGCGCCAGGCAGGCCACCGGTGACGAGGGGCTGCCAGGGGAGCGTGAGCCAGGAAGCGCTGAACGACTGTCATCTCAGAGGAGGGCCGCGACGGAGACCCCCAGTAGCAAGCCGAGGCTTCGTCGTCATCAGGGGACACGGACGGGCAGCGAGGGTGCTGCCAGAAGGTACCAGGGCAAGGAGCAGAAAACGCCGCTCAATCGTCCGGGAGGGGGCCTGGTGGGTGGGAGCCTCACTAGCACCGTCCTCTCATCCGGAGCTCAAGCTTGGGGTGGGTGGGGGGGAAATGACTCACCTGGGAGCTCCGCTGAGAGGGGGGGGGGGGGCCGCACCGTTGGGGGAGTAATCTCGCAAAGAGCAGGATGAAGGAATCGGTGCTGGCCTGGTTCCAAGGGGTTGGCGGGCCAGCATCTAGTAGCCGTGTCGGAGCCCGAGAGAGCTCGGGCTGGGAAGTGGGGCGAGCAAGCTCGCTGTCGGCTAGGCTCGGGGGAGCAGGCGCACAAGGGTCCAATAGTCTCGTCTGGCCCGGGGGTACTTGTCACTGACCCTGGAGCGGGATGAAAGACGTCAGTGCTGGCTTGGTTCCGCGCGGTTGGCGGGCCGATATTTAGTAGCCGTGTCGGAGCCCAAGAGAACTCTGGCTGGGAGGCGGGACGAGCAAGCTCGCTGTGGGCCGGGCTTGGGAGAGCGGGTGCACCAAAAGGCCATTGTCCGGGGACCTGAAGCACGTGTCAGGGCCCGGGTAGTCAGTCCCCCAATGTCCAAGCGGGTGCGCCTCGTCCCATCTGCTGAGGCGGCAGGGAGGGCGGTAGCGGGTGGCTGGTCTCAGGCTGGCGTAGGACGTTCGCGCCGAAGGACCCCCAGAGCTGAGACCATTGCTCTCCCACCCAGGAGGCGCAGGTGTCACCAGAGCGACTGGAGGCACAGCCGGAACAGGGGAGGCATACCACATGTGTGTCGCTCGGCCATTGGAAGTCCACGCCGTGCTTACGGGTGCGGACTTGGGAACTGCAAGACATAGGCAAGGTGAGAGGCAAGCGAGCGTGGCGCCCCGAGGCCACACAAAACGAGTGCACGCACGTATGAAGGTGAACTCCGAAAAAGGAGCAAAGTCCACGGCCAGTGCCGCCGCTCGGCGCACCGAGGGCCAGTCAAGGGCAACAACTGAGGCCTTACCTTGCCATGGCGGAGAGGCCGGAGAGGAACCTGTTACGTAGGCCATAGGGGACCAACCATGCGCAGTGGAGAATGCCCCAGCACCTCCCCAATCCAACAGAAGTACCACAAAAATCCAACGGAAGCACCACTATAATCCAACAGAAGCACCAGCGCCCACACGTAAATCCAAGGAAGGAAGGTAATCCAAGGCAGGCACGGTAAACCACGGTAAAATCCAATCCAAGGTATGACCGGTTACAACCGTACACAGCCGAAATGTCCAGTAGGCTTGAACACAACCGTTCCCGTTAAGCTAAGCGAACAGACTGGCATGACACCACTGGGCACGTGACTGGATAGGGAGGGACGGGAGACTACTCAGGGTACCTGGTTATGGTGCCCTTAAGTCACCTCCCTGGTTGTGTAGGTACACAATGGAGTTTTAGGCTGAAATTGGTAAGCTAAGTGTACCTTCCTAATAGTAATGTCATCAGTAATGTTTTTGAGGAAACAAATCATGTCACCACAAAACTCTTTAATGTCACAATCTAGGGCCCACATAGTCTGAAGTACACATCAGACTTTTCTGAAATGTTGCAAAGGACATGAAGTTTACATATACATAGGCGGAAGGGAAGTTTAACGTCCAACACCAAATGCATGCTTCAAACATACAGAACCCAGCAAATCTGACACTGATGAACACGTTTCATTGCGCAAAAAGTTGCAGAAAACACGCGAATATGCGGTCTAAGATGAGACCACAGACGTTAATAACTATGTCTATTTATAAACCTGGATGTGATACTTCTAATGTGTGTTTATATCTGTCCAAATGCTGACCTAATGTGTGCACGTATTGGACTGTTGACCGACTCAGTGTGGAGATTTAATTTGACTGTGTAGACATCAGTGCCTTCTATAATCGTGCGTATTGTTGAGTAAAGTAGACTTGTAATTAATACAGTAATGACAGAAAATGCCAGCAGGTTTGTTTATAGTCCTTTTCTAAGGTTGTCACTATAGTAGCGGATATCAGTGTCATCAATCTCAATAATATGGCGATTCGATTCAAGTATTTGCTGCTGTCTATTCTTCATTCATGTGTGTGTATTGGGAAGAAATTTTGAGTGTATGTACACACTAAGAAGTAGTTGATTGCCAGTGCGCATAAGGAGCTTGCTAACGTGACAGTATGAGCATATTTATCATTTTAGTTTTGACACAGGCAAGCACAAGATTGAGTCTTTCTGGTCTGCAAGAGATTATGGGAAGGAAAAAATATCAAGCAAGTTCATGAATATTAATTTGATTGTTATACAATAACAATATATCAGTACATGTGTCAAAGGAGAGGAAATGTTATGGAGTGGGTACATATTGTGATATCAGACTCTCATGAATGTTAACACTTATAAATGAATATACCAGTAACACATCAGTAAGCTTCAGCAAGCCACCAAACATCACAATTCATATAACCCCTCCCCATGCTGGAACAGCCACTTGCAAATTGACCTAGGACCACACACAAACATCTTGATAACAAGTGTGCTGCACTGTATTTCACTTTCTACACCTTACATAGCATCTTAATGGCTTGATTGGACCTAACTCCGGACAAAGCCACATTCATATGTTGGGTTCTAGGACTGAGGTGATATACTTAGCATGATGCTGGTGTCAGAGACTGAAGAAGGAGCAAATGGCTATCAGTAGATCTAGAGGCGTAGAGCAGACTCAAAGACACTGAATGATGGATGCAAACTGATGTAAAGATCATAGAGAACCCTTTTTAACCCATTTAGCCCTGGGACCCTGCAACAGGAGATGGATTGATCATGATAATCCAAGGGTAGTGTCAGATGAGCTTGGCGCCTTTAGGTGCCAAGCTCATCTGGCACTACCCTTGAATTATTATGATCAATCCATCTCCTACAACTGGTGCATAGTCGTTAGACAGCGTCTCCAAAGTTTGGAAATGCAGCCGTGGGGTTAAGAGGGTTAAAGAGTGACGTCATTAAGACAATGTCTGATAGACAATGTAATACAAACTTCTTTGGCTCAAGTGTGTTACGCCACAGATCAAAGATGTGCTGTGCGGATTTGTTTCAGATGTTTCATCATATTAATCTCCCACTGGATGTGCTATTTTTCAGATTTCTTTTCTTTTCTCGATGTAATGATCTATACATGCAGAAAGTAGTATGATTTTATGATGTGAAAGAAAACTACATTTTTATCCCTTGTTGAAAATTCTGCTTCTGCTTTACAAAGAGGAAGGTCACGGCTAGGGGGTCAAGTGACATCGGACATCACTTTCATCAGTACTGTTGTTATCAGGCACTGACATTGCTCTCAGATGGGCAATATAACTCTTTGGTTGTCAGTTACACTCTTTTTGTCAAGGTGTTTCCTGCAGGAGTCACAAAAAGGCCCTACCAACAGCTAAAGGATTATATCATTAACCTTAGTGATAATAAACCAATCAGTCAGTGAATCAATCACCAGCTTAGTTGGCTATCCAATCAAATGAACAAACAAAAACCTAAAAACCCACAGAACTCAAATAACCCTTATCATTCGGAATACACTAGTGTGTGATACAAGTTTGACTTAAATAGTTCAAGGGTAGTGCCAGAATAGCTTGTCGCCTCTAGGTACCAAGCAATTCTGACATCACCCTTGAACTAAAGCCATTGGTCTATATCCTTATCTGTAAGTACTATAATGTAGCTTGATAATTATGGCAGTGTACAAATTTGAAGCTTTTAGCATCAGTATGATATGGGATAAGATAAATACCCCCTCCCTCCCCAACACAGACACACAAGTATCTGGTGGTAGAGTTTTATGATATCACACATACACATTTGTTTTTATCCATACGTCACACAACCAATCTCTTTAGCGCAAACTGTGCCACATGACCGAGCTACACAAAAACTTGTAGCAACAAATAGCGGACTTTTTGTACCCCTCTTTCTGATGCGTCTTGGATGCCAGTTTTGTTCTATTAAAGATAACCAAACGTTCTAAAGTACAAAGTTACTTAGTGTTGTTCAAAACAACAGGCACACTACTGGAGATGGCAACGTCATTAAAGATTTTAAAATACGTCATAAGTCTATTATTCCAACTACAGAGGAATCACCTTGCTGTCAGTACCAGGAAAGGTCTTCAACAGGATCATCCTGGAGAGAATGAAGAGCTCCGTTGACCCCCAGCTGAGAGACCAGCAAGCAGGATTCAGGAAGAACCGATCATGTACAGACCAGATCGCCACTCTCCGCATCATCGTGGAACAGTCTCTGGAGTGGAGCTCCCCGCTGTACGTCAACTTTGTGGATTATGAGAAAGCATTTGACAGTGTGGACCGAGAGACTCTGTGGAAACTCCTACGACACTACGGTGTACCCACAAAGCTCGTCCGCCTGATCAAGAGCAGCTACGATGGCATGACATGTCGTGTGATCCACGAAGGGCAGTTCACCAGGGAGCTCCAGGTCAGAACTGGTGTCAGGCAGGGGTGTCTGCTGTCTCTGTTCCTCTTCCTACTGGCCATAGACTGGGTCATGAAGATGACCACAGAGCACAGACGAAGTGGAATACAGTGGACACTGTGGACACAGCTTGACGACCTCGATTTTGCAGACGACTTGGCATTACTGTCCCACACTCATCAACAAATGCAGGACAAGACCACGAGGCTTGCTGACATCTCGTCCCAAGTGGGCCTCTCCATTCACAAACAGAAAACAAAGACAATGAGGCTGAACGCAACCAGGGAAGAACCAGTCTTGCTGGCTGGCATCCCGTTGGAGGAGGTGGAGTCCTTCACCTATCTCGGGAGCATCATAGACAAAAAAGGCGGCACTGATGCAGATGTCAGAGCACGAATCGGTAAAGCCAGAGCAGCCTTTCTCCAGTTGAAAAAAGTGTGGAGTTCCAGAGAGCTGTCACAACACACCAAAGTCCGGATTTTCAACTCCAATGTAAAAGCAGTTCTCTTATATGGAGCAGAGACTTGGAGATTGACAAAAACCACAGTCAACAGAGTACAGACCTTCATGAACAGTTGCCTTAGAAGAATTTTGAAAATCCACTGGCCAGAGAAGATCAGCAACGTCAGACTCTGGGAGAGAACAGAGCAGATAACAGCAGAGAATGAAATTGGGCGAAGAAGATGGGGATGGATCGGTCACAGTCTGAGAAAGCCAGCTTCCAGTATCACTAGGCAGGCATTGTCATGGAACCCCCAGGGAAAGAGGAAAAGAGGTAGGCCGAGAAACTCCTGGCGTCGAGACCTCCAAGCAGACATCAAGAGACTGGGAACCACCTGGAGTAGAATCGAAGGAGAAGCACAGGACAGGAGTTGCTGGAGGTCTCTCGTCGACGGCCTATACCCGGGTAGGGGTGACAGGCGTAAGTAATAAGTCTATTATGTATAAGTAATGATATATTCCTTTTACGTTAGTCATGTCTAGCGCGATCCAGGTCGGCATGTTTCTTCTTGATTTATCTTACGAAAATAGTGGATGAATGAAAACAAATACATTATTGGTAGCAGGGACTTGCTGCGCGGACACATGTAAGCCTTCCGGAGGTCAAAAGAACCATTGTACCCCTGAGGCCTTCGGCCTTCAGGGTACAATGGTTCCTTTGACCTCCCTCAGACCTACAAGGGTCCTTGTAGCAAACCCCTACGACCAATAACTTATAGTATAGCACCAGTGTCAGCAGTAAACTACATGTGTCTTGAATAAATGCAAATAGACCTGCCTGCCAGTAAGCTGTTCCTCTGTTGACTCAACTGCTCTCCTTCTCCTTGAAGCTGTAAAGACAAGAAAACAACAATGCTAACGCTTTGCATGTCGGTAGCGTTTTTTGTTGCAAGGATTCCTACAGGAATCATCGCGACATAAAATGCTACCGACACGCAAAGGGTTATGACTAAACTTTACATTTGACTCAAAAGATGTGTTTGGATATATATATATGGATGCAAATAAATTTGTAGCAAATGCAGTTTGCATGCAAGACTTGCCACTGCGGTATATCTTGAATGCAAATTTATGTGCTGCCTATCCACAGGTCTCTATGATCACATATTACATAGTATGCAACAGGCTTTATCCCATTGCATGCCACATAATATGTGATCATAGCGGGCCCTGGAAAATCGCTAGTTACCTATTACACGGTACAGTCAAACCTGGCTATGACAGTCATCCAAGTGACCGTTATAACACTGCCCATTACATGAAAAATCATAATCAATGTTCATTTTCAACAAAAATGGTCTTGTACCATTCAAGGGAGGTGTGACAGATGTAATGCTAGAAGTTAGCGAAAAAAAGTGTTTTCTAGTTCACTGAGCATATGCGACTGAAACAGGGAGCAAGGGCCATGGACCATGTCTGACTGAACTCACACAAGTGGCACTCAGAGTGAAAGTGTGTCCATATGGAGGGTCAAGAAGACAAAGCTAACCACAAGCGTCATAAGCACGTGACCACAAGGACCATAATGTCTGACTGAACTCACACAAGTGGCACTCAGAGTGAAAGTGTGTCCATATGGAGGGTCAAGAAGTAGATGGGTGTGACAAAGCTAACCACAAGCGTCATAAGCACGTGACCACATGGACCATGTCTGACTGAACTCACACAAGTGGCACTCAGAGTGAAAGTGTGTCCATATGGAGGGTCAAGAAGCAGATGGGTGTGACAAAGCTAACCACAAGCGTCATAAGCACGTGACCAGTTAATTTTTTTATAAAGGGTTGTTTTATAGTGAAAACACACATGAGTAAATTCAAGTGGCCACTATGACCAGACAATTGCTCTATAAAGATGGTTACTACGGCAGGTCTGACTTTATATGGCAGGTTATAAATTATGACATTTAACCCACCATTCCTCCCCCTTTGTTTCCGTATGCTCCACCTGGAGCGAAGAGGATAAATAAGTGATCCACTCCCAATCCCACCAAACAAAAACAAGAATTCAAATTAGGTCTTAAATTTGTTATAATGGAAAAGTTGGCACATTTTCAAATGTGGAACAAAAAAGTGAAAAAACAACAAGGAAACAAGAATTATAAAGTCCTTATGGCTCAAGTGCATGACTGTTCCACATAATAAGTCTAACCTTTCTGACCTTTCTAACAGGTCAGTGAAAGGAGCAAGTGTGCAACTGCAAGTGTCTTAACAAAAGTAAAGGGTTGACTTTTGTACCATAAAATCCATGTTCTCACACATTTACACACTTGATCTTTGTGAGGAGTCAGTTAAATTAGTATGCATAGAAAAGCTCAACATCAGCTACCTTTGTGCCAAATTTGTTTAAAAGTTTGCAAATATAAAATGCTATAAAAATGTGCACTTTTCACATATTTGCCAACTTCTTGTGACCCTTGACATTTACAAGGGGGCATCCAAATTATTATGCTTGAAAAAGTCTTATCATCAGATATCTCTACACCAAGTTTGGATCTGAATCTGAAAATAGTACAATTTTGTAGATATTTCTAGACACCCTGTGATCTTGACCTTTGAGTGAGGTCACTGAAACTGGTATGAAAGGTCTTGTCACAAAATATCCTTATGACAAGTTTGAAGACTGTGGCTAGAATAGTCTCAGAGAAAATGCCGTTAAAGTTTACTATGGACATCAGACAAACGATGGATGGCCGAGTACTTTTGCTATCGCAAGTGAGCCCAAAAATTCACCTGCACCCTTCTCCTCTGCAGACTGCTCATGCGTGCAACTATCTCGATGAGTGACTTGTACAGCTGTGACAGCTGGACGTCGATTCCACGCATTTCTGACAACACAGAATCCTGCCTCTGACACAAGCCCAACACCTCATGAAGAATGCCTGCCTGACGTGAAATTTCACCACTCGAGGCTGTAGACCCAGCTGGAAAGAAGAAAAAACAAGAACATCAGTCACTCACTCTATGACCCATTCAGCACTGACACATTGTACAAGAAGATGGATTGAGCATCATACAGGTCAACCTCAGTATTACATGCATCAGAACTGGCTCCCAATGTGCACAAAGTCCTTAACCTATTACATCCTGAGCCTGAAATTGTTCAAATGTGCTTATGGTCCTATGAAGAAGGCTAGATTAAAGATCAGGAGACAGATCAACCATTTTAGTTCAAGGGTGGTGCCAGAATAGCTTAGCGCCTGAGGTGTCAGGCTATTATGGCACCACCCTTGAACTATAATGGTCAATTAGGATGGAAAGGGTTAATTGGCCCATGCACATGTGAGGGCCAGCCAAGGCTGATGTTGGCCAGAGCACTCTTCACTTACTGGGAACTTTTCCCTCTCAAGCCTACGATGTTCAGCATCACATGCTAACAGGAAGGTCAATAATGCCGACTGACATTATGGCTCCCAGGTATTGCGATATTATGTATACTAGAGCTGATCTGTAATTCAAGGTGAACTACAGTCAAACGTGTCTGACACGTCCACCCACGGGACTGAGAAAAGTGATCGTTAAACGCAGTGGCCCTTATATCAAGAATGAAGAATAAGGGAAAAAATCCAAGCTCTTCTGATGGCTAAAAATTAGGTTACATGTATTTAGTCATTTAGTTAGTTATTGAGGTTTAACACCGAGCAGGGTTACATACACATGCATTGATGTGTGTGTATTTATGAATCCTTGTTCTCTAAGATTTATAACTTTGATCCTCTGATTCAATGTAAACCCTTTTTCTTTTAAAATCTTTAGGACTGATTTTAGGACATGTGACCATGACTGTGACACAGCAAAATGAATGCCACAACATACGCAATGTATTGCAACCAACAACTTAACTCAGTGCGCAATGTACCGCTTCCAGATACGCAGCTTATGCTGCGTATCCGGAGGTGGCACATCTTGAATGAGTTAACCAATACCAATATATATATATGATTTTATTCACAAACCTACAAAGAATTCTTCAGTCAGCCTTATGATCAACAGAGCTAAAACAAAGTCACCTTGAACAAAACAAGGCCAATGCACCATCAATCGAGGTGCGAGAAACATAACCAGTCAGGAGAAGGTGAACAAAAGAGAGCTTTCCTGCTTAACCCATATCATACTGAGGCTAAAAGCTTTCAATTTGTACACTGCCATATGCAAGCTACATTATAGTACTTACAGATCATAAGGAAATAGACCAATGGCTTTAGTTCAAGGGTGGTGCCAGAATAGTTTGGCACCTAGAAGTGCCAAGCTATTCTGGCACTACCCTTGAACTATTTTAGTCAAACTTATTTCACACACTGGTGTATTCCAAATGATAAGGGTTAAAAGGGTTCATTTCCCTAGCCATGCACAATTCATCACCACTGTCACATGTGTGTGTGTGTATGTGTGTGTGTGCACAAAACCCCTAAAATGGGTGATTTTCTTTACCATCCTTATGGAAAATGGGTGTGTGTAAAAATTCTGGGTGACCAAGTCAGGAACTCATTTTTTCTGTGGGTTGTTTCTGCATTATCTTTCATTCAAAAGTCAGAAAAAAATATCAAAATAGGATGTCCCATTTTTGCAGGTTTACCTCATGTTGTGTGTTTGAAACGCACTAGGTCAGTGTGTTACCACAGAAGCGAGTGTCTCTATGGATCAACTTGATACCTGATTGGTCGGCTGCGCAGATGGTCGGCTGCACAGTGACATGAACTGAGTTGTTTCCCCTTCTATTGTCTCTCGTCCCGCCAACCATTGTTCCATCAGGTACGATTGATTTTATGCCATATTTCTTAGTTAAGAGCACGCCCAAGTGTACTTCTTCAGCGCAGTTATTTAACTGAGATGCTCCCAATCCGATACAATTGCACAGTAGCCTATATGGACCCATTTGGCTGAGAAAACTGAGACGTCTGCTATGACTGGCGTCTGCTGCTCAGTCAGTCTTGTAGTAACAGATAATAGAACCCCACGATTTTAACAAAAGCTTTCTTCTTCAAAGTTCAATGAAAGGAATTCGTTCAATAACACCATTACAAGGTCAATCTGTCACGCGATTGGGTTGCTTTTTCTTTCTGACATGTGTGATTGTGATCGAAAAGTAACTTGACACATGCATGCACTATAAACAAGATGGTGCCAGATTTCAGTGTGTATTTCAATCCTCGTATGCAAAACTACCTCGCGATTCAAAGAACAGACTTCCACGAACAGGTTTATCAGATTGTGCAACTGAAGTGTCGCTTTTTACTGTATTACCAGTTATTGTTCATAGGGGGCAGGGGGTACTGCAGTCATTATGTATATATCTGATCCAAAATGTCCACGGTTTACAATGGCTGCATTTGACATGGTTTGCATTGCAGCACTGAATTGGCTACACTCAGCACTTTCTGCACACACCCAGCGCCAGATGGCAGCAGGATGTCCAAACCCATCGGGATCTATGGAAGTGGACAAGCATGCCCCTTCCTGGCACATGACCAAGGCCCATGGCAAAATTAGTCAGCTGCAGCATGATGGCCCAGCGTCTGCCGTAGAGGGTGCGTCTGATAGGAGGGTGCGTAGACGGCAGCGGAATGCCCCCAATTACAAACTGGTAAGTGATTCTATGATCATCTTCGTTTTATTGGCTCGCGTGCGAAGCAAAAGTGAGTTTATGTTCTAGGCCACTGGTTGTCTGTCCATAGTAAACGTTAACAGTGGCATTTTCTCTGAGACTATTCAATTTCAAGCCACATTCTTCAAGCTTGGCCCAAGGATACTTTGTGGCAAGACCTTTGTAAACATACCAATTTGAGTGACCTCTCTCAAAGGGTCACGCGGGGTTGACAGATGTGTGAAAACTGCTTACATTTTCAGAACATGGATTTTGCTGCAGCAGAAGCCAGCCCTCGTCACTGAGGTCACACATATGTAAATCGGTCATACACGGGATTACTCTTTATATTCTTGTGCAAGGCCCCTTAAACCAAAATTGGGCTGCTTTTGTTCTAATGCAGCTTTCTTTTTTTCTTTCCTTTTCCAGTTGGCAAATGGAGCCTGGAATGGACCTGAGACTGAGAGTGCAAGCGCATCGCAATACAAGGACAGTGATGACGAGGAGTTTGTTCCTTGCTCGAGCTCACAGGATTCAGACGGCATGTCGCCATCAATCTCTGGTGTCTCTGACACAGACAGTATTGTATTGAATATGTTAAATATGTTAGATTTCAAAGTGGCTGGTTCAGGGTGGGCAGGTGTCATTGAAGCAAGTACCAGCAAGGTGCAGTGTGTGTTAGGGGGTGAATTAGGGGGTGGCAATGACAATGTAGATAGGCAGAAGGAACATGACGTTGGGGGTGGGGAAACAGCGCTTACCGAAGAAACAGGTGTGCACGTGTCGCAGAGAGGGAAAGGAAAGTACAAATGAGACAAGAAACATGCATGCAAATTTTGTAGCAAGATTGTCTTGAAAATGAGCACGCACTTACAAGATGTCCATGCAGATGAGGCAGACGTTGCTAAAATTTTGATGATGAAAAAAGGGACTAAGCAGAGACGTCAAGCATGGATCAGAATACAAGATGAGGGTGATTACATGCATAATGTTGCCATTCTTGAAAAGAAATCAGGATGTTTGATTCCTAAGTATCGCACCAAAACTAGTAAGGTAGACGACCTTCTCGCCTGTAGCCATTGCAAAGGGCTCTATCAAAAAAAGCTTATCTCTGTACACTCAAAACGTTGCTGTCAGAAACAAGGAGGGTTTCAGTTCGCTAAGAGAGGTGAGGCAGCACAATGTGGGAGGATAATGCTTTCAATACCCTTAGACGTTGACTTTTCCTTCTATCATAAGGTTTTAGCCAGACAGAGAGATGATGAGATAAGCCGTCTCATCAGAACTGACCCCTTGCTTCTTGAGTATGGAAAGAGATTATTTGACCGCAGGGACATTGAAGAACACACGGCTGGGCAAATCAGTTCCAGGATGCGGGAGTTAGGGAGACTATTAAAGATTCTTAGAGTGAGGTCAGAAATGAAAATCGCAAGTTTAAATGCTGTGAAGTGATCAATTCAGCTAGCTTTGATCATGTTGTACTGGCTGTAAAAGAGCTAGCAGAATTTGATGAGGACACATATCAGTTCAAAAAAAGGCAATCTCGCAATGCGCCTAGGCCATGCTTTGAAAAAATGTTCACAGATCAAACAGTCGCAGGCATCCAAACAGCTTGGGCATGGTTCAGATGACAGGTGGCGACAGGAGCTCTCTGAGGCGCAGTGGTTTGACTCTGTCTTCACTGGGGACTGGTACGATTGTGTGTCAGCTACAGCAGCCCAGTCGGTCAGGAAAATGATCATGAACAAACCCAAGCTGATCCCATCATGTGAAGATGTGAGGAAGGTCCAACAGCTTCTTGAGACAAGGATGGTTTCGGAAGATTATCCGACAGTGGTTAAAGCAACTCTTTGCGCTGTATCACTTTTCAACCGAAAATGAGGGGGAGAAGTTCAGAGAATGAAGGTATCAGACTTCCAGAATGCTAAGATTGGATCGATCACCAATCAAGATATCTTGAAAGGTCTCACAGAGGTTGAGAAGAAAATGGTGAATCATTTTCAGCGAGTGGAAATCAGAGGCAAGTTTAATAGGAGTGTTCCCATTTTGCTGACGAAGAAGATGATGACAGCTGTGGACAGAATCCTTCAAATGAGGCAATCAGTACCAGCTCTCGCTGGTTTCCAGTACATCTTTGCCACACCTTCTGGTCAGAGGCCTTACAGAGGCCATGATGTTCTGAAGGAAATTGCGCTACAAGCACAAGTGTCAAACCCAGCTATGTTCACATTTACTCAGTTACGGAAGCAGTTTGCAACTTTGGCTCAGTCCATGGCCATCTCGGAATTAGACCAGGATCAGCTGACAGACTTCCTTGGTCATGATATTCGGATACATCGCCACATCTACCGCCAACCTCAAGACGTCCTTCAAAAGGCAAAAGTGGCAAAGATTCTTCTGTCAGTTAACAATGGGATGACAGATTTTGAGAGTTGCATTAGAGCTGAACTGGGCGATGATGAAGAGATTGATTTTGACAATGAAGACACATCAGAAACTCGCAGAGAGGTCTCGGGGGAAACAGCACCTGTGAATGAAGCAAGTAGCAAGTCAACAACACAGGAATCAATGAGCATGACAGAGAAAAGACGTCCAGAGCCTGATGACAATCTAGATAGTTTTGATGATGACAGTACTGTGTCAGCTCCTGTTCGAAAGAAAGCTAGATTTACAAGGAAACCATGGGGGAAAGCTGAAGAGAAAGCTGTTGAGACTCGTTTCAAGACACACCTCGTCGTGAACAAACTTCCTGGAAAGGCCGAGATACAGCAGGCAATCGCAGAAGAGCCCGCACTTAGACATAGGCACTGGACAAACATTAAGGATTACATCCGCAACAGACTGAAAAAGTTACCAAAGAAATGAATTGAGATTCTCCCACACGCACGGCATTTTCATACAGATTTATTGCAAGAGTGTTAATTATTATTGGGTTGGTTTCAGCATTTATAGCTTGTTTTTATCTGATGGACGCCTGGATCATTTTGTATACTGTATAATTGCAAAAGGAAACATTGATTGATTGATTGTACATTGCTTAACGTCCCGACAGCAACAAGGCTTTCTCAGGACGTGCCTGCACTGCTTGTGAGAAAAACCCTAAACAGAACATTGAATGTATGTCGCCAGCCGGTCAAATACATTAAATAAACCTAACACATGGGGCCTAAATAAAGCTAAGACCATTTAGCAACACACATCCAATATCAAGAGCTACAGGCAGTGCAGACAGTAGGGAGAGTTTTAAAAAGGCAAATACAGGTGAATGGACAAAGGGTAGACAGAAACACATGCCCCAGAATAGAGAGATAAACCCACCCTGTGGGGCTGACCAGGGTGACCCAGGGAACTAAAAAATACCTAACCCCACCCAAGTCCCCCAGGGCAGACCCGGGTGGGGTCAAAAGGAAACAGCCGGCTGGGGACGAAAGACAATAATAAGATAAGAAAACCATTGACAACGTAAAGATTTATTACCAGAGTGTTATTATGGGGTTGGTCTGCCTGGATCATTTTGTATACTGCATAACATTAAAAACTTTGAAAATGGAACGGCAAATGGAACAACGGTTGGGGACGACGAGAGACAATAATAAGGGGTAAGAAAACCATTGTCAACATTAAGATTTATTACAAGAGTGCTACTTTGGGGTTGGTCCGCCTGGATCATTTTGTATACTGTATAACATTTAAAACTTTGAAAATGGAACTGCAAATGGAACAATGGTTGGGGACAAAAGACAATAATACGGGGTAAGAAAACCATTGTCAACATAAAGATTTATTACAAGAGTGCTACTATGGGGTTGGTCAGCCTGGATCATTTTGTACACTGTATAACATTTAAAACTTTGAAAATGGAACAGCGGTTGGGGACGAAAGACAATAATAAGATAAAAAGAAACAAACATTGTCAACATAAAGATTTATTACAAGAACATTATTATTCGGTTGTTTTTCGCGTGTATAGCTCTGTTTTTATCTGATGTACACCTGGATCATTATGTATGCTGTGTAACATTAACCTTACTTTGCAACTAAACAGTGGCCCCCACCCGGGTCTGCCCTGGGGGACTTGGGTGGGTTAACTACTTTTTAGTTCCTAGGGTCACCCTGGTCAAAGGGTGGGTTTTCCTCTCAATTCTGGGGCATGTGTTTCTGTCTACCCTTGGCCCATTAACTTGTTTTTTTGTTTTTTTTTAAGCTCTCCCTACTGTCTGTATCTCTTGAAAAAAAGTACCCAACTGAGAAAGAAACACTCTTAGAAAAGACGGTTACAACACAGTTTATTAATATTTTGGGTAAATCCGCTTTGTTAAAACAGACAAACAGAGAGATCAGTCGCTACTTATCTTCATTTGCAGAAGGAATGGGGCACATTCCTTCTGTGAACAAAGATAAGTAGTGACTGATCTCTTTGTTTGTTTGTTTGTCTGTTTTGACAAGGCGGATTTACCTGAAATATTAATAAATTGTGTTGTAACTGTCTTTTCTAAGCGTTTCTTTCTCCATTGTGTACTTCTTTGCATTTTACATGATTTGCAATCACCTTTTGGATCTGAATAATTTTTTTTTTTTTTTTTTTTTTTTGGGGGGGGGGGGGGGGGGGGGGGAGGGGAAGGGGGGTATCTCTCTTGATTTTGGATGTGTGTTGCTAAATGGTCTTAGGTTTATTTAGCGTATTAGACCGGCTGGCGACATACATTCAATATTCTGTTCATTATTTTATTTTATTTTTTTCCCCTTCATTATCAGTGCTGGCACGTCCTGAAAAAGTTGGGACGTTCAGCAATGTACAACCAATCAGGACGAAAGACAATAATAAGATAAGAAAACCATTGTCAACATGATAAAGATTTATTACAAGAGTGTTATTATTTCAGTGTGTATAGCTTGTTTTTATCCGATGTACACCTGGATCATTTTGGAAATGTCTGTAACTTTTTTTTTTGTTACTATAAAGTACACTTTGCATACTGTGCATTGTTTCAAAAGTTACAGGAAGCATAAACCTTAGCTGAGTTGGTATACCTCGCCCTCTACCTAGGTTAAACGCGCCAGCGGCGCCATTGTTGCTATTTTCGCACCAGACCAGTCGCTTGGACCAGTCATGTGCACCAGAACTGCGCACGCAGGTTGGCTTCTGCACTTGTAGTGTGGTCTTGTATGTTCATGCGGAAGATTGTGATCGCAGTCGAAAAAAAGGTTTGTTTGCGGTTTTAACTTGTAGCCGCGCCTTTTACCTCCCCGAACACGCCAGTTTTGTGTTGAGATGGCGGAGGCTTGTGTCATGCCCCACACCACTGAATCAAGTCTGTTGTACATGTAGTGCGCTCATTTCTTGAACTTCAACTTTGACGGTGCTTTCTGCCGCAAACAACGCAGATGTCGCAAAAATCACCTCTATTGAGTATTTAAAAAAGCTATTTTTCAAATCTGCCAAATCGCGTAATGTTTCGTGGTGCTAGCATAATGATGGATGCATTATTGCCGGATTGCATATATGGGAAAGGGTTTGTTTTTTATTTATGTCATTTTGCAGCAATCAAATGACGCTCACGTGATTCTTTCTCCGAGGTTGCCCATTACAGGTGCAGAAAGCACACGCTCTAAACCGATCGGGTGCACCAGACTGGTCCGAGCGATCGGTCTGGTGCCAAAATAGCAACATTGGCACTGCTGGTGCATTTAACCTAGGCACTGGACGAGGTATACCAACTCGGCTAAACTTTATTGTCGCACTTGCTAGAACACAGTATTATATTTCTCTCTCCATTTTATGAATAGAGGCACATAAGTTGCGGAAACCCTCTACGTGCCAAACTTGGGCAAGAACTAGTTTTCCTCATCACAAAGTTGCCAGAAAAAGGTTTGACAGCTCTTGAAGTGTTTACAAACAATTACTGTGTTTTTATATGCATGCACCTTTGGTGTGATTAATAAAGACTGTAGTTTCAAGTGATTTCCTATGTTGTCAGTTAATTAATTAATGTCAGTGTTCTGGTTTGTCATTTTAACTCATTCTACCCCAAGACCGGAATCCACAAATGTTGAAGTCGTCTTCTGAAGACTGCGTTGCAGGGCAGGACACAGATCGACCACGATAGGCGCCAAGCTATTCTGGCATCATCCTTGAACTATCGTGATCGATCTTTATCTTGCTGTGGTGAGTCTGGGGTAGAATAAGTTAAGAGTCAGTTTCTTCGTCAGGGTCTTTTTCTCTCTTTCATATTTTTCCACACTTTTTAATACTCATACTGAGGCTAAAAGCTTCAAATTTGTACACTGCCATATATGCAAGCTACATTACAGAACTTACAGATGAGGACATAGACCAATGGCATTAGTTCAAGGGTGGTGCCACAATAGCTTGGCGCCTAGAGGTGCCAAGCTATTCTGGCACTACCCTTGGACTATTTTAGTCACACTTGTTGCACATACTGGTGTATTCCGAATGATAAGGGTTCATATTGAAAATGCTCTGTTGCTGTTTGTCTCAAACTCCAGAGTACAGAAAAAAAAAGCCCTTTAATTTCCAGAATTCTCACATAAATGCCATGATAAACTGTTTTGCTTCAGAAGGACAAAACGGATTTCCTCTGTAAAAATCATAATCGAAAGGTTACGGGCCAGTGTTCATTAAATTTTGCACCATACAATGTTAAAAATGTTAATGCATACATAAACATTAAGTTGAAAAAAACAAAACAAAAAAATGAATGTGAAAAAGAAGTATTCCATGAACTTGACCTTATTAATATTACAGACGCCTAATGTTGTAAAGACACCCATTTTCACTGTAATGCCAGTTTTTGTGTGAGAGGCACCCACTTTATTGGTAGAAACCCATTTTTTTCCCATCTAGTGGCTCTGTTTCTAGAAAATGTCTATTTTATTTTAAGTTATAGAGCTTAGTTATAAGGTGAGTTCTACACATTTGCATCAATTCCAGAGCCCTAGAATAAATAGAAATATGGAAACCCATTTTCACATAAAATGGTAGGTAACCCACACTGAGGCTTTTGTCTCCATGTGTGTGTGTGTGTGTGTGTGTGTGTGAGTGTGTGTGTGTGTGTGTGTGTGTGTGTGTGTGTGTGTGTGTGTGTGTGTGTGTGTGTGTGTGCGTGCGTTGTGCGTGTTGGCTGTTAGTCTTTTCATTGTACCAGCGCTTAGAGCTACTTTTAGAATAAGCGCTTAACAAATCTCCTTTATTATTATTATAAGACACAAAGCCAGACCTCAGGTGTTGAACAGAGAACACTTAAACCAGTGAACGAGTTCACACAAGAGGCGCTCAGACTCAAAGTGGTTGCTATACTGACTCAAGTAGCAGTTGGGAATGACAATAGATGGCTGCAAGCATTATACATGGGTGGCTGTTGTATGAAGGGTCATTATATAGTAAAAGAAAGGCAAAGCCCTTATGGCTCACATGTATGACCGATCCACACAAGTGTGAGAATAAGTAAAGGGATGTCTTCTGCACCAACAAAATCCATGTTTTCTCAAAATTTAATCAGTTTTCACACATCTGTCAAACCTCCATGACCCTTGACCTTTGCGATGAGTTGACTAAATTAGTATACATAGGAAGAAGGTCTTATCATCAGCTACCTTTGTGCCAAATTTGATTGAAAAGTTTGCAAAAATGTTGATAATAACTAAAATTCTATATTAAAAAAAATAGCATTTATACACAGTTGTTGACCTCCTGTGACCCTTGACCTTTTTGAAGGGGTAATCCAAATTAGTGTGCATAGTTAGGTCTTACCATCAGGTATATCTGTACCAAGTTTGGGTTTGAAGTTGTGAATAGTATTTGAGAAAAAACATCTTTTGTCAAAATATGGCTATTTTGGACCTATTTCCGGAGCTCTTGTGACCCTTGACCTTTCCAAGGGATCAACCAAATTAGTATGCGTAGACAGGTCTTACAATCAGGTATCTTTGTACCAAGTTTGGATTTGAAGTTGTGAATAGTATTTGAGAAAAAACATCTTTTGTCAAAATATGGCTATTTTGGACCCATTTCCTAAGCTCTTGTGACCCTTGACCTTTCTGAGAGATCAACCAAATGAGTAGGCATAGAAAGGTCTTACCATCAGGTATTCCTGTACTAAGTTTGGGTTTGAAGTTGTGAATAGTATTTTGAAAAAATAAATTATGTCAAAATATAGCTATTTTTGATATATTTCCTGATCCCCTGTGACCTTGATGAGAGGTTACTGAAATTGGTATGTTTAGAAAGGTCTTGCCACAAAGTATCCTCAGGCCAAGTTTGAAGACTATAGTTTGAATAGAAAATGCGAACGTTAAAGTTTACCATAGATGACGGTGGATGGATGACCACTGGCCCAAAACATACTCACTTTTGCTTTGCACGTTACCCAAAAATGAACAGGCGTAAATTGTAGTAATAATAATCATAATTACGGTATTTATAATGCTCTTATCTTATAATAATTATAACTCTAAGCATGCACTCACGACTCGCGCATGCATGCGCACGCTTTAGACAATGACTCACATACCACAAATACATTATGACAGTCAGCTTGGGATGGGGAGTGTGGTGATATAATGCTAGAACTGTTGAAAGAGGTGAGTTTTGAGGGCGGACTGGAAGGAGGAGAGAGAGTGTTTCTGACGGATAGAGAGTGGGAGAGTGTTCCAGGTGGATGGACCGTAGACAGAGAAGGAGCGGGGGCCGAAAGCGCTGAGTTTGGTGCGGGGGATGTGGAGATGGAGAGGGTCGGAGGCGGAGCAGAGGGAGCGGGAAGGAGTGTAGGGGTGAAGTAAGTTGGAGAGATAGTTAGGAGTGTAGTTGTTCAGGGATTTGTAGCAGAGACATTGGATGCGTTGGGGGATGGGGAGCCAGTGAAGGATTTTGAGCAGGGGAGTGATGTGGTCGGATTTTTTTCTTTCTGAGGACGAGGCGGGCAGCATTGTTCTGGACGCACTGGAGAGTGAAAGTGGTGGAGTGAGGGAGGCTGGAAAGGAGAGAGTTGCAATAGTCGATGCGAGATAAGATGAGAGAGACAGCATGTTTGGTGGCAGCTTTGGTGGTGAGGTATTTTCTGATAGTGATTACTATGAGCAACTGGACCTGATATAAACGTGGCTGTGATGGCAGGTTTGACTGTATTATGGCCCGTCTGTCTCCTGGACTGGTGTGTAGTCTAAAGCCAACAACTCTCACATTGAAATTTCAGCCTCAGGGTTTTCTGTGGTAACTAACCCCTTTGCTTCCAGTGGATGCAGACTGTTTTTTTTTTTTAAGTCATTGTAAATTCAATGTCAAAGAACCCAACTGGCAATAGAACAAGGACACAAAGTGTTTTCACCACGAGCCATAGATCCTCATGAGCCCCAGCAACTGCGGGAGCTCATGAGGATCTATACCTCTTGCAGTTGTGTGGTGTTCAAGTTTTCTCAGCAGTAGAAGTGTCAACCCCCTTGTCCATGCAGCCACCGATACAGTAAAATGTACCCGTCGCTGCACACTCAAGAGATGTAGTCAGAAGTAGGTAAAGAAAATAGGTAGTTTCCGCCGACATAAAGTTTGTCAAAGCTGCACACAGGGGTCCACCACAAGGGGTTGTGTGGAGTGTATGGGCAGTAGATCAGGTGGCTGGGGGTGGGGTGAGGGGTATCATAACAATGTTTCAAATGCAACTGAACAAAATTCAGAACCTGGCATTATTTCTTTATTGCATTGGGAACGCTAATGTGGGAAAGACAATTTATCACAATAAACAATAATTGCAAAGGGCTTGTGGCTCATGTGAATGATAGATCAGCACCAATTATCTGACCTGTGACCCTGACCTGTGACTTGATCTTTCTGACAGGTCACTCATATGAGCAGGTGTTTAATTAAATGGCAATGGTACCTACAATAACCTATGTTGTGTCTGCATACATGCATTTTTCATGCATTTGTCAGCCTCCCTTGACCTTTATGAGTGGTCAGCCAAATTAGCATGCATAGGAAGGTCTTATCATCAGCTAGCCTTCTGCCAAGTTTGACTGAAATGTTTGCAAAAGTACCAATAAAAACTTTACACTCTAAAAAACACATTTATTATGCATTTCCTGACCTCTTGTGACCCTTGACATCTGAGCAGGATCACCCAATTAGTATGATTGATTGATTGATTGTACATTGCTTAACGTCCTGACAGCAACAAGGCTTTCTCAGGACGTGCCTGCACTGCTTGTGAAAAAAAATAAACAGAACATTGAATGTATGTCACCAGCCGGTCAAATACATTACATAAACCTAACACATGGGGCCTAAATAAAGCTAAGACCATTTAGCAACACACATCCAATATCAAGAGCTACAGGCAGTGCAGACAGTAGGGAGAGTTTTAAAAAGGCAAATACAGGTGAATGGACAAAGGGTAGACAGAAACACATGCCCCAGAATAGAGAGAAAAACCCACCCTGTGGGGCTGACCAGGGTGACCCTGGGAACTAAAAAATACCTAACCCCACCCAAGTCCCCCAGGGCAGACCCGGGTGGGGAACCCAATTAGTATGCACATGAAGGTCTTATCATCAGGTTTGTATGTCAAGTTTGGATTTTGAAGTTGAAAATCATATCCGAAAAAAAGACAATTTTTAAAAAGGCATTTTATTAATAGTTACTGACTGTGACCTTGACCCTTGAGCAAGGTCACTCAAATTGATATGTTTAAAATGGTTTTGCCACAAAGACTCCTTGGGCCAAGTTTGAAGTCTGTGTATTGAATAGTCTCTGAGAAAATGCCAATGCTAAAGTTTACCACCAATAAACGATGATGGACAACCGACAGACAATGGATGGCCCAATACATAGTCACTGTTGATATCGCATGTGAGCCAAGGAATGAGTTTGATATAAAAGTGTGTAATTCAGTAATTTAAAATACAAACCTTGCATAGAGAGAATACTGGTAAGGGGACGGGGACTTAGCACATCTGAGGTATCCATGGTCTCCGCTGTATCTTCAAAATGCTGATGGCTCTGCTCCTCCTCTGCTTCATGTTCTGAATACAATTCGCCACAAGCATCATGCATTTCTGCTGCCACACTAGTTACTTCCCTCGATCCATCCACCACACTGGTTATCTCCCTTGGTCTGCTAAATGTAAAGGGTGGAAGGAGATAACCAGTGTGGTCTGTTGTATCGTCAGCAGGAGTTTCAGCACTTTTCTTCACCCCCAACACATGTGCATGGACTGTGTCTGACACAGACGGCAAATCTGCAGAGGAGGACCTAATGGGTGAGCATAGAACCCTTACAGGGCTTTTGGCAGCTGGTACAGGGTCTTTCTCTGTTGACATAGCAACACCAAGGTCATCGATTGACAGAGGTCTGTTTGGGTTTGGTGAGGGTGTTCTCACTCTCTGTGGGGACAGCAGTCTCGCTTTCTGCGGAGATGGAGAATCAATTTCCATCACATCAACATTTGCAATGTATGATGAAGTGTCAGGCTGATGTGTCTGCCTTTTGCTTATATCTGTACTTGTTGTTCTGCTGCTCTTGCTGGACTTTCCATTCAAACTTGTTAGACCTGAGGCACTGACTTCAGCACTGGTGCTGTGGTCTCTGTCCATATCACAGCTTGAGCTGTTTCTGTCAGCATCCTCAATCAGCTGAGCGATGCGCAGTTTGTCCTCAGTGGTCAGGTCTTCCAGTTTTGTGTTGCGTAGCTCACCCAAACATTCAAGCTCCTGTAGCCCTCCTAGGTCTTTCAGGACGTCCTCCACACTGTTATTGCCAGCGTCATCATTATCACCATCTATCTGCAAATTGAGCCGGGTGTGGCGCGGTCGTGCAGCACTGGTGTTGGTGTGTAGCCGCAACATGCGAGCAAGCTGCACCCTTTGTGCACGTGACTGAGGGGAGTTGACCATGCGAGCCAAGGCCTCTTTGGACAGTGCCTGGGGTCGAGGGGGCTTGTTTGTTGTGGAAGTAGAGGATGGTGCTGCTACTGCAGTTGCCGAGGATGGTGTTGATGATCGTCTATTGGGAACACTACCCCCTGCACAAGCTCCCCCAATATGAAGAGGCCTTGACACAGCATCGAGAGCAGCATGTTGGCGGATGGCAGTTCTGCCCTCTGCCAACACACTGCTCTCGATGCCATGGCGAATACGTGCAACGTCACTGAGATGAGAGAATGCAGGTGAAGCGCGCCCAGAAGCCTGAGTGGCACCAGAAGATGAGCCAGCAGATGCGGGTACATTGCTATCTGACATGTAGCCTTTAAAGCACGAGCTCTGGGTCGACTGCAAACTGTGAACAGAGTCATCCAGAGATTTATTCATTGTCTCTGCTGGTCTGCCAGTCAAGGTTGCTTGTTTCTGAGCTGCCTGCTTACGTTTTTCACGCAATTCTTTGCATATACGCTCTGCTTTTTCCAGAACACCCTCACCTCCTGGCACAGATCCAGCTGCTGACTTTGGACGGACACCCACTGCCAGATTTTTTGCACTTTCAGCAAACTGCTTTTTCTTCACAGCTGGTCCGTTTGGTTTGGTGGTAGTCACTGCAGCTGGGTGGGACATCAGTCTTCGAGATATATCCCCAGATGAATGAGATTTAACTTTTACACTTGTAGAATCAGGTTTTTGGGTACTTGAACTGCCCTTCAAATCAAAAACTGCCTTACTCCTACCCCTGCCTGCAGAGGATGATGTGACAGTGCTGCTGGCACCGACACTGCAAGAACTTTCCCCACGTGAAGACTTGGACAAGCGTTTTTCTTCCTCCGTGGAGTGGCTGCGTTTTCGCCCTGTAGAGCCACTGGATTCATCCAGACCAGAACTGTCTGCCTGAGAACTTGCCAAGCTTCGGTGCCCATCTCCTGCTGCTCCCTCACCTTGTAGGGGAGTGTCTTGCCTTCGGCCATCTTCCCTGTGAAAGTGATTATCCTGAAACTGCCTTGTAAACCTGTTCCACCTGCTACCACCCTTGTTTCCATCTAGGTCCCAGTTCTGCCTGTTGTGAGAACCCCCTGTACTGTCATTGCTGCTGGAGAGAGAGTCCTTGTCAGCCTCATATCTGTTAGTGTTTTTGTTCCAAGTGAAATGCTCACGATTCCATGCCTGGCGATGGTAACTTGAGGGTGGAGGCATCAGGCCTGGACCTTGTCTGCCATTGAGACCAGGCCCAACACCCTCCCAAGGCTCTTGAAATCTGTTTCTGTGACCAGGGCCATTCCATCTGTCACTTGAAAATGTAGGGGCAGGCATCCTTGGGTCAGGCCACTCCTGATCAAAAGGTGTGTACAGGCCACTGTACTCATTGCCAAATGTCCAGTCAGACTGGTCATCTCCGCCCACATAAACACCATTTCTGTCAAAGTGACCATCATGTCTGTTGCTCTGTGTACCCCAACGACTAAATTTGTGAGTAGATTTCCCTTTTGGCAGGTCTCTCCCATTCATCCTCCTAGTACCGTCTCTGTCGCCACTTCTTGAACCCGACAAGTCAGGGCCAGCAGAGTCACCAACGGATCTGAAAACAGGCAGATCAGCAACATGTGTAAAATTCTGACAGAAATGTTTCTATATGATGAGGTGAGATACTTCAAAGCCTATTAAAGAAACCTTGACTTTGCAGCATCTTTGAAAATCCAATTATATCCCTATCAAGTATACGCATAAGCAAAAGAAATGTGATATTTGGGAATCAGCGGGGTTTCCCGATGATAAATAAGTCATTTCTTTTGCTCGTCGGTACATAACAACTGTTTAAAAACTGAAGACTTACAAAGACATCAGTGGTTGAGTGATGGCTGGTGTATGCTGCTGTTGACTGGTATTAGGTTGCTGTGGTTTTTTGAAAGCTCTGTTCCTATCACTACAAGCAGCTTTGTTGTCCGCCACACTACCTGTTGTAAGCCCTTCAAGTCTGTGAACAACACACACACACACAAAGTCAAATGTGATTATTTTTCATAGTGTCACGGTCTCCAAACTGCATGTCACACTACCTGTTGCGGGCCCTACAAGTCTGTGAACAATACACACACCGAGTCTCAAAATGTGTATATTTTTCTTGTGTCATAGTCTGTAAATTCTTGACATTGTAGGCATTCTGATCAATCACATTTCAGTTTCTGTTATTTACCCTTTTAATCAATCAATCAATCAATAAACTTTATTATTCCAAATACATGTTGCCACATACAGGAAAATTTGTCTTGCCACCTCTGGTGCAACTCGCAATCACCCACACTCACACAACAGTTTACAAACAACAAATGGACAATGCCTCAGGACGGGTGAAGCCCATCGCCAATGCGTCTCATGGCCGGCGCCAATGGCCCCAACCCGACCTGAACCTCCCTAACACAAAGCAAACTAAAGACAGCTCTAACATAGAATCTCTTAAACACGTAATATAATGTTTTTAAACTTTCTGCTTTTCTGAGACTAGTTGCACAAATGAGAAATATGTGGCGTAAACCAAAGACGAATTATACTTTCACAGTTGCTACCTGGGGGCCCGTCGCTATAACAACAGCGCCGGCTATTAGACAGTCGCTCCGGCATAAACAGTCACCACCTTAATTATAACTTAACTAGTACATAACTTCATAGTCATTTTTAAAGCAATAATAGTAGAACTACAGCACTAACGTGAAAGCAGTTTAAAATGGTTTCTAAAGAGTACACATGCACACGCTGTTGTAAGAAACACAGTCACTGTGTCGGGGAGGTGTCTGTCATCACATGATTCGGCTGGAATGTGGGGGCCTGAAGCTTGCTGGTACTGGCTTCGTTGTATGCACTCACGCTATTCTATAGGCAGTGATGTTGAACGTGGCGTGGGAAGCCCCAGCAGGAGATGGGTCGACCATGATAATTCAAGAGTAGTGCCAGATTAGCTTGGCGCCTTCAGGCGCCAAGCTAATCTGGAACTACCCTTGAATTATCATGGTCATGTCATCTCCTGCAACTGGTACATAGTCATTAGGCAACACCTCCAAAATTTGAGAAATGGCACCTTGGAGCTGAAAGGGTTAATCAAAGTGGTCGCTTGAAGCACACATTAACACATACAGTTTAAAGCACACATTAACACATACAGTTTAAAGCACACATTAACACATACAGTTTAAAGCACACATTAACACATACAGTTTAAAAGTTGTAAGTTACTGTGGCTTAGGAGTATGATGTCACAATTTCTAAAAAGGTCATGATGGATTGGTCACAGTCTGAGAAAGCCAGTTTCCAGTATCACTAGGCAGGCATTGTCATAGAACCCCCAGGAAAAGAGGCACGCCGAGAAACACCTGGCGTCGAGACCTTCAAGCAGACATCAAGAGACTGGGAACCACCTGGAGTAAAATCGAAGGAGAAGCACAGGACAGGAGTCGTTTGAGGTCTCTCGCCAACGGCCTATACCCTGGGAGGGGTGATAGGCGTAAGTAAGTTAAGTATGTTAAAGAAGTGACCAACTTCACAACGATCATCCTGAGCCTGTGGAAGCCACAGACCGAAAATATGCTGCTTAGGCCTAAGCCTGTGAAGGTATGTCTTCTTCTTCTTCTCGAACACCGTCACACTTGGAGTTTGGCTCTCAAAATGAAATCTGTGGTCTTCTGTAGCGCCTCCACAGGCCCGTACAGTTTCTCTTGTAGAGTGGCGGGCTTCGGCCATATCTCCTCCCTCAGCGGCTGGTGGTTCCCACAGTCCTGGAGGATGTGCTCTGCGGTCTTGTGAAGGTATGTTATGGCTGTTCCATCAAATTAACCTCCCACTAGCTGAGCAATTTTGAAGGAAAACAATGCTTTTCAGCTTTCTTTTCTTTTATCAATGTGCTAGATAGTAAGCAGTTTGATTTATAACCTTACAACAGAAAACTAAATAATGTTGTCCCTTTTCATTCTTGAAAATTCTGCTTTTGCTGTAAAGAGGAAGGTCAATATCAAGTGATATAGGACTGGTCGATTCCGAAATCACTTCAATCAGTATTGTTATTAGACAATCATTTACTGATCAACAAAAGAAACACAAATTTTTCGCCATAGCGCTTTTCTTTGTAAATATGCTTTAATCCAGGTTATTTTGACGTCATTTATTAAAAAAATGTTATGAAGAGTGTGTTATGTCATGTGCAAATAGAATGTTTTTTAGTCTCAAAAATTGCAAATCAATGACTTAAGATGTCATCAGTGACACTACCATCATAGGATATTAAAAGTAAAATGGGGAACATCTGCAGAGGACCATGAAAATCCGGCCTGTTTGGTCTTGACCTTCTTTTCGTTTGTCAAAGGCACCTAAATAATCAACATGACCTACAAACATGAAAATCAAAAAGTTCTTTACTTTTAGGTTAGTGCCTATATTTACCTGATCAAATGATATGGGTGTGTTCTTTATCTCCGTGTCAGTCACTGGAGCATAAAAAATGGTTTGAAAGTAATTCACATTAAATCAAATAAGATTTATTAAAAAAATAATGTGCACCGGAAGTTCTGATCCTCTAATAAATTTTTGCTGGTTCTCTAATGAATTTTTTTAGTCAAATTTCGTTTGAGGCAGTTAATAACATCATAAGCAATCCACACAACTTGTGTGTTAAAACATATCACAGGAAACTTGCTTCACAGAGTGTGTCCAGTTTTACTTATTTTCACCACTAATGAAACCCTGTGCCCTCCAAGGTAGCCATGGACGATAACTCATCCAATTTTATGTGAAGGTAGCTCAGACAGTAGGCTGAACATCTGAAGTAAGCAACAAATAATTTTTTCTTATTTTGCTGTTAGGGTGGCTCTTTGTTTGCGGGTACACTTTTTACAGATACTTTCGCGTTTTTAATGGAAGTCAGTATACATTGTCATTTTAACTCTAAACCACGACCTTTCAGACGAGTAAAACACTCTACCACATGAGCTACCCAACGTCTCGTAGCAAATGAGCTATCATAGGACACCACTTTATGCGTGAAAGGACAAGGTCAGTCAAGAAACATTATAGCTTAAAAAATTAATAATTTAGGTACCTAAATTATTACATGTTTGGGCCTATAATATAACACTTTTTGTACCCTTGATCAGCACTGAGCTCAGAGAAATGAAATGAAATGAAACTTTATTTCTCAAGGATAAATGATTAGGTACATAGACCTGTTTTCAATCATGTCCTTGCACACACACACACACACACACACACACACACACACACACAAACATACACACGCACGCACGCAAGCACTCACACAGACACACACACACACAATGCCTGGAGAAAAAATAAAAAGCAGTTAACCCCATCCAAGTCTCCAGGGCAGACCCGGGCAGGGAAAAGTACAAAGTAATAATAAATTTACAAGAAAAAAATGTAAACAGAAATCAGTGTTTGCATGTATACATATGTGCATCGGGTATTTACAAGAAATTACATAGTAAAAAATGGTAAAAAGAAAATACACTGATATAGCTGTATGGGGAAAATAGGCACTTACAAGAATAGCTTCAACAAACCTACGCTATTTACGTATTGAAGGTTTACTACACCAACTTCAGAAACGAAAAGCCATAGTCACGTGAGAAACGAAAAGAGAGAGAGAGAGAGAGAGAGTACAGACTCAGCATGACATATACATGTATATGAATTCCATCCATCGGTGCAAAACCATAGCATTGCCTGCTCTGCAACTGTATCTGAAGGTACACCTTTGGAACCAAAACCTCTTCAACTAATGTATCCCTTAGCCTGATAACTATCCAGGCAGGCATACTCTTTAACACATAAAAAGTTTAACCCATTCAGTGCCAACTGAAGCAGACTGTGTTTTTACAATTCAACACCAAATGCCCCTAGAAGTTCCAGCAGCATGGATTCAAAGTGATGTCAGCAAGAGGCATAGATCCTCATGAGCCCCCGCAACTTGCAGGGGCTCATGAGGATCTATATCTCTCACAGTCAGGTTGTGTTAAGACTCTCGGCACTGAACAGGCCAACAAACAAGTCATTGTCACGGTGACTTTACTATACAGTGATCTCAAACAGATGGACTAAATGTGTTCTGGTCTGTGCTTTGGGACATTACTGTCTGAAGCAATAGGGTTCTAAGCACACACCAGCACATGAATTCATACCTGACTTTTTTCTCTGCTGCTGGACCCGATTCCTTTTCTTTCTCTGATGGTCTCTTGCTGTTTTGTTGCTGTTTTTTCTTTAGCTTTTTAAGTTCCTTCAACTTCCACCATTTCTTTTGTTGTGATGGCATTGCGTTAGTGCAAAGCCCATGTAATGTTTGTACCACACAACCAGACCTAGAAAATAACAAATATTAGTATAACAGTTAATACAGGCCAGGCTCAGTATATAATGTGCTTCAGTACACCACGATATCTGATAACATGCACACAGGTCTCAGCCCCTCCCCCACCCCCCAACCCAAGGGATGACCAATGAGCAAAAGATCCTCAGGGCCATCAGTCTTAGCTGGCCCATGCACAGCTAAAAGTGACATTGGCCCAAGGTCCTTTTGCTAACCAAATAGGGTCTTTGGTTTTTCTTCACAAGTTTATATAAATTCTGCACCACAGTAACTGTAAATAATGTGGTCTGACTTTATGGCTCCCAAGCACTGCAATATACTGAAGTAATATAATAATAATCATAATAATAAAGGAGAGTTGTTAAGTGCTTATTCTAAAAATAGCTCTAAGCACTGATAAAATGAAAAAAATAAAAGATATATAGTATATACACACACACACAACATGCGCACACACACACACATATGTGACAGTGGTGATAAATTGTGCATGGCTGGGGAAATGGACTAGTAACTAAAAGGCAGCATTGTAGAGGTGGGTTTTGAGAAGTGATTTGAGGGAGGAGAGTGTTTGAAGTTACGGACAAAATGTTCAATGAAATTATGTGCTGCCTGTTATCATGTTTACACTATCTAGACCTAGACCATGGGTGGGCCGTGGGGGTAGCAAGAATGATTTTAATTGTGCTTACAGTTGGTTTTGTCTAACTTCCATATTCATGATAATAATCCACCACAGTAAAACATTCTATTAATCTCTTTGTACTTGCAACCACCGGTACTGTCTCCAATTGCATGCAGTATGGGTGGCTGCTTGCACATAGCCATAGTAACTTTCACCTATCAAAGCATGGCCACAATGGCCTCACTTAACACATTCACGACGTGACGCATCCAGATACGCGGTGTTAATGCTGCGTATCCAGATGTGTCATGCCGTGAATGAGTTAAACTTAACTCCCTCACTGTCAGTGGTCACAGATTGTGTTTTTTTCTGAAATCTTTGTCAATTGTGCACCAACGTGTTCCAGTAGACCAAACAACATGGGTACAAAGGGGTGTCTGAAAGAGACATAGAGCCTCATGAGCCCCCATAGCTGAGTACCTATGACTGTAGCAGTTGGATTGTGTTAATTTTTATTGGTAGTGATGAGTGAAGGGTTAATACCCTGCAGAGGTTAACCCATTCAGTGCTGAGAAAATCTGCACACCACCCAGTTGCAAGAGGTATAGATCCTCATGGGCGCCCGCAGTCATGGGGGCTCATGAGGATCTATGCCTGTTGCTGGCACCACTTTGAATCCATGTTCCTTGAAGAGCTAGGACGTTTTGGTGTTGAATTAACAAAAAATGCAGAAACACAACCTGCATCAATTGGCACTGAACAAGTTAAACATGTGATGAATGCTTTCTGAACTGGATGACGCTGCACCTGCTTTTAATGTTGAAAACTACCATAGTGCTCAGCATGTGTAACATGTAGATCATGACATCTGCAAGGTACCTGACATGTTGAACAGTAACAGACACTGATTGGTGAAAATTGCAGTTAACTTCCTGTACTGTTTGTGGGAGTACTCCCCAGACAGACTAGGTCACAGGGAAAATGCCACATGTACATTTTTATTTAAATGAACAGATATGTACTTGTAACGTACTCTTCAAGTGGGTCTATCAGGGGAGTGCTCCCATGAACAGCATGGCTTTGTATAAAATTTTCAAACTAAAAGTCAGGAGATGCAAATTTGTCTCTTGTTTCTGAAGTGTGTTATTGGAAGTAATTCACGAATAAATCAGTCTACAGACACTGGTAGGTGAAAATTACATATAATCTGCTCCTTGGCGGGCTTGGATTGCTCAACTTCAAAGATACAACAGATTATCAATGTTTTCTCACTTAAACTAAGACTTTTCTACCCTTCTTTTCACAATCCATATATATGAGTAGGCTTACGAAGCAGAAGCTTTCTACTGCCCCTTGTAATTAATGGAATAACTCTGTGCAAAGAGAAAAAGGGCAGATTTTTTTAATTTTTGTTATTTTAAGACAATCAAACTAAGTTAGCCCTTTTGTCCAGCATTATTGTAAGACATACTAAGGAGATATATTAAGAAAAAATTGGGAACCGTTAACCCTTTACGGCTTGGAGCAGGTTATTTAACTTCAGATACAAAATGCCAGGGAACCCAATTAAGTTTGTTTGTTGTTATGGGTGTGGTGGCCTGCACGATTTAAACTCCTGCACCTTAAGCCTGGACCACAGCTGCACATGCAACTATGGAGCCTGTAACGTTCGTGTGTGTGTGTGTGTATTTGTGACTGTGTGTGTGCATCAGTGCGACACTGCATGTGATAACACGTGCACAGTGACATAGTTTGTGTGTTTCTTCACGTGTATAAAATATCGTTAAAAACGTTAATCCCATGTTTTTGCTTGTAAATGTATTAATGAATACCCATCATTATGGCAACAACCATGTATGCTTGCAGTGCTACTTCGTTTGTTCGCTTGATGCCCTCCTACTAGTCTTCCACACATGTGTGTACATGTTTGCAGACGACAAGGACACAAACAGAACACGCCACACAACACTTATAATAATTTCTTATTGAATATGCATTCCCGTTTGGACATGGATATAACAGAAGACATAAATACACTAAAAAATGACACGAAAAGCTTTACAATGCCGATAAATAACACCTCACAACCTCACCTCCCCAAAACATCAACAATCGGCAGCCATGTTCAGCGTCTATACGGCATCATGGGTATTTAATTGAATAATCTTTGAAAGATTTTTTAAAAGTATGCATATTTTATCGATACTATTCGTCTCTTGAAACACGACTTTTACATAAAAAATAATTTTTATTCCAAGAAAATACACAGATTGTCACTTTCATCTGACGTCACGTAGTCGCCATCTTTGGATGGAGTGCTGTCAAAGGCCGTAATCGGCGATCTTTTTAGCCCTGTTTTCTTGGCTTCAGCTTTCTGGGTTAGTTGGTAATAGATTGATTGTCCTTTTTCCTACAAATACCCCTTTAATGGCCACCACACGTAGAGACTGTAGCTTCTGAGGGTAACTCTTCCCTGCATTATTAATCACGATGTTTGTCTTGTTTTGATTTGTGACCCAACCTTTCAGGCTCTGATTCATCGTCATACACACGACTCCATATGGCATTTAGCGACAAATAATCGATAGATTAGAGTGCAATGACATTAATCTCGTATGTGTATACAATGGGGTTACGTGTGATCACTGGTGCGGCGCCTAAAAGTAAAACTAACAGTAATTTAATGATCAAATAATTACATTTGTAGACCCGCCCACTTTTTACACACACACACACAAAACTACCCCGAATGAACATTCTCTCTTCCACCTCAGTTATTTGTTTACAGACTAACAGTGTCTTGCTGGTTTCCTATCGGCGTGTTTAAAGGTATGAGTGTCACGCTTACACAAAATTGTCTTTGGTCAGATCGTTGAAGTTGGTTGGGCAACTTGGTAGAAAAACAGATGGGGACATTTGTGCCATGTACAGATTATTTGTACCGTGTAAAGATTTACTGCTTTTCACTAGCATTGATAATGGGATTTATTCATTAAATCAGCACAAAACTGAAAATTGATGCTGCAGTGCTTTATTTTGAAAACTGTCAATGCTACAATGAACATGCTAAAGTAGTGTGTGTAGATTATCTTATTTTGTACCAATACTATCCGCGTTCATTTGAATGCCACTTTGAGTGTAATTTATTTCTTAGTTTTTACATGTGAAACAGTCATTTTGCACTTCATCTCTTTCATTTGTAACCATTTTCTGTTCGATGATAGAGGCTTGTTACTACTGAAAGTTGTGACTCCTCAGTTGTGAAATTTTTGTCTTGATCTTGATGTTATTATTTTCTTAAAGTCTCAGTGCAATTTGTCAGTGGAGTTTGTTTGTTTGTATGCTCATTTTCAGGTGGCGGTGATGGGCAGGGTTCAGTTCTTTAAAATGATTAACCCTTTGGCTATTGGTAGTGGTTGATGTTATGATTCCTACAGGAATCATCATGACAACAACCCCTTCCAACAGCCGAAGGGTTAATAGTAAAACACCAGTCTGTAGAATGGAATGAAATTGTAAATTTAAGTGCACTCACACATTTGATTTGCTGATTTCCTGAAGTTACTTTGGGTGGGAGGGGAAAATCTATGCATTATTTAATTTGTTCATTGGACCCCAAAGTAGCCAAGTGTTGGTCATGAATGTTTGGTGAATAGCAGATTTGAACATGGGCCAGTACCACAAACAGCCCTATCAAGAGCATTGTAATTTGGTCCCAGTGGAAATTACGTCGAGACTCCATCAGTCTTGCCTCTAGTAAGAATTATGTCAGCAGTCTGTTGATATTGATTGTGCTCTCAGAAGGCTTGTAGTGACAAGTACATGATGCAAGTATGGCCTGGGATACTGCCAAATTTCTGTACCCATACTAGGGGGTCCTTATAATTTATATGCTCATCAGGACAAGGAAGTAAAAATCTGCTTTCTTGGATAACTGATCGTTCCACTGCGATCTTGTATCAATATCATTTGTGAGAGTACTCCCCAGATAATCTCACTCTTGAAGTACCCCACAAGTACACTTCTATTCAGTTAATATGTTAGACCCGCTTGGGGAATATAATATATGCTGCAAGTACATTTCTATTCAACTAAGATGCTAAGCATTTCATTTGAATAGATCTTTAAGAAGTGTGCTTGTGGTGTACTCCCTGAATGAGTCTGTCTGGATAGTATTCTTGCAAACAGTAAGGGCAGTGAAACTGAAAGTTATCCAGGAAACCAAAAGTCTTACAATAAATATGCAACACGTGCTGCACATGTAGTAACATGTTGTAACTTAGTCGCCGCGTAATGTTCAATCGCACTAGCTTGAAGTTTCCGTAGTGACATAAAATACAAGTATGCAGACTTCAACGAACAAAAATCGGGCTGGCATGATGGGAAGGTTGCGTAGAAATTCCTGACACCACGTCATTGTCTTAGGCAGGATGATGTAATCAGTTCGTATTCAACATGGGTGACATATATGTGGTCATTCAATGCTACATGATTTTTTTCTGGAAAAGATTAAAGACGCAGAGAAACAATGTGTCAGATGTAACCAGACGGTGTCGGACAATTACGAGACCAACCTCAAGCAGGATTTTTGTTTACGTTGTTAAGTTTGTGAAGGTGCAGAAGAAAAGAGAACTTGTTATCTCGTGCAGCCATTTGCTGAACCCCCCCGCCAACCTCCTTCACCCCCCCCCCCTCCACCCACCCCTTCACCTTCCCTATATAATGATATGTACGCACACACTATGCAAAATCCTACACTGTACAACAAAAGTATTTCTTAAAAATGTCATGCCTAGAACATACCTGACATAAAAATGACAGTACGTCATAAGGCGATCATTTTATTATGTAAATGATTTTTGTGTATCCAGCTCGTGCGTTTTTTTTGTTATTAGGTCTACATGAGCTCTCAATACCCTATCTTGAAATAGACCCTTGGAAAATAACTGTTCAAACGCGTGTCGCCTATGACACTAGGCGTCAACTTTTTCAATAGGCGTTGCATCCTTATAGTAATAGATTTATGAGGATACAGATTGAAACCGTCCCCCATGTTACACTACCGCAGCCACACGCAAGGTGTTGTAGATGGAAGACGCAGCCAGACAAGAGTGTTTCCAGAAGAGTCTTTTATTTCTTGGTCATCGTGGGTCTAATAGGTTGGGCACAACCAACCTACTAGCATGGCATACTAAAATGGCGAAAATACCGGAGCTCGGTCTCTCGCTTCTCAGCTCCCTCTATCTATCTCTCTCTCTCTCTCTCTTCGTTGTGTGCTCTCTATCTATCTCGTTCTCTTCATTGTGCGAGCTCTCTCTCTATCTCGTTCCCTTCGTTGTGAGCTCTCTTTCTATCTCGTTCCCTTATATATACCCGTTCTGGCCGAGGGCATCGCCCCTTTGTCTCAACCAGTCAAAAGGGGCTATTACTGTCACCCATATTATTCCACATCTATCAGGGTGGTCAGCGTCCCCTGACCCTATCTGTCAAAGGAGCTATTCCTGTCGCCCATAATCTATCCCCCATCTGCTCTGGTGGATAGCGCCCTCTGATCCTAGCTGACCAGGGACCCATTACTGTCTCTCATAATTATTCTACATCTATTATGCTGGTCAGCGTCCTCTGATCCTAGCTATCAAAGGAACTCATTACTGTCTCCCTTAATTATTCCACATCTATTATGGTGGTCGGCGTCCTCTGATCCTCGCTATCAAAGGAACCCATTACTGTCTCTCATAATTATTCCACATCTATTATGGTGGCCAGCGTCCTCTGATCCTAGCTGACCAGGGACCTATTACTGTCTCTCCTAATTATCCCACATCTATTATGGTGGTCAGCGTCCTCTGATCCTAGCTATCAAAGGAACCCATTACTGTCTCTCATAATTATTCCACATCTATTATGGTGGCCAGCGTCCTCTGATCTTAGCTGACCAGTAACCTATTACTGACTCTCATAATTATTCCTTGTCAGCAGGAGTCTGTGTTCCTCACTACTAACGAGGGCTCATTATTTATTCATTAGGCCCAGCTTAGTAGGGCCGGCCACTTGTCAACTCCACGTGAGCCCGTGGTAGCCAAAGTGGGCCGTGTCATAACCCTCTCCGTGCTCTGCCCGTGGTACTACTTATATTCTCGTTATTTTCATATCAAGGGAAATTATAACATTACCCGACCGTGATATTGGTCGTATACACTTATAGTGTAACAATTCCTCCCAAACCTACCCGAAAAAAAAAGGAATCTTAATTCACAAGATTCGTTTTTTTTTCATTACACAATATTCAGACCACAAAATCATTTCAAACAATTAAACATGTTATCCACAAAATACATCATTTTTCGGAATGACCGCTTATTTAAATCGATCACTCCTTATTAAAAATTATTATTGTCCGGCGTAATCACGCCAATAAATGTTCACATCAAAATCGTCGACTCAGTTATGTCTTTGCACATTTCGTTATTCTTCACGATTCTTCCTGGATCGCAACAGCGTTGATCCTTGGTTACCCCAACGACGGGTAAAACTTGACAACGTTCGAGGCGGGGAGTAACTGCACTCCTCCCTCCATCATCGGCGTAGAGTCCTTCGCTCTTGCGACGTCATTCACGTCTGCTGATTGCACAGCCGCCGAAATCAACGTAGGCACAGTGACCTCACGTTCTCCCTTCCTGAGTCGTGATAGTATGGAGCCACACCATGCGCTAGTTTTCTTTTTTATATCGTATACACCCTACCCGAATTATGATCACTACAACTGTCCCTACGATAGAACCAATGATGATCTGTTTCCATATCCCCCATTCATGTTTTGGCTTAACGAATTGCATGCTCTGAAGTCGAGCAATTAGATGATCCATTGGCATTTCCTTAATTTCATCTAACTCTTTGGGCAAAGAGATGTGATCGTAGTCTGGTAAAGCGCTATGAAATGGTTTCCATAACGTTATATTGGAAAATGCATAGTTTTCCATCTATCCTATCAATTTGTCTTCCACCTGATACTGGCTCTCTTGTTGGTAGTACGGGGTTAACATCAATCTATCACTAATAGCCGTACATGATTCATTGAGGCGGATTAGCGATAATGGTGGGTTGATTTGTTGGTACGTGACCCCTTTACCGTGACAACTAATACTCATCTCTAGTGGACTATGATTACTAATGACCCATAGCCCATCCATTATATACCGTGCCATAGGTAACACTGTACCCAACTTGACCTTTGTTTGGCAGTGTGTTGCAATTACGTCTGAATTGTTTAAAAACAGCGCCGTAACACAAAACTGATTAATGTTCATAGGATATATTGCACTTCGAATCGCACCGAATCCTATCAAGGGTTTGGAACGAGCTTCAAGTTCAGCTTCCGTAAGGAACGCGAACCGCGTACGTTGCGCGTCTACTGCTATTGTTGTGGATTCTAAGTCATACTGAGCCGTCATTGATTCTGGCGCAGGCCGACCTGAATCTCCAGTTACTAGTGGTAACTTCATCAAGTTTTCGAAATACGACATTGTGATTAATATTTAAACCCTGCGCTAGCCCCAATAAAACTCAAGAAAACTTCATCTTGTTGTTGTCTGCAGTACAAGATATCACCAGAGCCTTACACCACTGTCTCTGACAAAACTCAAATCATGCTTCATGATTTACACATTACAATAGTCCTCTCTCAGATACCGTCTGAGAGTCGCATTTCTAATTTGAAGCCTTCTTTGGCAGAAGAGTCAGTATCGCTTCTAGAATTTCCCTAACCCCATTAGTCTGTAAACTAGGCTGAATCGAACGATTGTCGTCGATCTCCCCATCATCAGAACTGTCTGATGTGCCCTTGTTACAACTAACGTTTACTGCTGAGAGAGATCTTTTCTCTCTTGTCTTTAGGCGCTTTCTTAACTCCATTAACGGAACGTCCTCCTTGGATGAAGAATTCTCACGCTCTTTTCGCACCCCCCTAGTCAGTCTGTCTCGTGCGTTCTCTTGCCCTACTGCATCGTCACTGTCGCTATCGGATGATTCTGGAGCTACAACCTGTGTGGCTTTACGTAATGTTCTCCCCCTGGCTTTTGGAATAGGCCACTCGCTAATTTTGGCTATCCGCAAGTGTTCAGCATGTGAACTGACCTCAGTGCCATCTAGTTGATGTCGTACCCTGAATGTGACAGGCGACAATTGTTCCACCACTCTATAGTGCGACCTCCACTTACTGTCTAACTTATTGTGTCTACGGTGATTACGAAGGTACACTGGGTCACCGACCTTAATCTCGACAGGCTGTACACCTCTATTAGCATACTTAGCCCCCTTCTTCTGTGCTTTCTTAATTCGCCGATACACCTGGGTGAAGGCCTTGTGTTGCTGCTCAAGCGCTATCTTGTGAAAATCTTCACCAGCGTATTTTCTTCGGGGTCTAAGGATGTTATCTAACGGTAGCACTGGATCGCGACCGTACAGTAAAAAGAAAGGAGATTCCTGCGTAGTGCCCCCACCCGGGTCTGCCCTGGGGGACTTGGGTGGGGTTAGGTACTTTTTAGTTCCCAGGGTCACCCTGGTCAGCCCCACAGGGTGAGTTTTCCTCTCTATTCTGGGGCATGTGTTTCTGTCTACCCGAGATCCATTCACCTGTATTTGCCTTTTTAAAACTCTCCCTACTGTCTGCACTGCCTGTAGCTCTTGATATTGGATGTGTGTTGCTAAATGGTCTTAGCTTTATTTAGGCCCCATGTTTTAGGTTTATTTAACGTATTTGACCGGCTGGCGACATACATTCAATGTTCTGTTTAGTTGTTTTTTTTTCACAAGCAGTGCAGGCATGTCCTGAGAAAGCCTTGTTGCTGTCGGGACGTTAAGCAATGTACAATCAATCAATCAATCCTGCGTAGTTTCCGAAACACAAACCCTATAAGCTGCTAGTACCTGGTTAATATGCACGTCCCATGTCGAAAAATCCTCTTGTATCTTTTTGGACAGAATGTCGTTAAAAGTTCTGTGAAAACGTTCGACCTTAGCATTGGACTGTGGATGATAAAGACTGGTCGTGACATGATCTATGTTCAGTTCTGCCAGCGTTTCTGCCATAACCCTATTCACATTCTCAGATCCATTGTCTGATACTATCTGCAATGGACAGCCATGTCTGGGTAGAATTTCTTCTACGAGCAGCTGTACCACTGACTGCGGCGTTTTATCTGGTACAGGGAACGCCTCTACCCAACCTGTCAGATGACAGATGAATGCTATGACATAGCGATTCCCGCTAAGGGAGCGGTCAAACGGACCTGCCAAGTCCAATGACAACTTAGCGAATGGGTATGGAGGAATGTCCATTTCCTGTACGGGGGCCCTTTTCTTTTGTAACACTCTAGACTGACAGATGACACACCCACTAACATATTCATACAGTTGTTTGTACATGTTAGGCCAGTAATACTTTCTACTGACTGTGTCATGCGTCTTGTCTATTCCTAAGTGACCATTTTCGTCATGGTACTGTCTGACTACGTACTCTACCAAGTGAGACGGAACATACAATCTGGCTACTGGTTCATCATCAGGATGAGACAAGAAATATAGAACATCCTCTATCAGCATGTATCTCCTATTGACTGTCATGGTTCCTTGTTCACTAATCAATAAGTCCTTTAAGCGCACTATTTCAGAATCCTTCTCCTGTTCCTCAATAATATCAAACCCTGGAAGATCAACTTTTTCCAGCTTCTCGTCACACCCTGCCCTTACTGTACAACTAGCGAACTGCTTGGGTGTGAATTGGTTGGAGTTTATGACTCCAATGACAAAAGCATTGTCATTGACCTCTCTGGTTAACTCTTCTTCTTCCTCATGCTCTGGCATGTGAGTACCACTCGGCATTCTGGATAGTAAGTCTGCCAAAACATTTTGAGGACCTGGGATATATTCAATAGTACAGTTATATCCCGAAATGCCTAGGGCCCACATCTGCACCTTCTTATTCTGCATTGGTGAATTAAGCAAATACTTAAGAGGCATGTGATCCGTGCGGATTACAAACTCCGCATTATGCAAGTAGTGATTTAGCTTTTGAAGCGCATAATGGATCGCAAAAGCCTCTTTCTCTATTGTCGACCATTTCCTCTGACTGGTACTAAGTTTATGGGATAGAAAGTAAATAGGTCTTTCTACCTTTGAGCCTGGGGAAATGTCTGAATCCTCATCGCATTTTTGCGCGAGACATGCCCCCACGCATGTGTCGCTGGCATCCGTGTAAAGGATGTACGGACGCCGTGTATCTGGATAGGCTAACACTGGTGCTACAGCTAATGTTTCCTTCATCAAATCAAACGCTTTCTGGCATTCCTCTGTCCAACTGAATCTCGCATACTTTCGTGTCAGTGCTATGATTGGTTCAGCCATCTGGGAGAAATTAGGAATCATTTTCCTGTAAAACCCAATCATACCAATGAACGAACGGCACTCTCTGACACAGGTCGGAGCCGCCATAGCCCTAATGACTTTTACCTTTTCCTCATCCGGTTTTATCCCCTGGTTACTAATGACAAACCCTAAGTATTTGGTTTCTTCCTCAAAGAACTGACACTTCTTGAGTTTCAGCTTCAGGTCATGCTGTCTCAATCGATCAAAGACTGTCTGAAGGTGACACAGATGGTCTTCTATTGTTTCTGAGAAGATCAAAATGTCATCGAGATAGGCACAGGTAAAGCTTTCTAAACCGGCTAGCACGATATTCATAAGCATCATGAACAATCCCGGTGCTCCCACCAAACCAAAAGGCATTTTCGTGAATTCGAATAATCCCTTGTGGCATGCAAATGCTACTCTATCCCTACTCTCCTGATCCGCCATCTTGACCTGCCAGTATCCCGACTTAAGGTCCAGACTGGTAAAATACTTGGCCTTTCCAAGCAGTGACAAAATGTCATCTATCAGCGGTAGTGGGTACGATGTTTTCTTTGTAACCTCATTCAGTTTTCTAAAGTCAACACATAAACGTTTCGACCCATCCTTCTTGGATACAATCACTAAACTAAAAGACCATGGGGACTGAGAACGTCTTATCACACCTGCCTGTAACATCTCATCTAGAGCCTTGTCAACAATCTCTCTATCTTGAAGCGGGATTCTATACGGTTTTATCCTAATGGGAGGATGATCGCCGGTATCTAGTTTCATCGTGACAGTGTCAGTAGCCCCTAAATCAAGGTCGCTATTCGCGAACAAGTCTTGATTGTTCGTAATGAGCTCTGACACTACCTCTTTCATCTTCTCCGGCGCAGTGACTTCCGTCAAGTCGACTGCCGATACCTGCCGATCAACCGACCCTATTTGTACTTCATGTACTTCCTGAACTGCTGTTACCTTCCCTACAACACAACCCCTTCTAACTCTATACGTCTTGTTTGTGTTGTTTACTATCAGTATGGGGTACGTCTGGTGCTTATTTTGCCTGACTACCGTGCTTGTCACTAACAGTCCCGGTTCTTGTGCTATAAATCCCTTGTCTGTTTCCAAAATCTCTAAGAATGTCTCTCTTGCAAAATACGGAGCATTCTTCATCCGTACCTGGAGTACTTCTGCCGTCTGAGGTTTTATCACTTTCGTCTTAGTCACTCTGACCAAAGACGAAATGTGGATGTCCTGTTCATAGGGCACATAAACACTTCCGACTCTGAGTTTCTTCAAGTCAAAATAAATCCTCACCCCGTTTTTGTCTAACCAGTCATTTCCCAAAATAAAGTTCCTGTTGAGCCCTGATACCACGTAGAACTTATGTTTAAACTTTTGCCCCGCTACCGTAAATTCTAATTCTGAACTCCCCAATACGTGTAAAGCTTCTCCACTAACTGACTGTAACGACACATCTCCCTTTCCTAACTTTGGCTTATGACTGAGTTTATCGTAAGCCCCCTTGCTAATCAAAGACACCTCTGCTCCCGTATCGATCAAGCTACGAAATCGTTGCTTCCCAATTTTGAACACTATGCACTTAGGGCTACCCGCTACATTAATGCTAAACAACTGACTCTTTCTACTTTTCCGGTCCTGCGTAACGGCTTCGTGTGCCGCAGAACCTGCTAGTTTTCCTGCCTCGGCGGAAACCTTCTTTGACCTTGTGGCCGCCTGTTTCTGGCCTTTCTACATTCCCGCTGAATGTGACCTCGTTCCCCACACTTCCAGCATTGAATCGGGGGACGCATTGTTTGCTGACCAACCGTCCCTATCACTCGGCAATTTCGTGCCTGGTGCCCTACTCTCCCGCATTTAAAACAATTACGGTGACGAGCATGGTCTAATTCCATAGCCTCTTCTCCACCCCTAGCTGTCGCTCTCGGCTGACTAACTGGCCGATTGTTTATCGTGCGTAGCTCAAACCTATGGCGAAGGTTTTCCTCTTGCATGGCCACCTGCACGGCCCTATCTAATGTATTTGAGTTATCCCTCAGGACTTTCATCTTAAGAAAGTCATGCGCCAATCCGTCAACAAAGAAATTGGTTAGTTGCCGTTGTACCACAGCAGCGCCCATCTGACTCGGGAAGGCTTCGCCGGCCAGAGTCATTAGTCGCTCTGCGTACAGAGGCACACTTTCCCTTGGGTTTTGTTTCACCCGCTGTAGCAACGCAAGAGCATGATTTTCATCGGCGATTTCGCCGAACCTTACGGTTAGCTGCCTTTTCAGTTCATCCCAATCCCCTGCTGCTTCCGTTTGTAAGAATCGGTGGATAAAATCACTCACCACCCCCGAGCTTGCTTGATAAGCAATGACGGGTCGCCTGTTGAGGGCTTTTATTAGCACTGCATATTTGTCAATTTCTTTTATCCACTCCCTAAATTTGGTAGGCTTTCCGTCAAACGTTCCTACCATCTGCCCTATACTCTGGGCGTTAATCGCCTGACTCATTTCCTCTACTTTTTCGCCTAAAATCCTAAACACTTCCTCTGCCATTTTTGTTTCTTTTTAAATGTAACAACAACACAACTCTAGCTAACTGGTCTGGCTCCTCTACTGATAAGACTCAACAAGGGTTAAACGAAAAAAGTCACTTACCCCGTGATCCTTTCGGCTGTTGGTCTTGAATGAGTCACAGACGTCTCGTGGGCTCGAACTATGTTTTGTCCTTGACGTGGGCTCGAACTCTGCTTTTCTTGAAGTGGGCTCGAACTCTGCTTTTCCTTGACGTGGGCTCGAACTCTGCTTTTCTTGAAGTGGGCTCGAACTCTGCTTTTCTTGAAGTGGGCTCGAACTCTGCTTTTCTCTTCGGGTTGTTGGCTTGCACTCTTCTCTTCTCTTTCTGGTCTGCTCTTCCACCCTTGCGTCGTTGGCTGTCGATTTGGTGCTGATAGTCTAGTTTTTCTGTTTCTTCGTTCCTCTGTTTCTTCCCGTTCCGAGATCCTGCTTCACGGCACCAAATAAGAAGATAAGGTAGTGTTACACTACCGCAGCCACACGCAAGGTGTTGTAGATGGAAGACGCAGCCAGACAAGAGTGTTTCCAGAAGAGTCTTTTATTTCTTGGTCATCGTGGGTCTAATAGGTTGGGCACAACCAACCTACTAGCATGGCATACTAAAATGGCGAAAATACCGGAGCTCGGTCTCTCGCTTCTCAGCTCCCTCTATCTATCTCTCTCTCTCTCTCTCTTCGTTGTGTGCTCTCTATCTATCTCGTTCTCTTCATTGTGCGAGCTCTCTCTCTATCTCGTTCCCTTCGTTGTGAGCTCTCTTTCTATCTCGTTCCCTTATATATACCCGTTCTGGCCGAGGGCATCGCCCCTTTGTCTCAACCAGTCAAAAGGGGCTATTACTGTCACCCATATTATTCCACATCTATCAGGGTGGTCAGCGTCCCCTGACCCTATCTGTCAAAGGAGCTATTCCTGTCGCCCATAATCTATCCCCCATCTGCTCTGGTGGATAGCGCCCTCTGATCCTAGCTGACCAGGGACCCATTACTGTCTCTCATAATTATTCTACATCTATTATGCTGGTCAGCGTCCTCTGATCCTAGCTATCAAAGGAACTCATTACTGTCTCCCTTAATTATTCCACATCTATTATGGTGGTCGGCGTCCTCTGATCCTCGCTATCAAAGGAACCCATTACTGTCTCTCATAATTATTCCACATCTATTATGGTGGCCAGCGTCCTCTGATCCTAGCTGACCAGGGACCTATTACTGTCTCTCCTAATTATCCCACATCTATTATGGTGGTCAGCGTCCTCTGATCCTAGCTATCAAAGGAACCCATTACTGTCTCTCATAATTATTCCACATCTATTATGGTGGCCAGCGTCCTCTGATCTTAGCTGACCAGTAACCTATTACTGACTCTCATAATTATTCCTTGTCAGCAGGAGTCTGTGTTCCTCACTACTAACGAGGGCTCATTATTTATTCATTAGGCCCAGCTTAGTAGGGCCGGCCACTTGTCAACTCCACGTGAGCCCGTGGTAGCCAAAGTGGGCCGTGTCATAACCCTCTCCGTGCTCTGCCCGTGGTACTACTTATATTCTCGTTATTTTCATATCAAGGGAAATTATAACATTACCCGACCGTGATATTGGTCGTATACACTTATAGTGTAACACCCAGTCTTGTAGCTCATCATCACCACCGTTAACATGAATCTATGACAGCTTTTTTGGCTCACATGAGATAGCAAAAGTGAGTCTATTTTCTGGGCCAGTGGTCATCAGCCGTTGTCTGTGGTAAACTTTAACATTGGCATTGTCTCAGAGACGATTGAGGGCACAGCCTTCAAACTTTGCCCAAGGATACTTTGTGGCAAGACCTTTCTAAACATACCAATTTCAGTGACCTCTCAAAGGTCAGGGTCACAGGGATCAGGAAATAGGTCCAAAATAGCCATTTTTGGACGAAATGTATTTTTTTCTCAAATAATATTCACAACTCCAAACACATATTTGTACACATAATGATATATTCCTGATGGTAAGACATTTCTATGCATACTAATTTGGTTGACTCCTCAGAACGGTCAAGGGTCACAAGAGATCAGGAAATTGGTCACAAATTGCCATATTTTGACAAAAGATGCTTTTTTCCGCAAATACTATTGACATCTTCAAAACCATATTTAGTACAGAGATACCTGATGATAAGACCTTCCTATGCATACTAATCTGGATGATCCCTCAGAGAGGCCAAGGGTCACATGAGACCAGAAAATTGGTCACAAATAGCCATTTTTGACAAAAATTGTTTCATGTAAAATATTATTTACAAATTCTATCCCAAACCTGGTGCAATGATACCTGTTGGTATGATCTTCCTGTACATGCTAATTATTTTGACCCCTCAGAAATGTCGAGGATCACAAGAGATCAGGAACTAGGTCACAAATAACTGCTTTTTGACAAGAATAGTTTTTTTTTCTCAAATACTATTTACAACTTTCATCCCAAACCTTACCTATGCATGATATTTTGGTTGACTCCATGGACAGGTCAAGGGTCACATGAGATCGGCAAATGATGTGGAAAAATGTCTAATTGTAAGTAGAATGTTAGATTTTATCAGCATGTTTACAAAATTGTTCAACCAAATTTAGCAGAAAGGTAGCTGATGATAACACCTTTCTGTGCATACTAATTTGTTCACTACTCAGAAAGGCATGGGAGGTTGACAAAGTGCCTGTTTTTTTTTATAAATAGAGAAAACGTGGATTTTGCAGGTACAAAAGTCAACCATTTGCTTATATATGTTATAACACTTAATCACTTATGTATTTCAGTGACATGTTGGAAAGATCAAGGTCACAATGGTCAGATTAATTGTGGATCGGTCATGCACATGAGCCTTAAGGGCTTTGTCATTCTTCTTGTAAACTAGGATTGAATAAATTATTAAAATGCAGTCTCCTTAACATGTCTTAGGTTTGTTTTGCATATTAGACCGGCTTGCAACATAATTCAATATTCTGGTTTGTTTTTTCCATAAGCAGTGCAGGCATATCCTGAGAAAGTCTTGTTGCTGCAGGAATATTTACAAACTTCAGCAATGTACAACCAGCCAGACAACCTAATCATTTAGTCACAAAGCTGATTTAAGCAGTGTAGCCATAATATTATACTAGTAATGTGACATATTCAGAAATTTATGCATTTGTTAGGAGGAACATCTGTTGCATACTGTGGATCACAAAAAACCATTCAAAATCATGCTGTTTATTAGAGGTGTGCTGGCCTGTGATTTTGGACAAAACTGCCTTGGGCTGTGAGGTTCTAAACCACAGACCTAAACACTAGGGATTTCATATGCAAGGTGGCAACAGCTGTCTTGTAGTGTGGTATGAAAGGTATTTTCAGGATCCATGACAATCAGTCGGTAGATTCTTCAGGTCAGCATGTGTTCATTTCTTCATTTCCTTTGCTTGGCAGGTGTCCTCACATCGCTGTTGCTCTGCGAGACATTATTCAACCTCTGCCTTTCTGATCCTCTTCACTGGACCCTTAACCCTTGGTCGACTGCTCAGTACCCTGAAGCTGCTCACCAACTGAGCCTTCAGGGATCCCATCTACCACAGTTTTATCCCTGAGCAATCAAGGACACAGAGCAACGATGGCGGGCATGACAGATAATGATATGCGCTCTGAGCTGCAGGAGCTGCAAATGCAGGCTAATCTCATCACAGATGAGGTAAGTGTGGCTTTTGGCTCGTGCGAAACAAAAGTGAGTATGTTCAGGGCCAGTGGTTGTCTGTCCGTCGTCCATCCGCGGTAAACTTTAGCGTTGGCATTTTCTCGGAGACTATTCTAGCCACCGTCTATAAACTTGGCCCAAGGATACTTTGTGGCAAGACCTTTCTAAACATATCAATTTGAGTGACCTCTCAAAAAGGTCAAGGTCATGGGGGATCAGGGAAAAGGTGAACAAATAGCTATATTTTGACATAATTTGTTTTTTTTCTCAAATATTCACAACTTTAAACCCAAACTTGGTACAGAGATACCTGATGGTAAGACCTTTCTATGCATACTAATTTGGTTGATCCATCAGAAAGGTCATGGGTCACAAGAGCTCAAGAAATACATGAAAAATTGCCATATTTTGACAAAAGATGTTTTTTCTCAAATACTATTTATGACTTCAAAGCCAAACTTGGTACAGAGATACCTGATGATAAGTCTTATACCTATCTATGCATACTAATTTGCATGAGCCCTCTTAAAGTTAAAGGTCACAAGGGTCCAGAAATAGGCTCAAAATATCCATATTTTCACAAAAATGTTTTTCTCAAATACTATTTTCAGCTTCATGCCCAACTTGGTACAGAGATACCTGAAGATAATACCGTTTTATACATACTAATTTGGATAACCCCTCGGAACGGTCAAGGGCCACAAGAGAACCAGAAATAGGTACAAAAATCACCATTACCAGTACTATTTCAATTTCAAACCCAAATTTGGTACAGATATGCCTGATGGCAAAACCTTTCTATGCATACTAATTTGGATGACCTCTTCAAAAGGTCAAAAATCACAAGAGGTCTAGAAAATAGGTCAAAAACAATATTTTCTTAAATACATTTTTCAATTTGAAACCAAACTTTGGTACTGCGATACCTGATGGTAAAATCTTCCCGTGCACACTAATTTGAATGATCCCTCGAAAAGGTCATGGGTTAAAAGAGGTCGACAGATGTGTGAAAAATGCCAGCTTTTGATAAAATTTAGTTTTCATCAATGTTTTGGGTCAGTCTTGCACATGAGCGATAAGGACTTTGCCATTCTTCTTGTAATTGAATTTTTTTTTAAAGTGTCCATGGTGTTTGTATGTAATCTCACAAGTGACAGTTTGGTGCAACATGTTTTGCTGTGGTTGATTGTTCAGTTTTTTTCCATTGTCTGACAAAATCTTGAACCTGTAGCACAACAGGAAATGCTCATCTGCTATAAAGAAAGCCTTGGATCACAGGCCACACAGGGCAATTGCTTCCGGTGCATGTAGTAACTTTTCCGCCAGAAATAGTTAAAAAAATTTCCTCCCTTTTTGCCATTTTTTTAGGGAGTAAAACTTCAATTGTGTGCCTTTTTTGGCGTTTTGAGCAACAAAAGGCATGACAGGTGGTGTGAAAAAGAGCAAAATCTGGGTAATTTTAGTCTACCTAGTGTGTTCATGGGAGCCTAATTGGGGCATGTGCACGGTTGTATGCAGGCTTGCAGATGACAGTTTTGTCATGGGGTACTTAGTTCATTTGAGTGTTGTGAAAAACGCTAACTCTTAATTTTTTTAAGAATTGCTGAAATAGCTTCTCCTGTGATGTGCTCCGTGTGAATTTTTTGTTTTGGCAGAAAAGTTCTTCGTTCATAGTTTTATGCTGCAAGAGGCTAACAGATAACAGTGTGTGAAAAGGGGGCGTAACTTAATTGCCCTGTGTGGCCACATATCCTGACCAACGTGTAAACAGATTTTAAAAATATTTTTTCCTAAAACAACAACAACAAACACACAAATTGTTAGTTACAGTCTTGCATTTGAACACCATATTTAGTTGCTTCAACTTGTTTACATCTGACAGACTACAGCTTAGGGTGAATGGACATGGCAGTTCAGAGGTAGCACCTGATTATCTTGAGGCCTCAAGGGCACCATTGCTAAACTGGTATTATTCTTACGTTGACACAGAAATATAAAGGTGCATTAGTACCACTGGCCTGAAACATACTAAAATAATTAGACACAACTTTGTTACTGACAAACAACATTTGTTAATTTAAAAAAAACAGTGTCCGGGAATGAAACATTGTAGTGAAGAAAACCGAAGGACAGACAGCATGAATGCCTTCCCTGCAAGGGATGCAGATTGTCTTTGTGGTTAATTCAGTGCGAAAGACCAGTACCCCTTCCCCTTGGCACATAAATACAAAATGGCATCAGCAAGTGGCACAGATCTTCATGAGCCACGCAGTTGCAGGGATTCATGATGATCTATGTCTCTTGCAGTTGCATGGTGTTCACATTTTCTCGGCAGGGAAGTGGTTAATTTTTTAATTTGTCAGATACAGTATGTTGTACCTGAACATTTTTTTTACACGTTTTATGCTGCTGCAAAAAGAGAAAAGAAAGATTGCTCATGATTTTTACCTCTCTGTACAAGACAAATGTAAAAATTGAACCATGAAAATGTACTCATACTTTAACCCATTTAGCCCTGAGTCCCTACAGCAGGAGATTGATTGACCATGATCAAGGGTAGTGCCAGATTAGCTTGGCGCCTGACAGCGCCAAGCTAACCTGGCACTACCCTTGAATTATCATGGTCAATCCACCTCCTGCAGCTGGTACATAGTCATTAAGTAACACTTCCACAATTTGGGAAATGCACCTGTGGGGCTAAAAGGGTTAATGTGTTATACAAGTGGGACTTTTTTCCCATCTTGTGAATTTATTGTTGAGCTTTTTCATTAGATGCTCTCCGCCGTGAGATGGCTTTAGTTGCCTGCTCGGCGTTAAACCCAAATAACTAACTCATTAGATGCTCTGTGCTTCCTCTGGTTATGCCCCTTGGCTTATAACAGTCATGATTACACAAGTCAGTAATTTATTTGTTAGTTTCAGATACTGAATAGAATAGAATCTTCATTGTTGCTGTGTGAAGAAAAGAGTTGCACTTTCAGTCTGGAAAAGTGAACCTCTTCACTGCTGGAGCTCAACAAACAGCATAAATGCAAGAGCTGGATCCTCATGAGCCCCTGCAGACATGGTGGCTCATGAGAATCAGTGCCTTTTGCCACCTTTAACCTGTTGGATGTCTCGGTGGCATTTTTAGTCAAGGTGATTCCTGCAGGAATCACCTTGACAGAAAGTACTACGTACTGACAGCCAAAGGATTACTATCCATGAGCCTCTTGCAGACATTTGAGTCTGTAATGAGTTTACAATGTTCATTCTAAAAATTCATGCCCCTGGATCAATGACCCAGAGATGACAAATCCAGTGGGTAATTTCTGAATGGATGGGTGCTGGCAAAATCAGCAAACGAGCTTATTTGTATCAACCCATTTAACCCCAGGGTGCATTTCCAAAACATTTTGGAGGTGTCTCCTAAGGACTAAGCACCAGCTAAAGGAGATGGATTACTTACTTACTTACGCCTGTCACCCCTACCCGGGTATAGGCCGTCGACGAGAGACCTCCAGCAACTCCTGTCCTGTGCTTCTCCTTCGATTCTACTCCAGGTGGTTCCCAGTCTCTTGATGTCTGCTTGGAGGTCTCGACGCCAGGAGTTTCTCGGCCTACCTCTTTTCCTCTTTCCCTGGGGGTTCCATGACAATGCCTGCCTAGTGATACTGGAAGCTGGCTTTCTCAGACTGTGACCGATCCATCCCCATCTTCTTCGCCCAATTTCATTCTCTGCTGTTATCTGCTCTGTTCTCTCCCAGAGTCTGACGTTGCTGATCTTCTCTGGCCAGTGGATTTTCAAAATTCTTCTAAGGCAACTGTTCATGAAGGTCTGTACTCTGTTGACTGTGGTTTTTGTCAATCTCCAAGTCTCTGCTCCATATAAGAGAACTGCTTTTACATTGGAGTTGAAAATCCGGACTTTGGTGTGTTGTGACAGCTCTCTGGAGCTCCACACTTTTTTCAACTGGAGAAAGGCTGCTCTGGCTTTACCGATTCGTGCTCTGACATCTGCATCAGTGCCGCCTTTTTTGTCTATGATGCTCCCGAGATAGGTGAAGGACTCCACCTCCTCCAACGGGGTGCCAGCAAGCAAGACTGGTTCTTCCCTGGTTGCGTTCAGCCTCATTGTCTTTGTTTTCTGTTTGTGAATGGTGAGGCCCACTTGGGACGAGATGTCAGCAAGCCTCGTGGTCTTGTCCTGCATTTGTTGATGAGTGTGGGACAGTAATGCCAAGTCGTCTGCAAAATCGAGGTCGTCAAGCTGTGTCCACAGTGTCCACTGTATTCCACTTCGTCTGTGCTCTGTGGTCATCTTCATGACCCAGTCTATGGCCAGTAGGAAGAGGAACGGAGACAGCAGACACCCCTGCCTGACACCAGTTCTGACCTGGAGCTCCCTGGTGAACTGCCCTTCGTGGATCACGCGACATGTCATGCCATCGTAGCTGCTCTTGATCAGGCGGACGAGCTTTGTGGGTACACCGTAGTGTCGTAGGAGTTTCCACAGAGTCTCTCGGTCCACACTGTCAAATGCTTTCTCATAATCCACAAAGTTGACGTACAGCGGGGAGCTCCACTCCAGAGACTGTTCCACGATGATGCGGAGAGTGGCGATCTGGTCTGTACATGATCGGTTTTTCCTGAATCCTGCTTGCTGGTCTCTCAGCTGGGGGTCAACGGAGCTCTTCATTCTCTCCAGGATGATCCTGTTGAAGACCTTTCCTGGTACTGACAGCAAGGTGATTCCTCTGTAGTTGGAACACTTGCTGAGGTCGCCTTTCTTGGGAAGCTAGATTAGGTACCCCTCCTTCCAGTCAGCCGGCATCACCTCCTCTTCCCAGATCTTTCCAAACAGTGGGTACAGCATCTCCACTGTTGTCTCTAGGTCTGCTTTCAGAGACTCCGCTGGGATGCCATCTGGGCCTGCTGCTTTGCCGTTCTTCAAGAATGCCACTGCTCTTCTGATCTCTTCCCGGCTGGGTCTGTCACAGCTGATGGGTAGGTCGGTCTCTGCCGGCTGGATGTCTGGGGGGTCGGGTGGGCTGGGTCTGTTCAGTAACTCTTCAAAATACTCGGCCCATCTGTCGAGTTGGTCTGCTCTGTCTGCAATAGGCTTGCCTTCTTTGTCTTTTACTGGTCTTTCTGTATGGCCATACTTGCCTGACAATCTTCTGGTAATGTCGTAGAGCTGTTTCATGTTGCCGCTGCCTGCTGCCTTTTCTGCCTCTGCTGCCAGGCTGTCTGTGTAGGCCCTCTTGTCTGCCCTGATACTCCTCTTCACCTCGCGGTTGGCTTCCGAGTATTCCCCCTGTGCCCTTACTTTGGCTGCTCTTGTGCGACTGTTATTGACAGCTGCTTTCTTCTGCTTCCTCACTTCTATCTTCTTCAAGGTCTGTGCCGACAGCCAGTCCTTGTGATGGTGTTTCCTGAACCCTACAGTGTCTTTGCAGGTCGAGTTCAGCGCCTCTCTAACTGCCTTCCACTGCTGCTCTGTGGTGACCGCCTCCTCTTCATTTACTAGCTCCTGCAGCGCTTGAAACCGGTTGGACAGCACCAGTTTAAACTCTTCTCTAACTCCAGTTTCTCTCAGGAGGCCTACATTATAGCGCTGTCTTCTTGTTGTCTCTGTGCGGCTTTTCTTTAGCTTGAGCTTCATTCTTAAGGTAAGCAGATGGTGGTCGGAGGCGACATCTGCTCCCCTCCTCACTCGAACATCTTGAAGGGATCTTCTAAATTTCTTGCTAATGCAGATATGGTCTATTTGGTTCTCTGTTGTATGGTCAGGTGAGACCCAAGTTGCTTTGTGTATTCTTCTGTGTGGGAAGATGCTGCCTCCAATGACAAGTCGGTTTAGAGCACAAAAGTCTACAAACCTCTCCCCGTTCTCACTCATCTCCGAGCCTAGTCCCTGTCTCCCCATCACCTCTTCGTATCCGGTGTTGTCCTCCCCTATTTTGGCATTAAAATCGCCCATGACGATGGTGATGTTTCGCTCCGCACATTTGTCCAAGGCACTCTGGAGTCGGTCGTAGAACTCTTGTTTCTCTTCCTCGTCACTGTCATTAGTGGGCGCATAACACTGGATGACATTCAGCTTGAGCTTTTTCTTGGTTCTAAAGGCTGCTGTGATAATTCTTGGCCCAAGAGGTTCCCAGCCCATCAGCGCGCTCTGTGCCACTGGCGACAGCATGAATGCTACACCTTCTGTATGGGGGGCATTCTCCTCTTCATGACCTGAATACAGAATCATCTCCCCACTTAACAGCCTTTTCTGGCCAGACTGCGTCCATCTGGCTTCACTGATACCTAGCAGGGAAAGGTTGTACTTTTGCATTTCCGCTGCTATCTGGGCGGCCTTGCCGCTCTGGTACATGGTCTTGGCGTTCCATGTGCCCATGGTTGTATCCCTGGATAGAGAGAGGCGGCTCGGTCCTGTGGCTTCCGAAGACTTCCGGCTTTCACCACAGGACGTCATAAGTCTTCTGGTAGAAGAACCTTCCTCCTCCAGGAATGGAATTACTGTTAGTCTTTTCGTCGGCGTTTTTGTAGCTATTTCCTTTTTTGCAGGGTGGGGAAGCTACCCCCACGCCCAACCCCCTTACTAGGAGGACCAGGGATTTTCTGTCGGGGTCACCTTCCCTTAGGCCATGTTGGTTCACGGCACCTTATTTCATTTGGTGCACCCCTCTCACGAGGGACCCCTATCCACCACCCAGGGGACGCGCCTCAACGCCGTATGGTCCCAGCGCGAGGAAAGGAGATGGATTGACCATGATAATTTAAGGGTAGTGCCAGATGAGCTTGGCACCTACAGGTGCCAAGCTCATCTGGCACTACCCTTGAATTATCATGGTCAATCCATCTCCTGCTGTAGGGCCTTTGGGCTAAATAGGTTAAACTTATTTCAGTTTCACAGGGAGATTGAGAGAGGTAATTGTGGTGACAGAGGGTGTATGTTACTGGGTAGGTTTACTTTCTAAACAGATTAAACCAAAAAGTGTGTGTAGGAGGGTGTGTGAGGGGGGGGGGGGGTGCTGTTTTTACACATCCAGGCAAAAAAAGATTCTTAATTGTTTTGGGAAACAGAAACGGTTTTTTTTTAAGTCTATTAAGTTTATTTTTTATAAATAAGCCCGGGGTGTACATGCAGGAACTGGGCTGGAACTTTCTTTACCTCCCATGGCATGGCCATCTGCATCCTTAAGTTGCTTTCGTTATACTGAGTAACTTTTGTGGTGCTGGACATCCCATCAGTTGTACAGAATCTCAGGCTACCCGGACATTAAGCTAGTTGGTTTTACTTTTGTGGAATGGCAAATTTGCAAGCTTTTCACGGAAATGGATGGAAATGTGATTCAAGTTGCTAAGAACTTAAAGTACTTCCGCTTGCAGTAGCCAATGAAATTCCGTGTTACAGTTTCAAAAAGCATGTATGGTTGCTTTCCATTATTGAGCAGACTTTAGATACAAGATACTTCACTTCCAACAGGTGACAGGAAATGAGAAGAGAGCAGGAGCAGTCTACTGTCTAGCAAAGAACAGTCTAGTCAGTAGTTTATTTCTGCAGTAAAAATTTGTCTTGTGTTAATGGCAAAGACAATTCCACATGGTTTTTGTTTGAAAATTAACCGCAACTCACAAAAAAAACTGGAAACAAAACAACATGCCGCTTTAATTGATTGATAACATTTTGACGAACAGCACATGAAATTTTCTTTTTAGACTGGAGGAGGAAAATGATCAATACTGTGATTGGGGAATCAGAAAAGGAAATGGGTCAAGCCTTGCCTATTGTTAACACTGAACATTTGATCCATCATTAACCCCTTCACAGTTGCTAAATTGACCCTTATCCAAATTGAAGAAATATAGGTCCTCATGAGCCCCCACAATAGACCGATCCACTTTTTAGGCGTGAAGATTTAAGCTCTGCCCCTTTTGGTGGGGTCCAGCAAGCACATACTTGTCACCGATTTTGGCAGGAGGCTCCAGACTTTGCAACCCATCTCCCGCTTTCTCCTGACCTCCCAATTTCTCCCAATTTCATGACTTTTTCTCTTGATTCTCCAGACTTGAGAAAATTTAAATCATACAAAAACTTTGAACGTGATCTCGTCAGCATTTTTGTTTTCTTTCATCCATTTTGGAATGCAGGGAAATCACCCACATGGTATGGTTATTTCTGGGTACTTCCAATCGACCAAAGAAATCATCTCCTATTCCTAAAAAGACAGAGGCAAAATGCGGATGGATCTAGAGAGAGACAACGGCGAGTAAAGAAATTGTGGACAGTTCCTATCAGATTTCATTCGGTACAATATTCGGTACAATGTGTAAAAGGCATTTCAACAAAATATGCGTGGCGGAGTGCAGTGCCCATCAGCAAGTCTTACCACAGGCATTTTTTTGTTTGTCTCAGTTTGGTCTTACAGAGAGCCTATTCCGAACGCAGGTAGCAGTAGGCAGACATATAAACTGCATGCATGTCCTTTCCAATCAGTTTAGTTGAATTTGAATATAATAAATATAAGGAAAATCGTTTCTGGTCTCAATATTGACGTTTTCTTGAAGAGTATCAGTGTTACTTGAGTTGTGCTCTTTTTCTGCATGTTCTAGTTTTACTGTAGGCACATCAGATTGCAGCATCAGATTCAGAAATGTGAATTTATTCAAATAAAATTACATTAGTTTTAGAGATTTTTACATAAAATGGAATATTTAATACTGCGCATGAATTCATTGTAAAAATGCAACAAACACACGTACTAAAAAAGTAATAATCTGAATATAATGTGTGTGCACTTTTAATGCTGATAGTTATTGCAGGTTGTAAGAAAGCACAGTGATGCTGCAAAAAAAAGGCCACAAAAAATCTCCAGATTTCTCATTTTTAAAACTTGACAGGTATGCAAGCATGTTACCCATGCCTTGGAAAATAGTGCGAGTTTAGACATCTGTGCTGCATTGACTTTTTAAAAACCATTTTTAAGATGGCATATCTTCTAAAGTTTTCCATTATAGGAGCTGTCTAAACAAAATTCAGTAAAACTAGGTATTGTAATTGTGACGTTATGTGACCCAAAACTTAGCATTTTATGAAATGCGCAAATCATCTAATTTTCACCTAATTGTGTTTTTTGTCTATAAACTATAAAAATATAGAGCTTTGAAATTTTGCATGACTGCACATTTTTGTGTACTCTTTCCAAAGGTAATATCAGTTTTTATGTGTTTACAATCTGAAATTATGGGTGATACTACCTACTTGTGGGCATACCTAGTCTCAAAACAAAATTTTTGTGCTGGCATAGCACACTTTTCTGTATGCACACCAACCACCAGCAAAGAGAAATCTCAACACTCAGTATGTCTGAAAACATCTCTTTTTTCCCCCGTGAGAACTGCTGCTAGTGCTAGTCTGTTTACATCAATGAAGTGTCTCACCAGCCATATGAGGTCAGAGTACATGCAGCCACGAACAAGCCTGCAGACGTTGTGGTCAACTCCTATAAAATCTTCCTTCGCGAAGTCAGGCCAAGAGAACATGCACTAACTAATGCTTCACTCATAGCTGACATATCTATCATCCAGTTTAGCGGACCAACTAAGTACAAACGATAAGTCAGGCTATGAAGAATATGGTGGAACACAGAAAAACAGAAGTTTTACTTTTGAGCATACATAGCGATGTCTTGCGAATCTCTCGACGTTCATTTGATCATGTGGTCAACCACAAGCTTCCCACTCCGTGTCTGCCAGTCATGAGAAAGGCTTCTGGAATGGAAAAACTGCACATCTAGACATGGATCGGGGTATCAGGAATCTGACTAACATTCCCCATAACAGCAGATCTATCCAGGCATCTCCAGTACCGCCGAAATAAGCTAAAAGAACAGAAAACACAGAGGCTGTTTCTTGTCTGGTAAGCAACCAACACAGTTATTTTGCGATACATCGGCGTGGCGTGCAGAAGCACATGGTTCTGCACCACGCTGATTGGTCAGGGGCTTTAACCCTATCATTCGGTGTGTGAAATAAGTTTGACTAAAATAGTCCAAGGTTAGTGTCAGAATAGCTAGGCGCCAAGCTATTCTGGAGCTATTCTGGCACCACCCTTGAACTAAAGCCATTGGTGTATACCCTTATCTGTAAGTACTATAATGTAGCTTGCATATGGCAGTGTACAATTTTGAAGCTTTTAGCCTCAGTATGTTATGGGTTAATGTGCGCAGTTTGAGTGACATTTGGGTTTCAGAGTGGGTCAGTCTGTTGCAGGGGCTCATGAGGAGGAGGATCTAAGTCTCTTGCTGTAAAGAAAATGTTTCGGTTTATATTTCAGTGTGTGTGTGTTTATTTCAATGTGTGCATTGTGTGTGTGTGTGTGTGTGTGTGTGTGTGTGTGTGTGTGTGTGTGTGTGTGTGTGTGTGTGTGTGTGTGTGTGTGTGTGATCTCTTGATGTAAATTGCTGATGAAGTAAAAATAAAAGACCAATATGTTTATTTTCAATCTACTCAATGTTATGCCCTAGAATACAAATGGAAACTTGTCTTAGCAACTACCACTTACCAACACACATAGGAATTCTCTCTTGTTCTGTTGGAGGAAGTGTGTGTGGAGGGGAGGTATAGAGGGGTTGCGGTGTGGAAAAGACCCCTTTGTCCAGGAGGGGAAAAATGCCCCATTTTTTCTCAGAGTCTTTCATTGATTGCTATCAAAAACAAATGTATTGGCGGATTTATTGCCAACATTTACATCAGTCTGACTTTGTCATTCAGCATGCTCTCAATCATGCACATGACGCCATTGATGGGACGTAGATTGCCGGTATTTCTGTGCGTAAGCAGCCATTTCATGCATTCATTCATGAGCAGTATGCCTCAATCGCCCGTCTCCATCTGTGTAATATTTCTGTAGGGGGCTGGTAAGTCAGGTTTGATTCCCGCTTCCTATTTAGTCCCTATGACCCCGACCAATGTTGTAGAGTGAAAGTTAGGAACCTACTCCATCTGATCAGATGAGTAGTGATTTGAAGAGAGTATGGCCATGCCAGCAAGAGGGACAGATCCTCATGTGTCCTGCAGGTGCGCATGAGGATCCATGCCTCTTGCAGTTTGAAGGTACTCAAAGGGTGCAGGGACTCGGAGGTTTCATGCTTCTTGTTGGCAAGGTTAAAATTTATGAACCTACTCCATCTGAAGGAGTAGTAAAGCAAATTGGTTGGGAGAGGGGGGGGGGGGGGGGGGTTGCCAGCAAGAGCAAGAGGCATGGACCCTCATGATCCCCTGCAGGCTGCAGGAGCTCATGACGACCCATGCTTCTGGAATACCAAAAGTTTTCTATGTTTCACCACAATTGTGTCCCTGGGGTAAAAGGAATGGCATTATACTGCTGTATTCCCCTAGCACTTGAGGAGATGAGACCTTTTGTGGCAGTATCATCTCTTTATGTTGCAAATGCATGCATTTGATAAGTTCTGTTATGAAATAGGGCTCGGGAAGCTGACGTCATCACGCTAGTGGTGGGGGCCATCTTGAGAGGATAGGCCACACATGCGCTTTTTGGGAAATTGCTGTCAGGACAATGTCAGGAAAGTCCTGACATGCTATAGGCAATAACAACAAGTCTTGCCATCACCGTAGGAAACAACTAACCAGAATCTGTTTTTGTTTGTTTCCAAAAGGAAGAAACATGAAGAAAAACGTGTTGAAACACTACTTCGCTACTATCTTAAGTCTGTCGTGTCCTCTCAAGATGGTGGCTCAGCTGCCGACGCTCCCTAGCAACGCTCCCTAGCAACGTAGGGAACTTCCCGAGCGCTATACCAGTACTGTTAAATGAAAAGTTGTATGACTGCCAGGGTGGGTTAGCTAATTCACTTATTACATGTAAATAATAATTATGGTATTTATAATGTGCTTATCTTATATTACATGTAAATAATAATAATTACGGTATTTATAATGCGCTTATCTTATAATAATTATAACTCTAAGCGCGCACTCACAACTCGCGCACGCATGCGCACGCTTTAGACAATGACTCACGTACCACAAATGGTGAAATACATTACGACGGTCAGCTTGGGATGGGGAGTGTGGTGATATAGTGCTAAAACTGTTGAAAGAGGCGAGTTTTGAGGGCGGACTGGAAGGAGGAGAGAGAGTGTTTCTGACGGAGAGAGAGTGGGAGAGTGTTCCAGGTGGATGGACCGTAGACGGAGAAGGAGCGGGGGCCGAAAGTGTTGAGTTTACTTACTTACTTACTTACGCCTGTCACCCCTACCCGGGTATAGGCCGTCGACGAGAGACCTCCAGCAACTCCTGTCCTGTGCTTCTCCTTCGATTCTACTCCAGGTGGTTCCCAGTCTCTTGATGTCTGCTTGGAGGTCTCGACGCCAGGAGTTTCTCGGCCTACCTCTTTTCCTCTTTCCCTGGGGGTTCCATGACAATGCCTGCCTAGTGATACTGGAAGCTGGCTTTCTCAGACTGTGACCGATCCATCCCCATCTTCTTCGCCCAATTTCATTCTCTGCTGTTATTTGCTCTGTTCTCTCCCAGAGTCTGACGTTGCTGATCTTCTCTGGCCAGTGGATTTTCAAAATTCTTCTAAGGCAACTGTTCATGAAGGTCTGTACTCTGTTGACTGTGGTTTTTGTCAATCTCCATGTCTCTGCTCCATATAGGAGAACTGCTTTTACATTGGAGTTGAAAATCCGGACTTTGGTGTGTTGTGACAGCTCTCTGGAACTCCACACTTTTTTCAACTGGAGAAAGGCTGCTCTGGCTTTACCGATTCGTGCTCTGACATCTGCATCAGTGCCGCCTTTTTTGTCTATGATGCTCCCGAGATAGGTGAAGGACTCCACCTCCTCCAACGGGGTGCCAGCAAGCAAGACTGGTTCTTCCCTGGTTGTGTTCAGCCTCATTGTCTTTGTTTTCTGTTTGTGAATGGTGAGGCCCACTTGGGACGAGATGTCAGCAAGCCTCGTGGTCTTGTCCTGCATTTGTTGATGAGTGTGGGACAGTAATGCCAAGTCGTCTGCAAAATCGAGGTCGTCAAGCTGTGTCCACAGTGTCCACTGTATTCCACTTCGTCTGTGCTCTGTGGTCATCTTCATGACCCAGTCTATGGCCAGTAGGAAGAGGAACGGAGACAGCAGACACCCCTGCCTGACACCAGTTCTGACCTGGAGCTCTCTGGTGAACTGCCCTTCGTGGATCACGCGACATGTCATGCCATCATAGCTGCTCTTGATCAGGCGGACGAGCTTTGTGGGTACACCGTAGTGTCGTAGGAGTTTCCACAGAGTCTCTCGGTCCACGCTGTCAAATGCTTTCTCATAATCCACAAAGTTGACGTACAGCGGGGAGCTCCACTCCAGAGACTGTTCCACGATGATGCGGAGAGTGGCGATCTGGTCTGTACATGATCGGTTCTTCCTGAATCCTGCTTGCTGGTCTCTCAGCTGGGGGTCAACGGAGCTCTTCATTCTCTCTAGGATGATCCTGTTGAAGACCTTTCCTGGTACTGACAGCAAGGTGATTCCTCTGTAGTTGGAACACTTGCTGAGGTCGCCTTTCTTGGGAAGCTTGATTAGGTACCCCTCCTTCCAGTCAGCTGGCATCACCTCCTCTTCCCAGATCTTTCCAAACAGTGGGTACAGCATCTCAACTGTTGTCTCTAGGTCTGCTTTCAGAGACTCCGCTGGGATGCCATCTGGCCCTGCTGCTTTGCCATTCTTCAAAAATGCCACTGCTTTTCTGATCTCTTCCCGGCTGGGTCTGTCATAGCTGATGGGTAGGTCGGTCTCTGCCGGCTGGATGTCGGGGGGGTCGGGTGGGCTAGGTCTGTTCAGTAACTCTTCAAAATACTCGGCCCATCTGTCGAGTTGGTCTGCTCTGTCTGCAATAGGCTTGCCTTCTTTGTCTTTTACTGGTCTTTCTGTATGGCCATACTTACCCGACAATCTTCTGGTAATGTCGTAGAGCTGTTTCATGTTGCCGCTGCCTGCTGCCTTTTCTGCCTCTGCTGCCAGGCTGTCTGTGTAGGCCCTCTTGTCTGCCCTGATACTCCTCTTCACCTCGCGGTTGGCTTCCGAGTATTCCCCCTGTGCCCTTACTTTGGCTGCTCTCGTGCGACTGTTGTTGACCGCTGCTTTCTTCTGCTTCCTCGCTTCTATCTTCTTCAAGGTCTGTGCCGACAGCCAGTCCTTGTGGTGGTGTTTCCTGAACCCTACAGTGTCTTTGCAGGTTGAGTTCAGCGCCTCTCTAACTGCCTTCCACTGCTGCTCTGTGGTGACCGCCTCCTCTTCATTTACTAGCTCCTGTAGCGCTTGAAACCGGTTGGACAGCACCAGTTTGAACTCTTCTCTAACTCCAGTTTCTCTCAGGAGGCCTACATTATAGCGCTGTCTTCTTGTTGTCTCTGTGCGGCTTTTCTTTAGCTTGAGCTTCATTCTTAAGGTAAGCAGATGGTGGTCTGAGGCGACATCTGCTCCCCTCCTCACTCGAACATCTTGAAGGGATCTTCTAAATTTCTTGCTAATGCAGATATGGTCTATTTGGTTCTCTGTTGTATGGTCAGGTGAGACCCAAGTTGCTTTGTGTATTCTTCTGTGTGGGAAGATGCTGCCTCCAATGACAAGTCGGTTTAGAGCACAAAAGTCTACAAACCTCTCCCCGTTCTCACTCATCTCCGAGCCTAGTCCCTGTCTCCCCATCACCTCTTCGTATCCGGTGTTGTCCTCCCCTATTTTGGCATTAAAATCGCCCATGACGATGGTGATGTCTCGCTCCGCACATTTGTCCAAGGCACTCTGGAGTCGGTCGTAGAACTCTTGTTTCTCTTCCTCGTCACTGTCATTGGTGGGCGCATAACGAAAGTGTTGAGTTTGGTGCGAGGGATGTGGAGACGGAGAAGATCGGAGGCAGAGCGGAGGGAGCGGGAAGGTGTGTAGGGGTGAAGTAAGTTGGAGAGATAGGCAGGAGCGCAGTTGTTCAGGGATTTGTAGCAGAGAGACAGAATTTTGTATTGGATGCGTTGGGGGATGGGGAGCCAGTGAAGGAGTTTGAGCAGGGGAGTGACGTGGTCAGATTTTTTCTTTCTGAGGACGAGGCGGGCAGCGTTGTTCTGGACGCGTTGGAGAGTGAAAGTGGTGGAGTGAAGGAGCCCGGAAAGGAGAGAGTTGCAGTAGTCGATGCGAGATAAGATGAGAGAGACAGCAAGTTTGGTGGCAGCTTCGGTGGTGAGGTATTTTCTGATCTGACTGATGCGGCGGAGGTGGAAATAGCATGCCTGGGCCGTGGCGGAGACGAAGCTGGTCATGGACAGAGAGGAATCGAGGATGACGCCGAGGTTCTTGGCCGAGTCAGAAAGGGAGATGGGGGTGCTATCGAGTTGAAGGTGGAGAGAGGGAGGGAGCTGTGAGAGTTTCTGGCGAGTGCCTACCAGCATGGCTTCCGTTTTGTCGTCGTTCAGTTTAAGCTTGTTTGCTGTCATCCAGTTTTTCACGTCTTCGTAGCAGTCAGCCGTGCGAGTCAGTAGTGACCGAGTGTTGTCGAGTTTGTCTTTGTCTAGCAGTTGTGAGTCATCAGCGTAGAGGTGGTGGTGTATGCGGTGAGACTGGATGATGTTGGACAGAGGAGAGGTGTAGAGTGTGAAAAGGACCGGGCCCAGGACGGACCCCTGTGGAACTCCGCAGGAGAGCGTGACTGGGTTGGAAGAGACGCCGTTGATGGTGACGGACTGCTGTCTGTCGGAGAGGTAGGAGAGAAACCAGGAGTGAGCAGAGTCAGTGATGCCGAAGGAGTGGTGGAGTCGGTGGAAGAGGATAGAGTGGTCTATAGTGTCAAAGGCGGCAGAGAGATTGAGTAGTGTAAGAAGGGAAATGTTGCCCGAGTCGGTGGAGAGAAGCAGATCGTTTAAGATATGTAGAAGGGCTGTTTCAGTGCTGTGATGTTTGCGATAGGCAGACTGGAATGGACTGAGCAGGTTGTTGTCGGTGAGGTGGAGGTTGAGCTGGTTGAGAACAACCTTCTCAAGAAGCTTGGACAGGAAAGAGAGTATTGTGTGGTGTGGTGACATTAAATGTCGGTTAACAAAGTTTGGTGCATTAACGAAGATCTATACATTATACATTGTATTAATTTGCTTTAGAAGGCCCTGGTCCATCTTTTTAGATTAAAAATCAAACTACTGCCCAGCCTCCCCCCCCCCCCTCCCCCCCCAAAAAAAAAAAAAAAAAAAAAATAAAAAAAAAAATAAATAAATAAAATAAAATAAATAAATGAATAAATAAATTAAACAAAAAATAATAAATATAAAATATTCATAAATGAAATAAATATAAATAATTTTGTGTTACACTTGCGCATCGACAGAATGTCATGGTCACCATCTCTGTTTATTTGTGTTAGCCTAGGGCTTCGTGTTATTTTTACAATCATGCGTGCATTTTTCTGCTCTAGTATCGTGAGCAGCTATGTATTTTCATGTCCTGATTTTGTGGTGTTGTGTCACCTGTAATCCTAAGGGTCTCAAAATAGATGCTATTAGCCAAGTCCCGCAGCACGCTCATTCCACATTTGCAAAATGCATAGATTCTCATGACCCCTACAGCTGCAGGGGTTGGCGAAAATCCATGCCCCATGCCTTTGTGGATCTGTCACTTTTATTTCTCAGATGGAGGAAGTCTTCCGGTTGTTATGTCTATGCGTGTGACTGAGCCGCTAAATATGGACAATCGCATCATGGCAATAAGGGCTTTGGTGCATGCTTGACTTGATCCCTCCCCACCCTGCTCCTTCCCTCCATCTCCCATCCCACCTAATATTTATGTTGCTGCTGGTGGTGATGACATCATCATCTGCCAATATCTTTGGGTTGAGTCATGGATGAACTCATTCGCGGCCAGTCGCATCTAGATGCGCGGCTTATGCCATGCATCTGGATGCGGCTGGCCATGAATGAGATAAACACACAGATATGTCACACCTGCTGAGAAAATGTGAACACAATCTGACAGCAAGAAGCATAGATTCTCATGAGCTGGAGGATCTGTGCCCTTTGCTGACACCACTTTGTATCCTTGTTCTTGGGCAGCTGGATTAATTTCATTCGTATTTTTATGATTCATAATAAATAAATAAGTTAAAATTGAGGTTCTGTTGGTACATATTTGTTATGAGGCTGACATTGACAGGAATGACAGTATAATCACCTTTAGTGTAAAAGAGACTGGATTAGATCCAATGCTAAGGGAAGATACAGTTGGATTACGCTCTTGGAAGGGAGAGAACTGTACCATCATAACAGTATAATTATAATGTATTATGTTCACTTCGGTTTGTATTGCTGTTAGAACCAAGGATGGTGCTAGAATAGCTTGCCTCTTGGTGTCAAGCTATTCTGGCAGCACTCATGAACTTTCTTGGCCGACCTGTGTAATGTAGTCTTCAGCAGACAAACCACAAATCTGCTTAGCTCATTCAACCCGGCGCACATATTTCCCAGATCTTGGAGGCGTCATTTAACGACTATGCACCTTTAGCAGGAGATGGGTTGACCATGATAATTCAAGGGTAGTGCCGACTTGTGTAATGTAGTCTTCAGCAGACAAACCACAAATCTGCTTAGCTCATTCAACCCGGCGCACATATTTCCCAAATCTTGGAGGCGTCATTTAACGACTATGCACCTTTAGCAGGAGATGGGTTGACCATGATAATTCAAGGGTAGTGCCAGATTAGCTTGGCGCCTGTCGGCGCCAAGCTAATCTGGCACTACCCTTGAATTATCATGGTCGACCCATCTCCTGCTGTAGTGCGTCAGGGCTGAATGAGTTAGCATGTCGCTGAAATAGGGCTGCCGCCGCTGTAAAAAGTGTACTTGTGGCATACCATACTTGGGAGTGGGTCTATCTGGGGAGTAATCCTGCAAACGGTAGAGTTGTCAAGATCAGTTATTGATCTTTGGTGACCCCTACTTAGCGCTTTGATTATTCTAAGAAGTGACCCCACTAGCAAAACATCTTTGGGCCCTACGATGTCCGCGGAGGGCCCACGAACAGCCGTGTACCACTGCAGCCATCAGTGCGGCCGATGTGGGCCCACTGGGGTCGTCGTGGGCCCACTGGGGCCGTCGTGGGCCCAAGGACCTCTGCATACTGGAGAGCCATTTTGGCTCTGGAAGTGAAGGGTCTCTGGAGAATGTCCAGTGACAGAGATCTATCAGCGATTGGAGACGGCAATTAGTGGGCTCCTGTGTGACAAAGAAGGATTTCTGAAGGGCGTCCGCAGTTCCCACCACGGGAATAAGCCCTGAAACAGTCCATTAGCCATTTTTTGTTATCTGCAAGAGACATAGATTCTCATGAGCCCCAGCATTTGCACAGGCTCATGATAATATATGTCTCAAGCTGACCGTGGATTGAGGTTGACTGATGGTCTAAAACTTAGTCATGCATGCGCCCAAACTGCAATGACCGTCATCAGTAGATGATTGGTCCTGTAATGTAATCTTCATGAGCGCCCCGCATCAGTACCTGTGGAAGTGTATAGCGTTGCCGGCACCTGCAGCGTTAATATTTTGCGGGGCGCCTTGAATGGGTTAGCAGTATTGGGTACGTGCACATGGGGTTAATTTTGATCACCGGAATTTCTTTACGCAGCAGTGTGACCTCTTCTGTGATAGCCGAGCTGTATCAGGGCAACGTGACATAACACCGCAGTGTATGAGGCGACTATGTTCCCAAGCACAAGGAACAGTCTGGGGAACGTGCAGGAGCCTAATCAATTGATAACGACTGCCGCTATCCATTGATTTTGCAATCACACGTCACACACTGCAGCTTAGCCGTCACAGACAAGGAGGGTGAACGCAGGGAGCTCAGTCTTTAGAGAGGGGGGTGGGGTAGATGCAGGAGCCTGTGTTCTCTTTCTGTCACAGATTTTGGCATGACTGCAGAAATTCCAGGGATGTTTTCACTTAGAATGTGTTATGAGCAACATTATCTGGAAAAGTACAACTTTGAACGTCTTCTCCCTCAAAAAGAACAGGCGTTTCTGACACTAAACATGATCGTCTGGGGTGGGGTGGGGTGGGTTGGGGGGGGGGGGGGGGGGGGGAGAAATCACACAATAAAAATCACACCATCACGTGATATTGCTAAAACAGATTCCCAGGGATTCACTGTACTGGATATCACTGTACTGTACTTACATGACTATAACCAATGCAGTGTAATACTTAGTAATAGTGTTAAATGCAGTTTCCCATTAATCATCTGCCTCAGTGCTTGGGATGATGATGTTTCATCAATAGTATTACTGACAAGACCCATGACAGTTTACATTTGAAGCCTGCTGCCCATGGAGTTAGTTGCATTAAATTAACCTATTTAGCCCTGGGACCCTGCAGCAGGAGATGGATTGTTCATGATAATTCAAGGGTAGTGCCAGATGAGGCGGCTCAGGCGCCAAGCTCATCTGGCACTACCCTTGAATTTTCATGACCAGTTCGTCTCCTACAACTGGTACATAGTTGTTAGACGACGCCTCCAAAAGTTAGGAAATGGGACCATGGGGTTAAGAGGGTTAAATGCATTGGAAAAATCCTTGTCTACGCATAACACCAAGTCCATCGTTATTTGTGTGGTCGTATTGTATTATTAATGCGGTACTTTCTATGTTCGATTGTTTTACTGAGACGATGCCCTCATATGGACGTTCGGCATTACAATTACACAGTACATGACTTAACTCCTTCTTACGCCTAGTCTGCACACTTGCTTATTGTCAGTGCTATCAGTCTTCTTGAAGCATAGAGCCTACGTGGACCATAGAGCCACCGTGAACCGGCCTCGTGTTCTAAGGGAGTCGGTCAGTTTTGTTTTTATGCGTCTGTGTTCTACTCGAAGAGGAATTCATTGGGTATTCAAGGCATGACTGGCTTCCCGTGGCTGTGCAGGCATGAAAAATTGATCCGATTGCTGTGGCGTTTGTCCATTCTCTCAACCCATTTCTCCCGTCAGCAAGAGGCATAGATTATCATGGGCCCCTGGGGCTGATGAGAATCCGTGCCTCAGGCAGGCTTGGATAGGTCCGCATACTCTTTTTGTTCGTGAAAGTGGGGGAAATGTCTGATTTTGGGTTGGTGGTATTTGCCTACCGCTTTGGGTCCCGGGAACTTAGTGGAAGCGACCAGACTCAGTCTGGTATGGCTTACTTCATCACACAATGACGTGTACGCTGAACGCCTGGTATTCACTTCGATCAGGAACATAGTTGTAAAATTTACAAGTATACTATAGAGCTTCATGAATACCACATTCGCGAACGTAAAAAGCGGCATATATTTGGAACTACAAATTTGTCGATGAGGAATGAAGTGTCTGAGAAACTTGCTGGGTGAAATTTACTTATGGTAAAACAAAACTTGTCCAACCAAGTTTGTCTAAAATCCCAGCCCAGCATACCGGTAGCTATCGGCGGGGAATAACAGAGAAAGAAAAATAAAGAACACAGATTTAAAAATACAGCAAGCTGTCGCAGGCTCAGATTATGTCGTGTAACATTGATCTGACAGCATTGGTGTGTGTCGGCCGCAGGGTAGAACTAGGCATGCACTGGCTTGCATTGACGTGAGTGCTTAATTGTGTACACAGTGTTGGTGGGCCAGACTAGGTAACAAAAGGTGGTGGTGGAGGTTCTTTTGTGTTGCACTGTGGCCTACTACAGCAGCCCACTAGTCACACTTAACCCATATCATTCGGAATACACCAGTGTGTGAAATAACTTTGACTACAATAGCTCATGGGTAGTGCCAGAATAGCTTGGCGCCTCTATTCTGGCTCCGCCCTTGAACTAAAGCCATTGGTCTATATCCTTATCTGTAAGTACTATAAAGTAGCTTGCATATGGCAGTGTACAAATTACAAGCTTATCCTTATAGCCTCATTATGATATATGGGTTAAGGCGAGCGGAACATCTGGAAACTGGCCTTAAAATGACCCTAGCCCTCCTATTTCGAGGGGAAAAGACTCATCATTGCGATTGTCCAAGGTGTTTAGTTGTGGAGACCGTTCTTACAAATTCTTATTTGTAATATGCGGCGGGAAGCGGAGGGTTCGGTTCATTTCAAGTTCAGTTTTCATAGATATGTAAAATCTGTGTTAAGAATAACAATAATAATGTTCACTCATTTTGTCCCAGGTAAAATCTGTGTTAAGAATAATAATAACAATAATAATGTTCACTCATTTTGTCCCAGGTACGAAATCCTCACATTTTGGACTTATCCTCTGAGGACTGCATTACAATTCAGGAGACTGATCGCCATGCCAGAATAGCTTGGCGCCTATAGGTGCCAAGCTATTCTGGCACAACCCTTGAACTATCATGGTCGAGCCATATCTTGCTTTGGTGTGTCATGGCTGAATGAGTTGATATTATTGTGACATGAGTTTAACTAGAATAGGAATAACATGTCAGTAATTGATGATGATGATTACAATATATATATATATATATATATATATATATATATATATATATATATATATATATATATATATATATATATATATATATATATATATATATATATATATATATATATATATATATATATATATATTATTGGGTATTACAAATAGCCAGTTTTCTGTTCTTGTATCCGAAGTTTGTTATGAGCGTTATATCAGACTTTAATTATATCAGACTTTAATGTAAACGAAGTCGACTGTGTGTTGTTATCATCTACAGCTACTTTGAGGACAGTTGACTGCAATATTAGTTGTTAGTTGTTAGTTTTCTGATGATCATCTTCCCACGACTTGTCTTATATACTGCCCCCGCCCACACTCAGCTCTGTTGGTTTTTATCATTCGGAATACACAAGTGTGTGAAATAAGTTTGACTAAAATAGTTCAAGAGTAGTGCCAGAGTAGCTTGGCACCTCTATGCGCCAAGCTATTCTGGCACCAGCCTTGAACTAAAGCCATTGGTCTATATCCTTATCTGTAAGTACTATAATGTAGCTTGCATATGGCAGTATACAAATTTGAAGCTTTTCACCTCAGTATGATATGGGTTGAACTAAAGCCATTGGTCTATATCCTTATCTGTAAGTACTATAATGTAGCTTGCATATGGCAGTGTACAAGTTTGAAGCTTTTCGCCTCAGTATGATATGGGTTGAACTAAAGCCATTGGTCTATATCCTTATCTGTAAGTACTATAATGTAGCTTGCGATATGGCAGTGTACAAGTTTGAAGCTTTTCGCCTCAGTATGATATGGGTTGAACTAAAGCCATTGGTCTATATCCTTATCTGTAAGTACTATAATGTAGCTTGCATATGGCAGTGTACAAGTTTGAAGCTTTTCGCCTCAGTATGATATGGGTTGAACTAAAGCCATTGGTCTATATCCTTATCTGTAAGTACTATAATGTAGCTTGCATATGGCAGTGTACAAGTTTGAAGCTTTTCGCCTCAGTATGATATGGGTTGAACTAAAGTCATTGGTCTATATCCTTATCTGTAAGTACTATAATGTAGCTTGCATATGGCAGTGTACAAGTTTGAAGCTTTTCGCCTCAGTATGATATGGGTTGAACTAAAGCCATTGGTCTATATCCTTATCTGTAAGTACTATAATGTAGCTTGCATATGGCAGTGTACAAGTTTGAAGCTTTTCACCTCAGTATGATATGGGTTGAACTAAAGCCATTGGTCTATATCCTTATCTGTAAGTACTATAATGTAGCTTGCATATGGCAGTGTACAAATTTGAAGCTTTTCGCCTCAGTATGATATGGGTTAAGCGTTAAAACAGGTCAAAACAGCAAACATGGATCCCCAGTCATATACAACACCCCCCACCACCAGCGTTCAACTCGCGGCCTTCTCTAAAACAAAACTCCCAAAAAGCAAAATAAAACAAACCCACACCAACAAGAAAACCGAACGAAGAAGACGAACAACCTTTTTTTTTAAAAGCACATCACACACAAAAGGAAAGAATCAGGATTCCTGTTGACTGCCGAGAAAAAGTGATCATGAATCAACAGGAAGAGACATCGATCCGCATGAGCCCCCACAACTGTGTGGGTTCATGAGGATCTATGCCTCTTACTGACACCACTTTGTATCCATGTTTCTTGGACGGCATGCGGCATCGAATTAACCTAGATTGCAAGAAATACAATCCGCATCTCCGTGAAGGGGTTCTAGCTAATACATAACTGAATGCTGATGTCAAGTTGCCAAGAGTTGACGGGTGGGAGTTATGTTATGGGGGGGGGGGGGGGGGGTAAAAACAGTTCTTCACAATAATCAAGGGTCATTCGGTTTAGCTGTAAATGACCTCTGTGCCCGGACAGAGATATCCAGAGAGACTCTCTAGCTCTCTGGCCCGGATTACTTCATCAGTCGAGATCGTGACAACTCTGACTATTCTGGAAGCCAATCATGTGTGGGCTCCATAGTGACTGGCAGAATACAGCAATATTCTGCCAGAATTCCCGGGCCTGAATGGAGTCTCGTGCAAGAGATCCTTATGAGACCCCGCTGTGGCAGCGGGGTCTCATGAGGATCAGTGTCTCTTGTTGGTCACGTATCCATAAATCTGCGCTCTTCAGCCGTAAGATGTCGTCTTTGCCCTCATTGGCCTGCGCTTCCGGTTTCAAGAGACAGCCAAGATCCTCATGAGCCCCCAATGTCAGCGGGGGGCTGTTGAAGGTCTGTTCCTCTTGCAGTCACAGCCGCAATATGTTTCTTGTCCTTAGCACACCTCGTCAGTAGTCGCTGGCTTCATGCCAGAGACAGATCTTTATGACCCCCCCCCCCCCCCCCCCCCCCCCCCTCTGTCTACCCGAGGTCCATTCACCTGTATTTGCCTTTTTAAAACTCTCCCTTCTGTCTGCACTGCCTGTAGCTCTTGATATTGGATGTGTGTTGCTAAATGGTCTTAGCTTTATTTAGGCCCCATGTGTTAGGTTTATTTAACGTATTTGACCGGCTGGCGACATACATTCAATGTTCTGTTTAGTTGGTTTTTTTTTCACACGCAGTGCAGGCACGTCCTGAGAAAGCCTTGTTGCTGTCGGGACGTTAAGCAATGTACAATCAATCAAACCCCCCCCCCCCCCCCCCCCCCCGCTTCAAACGGGGGCGTACGAGGATGAATCCCTCGTGTTGGTTAATTTACATATATGTACTCAGTTGTGAGCCCCCTCTGACAGGGTGGGGGGGGGGGGGGGTGGGAGGCTCACGAGTATCTATGTTTTATGTTGGCCACATTTACGTTCGTGCTTTTCAGCCGTAGCACGTTGTCTTGACGTTAGGCCTGCAGTCCATTTTTTTCACGTATTCTAACACTGACCAAAAGCTGTTTACAACATATGGTGACGGTATGGCGTGTACCAGTAGTCTCTTATATCTTCGAAACGCTATGAAATGGACTTGCAGTTGAAATTGTATATATTAATTTTTTAAAAAAATCAACTTGTGCACTTGAATGTGTGTAACCAATGTTGTAGCTGGCTACGCTATGTTGGGGTGATAAAAAAACGAGGTAAATTTGTTTTTTTAAATTCTTGCTGAGACACAAAGACAATGTTTTGCATTGACGTGCTCACTAAGTCACGGCATGGTATTACCCTGGCATACCCTGATGTTCTTTTACCCGAACAGTGCGTCAGGATGGCACTTTAACACTCTTAACCCCAGGGCCGCATTTCCAACATTTTGGCGGCGTTGTCTAGCGACTATGTACCAGTTGTAAGAGATGGATTGATCATGGAAATTCAAGGGTAGTGCCAGATGAGCTTGGCGCCTGAAGGCGCCAAGCTCATCTGGCATTACCCTTGAATTATCATGGTCAATCCATCTCCTGCTGCAGGGTGTTGGGGCTAAATGGGGGGAAAAAAAAACAACCCCGACCAAGTAGAGTGAAAGCTGCTGCTTTTTCCGCGCGAGCACATTTTCTAAATGCAACTATAAATCATGTACATTTCACGAAAGGCCTAGACAATCCGGATGCTCATGGGGATAAATATTGTTGCTGGTCTGTGACTTTGGGCCTACGGTCAGGAGCCCGTGCTGGTCTGTGAGTTTGGACCTTGCGGCCTGGGGCCGCCAGATCCAAACTCTTAGACCAGCACACACCTTAGATATTACGCGGTGCAGCAGAAAAGCGGCAGAAGGCCATTTAGCCACAGAAATAAATTGCCTGTTGTGCAGGCCGCGCCGACGTTTTTTCGTTGTTAATTTTCAATAATGGTGCTCGTCAGCAGGTTACTTTGATGTCTAGTAAAACGGATCGGGAATTTTAATAAAGTGATGAAAAACAATACGTCAGTATTTAACCCTTTGCGAGTCGGTAGCGGTTTTAGTCGCGATGATTCCTACAGGAATCATCGCAACTAAAACCGCCACCGACACATTGGTCGACTTGGCTGAAATTGTCTTCTCCTGCTGCCGTGTGGTGTCGCTGCTCTTATAAGGGGAAAAGTCACTTTTCTTGGTGTCGTAGGTGATACCTGTTCGTGTGCATAGGCTTCAGTACTCGCGCTACACTACAGGCCGCAGGTATATCGCTCCTAAACTCGGTGCCCGATTGGATGACATAGAATTCGGACACGCTAAGCGCAGTAAACCACATTAACTAATCCTACAGTGCGATATACCAGATGAAAACGAAAGCCTGTGAACAGAAAAACGACATACCCATGGCATGCAGTTTCAAAGTGTCGCGAGGACCAAAGATAATGTGCACGGACAGGGATCAACTAAAACACTGAAAATGTCGAGTTTAGCTCCTACTGTGTTTACGCCACCTAGCGGCAGCAGCAGTGAGCTAAGGTCAAACTCTACCCACCGTAACTGTTCATGATACACTTATGCAAAAGATGGTTACGAAACGCTACACGCAGTTCTAATTATGGTTCATTTAGAGTAGTAATTTAGACGCAAGACAATCCATTTCAGCACACGTCGTCTTGAAGACCCACTACCGCCGTAACTGTTCAAAGATACACTTCTGTAACAGATGGTTACGAAACGCTGCACACAGGTCTAGTTATGGTTCATTTAGACACAGGAGAATCCAGTTCAGCACACGTCGTCTGTATATCAAGTAATCTGACAATGACTCCACTCCGTTCTAGAAATACAACGCTTTCAGTACGATAAAGAGCTAAAAATAGATTGGCACGCTTACGGCAGCGCAGAATAAATAAGTGCGATCGCGCGTGTGCTTTTGCTGCGTGTCCAAACTGCTGTTAACTTGTTCATTAGGTGTGTCGACAAAGCATAACAAACACAAATGGTGTTGAAATGTGTCTTCCGATTTATGCGTATACTTTAAATCAAGTAGCCTGACAATGACTCCACTCCGTTCTAGAAATATAACTTGATCAATCAGTACGAAAAACAGCTAAAAATAGATTGACACGCAAACGGCTGGGCAAAATGAATTCGTGTGCTTTTGCTGCGTATCCAGACGGCTGTTAAAATTCGTTAGGTGTATCGACGAGGCACGACAAACACAAAGGGTGCTGAAATGTTTTTTTCAGATTTATGCGTAATGGTATTTTAACATGCGCAAAGAGTAAGTGCGTGCGCGTGCTGGCACACAAGCACAGCCTAGCATGCACAAGCGCATGTACGAGTAAGAATGAAGGGGACAAATATACAACGGTCCAAAATCACAGGCCAGCGTACATAAAAGTTTTCGTGATTCGTGTTAGAACTTTGTCTCGATTTTTGATTAGTGAGAAAACTTGTTTAAAGTCGTGGTGACGAAAGTCTTATTTACCTTGAACAGTGATTGACAAAACAAGTGACGGTAGTCCACCCCCTTCCCCTTCACCCTAACGTGCACAAATATATTCGTTTGAACACACACAAATATACATGCATGCACACGCATGTACACATTTTTATGGACAACAAAATGCTTAGCATATCTCTTCTACATACACGCACGCACGCACACATAAACATCTGATTTAACACACAAACACAGATGCAAGCACACACGGCATGCGTGCGCGCGCACACACACAGACAGACACACACATGCACACACAATCACTCAATCACACACGACGCACACACCCACACGCACACACAGCACAGAATGATGCATCGTTCTTTCTCGCCCAGGCAGATATTTCGCAACCATTTCAAACCAACAACAATCCCTTCCATCCATTTGAAATGGCTGACATGATTTGCAGTCTCTATTTTCGTTTTCAGCTAATTGTATCCAGTGTTTGGTTCTGGCAGGTTGAACTGAACATTACAAATTTCAGCTCAGTTCCAGGGTTTGATAAAATTAACTCATTCGCGACCAGCCGCATCCGTAGGAGCGGCTTATGCCGCGCATCCGGATGCGGCTGGCCGCGAATGAGTTAACTAATGAAGCTTCCGGCGGCCTTGAATTACGTCTTTGAAAATGATATTGCAAACCCAGGCCGCGACGCCGCTGTCTGTCAAAGTGAAGGATCAAGTTGTATAAATGGATTCAGGAAGAGGCATAGAACCTCATGAGCCTCGGCAGGCGCGGGGGCTCATGAGAATTTATGCCTCCTGCGGTTGCCTGGATTGATGTTCACTTTTTATTTGCAGGAAGTGTAAGGGCTAACCAACCCTTTGGCTGTCAGTAGCTACCGCCTTACAGTTGTTGCGCTGAATTATAAACTTTTTTTTTTTTAATTATCGGAAATTGATGAAAGTTAAAACGGAAAATGTGCGTTCCAAGAAAAGAAGAGGTGTTAATGGGCTGGCGGAATAGTTGCCATGGTAGTTACAACGGACATTTTGTGTGTAAATACCATCGAAAGGCACACAATCTTTCCTCTCCCCCTCCCCCCCCTCACCCCACCCACACACACACACTCCCACGACTTACACACACACACACACACACACACACACACACACACACACACACACACACACACACACACACACACCCGGTCCTATTTACGTGCATATATTAATTTCCGAAGTAACTTTCCATTACTATAAATTACTATAAATCACATGCGTTGTACAGGCCTTTTAAAAAAAAAAAAAAAAAAATCCATGGCTATGAACAAGGGGGCACGCTGGTTGTCTTCCCTCGAGTCGGAATCCAAAGGAGACACCCAGTATGACAATGGCGTTAATGTGTATTTTTTGCGTCTGAATATGTTCGGTGGGGAGGACCGAGGGGGCGACCATTGACGCAGAAATGCTGCATCAGTGTTTCTTCCCACTCAGCTGCACCGAGATGTTCTAAATTTGGAAGAGACGGTGATGCCAGGCCCGGAGCTCAGGCTTAGATCATGCGTCTATAAAGCGGGTGTGTGTGCGCGCGCGCGCGTATGCGCGCGTGTGTTCGAGCTTGTTTGTGTAATAACCCTTTTAACTCTGATACACATTTGCTTGAAATAGATGTGACTATGATAGTTCAAAGGTGGTGCTAGAATAGCTTGGCGCCTCAGGCGCCAAGCTATTCTGGCACCAACTTTGAACTAGAATGGTTGATCTATCTCCTAGTACTTAATGGAGCATTCAAAGGACAATGCGCAATTAAAAAAACAAATCAGCCTCAGGGTGTAATGGGTTAAGACAGAGATGATCTCATCGGTTCACGAGAGTACAGTTGCCAGTTTCAGAATCTCTGTTCATTCAGCACTATGTTTTTTCTTAAAACGATTTTGCCTTGTCTCCCCGCATGCAGTCATGCATTTTGCGTCAATGGACGGTGGTGTCCCCAGTTTGAATGATGGCTGAGGTTGTAATGTTACTCCGCCGAAACCATTCATAAACGGCATCGATTGGACCTCCGGTAACGCCTCCCTTCTGCAAGAGGGGTAGATTCTCACGAGCTCGCAACTTATCTGCACGAAGCGTGGGTTTTCATGAGCCACCGACCCATCGTCAAGAGCCGTAGATTGTCATGAGCCACGACCCATCGTCAAAAGCCGTAGATTTGGATGAGCTAACGGCGCATCTTCGTGAAAGACGTAGATTTTCATGAGCTCGTGAACAACTGCGCGGGCCCATGAGGAGCTATGCCTTTTTTTCTTCTCTGGCCTAGGGGTTTAGGGGGTGTTCAGTCAACGTTTAAAGGCATCGATTGTAGCCTGCGGAAAACAGCAGTAGCTGCCAGCGCAAATATTCTGTGCCAGGGTCTGAAACAGTCTGGGCAGTTTCCCTCGGACACTGCTGCAGCGAAGCATTGGTATCTCCGCGCAGGAAGCAGAGAGATCTTCAGGAGCTCTTGCAGCATGCAGGTGCCCAGAAGGATCAGTACCTCTTGCAGGCGAGAGTGAGACTGTTTTGGTCTCATTTCCTGAAAAGTGTCTGCGTGTGTGTGCAGTCCTGTCTACCTCGACAGGACTACCTCGTCCCAACAACCTTCACAATTCATTTCAGATTATATCCATGTTCTATTTACGTGCATAAACCCTAATGATCCCGCAAGGTTCGCTATGACCTGTGAAACTGGGTGCCAAGTGCTGATCCATTTTCAGTCAACATCCTTAGGGGGGGGAGGGGGGGGGGCTGTTCATTCTACGATGGACAATACAAGTACATCGATGAGCGAAGCGTGCTCATAAATTAGTTACAACTAGACACCAGGCAGCAGAAATTTAGGGCATGGCAGGAAGCAACCGTCCTGAAACTAATGCAGTTCTGTTAGAAGACACGAATGCCAACCCCTATCCATCGAGAGGTCGTAGAGCTAAATTTGCCACGTGCTGGTGTGTGATTTTGGGCCTTACGGTTTGCAGTCATAAGGTCCTAAGTCACATGCCTGACCACAAGTACCTTTAGGTGACTAACTCGTTTGAGACGAACGGCATCCGGATACGCGGCTAAAGCCGCGTATCCGGATGCCGTTCGTCTCGAATGAGTTTAATAATGAGTTTGTAATGTAGACATGTTCAGTGTCTGGGTTGGTTGGTATGTGTCAGCGTTTGGCATGACCGATGAATGATTTCATCCCCTCTCAGACTGGCGGATCCATAGATCGAAATACCGTCAGAACTATCGTGACCCAGTGGTCTGTGACAGAGTGATATATATCTGAACTATTATCACCAACCATACCATTCGTTCTTCGTCTAGATGGCTGTGTTTGGCATTAAGAATTCATGAATGCATTGCCTCTCCTCCCTCAGCGCTGATGAAGCATAGATCGAAACATATTGCTGTTGGGAAACAATGGCTCAGCTATACTACACTCGAGTTTGCTTATAATTATAACAGGGTCTTGGTAACGAAAGTCGGATGTAACATCACCGCTCTTTCGGAGGTTCTGGTCACGCTTTATATGTGAAAATTACTTCGCTTATAACGACTCCGGACAAACGCCGTGAGATGGCCTTGGTGGTCAGCTCGGCGTTCAGTCCCAATAACTAACTAATCGGTAGAACAAGTATAATTTAGGTCCCCACCTGAAGTTAGGTGTGTCGGTGTTACGTGTTGAGTCGTAGTCGTAGTATGATATCACACCAGACGCATGCACATAAGTTTCTTTTAAATAAACTTCATTCAGCTGCAACCCGTCACACGTGGCTTAAGGATGTAGACTACACTGGAGTAACAGTTCCAACAATATTTTATTTCAGCGATGCGATCTCCACACAATGCATTCCCAAAAGCACCAACACTGATACAATGTCTCTTCTGCAAATGTCAACACTGGCGACACAAATGCGTTTCTCTTACAACGTACACCGTTACGCTGCGTCTCTCACAATGTACACCCTATACGGGCCACGTACCTACGATAAACTGTGTTCCCTACAACTGACAATGCATGACAATATACACACGTGCTTCCTAGCACCACCTTTTATAGTAAAACAACTTTCCAGAATAATCCAAGGAATTCACACAACGCAACCAATCAGAACGGGACACGTAACAGAAACTCATAAATATTAATACAAAAAGAACTTTCTAGAATAACTACAATAGTCTACAAAAATTCCACTGCTAATATTTCAGCCCCAAATCCTAGTGTGTAATGACGTCACACAAAAGTATGGCAGACCGTTCACGACCTTTAATAATACACTGACTGGCTGCTAAATTCACGCGCACAAAAAAATAAATATGACTAAGAATAGAGCGTCTGTACTAAAATGTTGCTTACATTTTGACGTCACATGTACGAGGTCACTAGACAGCGCGACCTTGCTCGAACGTTCTGGTTTATTCTCAGCGAATCTACACATAACAAAAATCGAACCTCTTCTCCGTGCAACTTTGCTAGAAGCGTCCGGACTAAACTTAGCGTATCCTAACAAAGCCAATTCCGCTATCTGCGCGAACGATAGAAATTCTTACGGAAAAGGTACGTGATACGTAACCATGATAGCTCAAATAAATATCGGATCGTTTCCTACGATTAACACATGCATGCTCTCACAGAACAACACAACCACAATCGTAACAGACGATATGTGAATTCGATCGGTGCAGCTCATAGCGGTAATTCCCAAAGTTACAGACCGGCACACTCATGATGATGATTGTGATAACTAGTTTCAGTTGACCAAAAACCGAACTGAACGGCTTTTCCGGGGAAAAAAAAATTTGTAAGCTATCATTTGTGCGCCGGTCTGTGGATTTGGATCTGACAGTTCAAAGCCGTAAGGTCCAAAATCACGGACTAGCACACTCATGGTGAATGTCTGCGATAAGTTTGTTTTTCAGTTCGATCAGCGCTGGAGTGAATGGTTTGACATGAGCGCCACGCTGGCGACAGGACAAGCCTCTTTGATAACAAAGCAAATAAGCGATCTACCCTTGCCCTTTGCAGAGTGGTTGGCATCGCATGGTATTTCACCCAGACAGAAAACGCCGTCCCTTGCAAGAAGCACAGATCCTCTTCAGCCCGACAGATTGCGGGGGCTCACGCGGGTCTGTGTATCTTGCTAGTTTGATGAACATTAGTTTTCGTAAGCGTAGGTAGTCGCTGAGTGTCGAAGAGTGGATTAGGGTTAGCGTGATAATCAATTTGATACAAAACCTGCTGCATGCAACTGACAGGCCTAGCGGCAGCTAGCCCAAACCTGCGCGAACATCGCATATTTACACCCAGAAAACGAAGAATGCTATGTGGGGAAAATTGACATATGCAAGGTGATCCGTTCGTTAGTTAGTTATTTGGGTTTAACACCGAGCAGGGCAAGATCCGGAAGTGCTTTTTTATCGACCACTAATTGTGAATTAAGTTATTTAGACTAGATGCATTTACTGTGCACATTGCGTATTTTATAACTTTTTTTTTTTAATAGAAAAAGCGAAACAGTCGCAGCATGTCGTATTCTTTTTCCTCATCTGGTCTACTTTTGAGAAGTGACGTATTTTGTTTATTTGGGAAGTGACGTATTTTGTTTATTGCTCAAGAGTTGTGGCCAGTTGGAATCAGCTCGACAAAAACGTTACTATCAGCCAAAGGGATAAGTGGCAGGTTGGATGCAACTTGGCTACTTAAAGTTGACGTTTTGCAGATCGAATACTATTCGGGTCTGCGTTGTAGTATTGCAGAGAGTTCGTTCCATCATAGATTTGAAAATCAATGACCGGGTGCCTCAGTCGATGACTGGCTCGCAAGGGGTCATGAGCATACGTATTTCAGATTGCTGAGTTCTCTGCATGTAAAGGTTTGTGAATCGACCGACAGCCCACGATCGACATAAGTGTAAACAGTTGAAATGATCGTCAGTAAGGCTACAGTTGTTAATGGGCGTCTGTGATACGTACAAAATACACTTGTAATACATGTAGAGCGTTCGCTTTCATTATCAGCTTTGTAGAATCGATGCCTAGATCAGTCACTCTCACGACGGGTGTAGATGTGTGCTGGTCGACGATTTTGCCTCTTAAGGCCCCGCCACACATGCCCGATTTTGAGGCCGATTCTTGAGCAGTTTCGAATCTGAGTGTGATCGGACCGGACTGCAAAAACGTGTGCACTGCCACACATTCCCCGACTTTATTTAGCCGACCGGTTTGAATCGAAGATCAAGGTCGTACCTGTTCAGCGAAATAGCTGCTAGTTTGGACAGTGATGATGATGTGCTTGCATTAGCAGTTTTGCATCATATTCGGGAAGACTGAGGTGTGCGAAACATCGGCAACGAAGGTGGTTGACTGATCTTCCGCCATTTGCAAACTGAAACGACGTGCTTTGCGAGACGCGCTCTGATTGGTTGAAGCTTACAATCGGGGCCGATTCGGATCGGAAAAATAGAGCAGTTTCTAAACACCCGATTCCCAGCCGATTGCGATCGGATCGGATATATGAAGTCATCCGATCGCAATCGGGTCGGAATCGGCTTCAAAATCGGGGCACAAGTGTGGCGGGGCCTTTACGGCCCTAGGACCGCAAGGTCCAAAATCATAGACTAACACATGCATGAAAACAATACTAACCGTGCCCTAGGTCAGAAAGAATGACAAGTCCTCGGGTGCACCCGGAGCTAGTTGCATAAGTGAGCATAACCCCACGCTAGCCACAAAACAAGGAGCACCTAGTGACTGGCTCAGGACTAAGCTTACTCATGCAGCTGAGCCCAGTGAGCTTAGCCCTGCGCCAGCCACTAAGCAAGGTGCTCCGCTATAGCGCCACAACACTCACCCCGCTATAGCGGAGCACCTTGCTTAGTGGCTGGCGCAGGGCTAAGCTCACTCATCTGAGCCCAGGTCCAGTATTCTCTTCATGATGATGTGTGACTTCCGGGCGGTAAAAGCAGAGATCCTGTAACGTTACATTTACACGATCCAGGGTGCCACCCAGGGGATCGCGGAAGGGGTCGGGGGGGGGGGGGGGGGGGGCAACAGACCGGCATGCTAACGGTTGTAGTGATGGACGACCTGTATGCACCACTTCGTAGAGCATTCTCTCACCTCAGTTCTCGCGATGCTTGATAGGGTCGAAATTAATTTTTTTTGGGGGGGAGGGGGGCTGGGGGGGGGGGGAGAGGGGCGACGGAGGGGGGGGGGGAGGGGGGAGGCTTGAGTCTGCCGCCTTTTGTTGTCTGTCTGCTGTGAACTTCTGACGTTTTTCCCCTGTGGCGATTTCTCTTTGAACTCGTAAAGAAAGTGAAGTAGTTTCGAACGCGAGTTGACTTTTTAACCATTTTTCAAACAGGAGACGAGAGCACAACCCCCAAATTCACACTCTGTCATCTTTGTTTTACATTTAGGCACCAGCTGTTCAGCTGTCTCAAAATGGGCGCGTCAGTAAAGCCCAAAACTTTTGGAAAACTCCCAACACAATATTGATCGTCATGATCAAGACGGAAATCCTTTCAGGAAACAAGAAAAAAAAATTATGAGCTTTAGCTCTCAGCTCTTTCCTGTCCAGCAGCAACCGCGGAAGACAGATCGACCATGATGACGAAAGTGTAGCGGCTAAATAGTTTGAAGAATTCAAGGATGGTGGCTGATTAGCTTGACGCCTGGCTGGTCGATTAATCTTGCACGTGCATATGTCTGGAATAGATTCAGACTCTACGAACTGTAGAACTGCCTAGGTATAGTGCTTGGCTAAACGAATCTTTATGCCGCGGGAAAATCAAAGTTCCTTCGATGCAGCAGGGCCTATTTTGAGCGACCATCTTTATGAGAGATCACCTGTCATCGAAGACTATCATTCAGGTGGCTGTAGCCACCTGAATGATAGTCTTAGATGACAGGTCACCCTTTTTGTCCTTCAATACTATTATTGAAAAAGCTATTGTGTTTTGAGACTTTTCTTGCATAATCGATGGTCGTTCAAACAAGTTCGCCTGTAATGAAAGACCCCATGAGCAGGATAATCTTTCTAGCGCCAGTTGTGTTTGTAACGGCTGAAAAAGATCATAAATAAAATGTCAAGCGTCTGGTGATATGCACTCGACAAAATAAAAGCTGAAATGACTGTTTTGAGCTGTTCTGCATTAGTCGTATGAGCCTTGATCACGAATAATTGGGCAATGTGAGCTCGGAAAAGAATAATTGAGCCACAAAAAAAAAGTAACTAGACATTTGAGCCTGGGAAAGGCTTCATTTGATCGTTGGAAATTCTTGAATAGTGTTTGTAGAAGCAAATTATAAAGGCAGCAGCCATCCGTCACGAATCAACAGGCCTAACTAAATTAGAGTCTGTGTGAAATCAATTATTATTGAGTCATTTAGCCTGACCAGAAGAACTACTTAGAACTAAAAACAAAGTACTACCGACAGAAGACACGCTCACGTAAAATCGAGCATTCGTCATAAATCAATGCCTCCTGCAGTATGCTGGTACTGTAAACAGTACCGATGGCTGCATGTGCAAGGGTTAACTCATTCGCGGCCAGCCGCATCCGGATGCGCGGCATAAGCCGGGTCTACACATGGAGCTGGCATAAGCCGCGCATCCGGATGCGGCTGGACGCGAATGAGTTAAGTCTTTGGCAGTCGGTAGCATGTTTGGTCGAATTTAATCCCGCGGGAATCACCTCGACCAAACACGCTCCCGACAGTCAAGGGATTGACCATCTGGCTGTCGGTAGCGGGTTTTGTCGCAATGATTGCGACAAAAACCGCTATCGACAACCAAAGGGTGAACAGAGTGCATGTGGTGCCGGCATGTGCGAGTGCCGGGCGCTGAAAATAGTGGGGTGAAAATTAGTGGCCATATCGCCCCATTGATTTCCGTCTTGGCCGTTACTCTCTCAAGCTGGCGTCACTCGGACACGTTCCTGAAGACATGCCGCCGTTCGTGTGCAAGAGGCGTAGATTCTCATGAGCCCCTGCAGTCGCAGGGGCTCTTGAGAATCTATGCCTCTTGCTGGTAGGTAGGGAGCGTTTGTATTTTCTGGACGATCGATGTCGCAGACAGAAAGAGGACAATCACATGCACACTGAGATAATAATAGGGGCTTGTAGACGCCATCTAATTCGGTATCTGACATCATCATCATTTTCGTACTGTACCGGCCCTATAAATTATATCCAAGTAGGTTCACGCTGGTTGTCTCCCTCGGTTCACTACCGCTGCTTGGCATCTCGTACAGAGATCACATCACAAACGAGGAAGTGGGAAGCAGAACTGATCAGGCAAGCCATCGGGCCCTATGAAGACTTATTGTGAGAAAACGCAAACTGAAGTGGTATGGGCATGTCACGCGTTCAGCTGGGCTTGCCAAAACAATCCTGCAAGGCACTGTGCAAGGAGGACGAAGGAGAGGAAGACAGAGGAAAAGATGGGAGGACAATATCTCAGAGTGGACAGGACTGAAGCTGGGCGATACGCTGAGAATGGCAGAGAACAGAGAGGATTGGAGGGAGCTGGTTGCCAAGCCATCAGTGGTGCCCCAACGGTCGGCAAGACTACGGGATATAGATAGATAGATAGATAGATAGATAGATAGGTAAGTGTGTCGCAGAGTTTGATGTTTTGCAACGAGCTCAGCCGTCGGCAATCGCTCAGGTATCTGGACCTTTCCTCGACGCCGCTTGGAAGAGTACGGCAGAAGACGAAGAAGAAAATTAAGAGCAAGGAAAGGAAAGGCAAGAAGCGACAACTGACGTGTGCATACCGTTGTATCGCACGGCATCATACGCATGCATCATGTGTTCATCAACTGTGCCACTAGCGTCTCCGCCAAGTTTGGACATTGCAAGCTCGACCATCGCAGACCTCCCTCGAGTCTGGTGTTGACGTTCGCCACAGATAATTGAGTAGGTTTATCTAGTAGTGTATCGCTCATAGGTCTATACCACACTCACACGCACGCACGCACAGAGAGAGAGAGAGAGAGAGAGAGAGAGAGAGAGAGAGAGAGAGAGAGAGAGAGAGAGAGTGATCAGTGGAGGGACATCATAAAACTATTCCGGGCAGTAGGATACATAGATTTTTACGACCCCTGCAGCAGTGGCTCGTGTGACGTAGATTCAAGTGAGTTTATGTCTCATGCAGAAAGAAGGTTGATTCTGCTTGGGGGACTTGAACAGAACGTGGTGCGCGCAGCGTGCTTGGAAAGGGTCTGGCAACGCTATTTGACACTCAACCCTGCGGCAGGAAAAAAAAGGTCTCAGTTGCATGAGTGAGCATAACTCATTAGAGACGTGCCCCCTCCGGATACGCGGCTTATGCCATGTATCCGGAGGCGGCACGTCTCAAATGCGTTAAATCCTGCGCAAGCCAATAGGCGAGGTGGCCCGTTAGGGCGGAGCACCTGGCTTTGTGGCTTTCGTAGTATTGAAGCTCGCTCGCACAACTGACTCAGAAACCTTACCGCTTGGTTTTGTGGATCTGCTGAGGCTGGCTGTCGGCGCTGGAATCGTACTGCATAAGTTTTTGAAGTCTGTAGAGCCTGATCGCTTCACTCAGTCGACGTTCATTACATCCGAAGCCAAACATGAAGGATTGCTGTGGACGTTATGACAGAATTTGCTCCATTCCAGGGTCGGTGCAAATGAAGTAGCTATGATGCGCTGTTGACGGTTTGGTCAGTTTATGAGACACCGTAGATTACACTGAGCATTACTGTGGTCGGAATTTTCTAGCCACGCTTACAGAATCTTGGTGTAGCAAATTTTCGTGCGTGCGGTCAGTCGTTCCATCCCTTCTCTGTCTTGTCATCTGCCTTGTATGCTGTTGTCTGGAACTCTTGGAAGTCCTTTAGACCATCATAAACTGCATGATGCTGCACCTGAATGAAGTTAACGCGATGAAACACTTTTTTCGCACTTTGAACGTCCCTGCTGCTGCATCCCAACGGAAAGGAGTGCACTCGACACTTTTGACTTCGCGAAAAGATGGCCCAGGGAACGCACCATTGTACTCTGTCCATCTTTCTGTACGCTGGATGGTGTTTGGGAAATCTTGTAAAACCACAGAGATCTCTACTAAAACAACACCGTGCTAGAGCCGTGCTAGAGCTATTCCGAAGCTGAGGCTTCTGGCACCGCCACAATCGGATTATCCTCTTTTCCCTTAATTTCCGAGAGCGTGCCGTGGAAGTAATGTAAAATAACGGAAACTTTTGCCACCAGAGCAAGAACTGTTTCTATTGGATCCGATGCCTGGCCGCCACTGGACAAACACTCGCGTTTTTTATTGCCGGCGACCGTGCCTGTCGAAGATCTCGATCCCTCAGCTTTTGTCCGCCTTCAAGAGGCATAGATTCTCATGGGCACCTGCAGCTTGCTGCTGGTGCTCATGAAAATCTATGCCTCTTGATTGTAAGAGATCGCCGACCTTTTTTCATTAAGGCCTCTGCGTGTCGAGGCTGCCACTAAAATTGTGGTTGCCCGCCGCTGCGCGCGTGTCCTGTGCGAGGTTTGATACATGGACAATCAGCTCGACTCTGTCAGTTATGAATTTGCCTGCTCACGGGAGGTGCTTATTGGCGGTGGTTTGTGCAAACACTCGACTGCCGCTCAGTAACAACGAGGTGTCATGACGTCTCCACCGGGCTCCTGTTCACATTCTTTTTCTGCCTGGACCCTCATCGTACCCTGGTCGGAAACTGTCAGATAGTTGCTGTAATAGACGCAATTTGACGCGCTGACCATAATATCCCGGCCGGGAACCGTCAGATACTCGCTGTGAAACAAACACATTTGGACACAACGTATTTGGATCGACCATGATAGTTCAAAGGTGGTGCCAGAATATTCTGGCACCACCTTTGAACTATCATGGTCGATCTGTCTCTTTACTGTGTAGTAGTCCTTTCACGGCAACTGGAAAATTTCCAAATTTCGGCCGATACAGTTGGAATACTGTTCGCCTGTGTGCTGTTGCAGCGTTCTGTGGATAACGAAAGGCTGTGTACTTGCGATTTGGTATTGATCCCTGTTGGTGCAACTGGTTTCTCTCGCTCTTTCTCTCTCTCTCGCTCTCTACACTCTCCACCACGCTGCTGCCAGCATATTTGAGTATTTCACACAGCTCAGTTAGGCCGCTAGGGTGTTTGATGCGGCGAGTGCTTGACAAAGTGCATGCTTCCAGAGCGATTCTTGTTGATAGGACACCGAGCGATCTATAGTGAGTAGATCACATGCGTGGGATATCTTTGGCAGATCCACGCGTTACTGGCTACCTTTGATCTACGCTTTACGAGGTACCACTGACCGACTCTTCACCTTTTTTGGATTACCAAACATCGGACAGCAGGGTCTTTTAGCTGAAAACATCGAAAATACCGCAGAATTTTATATTTTGGGATGTTCAATTGTACACGATTGTGTTGAAATGGTTGCCTTCGTTACTCGCTTGATGAAATTATTCAACAAAACGATGTGTTTACCAATTTGACACGGAGACGGACACGGATACTGTTGTTTCTATATTCAACTGATCCGAGGTTGTTCATGTGCTGAAGTTGTGTTAAATATCCCGAATAGTACAGTTCATGTCGATGATAAACGTTAAGGAAACTTCTGTGGTATAGTGCGCTGCGGAGTGTGTGCGCAGCTTCGTTTTGAGGTCCTGCGCCGATTTACGAACGCAGCTGTTCTCGAGAATTGGTCCGTTACCGAAGCATCGTTGGCCAAGTTTACGCCTGCATCTGAAGCTGCTGAACTCAAGTTCGCCACCTCGCTGAACAACCTCAGAGATCACGATGGCGGACCCGGCACTGAACGATGGCCCGGTGCCCGAGCCCCGGGACCCGGAGAACGCCATGCTCATGCAACAGATAGAGGACGCCACTAATGAAGTACGCACTCGCCCGTGTGCTGGTCTGTGATTAGGGATTTAACTCATTCGAGACGTGCCGCCTCGAATGAGTAAAGCCGTACGGTCCAAAATCACAAACAAGCGCACGTTCCCTTCCAGCTTTTATCACATGCGGTGAATCGTATTCGGGCAGTCATACCTCGTGCCCTGAAAACTCAACGGCCGTGCCAACTCAGTACAAGAATTACAGGGTGCGTGGGTTGGAGGGTTCCGGGCGCGCGATACGATTCACCCATTACATACTCAGGATGATTTTTTTTAGATGTGTGAGTTGTCCTTTGAAGATTACAGTTCCGGTGACTGACCATGAACTATCCTGGTCAGATTTATTTCATGTTAGAGCGTATCAAGACTTAAAGGGTTAACTTTTGCGTACTACTACTTGTAGTGTATCACTGTATTAGACATTACTCTTGTTTGGCTTTTCCACTTCCAGTGTCACACTCTCCACGCACTATACTGACGCACACACCAGCACGCTTGAAAGTTATTTGTAGCGCTATTAGTTTACGACAATCGTTTAAGTAATGTAACACGCCCTCATCAACAATAGTTTAAGTAATGTAACACACCCATGTCCACTCCTGTCGACCAGAAAGGGGAGGGGGATGGGGTGGTAGAACGTTTGATTGTCAGACGAAAGGTCGCAGGTTCGAACCCAGCTGGGGCCGAAGTTTGTAGTTATTCCATTCAGTGCCCCGTCTTTGAAATCACTCTTGTGGTGGCAGACACAGGCGTTAGGTCCAAACGTTTAAACATTTTTTTCCCCCCATCATCAAGAGATAAAGATGTTTATAGATAAGGATGTACAGGAAGAAGGGACTCGGGAGGATCTCTCTCTCTTGCTGACCGAGTTCGGCTCCCGCTGTTTCTCAGTTTTAAGGTGCTGAGCAGTTGTAAGCGTGCGCTTAAAGGAAACGGTTACACAGCTTACGGCGTAGGAACACAGCCCAACTCTCACCACCCGAAGGTCGTCACTACTGTATTCGCACACTGATTGCATTTCTCGATTCGCTACCGCTGATCAGCGGTAGCGATGCGAGGGCCTAGGGAGGCAACCAGTGTGTTCTACTCCGAGACAGTGTCTGGATGGTATGACTGTCATTTGCGTTGCTGGCTGGCCTGTGGTTTCAAACCTTGTAATCTGAGATCTCGTGGCTCTGGGCCGTCCGTATTTGTGCTGGTCTGTGACTTTGGATCTTACGACTCTGGAGCAATATAGTCCTGAATCACAGACCAGCGCACATTATTATTCACTATCGATGACTCATTAGGTCGCGGTTATGGCATGACCCACTATCATCCAGCACCTCCTGCTCACCCAACGCTTTCGTCAGCAAGAGGCATAGATTATCATGTGCTCCTGTAAGTCTGCCGGAGGACATGAGAATATGAGCCTCTTGCCGGCAGAGACTCGGCCCTATTGCATTCTCGTATGGAGGGAGGAAGGGGGTGTCCTGCGAGTACGGGGCCATCATGCTAATTGCGCCGCACTGGTCAAAATGGACTTATTGAGTAGTTGGGCGCTCTTGAGACTAATGATGCGGAAACCCTGAAGGCCGCAGCAACACAGATATACATTTTGGCGATCCTTGCCTGCGAGAGGTGTACATCTCCATTAGCATCTTGGCTCTGCAGTGGATCGTGAAGACCTCCCCTTCTGCTGGCATAAGTAAGTTTGCGTCTAATGCAAAACCATGAAACCGTCTTGTCGATTGTCTGATCGCCTTGAGGTTGTCTTCACTGTACCCGCGACGTTAAGCTGAAATAATCAATCAGTCAGTTAATCAATCCATTTTCTTTCTGAGCGACTGATGCGTGTGCTGGTCTGTGATTTTGAACCTTACGATCAGGCCGCAAGGTCCGCAGTCACAGGCCTGCGCACACATCTCCTCTTACATGACCGTTGTAAGCTAGAGGAGTAGGCCGACTTGAGTCACTGCAGGCAACAGGGGCTCAAGAGAATCTGTGCCTCATGTAGACGTGCGTAGTGTTTGTGTCTGATATTAGACCCTGGCTGTCTCCTCTTTCTGAGAGAAGCAGCATATTCACCACCATCTTCACCATCTTCGTCTTGATCAGATTAAATCCCTACTATTGAGAAATATTCCTGAGTCCGAATAATAATAATAATAATAATAATAATACCGTTATTATATAGGCGCTTTTTCTCAATGTTTGGGCGAATCGACTCAAAGCGCGGCGAACTGAAACCCAACACGCACACTCACGTAACAGACACGGATTTACGCCATTTAAGACAAACACAGTACAAGACAGACGAAGGGCCAGTTCAGCTACTGAAGTTACAGAGATTTTTGATCACTTGTATTTGAAATTTGTGAAGTGGCCTGAAACCGGTACCAAAGTGTGGGGGGTGGGGGGGGGGGGTGTGTGTGGAAGAACCGGAGTACCCGGAGAAAGAACCTCCGACAGTCCGCCCGAATTAACGGTGGTGACACTTACTAGAAGAGAAAAGTCCGACGCCGGAACCCGTTTTCGAACCTCGCACCTTTGGCATTGGTGGCAGGCGCCTTAACCCATATCATACTGAGGCTGAAAGCTTCAAATGTGTACACTGCCATATGCAAACTACATTATAGTACTTACAGATAAGGATATAGACCAATGGCTTTAGTTCAACGGTGGTGCCAGAATAGCTTGGCGCCTAGATCCGCCAAGCTATTCTGGCACTACCCTTGAACTATTTCAGTCAAACTTATTTCACACACCGGTGTATTCCGAATGATAAGGGTTAACCACTGCGCCACGGACCGCCCCAATTACATGAATTACATGAAGACGGTCCTTTCCCAGTGAGAAGCCTAAATCCTCACGAGCCCCTCCATGCACGGCTTGTTGCTTATAATGTGAAAAAGTACTGGACGTGAAACCCTAGTCCAAAATCTGAACGATCCTTGTCGGCAGATGTCGTCGTTTCCGTCTGAAGAGGTACTAGCCTGCACATCTCTGACACACTACAGGATCGATATGGGCCGACTGAAATAGTTGAAGGGTGGTGCCAGAATAACTTGGTGCCTGTAGGCACCAAGCTGTTCCGGCACCACCCTTGAACTATCATGGCTGTCAATATCTCTAGGCGACAAGCCTTTGTGGAACCGCCCTCGAACTATCATTATCGATCAGTCTCTGTGCTGTAACGTGGTTGGTGTTAAGATTGTGGTTGTGTTTTCCTGTGAGAGCGTACATGTGTTATTCGTAGGTAACGATATGTTGTTTATTTGAGCTATCACGGTTATGATTTCGTACCTTTTTAGTAAGATTTTCTTTTGTTCGTGAGTAGAGCCGATTTCGTTTTGTTGTGTTTAGTCCGGTGCGTTGTAGAAGGGTCGCACTGTCTGGTGGCCTCGTAAGTGTCACGTCGGTTAGTTGACATCTGACATCGCTACATTTTCGCTACTTTTTACTTTTCCTTGTGCGCGTATAGTGAGCAGCTTTTATTTTGTTTGGTGAATGTTCTCGTATTTTTTTTAGCTATCATAGATAGGGATACCATACTTTTACGTGTCTTTATTATATGCTAGAATTTAGAGCTGAAGTGAGCAGCCGCGTTTTTGTAGCCTGATATATTGTTTTTGGAAAATTCATGTTAATGAGTTTCGGCTGCGCGTTTCGTTCTGGTTGTTTGAGTTCATGATTTCCGTAGAAGATTCTAGATTTTGATAGTGTATATAAGGAGGGCGCTGGGAAAGCCCGTTAGTACATTGTCTTGCTTTGTCAGTGGTAGAGATACGCAGTTTATTGCGAGAGACGCTGTGTATGACTATGAGAAACTTTGAGTCGTAGTGTGGACATAGCAGAAGAGACTTTGTATTCAGTAGTTTGTGCATTTGAAAGAGCATTACTGTGAGGATATCGCATCGCTGAATTCAATATTGTTGGAACTGTTACTCCAGTTTTGTCTACATCCTTAAGCCACGGTTGACGGATTGCAGCTGAATGAGGTCTATTTAAAAGAACTCTACGTGTGTGTGTGTCTGGTGTGTTTATCATACTTCGACTACAACTCCACCACGTAACAGTTGGGGATTCCACCTTTTGACTCAATGGCTTGACCCTCCTGTGCATTCTGTGCTCTCTACACGGAACTGGTGGCTGGAGGCACGGGGGGGGGGGGGGGGGGGGGGGGGTGTTAATCACACCCCTTACAGATGGGAAACGGTTTTGGTTATGGGATAATGCCATAGGGCTCTTGGGGTGATCATCCATCAGCTTGCGGCCATTCTGCGAGTGGCTGATCTGGGGTTTCCGTAAACGCCAGCGCGAAAATGTTGCTGGAACCTCATCACTGCTTGGGGCACACACCTGGAAGTGGTCAGCAAGAGGCGTTGATCCTGAGGAGCCCTCGCAAATGCGTTGGTTTTATGAGGATCTACGTCTCTTGCATGTAGGTATGGCTTTATGTTCTCCTTATTTTGTTTGTTTGCAGTGCTCGTAAATTGACCGTCAGCAAGAGGCGTAGATCCTCATGAGTCGTCCAGTCTACTTGGGCTGTTGATGAATACATGTATGGCTTTTGCGGGAATGAAATTGCTTTTGGTGAATACGTATGCACTTTCAGGATACTTGTGCTTGGTAGGTTGTCGGTCAAGAGCTGTCTACGACGCCAGCCGTTTCCTCTTGATCTATGCCTGTCAGATTGATTGTCAGGAGCCAGTTGCGGGAGTGAGTATAGGAGCACCTTGCTTAGTGGCTGACGCAGGACTAAGCTCACTAGCGGAGCACCTTGCTTAGTGGCTGGCGCAGGACTACGCTCACTCACGCAACTGGCCCCCCCCCCCCCCCCCCCCACCCGGTCCTTGGCCACAGCATGTTGTAGACGATGTCTGCGCCAAGAACCTTCTCGATGCTTCTTGTTGTTGCTGTTAATTCTGTGTACAGGGCTGTCTGTGATGGTTGATTCATGTGCCCCCCTTATGTATGCAAGCCATCTATAACTGTAAACAGTACCGGTGGCGGCGTGAACAAGGGGTTAACTCGTTCTCCAGGACCAATATCGGGTGAAGTCGCGTAACCGGATACATCCTGAGGCTGATTAAAAAGAAGTGCTTATTGTCCCATGAAGGCTACTATTACAGATTAGAAGATAGATCAACCATTTTAGTTCAAGGGTGGTGTCAAAATAGCTTGGCGCCGCAGGCGCCACGCTATTCTGGCACCACCCTTGAACTGTCATAATTAAATTTATTTCTTTGCAATAGTCTGTCAGGATGAAAAGGGTTAAAGGTGTGTTGAAGTGCCATCGTTCCCGAATCGTGAATGAAAATGCTTGGCTCTCTGTGACATTGTATCTGGTGGGCACGTGGTGGTGCTGCGTGGTTAGTGAATAAAGATTAAATATGGTAATGGTCAGTGAACTAAGCAGGGTGGCTTTTCCCATTACTTGAGAGTTTTCAATCCAGTAGGATTGTTGAAATCGACGTGCCAACACCTTTTTTCAAAATTCGCAACGATGCTTAACCCATTTAGCCCCTGGACCCAGCAGCAGGAGATGGATTGATCATGATAATTCAAGGGTAGCGCCAGATGAGCTTGGCGCCTTTTTCAGGCGCCAAGCTTATCTGCCGCTACCCTTGAATTATCATGATCAGTCCATCTGCTACAAATGCTACATAGTCGTCAGACAACGCCTCCAAAAGTTTGGAAATAGAGCCATGGGGTTAAGAGGGTTAACTGTTAACTTGGCCTGGTCTTACCAGGGATGCTGTACAAGTATCTAAGGGTTACTGTTCATTAACAGCAGACCAAACTTATTATTTAGACCATATGGACGTTTTCAATGTACCTTCGTGACCGATTTTTTTGTTGGTCGTCCCTCAGTCCCGCACGATCGCGTGCTGCTTCAGAACGCTTTGGCTGTCATTCTCCACGCACCATCAGCAGAAACCTGATTATCCGGTGCAAGACGTAGACGTAATCCAAGGTTGATCAATGCTGGCAATGGCGCAGATCCACATGCGCCCCTACAAGCTTGCTGAGCCTCACGAAGATCTATGCTTCTCGCAAATGGATTTTTTTCTGTCTTGGGACTGCCGTAAAGGCCAAAGAGTGAAGTCTGTCCCAGCGGTCCTTGCCACCCATGGTACAGTCTCTCGTCCAGATCACCCCGCCAGCTGCAAGAGAAATATGATTCTCATGATCCCCGCAGCCGCACGGGCTCATGAGAAACTGAGTCTCTTGTTAGACTGCACCCAAAGACATCCCCGATTGAGACAGTCATCAGGGTTTTCACACTTGGACTGAGCAGAGAAAAGTGACCCTCGCGGCCCCCTCCGCATTATCACTAATAGTGGGAGACGACCGTAGAATTTGGCATGCCACTGGAGGAAATATGTGGTGTTTGTTCTCCGTCAGGGCCGCAAAAGTGAAACCACACAAACATGCAGTGTTAATGTCCAACATTATGTGTGCGATTTGCGCAAAGTTCCCGTGCGGAGACACGGAGTTATTGTTCAGTTCTGTTCAACAATACATCATGGTTCGGCTACCCCCCCCCCCCCCCCCTACCCCCACCCCCGCCCCAACAGTGCGAAATCACCGCGAGGTGAAAGCATGTTCCCTGCCACAAATTATTACATCATTTCTTCGTGGTTCGATTGTGCATAATGTCAACAAAGACATGTAAAAGAAATTAAACAGCACTCGTTTTAAAGCGATCTGCGCCATGGTGGCTTTGATTGATTGAAAAAAAAGTCATTAGTACAACGGTTTCTAGATATTGTCTTGCCTCAGCTAGGACTGTTCTATCCTTCCTGTCACAGTCCACGTGAGCAGGCACAGGTAACAGAAGTTGGCTACTGCCCCTTGTGGGCATCAGTGGAGCTCGTCTCTGTAGCAAAGAAGAGAAAAGTCCTTCATCTTTCGTTTGACTGCTTTCAATCTTCACAAATTAACCATTTTGTGAAGTGTTATTATAAGGCACACAATCGGAACATTTGAAAAGGAGATATTGTCGTGAACTGTTAACCTTTTTTTTGCCAGGCCCCCACCCGGGTCTGCCCTGGGGGACTTGGGTGGGGTTAACTACTTTTTAGTTCCCAGGGTCACCGGGTCAGCCCCACAGGGTGGGGTTTCCCCTCTATTCTGGGGCATGTGTTTCTGCCTACCCTTGGTCCATTCACCTGTATTTTCCTTTGTTAAACTCTCCCTACTGTCTGCGCTGCCTATAGCTCTTGATATTGGATGTGTGTTGCTAAATGGTCTTCGCTTTATTTAAGCCCCATGTTGTAGGTTTATTTAACGTATTGGACCGGCTGGCGACATACATTCAATATTCTTTTTCTTTTTTTTTCACAAGCAGTGCAGGCATGTCCTGAGAAAGTCTTGTTGCTGTCAGCACGTTAAGCAATGTACAATCAATCAACTTTTTGCCAGGGGCAGGTCGCTTTAACCCATATCATACTGAGGCTAAAAGCATCAAATTTGTACACTGCAATATGCAAGCTACATTATAGTACTTACAAATAAAGATACAGACCAATGGCTTTAGTTCAAGGGTGGTGCCAGAATAGCTTTGCGCCTAAAGGCCCTTGAACTATTTTAGACAAACTTATTTCACACACTGGTGTATTCCGAATGATATCGGTTAAAGCTGCAGAAATTCCACTCGAGCAAGTACCAGCACTGACCAGCTGTTTACAACAAATGCATTTTGCATTAGTCATCAGACTGGCGTCATTGTTTTGAGATCCATTGATAATTATTGTTCCAGACGGGTTCCAGAAATGGGTTGATCGATGGCGTTAATGGGTCAAGTGGCTGAGTTAATAACTGCCCCGCATTTTCATCCCTTCTGTCTTGTTTTGATACTAGGGTCCAGTTGCACGAGTACGCTTGGTCCTGCGCCAGCCACTAAGCAAGGTGCTCCGCGTGGCGCAAGACCAAGCTCGTTCATGAAACGGACCTCATCGGGGCTAAAGAAGAGATTTTGCCCACAAGCACAGCGGGCTTGTCATTTCGATCTCGCACCTAGTCTCGTCCATTTGCAAAGAGGCATAGACTGTCATGAGCCCTTGCGGCCCCTGTCTCTTGTCGGGATAGTCCTATTTGCATCATAGTTTGAGGATGTCGTCTGCGTCAATATTTGCGAGCGTGTTGGCACTCAAGGTTCGCTAACTCATTCTGTGGTTCGACCATGATAGTTCAAGGGTGGTGGAAGAATAGCTTGGCGTCTATAGGCGCCAAGCTATTCTGCCACCACCCTTGAATTATCATGGTCGATTTGTCTCCTGAATTGTAATGCAGTCCTCAGAGGATAACTCCAAAAGGTGGGTATTTCGTACCTCGGGCTCAACTAGTTACAGACAACGGGTCAGTCTTACAACCACAACACATGTGCTGTCTATCTACTTTGGTCGAGCAAACTTCATCTGTCACTAGTCAGATGCAACCGTTTTGGACTATGAAAAAATCGACTACAAGTTTTAAGGAAAATACTGACTTTGAAAGCTCCAGGAGAGTGCCACGTCAGTTTCTCGCTTGTTTAGGTCTCGGGCTAGTCAATCACTAGAAAATCCCAACAATGAAGAAACTCGCTTAGAAAGGACAAGTACAACACAGTTTATTAAATTTTCCACTCAAACTTATTTTTTTTAAAAGAAAGAAAGAAAAATATATATACTGACTTCCATTAAAAACGCGAAAATTGTATGTAAGTGTACCCACAAACAAAGAGCCAACCTGACGACAAAACAAAAACATTTTATTTTTTGCTTACTTCAGATGTTCTGCCTACTGTCTGAGCTACCTTCACACAAAAATTGGATGGCTACCTTGGAGGACACAGGGTTTCATTAGTGGTGAAAATAAGCAAAACTGCACACACTCTGTGAAGCAAATTTCCTGTGATATGTTTTAACACACAAGTTGTGTGGATTGCTTATGACGTTATTAACTGCCTCAAACGAAATTTGACTCGAAAAATTCGTTAGAGAACCAGAACTTCCGGTGCACATCATTTTCTTTATAACTATTATTTGATTTAATGTGAATTACTTTCAAACCAATTTTTATGCTCCAGTGACTGACACAGAGATAAAGAACACACCCATATCCATTTGATCAGGTAAATATGGCCACTAACCTAAAAATAAAGAACTTTTGATTTCATGTTTGTAGGTCATGTTGATTATTTAGGTGCCTTTGACAAACGAAAAGTAGGTAAAGACCAAACAGGCCTGATTTTCATGCACACGGACCCTAGTGACACTGCATATTGGTGGGCTTTCAGCTGTGTCCTCTGCAGATGCTCCCCAATTCACTTTCAATTTCCTGTGATGGTAGTGTCACTGTTCACGTCATAATCATCGATGTGCGATTTTTAAGACTAAACATTCTGTTTGCACACACATAACACACTCTTCATAAAATTTTCTAATAAATGACGTCAAAATAACCCGGGATTCAAGCATATTTACGAAGAAAAGCGATATAGTGAAAAATTTGCATTTCTTTTGTTGATCAGCATATAAATGGACTGCATGTGCTTATGTGGTTTAATTTTTGTCACACTGAAAAAGATAACATGAAGTCGAAGTCTGTGAGAGTATGTCTGTTTTAAAATAGACATTTAATCATTTGTGTTGTATTTCTCCTTTCTAAACGTGTTTCTTTCTATGTTGGGATTTTTTTGGGGGGGTTGCTTTCTAACCCTGTGGGTGTCGTTAGCGGTTTTAATCGCGATGATTTCTGCAGGAATCATCGCGACTACACCCGCTACCGACACCCACAGGGTTAAGCGCTTGGCAGTTGCCAACATTGACTGCATTCTGTCCTCAATCGCTAGCATTGAATTGTCTTCCCGGCAGCTGGTTTCCCGTATACCTGCTGGGAATCCCTGTCATTTAAAAAAAAAGTACAAATTGATCTTTTGTGGGTCCATTTTAGTGGCGTTTCTGCTGGTTGATGGATTTTACAGATGCCTGTACACAAACGACTGGAAACTTAAAGCGCTGTACACGTAGAATTTTCTCGCCTTGGCATACGCTTTGTCACTCACATTAGTTTAGGGGAAAAGGGGGAAGTGGCAACAGGGGAAGACGATCGATCACATTAACCCTTTGACTGTCGGGGAAAAATCGGCACGATCTAAACGCAAGAGACGTAGATCCTCATGAGCCCCCGCAGTTGCGGGGGCTCATGAGGATCCATGTCTCTTGCTGACCCCATGTATACGCATGTTACTTGGACGGCGGAGGCTTTTTCTGGCTTGGGAGTAATAAAGATTTCAGAAACACAATCGGCGGCCAATGGCAGGGAAGGGGTTTGGGCGGACGGGGGTGTCAGGAGGAGCCGCGTCCCGAGGACATAACTAGTGTTGGGACTCGGCCTATGGGTGGGAGGGAGCCAGCGCCGGGTGAACTGTGCAATTTCACTGCCTATTACTGTCACGTGCCCGTCTTGGGAGACCCGCGGCTTAGGCTGGATGTCGACCTGGAACCTGGCAGCTTGTTCGTTCTAGGGACTAAATGAGGGCAGTAATGCCCTACGAAATTATAGAGTTTTATGACCCCCTTGCGGCCTGCTGGGGCTGATGAAACTCTATGGTTCTTGTAGATTGAAGAGAGAGCCGTCCTGGGCGACTGTGAAGGGAACGTTCTTCCTGCAGCTTCTTCCCCCTTTAACCCTTTGCCTGCCGAGAAGAATTAAACCACAGCCAACTGCAAGAGGCATAGATCCTCATGAGCCCCCGCAACTGCGGGGGCTCATGAGGATCTATGTCTCTTGCTGAAACTACTTTGTATTCGTGCTTCTTTGACGGATGTGGATCTTTGACATTGAACTTAAATTGATTTCAAAAATGCAATTTGCGTCCACTGGCAGTAAAGGTGAAAACCCAGAAAATAGTGTTTTGCGGCTAACGAAAACAGCATGTTTATTGGCGGTGATATTAGTAAGCTAGGTGGCGTGATAATAGTGAATGTATGCATGTGATTATAGCCAGGTATTGAGGTATGCATCTTCTTAGTATTCAGCAGAAACCCTTCGACCTTTCTAGCAGAAACCGTGGTTCAAGATGCCAGGAGTTTGGGAAGCGGCCACTAGAGACTAAACACAAGTTCCAAGAAACGGATTGACTTCGAGCGTTTAACCCTTTGGCTGTCGGTTGTCATTTTGGTCCAGGTGATTCTGCAGGAATCGCCTCGACCAAAATCGCAACCGACAGACAGAGGGTTAAGGGTAGCAGTTTATAGCTTTACTTGACGCCCGTTCGCTTCGCTTCGCTCGTCCGTAACTAGCCTCAACTGGCACGACGTATCGTTTTCCACAGAGCCATCACATTAGCTAGTGGACTACCCTTACACGGTCAAGCGATCCCATGCATTTGGACAGGACACGAGTTCTCAGGTCGGAGAATCCACATTGGTTATCTCCCTCGATTCGTTGCGCTGATCAGCGCCGCGAATGGAGGGAGACGACCAGTGTGCTAAGACTATCGTGCCCATCTTGCACGGCCCTGTTCCGTGGGGTTTTCAGCATCTGCCATGGAAGTCAAACCAATGTCGATAAGGCTGGACAGAGAATGGAGACCCTTCAGCGATCGGAATTATTTGTGTGTCATGATTTCTGTACAGACACTCATCCGTCTGGTGTGATTCGCAAGAAGCATAGATTCATATGAGCCTCTTCTGTCGCAGGGGCTTATGTGAATCCGGCTGTGTCTCCTGATGTAGGAGCTCAGCTTCTGTCGTTCTTCATCATGAGGGTGTTAGTGAAGATGTATGGGAATCCCATGGATGAGAAACTGGTGTTGCCTTGTGATTTTGGACCCTGCAGCCCGAAACCGTAAAGTTTAAAATGACAGCCCAGCGCACAGTCATGAGAAACTGCGTCGGTAAATATATTCAGAAAGGCAGGAACATTGTGTGCATAGCCATTCGATTTCGATACATAATATTTAGCCGTTTTGCAATACTTGCTGGCCGCTCAGCTGGACGAGTTGTGGTGGCACCAGGGGTCTGTTGCATGAGTGAGCAGCAGCTTAGTCCTTCGCACGCCTCTAAGCGGGGCAGCTGGGTGGCTCGGTGGTAGAGCGTTCGACTCTTGTCCAAAGAGGTCGTGGGTTCGAACCCAGCTGGGGTCAAAATTTGTACAGGTCTCTTTTCGTTGCCCCGTCTTTGAAATCACCTTCGTGGTGGACAAAAGACGTAATAAACCCTAAACGGTTAACTTTTTTCCAAACAAGGTGCTCCGCTACAGCGAAGAACCTTGCTTAGTGATTTGCGCACGATTAGGCTCGCTCATGCAACTGAGCCGGAACATTGTCTCATGTCCGTTGTACTTTGGCGGTCTTTTCCCACTCCCCAGCCTACACATACATGCGCGCACGTTTGCACACAAGCACACATACAAACGCACACACACACACACGCACGCGCGCGCACGCCTCTTCTTGTAACACAGACGTAAAAGGTGACATATTCGAGACGTTACACATCTGGATACCGTGCTATTTTCTGCGCATCCGTATGCGGCAGGAGTCTCAAATGTGTTAACTATCAGGCATGCACTTTGTGAATCCAGCTTGCGATGGAAAAAAGATCTGTGAGGATATAATATTATGTCCTGGGCAGTGTTTGCACACAGACCGTGCTCAATATCTATGCCGTTTGCAGACTGGTTGCGTTCTGACGTGGAATGTGCCGTGTTTTGGCTATTTCGTTTGTTTTTTCAGGGTTGTCTGTGCACACACGTGCAACTCTGATCAAGGGCTTGGGATGACCAGGCTTTCTTCAGGTTCTGGAGATTTAAAAAAAAAAGCCGCAGCCAGCCGAACAAACAAGATCAACAACGGAAGACCCGAAACACCAGTCAAGACGAAGCTGTAGTTGATGACAGTCTAACCCATTTAGCCCCAACGTCCTGCAGCAGGAGATGGATTGATCATGATAATTTCAGGGTAGTGCCAGATGAGCTTGGCGCCTGAAGGCGCCCAAGCTCATGTGGCTCTACCCTGGAATTATGATCCGTCCATCTCCCACAACTGATATCTAGTCGTTAGATAACCCCTCCAAAATTTGGAAAATGCGGCCGTGGGGTTATATGGGCAAATTGTTGAACTATTTACAAACATGCCGCACTCTGGACGCGCGACGCAAAGCTTGCACCGTGTTTTTCCCACAAGATTTCAATGAACTTAGGTCTGACAGATAACCGGCAATAATCAGGGTGTATTGTTATTTCATACAGTTGTGTCAGATCAATGCCATTCATGAAAGTCCCCGCCGTGAGATGGCCTTAGTTGCCTGCTCGGCGTTAAACCCAAATAAGTAACTAACCAACCATTCATAAGTCAGTTGCAACTCGCACTGTTTACCTCCATCGACGCACGTGCGTAGCAGATCTGGGTAGGTAGCCATTGTGGTTGCAGCTAGCTTTTTTCCCCCTTCTTCTGTGGATGGCCTGTTTGCTTGCTCTGTTGGACATTGACCTATGATGGCTTTGGCAAACCCCGCCGCCTCGCCGCTTCTCTTGATCAATAATGTGTCAGGTTGCACTAGTAGCTGAAAGTCACTCAAACACATACGCACCGATGCGCTCTCCTGCACACATTCACATGCGCACGCACGTGCATACACACACGCACGCACATACACACACGCACGCACGCACATACACACGAGCTATAATGGTCGATCTATCCCAGAACTTACTTATTGTCTTGAAAGGACAGGTACCAAGTTTGGAATTAGCGTCCATAGGCCTTAAGGTCGTACGAGAGAGAGAAATGAAATGAAATGAAATGAAAATGAAATGAAATGAAATGAAACTTTATTTCTCAACGGATAAAGTAATTAGCACGTGTGCCATTTTTCATACTTGCCATTGCTACTCTACAAACACAGGATAATAATTGTAATACTAATAGTACCAAATTACACAAAGAAAAATTAGAAAACATTAAACATGAAGAGACATTAAACAAAATTCATTCATTCATTCGGTCATACAAAAAACAAACGAAAAATAAAAAGTACACGCAACGCGCGCACGTTAACGCGCGCACACTGACACATACACGCTCGCGCGCACACACAGACACGCGCTAATGATAACTTGACCTATATACGAAGCAAATCATTTGGATCATAGTGAAAATTCACTTCAGACAGCAAAATTATTTGGATTATAATAGAAAGTTGAATTATGTAATTAGGCGATTATTATTAGTATAGACAAACCATACGGCAGCATGCACTGATTATACGATAAGCACATGTTTGATACGAATACTTGTGGTAGATTATGTATCAGCAGACAAGTACTTGAGGAGGCATTCCTTGAAAGAGGAGAGGGAGTTAGCGTGTGTTATACATGTTGGCAGTGTGTTCCAGAAAGATGCGCCTGAGAAAGATACACTGGTTTTAAATAGATCTATCCTGGGGCGAGGTGTAATAAAGTTTCGTCTTGAAGTAGAATAACCTGAACTTGCCTTGGTAAAGAGCTTACAAAGATATTTTGGGTGAATCTCATTCCAGATTTTATACATAACCACACCCTTGTTTAAGAGGTGATGCTTGCTAAGAGGTAGCATTTTCAGTTTTTCAAGTCTTTCATCAGTTGTTAGGGCTGAATCAGGCAGGATATGTTTCGCTGCTCTCCGATGCAGGGAGTTAAGCCTCTTTAAGTGTATGTCACCGCTGCCATCCCATATCGTGGACGCATAATCGATGTGGGATTTGACACAGAGAGATGAATCCTTTTTTATTCAGGATAAAGCCATTAGGCAACTCAATGCCTGTCTTACAAGCTGTCCTGTAAACAAAAGAGAACACAACAGGAAAAGAAACATAGCATGCAAATAAAGAGAGAGAGAGAGAGAGCTGGTACCAAGTTTGGAATTAGCGTCCATAGGCCTTAAGGTCGTACGAGAGAGAGAGAGCTGGTACCAAGTTTGGAATTAGCGTCCATAGGCCTTAAGGTCGTACGAGAGGGAGAGCTGGTACCAAGTTTGGAATTAGCATCCATAGGCCTTAAGGTCGTACGAGAGAGAGAGAGAGAGAGCTGGTACCAAGTTTGGAATTAGCGTCCATAGGCCTTAAGGTCGTACGAGAGAGAGAGAGAGAGAGCTGGTACCAAGTTTGGAATTAGCGTCCATAGGCCTTAAGGTCGTACGAGAGAGAGAGAGAGAGAGCTGGTACCAAGTTTGGAATTAGCGTCCATAGGCCTTAAGGTCGTACGAGAGAGAGAGAGAGAGAGAGAGAGAGAGCTGGTACCAAGTTTGGAATTAGCGTCCATAGGCCTTAAGGTCGTACGAGAGAGAGAGAGAGAGAGAGAGAGAGAGAGAGAGAGAGAGCTGGTACCAAGTTTGGAATTAGCGTCCATAGGCCTTAAGGTCGTACGAGAGAGAGAGAGAGAGAGCTGGTACCAAGTTTGGAATTAGCGTCCATAGGCCTTAAGGTCGTACGAGAGAGAGAGAGAGAGAGAGAGAGAGAGAGAGAGAGAGAGAGCTGGTACCAAGTTTGGAATTAGCGTCCATAGGCCTTAAGGTCGTATGAGAGATGATGAATCTTTATTTATTCAGGATAAAGCTATTAGGCAACTCAATGCCTGTCTTACAAGCTGTCCTGTAAACAAACAACATAACAGGAAAATAAACAGAGCATGCAAATACTAACAATAATAATAAGAAGAAGAAGAAGAGGATGAAAAACTACGGGAAAAAAACGCAATGGAGAATTTGTAACTGCCTCCGATGCAAAAAGCAAGAGAACGAAACGCGTGCACAGCATTAATATTATACTCATCTAAGACAGTGTCATAGAATCAGCAGCATCAATAGCGTATAGTGACACCGACAACACAATAGATGATCAGGTAGCAAATTTAAGGAGAAAGAGAAAAAATTTGACGTTTACGTGTTATCAGCAGAATTATTCTTATATGGCACACTGTGAAGTCACGCTGATTGGAAGTGAGTGTGCAATGCACGTTTAAAATGGATTTTATCGCAAAATGATTTAATGTTTAATGGCAATGAGTTCCAGACAGAACTACCAGAAAATAGAAGGCTTGACTTGTAGAGATCTATCCGTGGGCGGGGTAAGTGAAGCAAGTCATTCCTCGTATGTAGGTGATGCCGAGGGCTGAAGTTAAATATCATGCGCAGATATTCCGGGGCTTGATAATTAAATATTTTGTGCATGAGGACGCATTTGTTAAATTTGAGTTGTTCCTTCAGTGTAAGCAGGCCAAGGGATTTTATTTTCTCAGCCGTGGAAATAGGGTTAGGAATAATTAACTTAACTGAACGACGATACAGCGAGTTTAGTTTTTTAAAATGAAGTTCACTGCATTCGTCCCACAAAGAGGACGCATAGTCACAGTGGCTTTTAATGTGTGCGTGAAAGAACAATGTACAGCACTTTGTACTAAGAATATGTCTAAGTTTAGATAGCAGAAATACATTCCTGGACAAGGTTTTGCACAAACTGTCGATATGTGGCGACCAGTTCAGCTGGTCGTCAATTACAACTCCCAGTAGGCGGTGCCTGGATACTTGTTGGATAGGTTTATTGCCAAGTGACAGTTTCAGAGGGGCAGGATGTAGCTGACGCTTTTGGCGGGTTGTTATCAACATGCTTTTGGTTTTAGAAGTACTGATTAGCATGCGATTTTGCGCACACCAATCTGACACTTCATCGAGACTCTGCTGGAGGATACAATTTAGCGTCGTTTCACGTTTGTCTGATGTATGCAGAGTTGAATCGTCAGCAAAGAGTTCGCATTTAACCTCAGGATTTGAGATGGAAAGAGGTAGATCATTGATGAATAAAGAAAATAAAAGAGGCCCTAGGATAGATCCTTGGGGAACTCCGTGCATCACTATACCTTCTTTCGAATACCGCCCATTTGAGTACACCTTCTGTCGGCGGTTACTGAGGTAGGAGGAGAAAAAAGCTATACAGTTCGAATCAAGCTTATATACTGAAAGTTTCTTTAAAAGAATGTTGTGATCGACTAAATCAAATGCTTTGGTTAGGTCCAGAAAAACTGCACCATTTAATTTGGAATTGTTTATTGATGAGAGCCAAGAGTCAACAATGTGAACGAGGGCAGTATGACATGAGTGTTTAGGTCTAAAACCAGACTGAAGAGATACGAGGAGGCGGTGATTCTCCAAGAATTGGAGTAGGTGCTTATGAACGTGTCTTTCTAGTGGCTTCGATAATAGTGATAACACTGAAATAGGACGGAAATCGTTTGGACTTTTGGGATATGTACATTTGGGAATGGGGACAACTTTAGCATCTTTCATGGCATCTGGAAAAATACCTTGCTTGATAGAAAGGTTGAATATAAATGTCAAGGTGTCAGCTGTGTATGGAAGGGACAATTTCAGTACCATGTTGTTTATTCCATCCAGGCCACACGATTTACTTGTTAGAGTAGAAATATATTTACCTACTTCAAACACTGTCATAAGAGGTATGGAGAATGACGCACCTGTTGCAGACTCACAGTGTGTGCGCAGTTTATCAGAACAACTGTAACTATCAGTGCCACTGGAAAAAGACTGTACAAGGGACTCAGCAATATTTAAAAAGTGGGAATTGAAGTCGTCTGGAGTTATGCCTGGAGAGGTAGCAGCATTGATGGAACTCCTCTTCTTTGTAAACAAATTGATTGCATTCCAGACACTTCGGGTATCTTTACCCTCTGCGATAACTTTTTCCGCAAGCGTTTTCTGTGCTTTTCTAACTAAGGATTTTACAAGATTACGTTGTTTCTTAAAATCCGCAAACTTTTTCTGTCGTTTTAAGTCATCTCTTATTTTCATTGCGTGAATGATGTCCTTTGACAACCAAGGCGGAAGGGTAGGGTGTTTAACGCGTTTAGTCCTTAGTGGGGCATGTTTATCGAGGACCCAAAGAAACAGCTTGTACCAAAGCGAGAGGGCTTCATTGGGATCATTAGTGTTATAAATAAGGTGAAAGGGCGTGATTGAGAGGTCATGAAGAAAGTCATCTTTGTTGAACTTTGTGTAAGACCTGTATGTGATGGTAGTGTGGTGTTTGTGCTGGGGTTTATCACGTTTAACTGAAAGATTAAAACAAGTAGGAAAGTGATCGCTAATGGCTACATTCGGCACGTGGACGTTTGTGACAGCGGGTGCATTAGTAGTATAGATGTGGTCAATCAATGTGGCGGATGACAAAGAAACTCTAGTGGGAGACCGAACCATCTGCTGCAGGCCAAATAATGAGGTGGTGCAATTCCACGCCGCATTACCAGTCTTTAGCAGGTCAATATTAAAATCGCCTAGAAGGTGTATATCTTTGTTGTGACGTTGTTGCACCTTATCCATCATGGTGACAAAATCATCATACCATGAAAATGTGGCTGAAGGGGTGCGATAAATAAATCCAATTAGTGTGGGGGAAGATTTGTCACATTTCAGTTCAAGAAATAAACTTTCAACGTGACAAGACTCTAAATCCATGCGGCGGGTAACGTACTGGCGGATAGAGTTATGAATGTACACAGCTATACCGGTATGACCGGGGGATGATGCATCTCTACGGAATACAGCATAGTTATGAATGGAGATCGAGGCGTTACTAATATGTTCCCTGAGTCTAGACTCAGTAAATCCAAATATATGAAAGGGTTGGGGTTGTGAAAGTAAAACAGTGGCGTCGGGCACTTTGTTGTATAAATGATAAACGTTAAGGTGCCCTATCCGTAAATCATGCTTAGTCAGCGAACACTGATGTACATGTGGGCTACAGGCAGGCATGATGAAGCAACACGTGGGGGGAAAATGTGTACAAAAGTCAATTAAGAACAAATGAAAACTTTTGAACTCTAACAAAGTTAAACAAAACCCAGGAGAAACTACAGTGCTGAAAACTCAGCTCAGTCTATCGCTTTCGCTGCAGACAACGTCACACCCCACGCAGGGGAAATAATAGGTCGTTACGTTCTGTAGGCGAATGAGTCACTGAACGTATACCGTATCTGCGATATATACAAATATCTAAACCGGCTCCTTAGCGTCACATCCCACATAGGGGAAATAATGTGTTGGTTACGTTCTGAAAAGCGAAATAAATGAGTCACTGATCGGAGACCGTATAATATACGATACACACACTGGCTCCTTCGCTATATCAAGAAGAGTATATTTCCTCCCTTTTGAAAGAAAAGAAAATGCAGAAAGATAATAATCGTCACCATTCACAGAAAAAAAAAATTCATGTCACTAATTAAATCCAAAGTGCTATTTGATTAAAAAAACTATATATTCAATGTCGGACACTAAACAGTTTGCCAGATTGTCAGATTCATATTTCATAATTAATGAGAGGTAAGGTTTGTGCTGCACTGAGTGACTGTCTTTCCGTATGAGAGGGAAGGTGAGCGCCACACTGGTTGACTCCGTCGATTCACAGTAGAGAAGCGAGGGAGACAACCCATGTGGACATATAAATACGACATTGAGACATCATGGTACGCCGCGCAAGTTGTCTCCGTCGCTCGCCGCCAGAACGAATCAAGGGAGACAACGAGAGTGGGTTCAGAATGTCACTTCACTCAGTCAAGGGACGAACGATAGACGACACTGATTGTGCCGGACGAACCACTGATGAGAATCGAGGGAGGCAAACAGTGTGGGATCACACTGAAATTCACTCAGACGAGAGTCTCATAGTGCCGCCCATGATACTCTGGACAGGGGATGTAGCCGTACCGGCCATGGCTAGGGGCAACAGGTGGCACAGGGAAAGCAACACTCCAAGTGGCAGGATCACAGGAAAATTTGGGGGAAGGGGCCACGGGGTAGGAAACACGCTGATTGGTCAGTGGCTGGGGTGGATAATGTGGGGTGGGGAGGATGGGTACTTTACAGTTGAAATCTAAGGGTAGGTGACCGTTACGGTGCAAGCCTCCTAGAGGCGGCATGGGGGGTCCGTATTGCAGGCGGTCGTCACACATAGTTGGCCGCAGCACAGGCTGGTGGGCAGAGCTAGACCGCATAGACGGCAGGGATGCACGAGCTGTGGACCTAAGGTTGAAGGCAAGTCGCGAGGCTCCCTCGGTGCTTGGATGGAAATTATCATTCTGTCTGTAGAGCAACTTACGTGGGGCCCCACCACGAGACAGAAACACTGGCACGTTGTCAATGTACAGAACCCTCGCCTGAACACACGCCGCCATCAGGTTCCTGTTGGATGGAATGATGGCGCTGTTGGCGGGGTGTCGACCAAAAGCAGGCAAAACAGACGACATTTTGACGGAGGCGCATGGAAACTTAATTTTTACCAGTTTGAGGAGGGCGGCCCAGGTGTCCACACTGATCACTTGTCGGCGTTTGCATGTGTTGATCCCGACATGCAGAACGGCGAAAACAATGTGCGGTGCAGGAGGCTGCGAGTCGAGCCACGCCATCAATTCAGCAATGGACATGCCCGGCACGCATATCTTCTGCATAGGTACAGTCGGTGATACAATCTTGCTACCCACCTCTCGCAAGATTGAATCACCTATTAGCACAGCAGTGACCCCAGGCAAAATCCTCTCTTTGGTCAAGACATCAGCGGCGATAGGGTGATCCTGATGTTGATCACGCTTGGGGCGGCACGTGTTGCTGAGCGATTCCATGCCTATATTTTTTACCTGGACGTTTGTGCAGTCGTCAACAGAGAGGGCAGCAAAGCGATTGGACACAGGCACGGCGGCGACTAAAACGTCACGGTATGAGGCTCGGTCAGTGTTGTGCGCTGGCTGGGTCGGCGAGGGAGTGGAGGGAGTGAGACCTGAGCTTTCAATGGATAACGGGGAAGCCATACCAACGGAGGGAGTCTTGGCTAGGTTGATGGCAGGCGGAGATTGGTCAGTGGGAACGGCCTGTCGGGGCTGAGAGGAGGTCAGGGATGGGCCAGGCTTGGTTGACAACAGAGTGCCGTCCACATGTGCATCTGTCATCTGCTTCTTGGAGGGCTGGGAAGTGATGCGCAGTGAAGTAAACATTTTGTTGTGGTCACCAAGCTGAGACTTGAGTTTCTTGTTTTCAGCCTCCAGTGACTTGACACGACAACAAAGTTGTTCAAGCTGCTGGTGGAACTCGGCCTTGATGTCACGAATCTCAATCCGGACCAGCTCACGCACCTCTTTCTGTAAGTCATACACTGCACACATGGCTGTGTCGTGCTGAGAGCCGATCGCAGCACCGAGACCATCAACAACACGGCCAGAGAGAGAGAGAGAGAGAGCTGGTACCAAGTTTGGAATTAGCGTCCATAGGCCTTAAGGTCGTACGAGAGAGAGAGAGAGAGAGAGCTGGTACCAAGTTTGGAATTAGCGTCCATAGGCCTTAAGGTCGTACGAGAGAGAGAGAGAGAGAGAGAGAGAGCTGGTACCAAGTTTGGAATTAGCGTCCATAGGCCTTAAGGTCGTACGAGAGAGAGAGAGAGAGAGAGAGCTGGTACCAAGTTTGGAATTAGCGTCCATAGGCCTTAAGGTCGTACGAGAGAGAGAGAGAGAGAGAGAGAGAGAGAGCTGGTACCAAGTTTGGAATTAGCGTCAATAGGCCTTAAGGTCGTACGAGAGAGAGAGAGAGAGAGAGCTGGTACCAAGTTTGGAATTAGCGTCCATAGGCCTTAAGGTCGTACGAGAGAGAGAGAGAGAGCTGGTACCAAGTTTGGAATTAGCGTCCATAGGGCTTAAGGTCGTACGAGAGAGAGAGAGAGAGAGAGAGCTGGTACCAAGTTTGGAATTAGCGTCCATAAGGCTTAAGGTCGTACGAGAGAGAGAGAGAGAGCTGGTACCAAGTTTGGAATTAGCGTCCATAGGGCTTAAGGTCGTACGAGAGAGAGAGAGAGCTGGTACCAAGTTTGGAATTAGCGTCCATAGGCCTTAAGGTCGTACGAGAGAGAGAGAGCTGGTACCAAGTTTGGAATTAGCGTCCATAGGGCTTAAGGTCGTACGAGAGAGAGAGAGAGAGAGAGAACGATTTAACCACTTTGCTGCCAGTGGATGCAGATTGTTTCCGAAATCGAATTTAACGCGCCCAACCGTCCAAGGATCGTGCATACAAATTGACTTCAGCAAGAGGTGTAGATCCTCATGAGCCCCTGCGGGGGCTCGTGCGGATCTACGCCTCTTGCACTCGGGTCGTGTTTATTATTTTTTCTCGGCAGTGAAGGGGTTAACCAATGTAAAGTTTGCAGTTTGTGTGCACGGGACTAGGAGAGGTAATGAACCTGATCCGGGCCCTGATGCACGCTAATGGAAAACAATTAACACCCATTGTCGGCAAACCCACCAGGGGGAGCGCGTTTACTTTAGACATGGCACTGATTGTTGGCAATGAACTTGTCAGCGGTCTTGTGCCCATGGAATCAGTAACTGAGTCTGACAGAAATTGCCACACGTGTACAGCAGAACCTGCTTTGAGCACCGCCCTTATTGGAGATCACCTGTTATTACAGATTATCATTTTGATGACTGTAGCCCAACGTTCACCTTTCATCAAAGACCGTTATTTAAGCAGCTGTATCTAACTATGATGATGGTCTTTTCATCCTGATACACTATTGCTTGAAATAAGTTTGACTATGATAGTTCAAGGATTATGCCAGAATAGGAAAACAGAAAATAGAGGTTGAAAACCCTTTAAGTTAGAAACATGAAACACGACGTTTCAGAACAAAGATCTCTATTAACGGTGATATGGAAACGTTTCCGTATCACTGTGAATAAGGATCTTTGATCCCAGACGTCTTGTTTCATGTTTCTAACTTACAGGGTTTTCAACTTCTATTTTCTGTTTTTCTTTCACATGAAACCCTTGCGGCAACAGTTTTGCTACATGGTGCCAGAATAGCTTGGTGCCTTGAACTGAAATGGTTTATCTGTCTCCTAATGTGTAATGTAGCCTTCATAGGAAAATAAGCAATTTTTTTAAAATTCAGCCTCAGGATGTAATGGGTTAATTACAGGTGACACCTTTTGTCTTTCAAGACGTTAAGATCATTTTTGTGTTTAGCAAAAGATAAAATGGCTGCTTAGAAAAGGTTTTGCTGTATTTGTTGCTGGCTTTTTTTCTTCTTTTTTGTTCATGTAGGATTAGCATATCTTTTTGTAAGCCAACGGATAGTAAGTGAAGTAAACCGCCTTTTATTGAATTTCATAAACCAAAACTATTGTACGGAGTTCTTACAGCGCTAGGTATCGTCTTATTGTAAGTGAGCTCAGTGTCTTTGATAGTCCTGCTGATCTCGGGCGGTCTCATCTTGGATCTGATGCCAGGCCTTGCAGATTTCATCCCAGCAAGCAACAGGTCATCAGGCCAACGACGGCCGGACTTGCCCATCGGGACTAGGACTGGAAACCATCACCTACCTTGACCAAAGACAGTATACTGGCTTTGCCTTGACCTACGGCGGTAGATAAGTTTGGTTCGACAGCACGGTAGTCCTTTGGGATATGGTTACCCATTGCCTGCTGGAGCCTCGTATTTTCTCTCGCCGGGTTTTTCACTCAGCCTATTCCAGCTGCAAGAGGCGTAGATTCTCATGAGCTCCTGCAGTCGCAGGGGCTCATGAGAATGCATGCCTCTTTCTGGTAGGAACTGCCTGCATTTTACATCTCTTTTGCTCCTTAGACGAAAAGTCATTGGAGTGGAATCTTTAATGTGACAATTTTCTTGGTACCTAAGTCCAAGACGAGGGTATTTTAGTACGTTTTCAGCATTCGTCAATGAAGCTAAAGCCGCTATATAGTAAAACCGTCAAGGTGACCGAACAAAGGTCAAGGTCAAAGTCACTTGACAGGCCACGGACCACAGTGGTGTTTCCGTACTGTCCAGTCTCTTAGCCTTAGTCAGTCCCAGTCATCCCCTAATTGTTCAATTCCCTAAAAAACACTATCGCCCACCAGCTGCACATTTGCCATGCACAAAATACAAAAAAAAAAAACAGCACATGACCAGTCTTATTTCTTGGCTATGAAACTGGTTCCTTACCAACCCCACACCCAAGCACAGCTGAAATCAGCGTGCCCCTCAAATCACTACGTCAAAGGCAACTCAACATAGGCCCACAAATGTCCACTGGATAAGCTCAGGATGGTATGAATCAAAGCACCAAACATGTCTCCTCTCAGCTAACCACAAATTTCCAGCAAATTCCAACAGTCAGCCCAACTGCAAATTTTCAAACAAGGCAAAAATTATTTTAAAAAACACGGAGCCTCTTACTACCAGACCTTCCCAATTTAAATGTATACCGTGACCTATGGCCGTAGATTGTTGTCAGCATTGTCGTGGAAACTTAGGAAAAATATGTTCTTTGACTTTGGCTTGTTGAAATAGTGTTCGGGCCCTGCAGAGCTTTGAAACCTACTGATCAGTTTATATAGTAATTATACATGATTGACAAAAGGAATGTTCAGCAAATCATAATTAGAACAATTGTCCGTAAGCAGCAGCAATGCTAACTAAAATTGCCATTTCGTTATTTCCTTCCTTTTTTTTTCCTTTCTTTAAAAACGTTTTACAAATGATTTTTTTTCTTCGATTTTCCATTGCACACAAGCTTTTGTGTTTGCCTTTTTGCATCTTTTGTCTAACTTGTTTTGCTGCTTTTTTTTCTTGTTGTCACTTTAGAGAGTTTAGAAGAGTTTGAAGTATGAAAAGAAAACAAACATTTGGCCGCACTAGCATTGTGTGCATTTGTCAATATCTCAAGGAGGTGTGTGTTTAAGGACGGACAAAAAGTTGTGTTTTGACCCAGAAGACTTTGCTGAGTGCGAGGGACAAAATAGATTTTGCGCCAGGGGTCAGTTGCATGAGTGATCTTTTCTCCGCCAGCACGAAGTAAGGTGCTCGGGCCAGTTGCATGAGCGAGCTCAGTCCTGCGCCAGCCACTAGTGGCTGGCGCAGGACTGAGCTCACTCATGCAACGGCCCCCACCTCTATAGCGGAGCACCTTGCTTAGTGCAGGGGCAGGACTAAAAAGCTCACCCAATGCAACTGGCCCCAGTCGATAGGATCGACACATTGCGCCCTCGGGCTGAAGTCGGCTGTCGTTGACCCGCGTACCACCGCGCCACGAAAAAAAGTGTTTTTTTGTTTTTCTTCAGAAGAGTGTGTTCGGAGTGTGAGCAGCAGAATAGATGACTCCAGTTCATCCCAGTTACGAAGCACAAAGCCCTTGCGCCGACGTTGACCGCAATTCGGGCCCGCGTCAGCTGAGGCATGTGTCGGCCTGTGGGGTTTTTTGCTCACTGGAGTAGGATCAACACACTGCGCCCTTTGCAAGCCGGTTCAAACAGGGCAGACATAATCAATGGCGGTTGAAAGTTACGCTCACTGATTCATCTCCCTCTTCTGGGAATGAGTGGCTTGCTGGGGCGGTCCGACTGGGTGAAATGATCGGTGTCATTGAAAGAACGCCCCGGCCTCTCCCCCGACCCCGGCCCCCTCCCTCCCCCCGCCCCCCCCCCTTCCCCCCCCACCCCCCTTCCCCCCCCCACCCCCCTTTCCCCCCCCCCCACCTTCACCATGGGTAGAAGCAAAGATCCTACATAGACTATTTAGGATCTTTGGTGGAAGGGAAGAGAAAGGGAGAGTGGATTATTATAGGATGACGCAGTTGAGCGACTCGTGTGTATATATAGTTGCATACTGTCGTGCTGCAGGGCCGTCATGAGTCGTTCTTGATCAGCAAGAGGCCGCATAGACTCGCATGGGCCCCAGCAGCAACAGGGGCTCTTGAGAATCTGTGCCTCTTGAAGACGCAGCAACAAACATTTTTTTGTGAATAACCGATTCTTGATTTTTTTTTTTTTTTAAAGTTTAGATATATACAGACCTTTCTTTTACGCGGAATAACAGTTGGCAAGTTTAGTTCCAGAATGGGCCATTCTTCGTCAGCAGGAGACAGATGTTCATGATCCCCTGCGGCTGCAAGGGATCATGAACATATATGCCTCTTGCAGATGGCGCAGGGCGGCTTACAGGCTGTGGAAGGATGGATGAAGGAAAGTTGAAAAAGAGGGATTTTGGATGTAAAAATGGCGCCATTTAACGATTGGTAATGTAGACCTGCAACCGGTCCACTGCTGAAATACAGCAGACAACGCCCCAAAGGCATAGATTCTCATGAGCTCATGCAGACGCATCAGATCATTAGAATCTCTACTCTGTGCTATTTAACTATTTGCGTGTCTCAGTCAAGCGGTGAATCCGGGATAACTGTTCAGTTGTGTGTCTCGGTCAGCGATGAATCCGAGATGTTTTCAAAGACATCGATCATTGGCAGTCAAGAGCGGAGTTAGTGGGGGGGGGGGGGGGGGGGGAGAGAAGGAATGCAGATTAACGATTTTTGCAGCATGGCATCGTTAAGGGGGTTGGCCCAGGGATAGAAAGTTGAGAGGAAAGTTTGTTGGCAAGATGACGTAATCTTGTAGCTTCCCGCACTGGTTGTCTCCATGGATTCGCTGCCACTGTAGCAGCGAATCGAGGGAAACAACCAGTGTGGTAACCCTGGGTGGGTAGGGTAGCACAAAACAGAAAAGACAAAAAGTGTGTTTGTGCAGTAAATTTCTTAAACATGTATTCATGTAATATGTGTTTTTCTGTGTATCAGTCAGTCTTTCATATTACTATTAGACCTTATGGCTGTGTAAGATCCAGAATCACGGACCAACCTACATGCTAGTTTGGAATGATGAAAGCAGATGGGGAAAAATGGACAAGCCACATTTTGAAAACTGAAAGCGCACTGTATATGAAACGTTTATGACACCTTTTTGTCGATGTGAGTTTGCAGAAGTTAGCAGTGGTACAGGGTAATTTTAGATCACAAATGGCACAATGATTGATTCTCAGTCTCAAACGTCCCTTTGAAGCATGTCTTGCAGATACAAGACTCTCTTCACCTTGGGCAATATAACCACCCCCCTGTCCCCAAAACATGATGAGCATTTAGATCGTCATATTTGGGAGAGTGGGGTGGGGACGTTGCCCTGAGTGAGCCAGAGTGTTGTTGAATGATTTCATGTATGTATGAGAGCTGAAGGTTGCTTGCTAGAAAACAATCTACACATTTATGCTTTGTCTGTAAGGTCAACTCATTCCACACCAGGACCGATATCTCCCAATTTTGAAGTTGCCCTCTGAAGGACTGTACTACAATTCTAGAGACAGATCGAGCATGATAGTTCAAGGGTGGTGCCAGAATAATGGGCGCCAAGCTATTCTGGCACCACCCTTGAACGATCATGCTTGATCCGTGTCTTGCTGTGGCGTGTCCGGGCTGAAGGAGTTAATTTTAAAACTGTTGTAGCTCATTCCTGTTGAATGCGTTTGTCTTGATTGACCCCTTTACTGCCAATAGACACAGATTGTTGTAGTTGGTTTTTTTTTAATCTTAAATTCAACATCAAAGATCCCCAGCAGTCCAAAAAAACAAAGTGATTTCAGCAAGAGGCATTGATCCTCATGAGCCCCTGCGATTGCTGGCGTTTATGAGGATCTGTGCATCATGCAATAGATGATTTCCAGAATTCAGAAGAAAAAAAAACCCTCCATGTCTAGTGATGCAAAAGATGGATTAAGAGCCTGGACAAACATGCGATTCCACGGTTTGTCCAGTCTTGTAATCCACTGTTTGTGTCAAAAGACACTTAATATTTGTTTTTGATTTTATTCTGATTTATGGAAATCGTCTGTTTGGTATTCAATTTTCCTCAGCAATGAACAGGTTCACAGCCAGAAACCCCCAATACACATTGACCAAAATGATATTTCATGACACATCTTTACAGTTCTACAATTTCAAGCAGCGCTAGCTGCATTTTGATTTAGATACGCATATTTATGTTATATTTTTCCTTCTTTTTTTCAAGTCCCTGGAGAGTACACGACGAATGCTGTCGATGTGCGAGGAGGTGAGTTGTCACTTTTAGACTTGTGTGATGTCATTTTTGTATCTATCGACACTACTGATTTTATCTAGGACTTTGTTTGTGTACCTGTATGTGCACATACAGAATTAATTGATTGTTTGGTTTAACTCATTCAGCCCAGCAGCAGATGGATTGACCATGATAATTCAAGGGCAGTGCCAGATTAGCTTGGTGCCGACAGGCACCAAGCTAATCTGGCACTACCCTTGAATTATCATGGTCGACCCGTCTCCTGCTGTAGTGCCTCAGGGCAGAATGGGTTAAATTGTTATGCCAGTAATAGAATTATTTGAGATAAAATCAGAATGGGAGTTTGAAAAGAAAATCACTTTACTAACAACTTTAGTGGCTCTTTAGTCACACTGTGATGGAGCGTTACAAATGTCTGGCATTTGGTAGGAAAAGAGAGTTATAGGTTAAACCTTTACATCCTGAGGTTGATTTTTTTTTCATATTAGTGAGTTGTCCTTTGAAGGCTACATTTCAGTTCTGGCGATGCTAGTTCAAGGGTGGTGCCAGGACAGGGGCGCCAAGCTGTTCTGGCACCACCCTTGAACTATCATGGTTGAATTTATCTCATATGAGAGCATATCAGGATGTACAGGGTTAAGCACAAAATGTTGAAATATTGACCAAGTTTTGTGTTGTTTCCTCCAATGATCTACATAGAGCAAGGAAGCAGGCATTAAAACGCTTGTGATGTTAGATGAACAAGGAGGTAAGATACTGGAAAAACAGACGGCAGTGGAGTTGTCTGTTTTTGGATTGATGTTGTCTTTGGTGTTTGCTGTTAGTTGTGTGCTGCTGTGTGATCTTGGAGCTTACGGCCTTGAGCCGTAAGGTCCAAAATCACACAGTGGTGCACGGTTGTAGTTGAGCACAGTTTATGTTCAGTTGGTGCCCATGTAAACATGCGTTCTCCGTTTAGTAGCGTACACTTTAATTTTCATTTTCGGCGTTTTCTTGTTGTGTTTTGATCTCAAGGTAGCCACTTATAGCTAGCTTGATGTTGTCAGCCAACTATACAACTTTCTACAGGTCAGCCGTAGTATTATGTGCTCCAGTATACCGCAGAACCTGATAAAATGTGTGCAGATCTCTTGCTCCAGCGGGAATGTGTGAGCAAAAGGTCCTTGGGTCAACATTGGTCTTAACTGACCCACGCACAGCCGAGGAACTTTTGCTTACTGAGTGGTTTTTCTTCACAAGTCTATGTAGATTTAGGACTACAGTAACACAATCGTTGAATTTGTACTCTGACTTCATGGCACCCAGGTAACACAAAATACTTTGGCTGACTTGTATTGTGTTAATTGCTTGATGGTTCTGGATGCTTCTTAAGAATCTCTGTTAGTCTTCAGTTAGAGTTTAGAAAAAGAAAAAGATTGGGGCCAAAGGAGGAAAAAAAAGAAGCTCAAGAGCAGTGTGAACTTTGCATTGAGCGGGCTGAGACGTTAAAAAAACATGGTAAAATTGATCAAAGAGATTACATCGCTCGGGGATGGATCAGTGACCTTAAGACGAGGGTGCTATAAAGTGGTGAGGATGCTGGAATGTATCCCTTAGGGTTCCCCCCTAACAGGGCTGAAGACGATAACACCCCTTGCTGCATGTTCAAGGGCTTAACCCCTTGCCAGCTGAGAAAAAGTGAACACCACCCAAGTGCAAAAGATATCGATTCACATGAACTATGCCTCTTGATGCAACCTCTTAGTATCTATGTTCTTTTCATGACTGGGGATCTTTAATGTTGAATTTTCAGTGATGTCAAAAGCAATCTGTGTCTGTTGGCAGCGAAGGGGTTAAAAATGTGCAGGATTTTAGGGATGGTTAAAAGTAAGGTTGGTTTATTCAAGGAAGTACCGTAGTGCTCTGAAAAAGCAGCTGATCTCCACCCTGTCCCAATCTTTCCACCTTGTTAAAGCTTTTAACCCTGTAGGAATCATCGCGACAAAAACTGCTACTCACATGCAAAAGGTTAATAGCAAATGGACTGGAAAGATGTGGTTTACAATTACAGTATTCCACAAACTCACTTTGGTCTATCAAAATAACCTCACACACTTCCACACATACACACACACTACTGTACTGAAAATCTATGTGCTGTTGCCATTAATAGAGTTAAAGAAAGAAGAACCGGATTATTTATGCACTGATCTTTGATTTTGGACCTTATGGCTTTAGGACTGTACAGTAGAAACACGGGAAACTTCAACCCATTGTAAAAGCAGTGATCCGAGTTTATTGGAGTGGATGCGATTTCTTGTTTGTAATTTTTTATCTCATCAGGCTGATTTTTAAAAATGTGCTTATTGTCCCATAAAAGCTACATTACAGATTAAGGGATAGATCAATCATTTTAGTATAAGGGTGGTGCCAGAATAGCTTCGTGCCTCGGGCACCACCCTTGAACTATCACAGTCAAATTTATTTCAAGCAAAGGGTGTATCAGGATGAAAACGGTTAAACCTTTCACTGCCAGCGGGAAATAGTGTTTCTGAAATCATGGTTAGGTGACCCAGGAACATGGATTCAAAATGGTGTCAGCAAGAGGTCCCCTTGAGCCCCCGCAACTGCGTCTGTGTCTTGAATTTGCATCGTATTCATTTTTTATCGGTAGCCAAGTGGTTAAGATTTCTTCATCTGCCCACATGCTCTCTATTCATGCAATAAGATTAAGAGTCAACAAGAAGCAGAAGAAAAGCAAAAAGCCGATCTCTTTGGATTTTTTTTTTTTTTTTTTTTTGGTGGACAGGATGTGTTGCTCACGTCAAAACCCGGGAAGCAAAGGTCCTCGGGCCCACAACAGCCACAGTGGGTCCACACACAGCCATGTGAGGCCCACTATGACCATCCTGGGCCCGAAGATGTTTTGCTGCTATGGGGAATGATTGGTTAAACAGTTTCCCTCAAGCCAGATTCCATTCCCTTCTCACAGTGGGCCCACACACAGCCATGCGAGGCCCACTATGACCATCCTGGGCCCGAAGATGTTTTGCTGCTATGGGGAATGATTGGTTAAACAGTTTCCCTGAGATTCCATTCCCTTCTAAATGATGCATTTTAATACATTCCATTCTGTCATTTAGTTTTTTAGTGTTTGCCATGGCTTTCAGTCCATTATGCACAGAATATTGTAGGTCCGTTGTAATTCAGGTTCTTTCATGCATTGAATCTAAATCCGGAATCGATCATGAATGATAAAAGGTTACCTTTGATGGTCTTTATGAAGAAAATCCCAACAAGAAGCACATGTAGAAAGGACCAGCATCACATTTATTAAATTTTCAAATATTTTTTCAAATAGGACATACAGGCAAGACACTTATTCACTACTTAGCTTGTTATTTTGTCAGAAGTATACATTGGGCAAAAGAACATGAAAAGTGGTGAATTGTTTTCTCGTCTGTTTGTCCATTTTGTCTGTAAATCGGTTTTCTTGTCCATATGCCAATGGGAAAAAGGTGGGGTTTTTTTTTTTTTTTTTTAGAAAATGTAATAAATTGTGTTGTACTTGTCCTCTATAAGCATGTTTCTTTCTTTCTTTGGGATTTTCTTTGCATTTTATATGCTTGGTAGTCACCTTGTTGGTCTGGATGTTAAATTTTGTGGTTGTCAAAACACAAAATATTTGCTGACACTGTTTCGGAAGTAATAATAAATGCATGCATTTCTTTCTGTGAGTGTCATGGGTGTTACCCGATTATGATGTTTACAGGCGCAAGATGCGGGAGTGAAAACTATCGTGATGTTGGATGAACAGGGGGGTAGGTAGCAGTTCCTGACAAGGGAGCAGTATATTAACACCTCTGAGTGCAGCTTTGCATTTCATTGCCCAGGAGCAATAATATGTGCTGGTGTGTGATTTTGTACCTGACGGCCAATGGCCAAAAATCCAAAATCACACACCAGCACACAAATCACATCTTAACTTGTAACTGATTACATTTGACATGTATTTGTGCCTACATTGCTAACCGGAGTGGTTGCGTTTTTTGTAGATTGAACTCTGCTTTTTTCCCCACAGCCTGAAAGTATGTTTTGAAGTACGATTACAGACAATATATGTAAATAGACATCATATGTGAAGACTAGTGAAGAAAAAGTTATGTGTGCTTACAAAAACAGTTAACACAGGATTCACTGCAATGTCAGGCAACCAGCCGGTAACAAAACGTAACAGAGCTAGAAGAATAACAGCAATAGCAACAGAGACAAAAGAAAACAGAAACCACCCAGAGTTGATTCTTCAATGATAGATCAGTGTCGGTTCTGTGTGGGAATGGATACTTGTAATCCATCACTGGTTGTCTTGCTGATCAGCGGTAGTGAATCGAGGGAGACAGCTAATGTGCTTTTATCCATGCGTATTATATTCACAAACTGTGTTACGGGTAATCGTTTTAGTGGCTTCCACTCGGTTCATGCATGTGCTGTCATTTGCATGAAGTTTATTTGCACCGTTCTCGCTTGTTTGCTTCATATTTCTTTAACTTGCATATAGACATTTCTTTGATTTTAACCCCCTTACGCATGCAGCCACCAGTACTGTTTACAGTGCTGGGTGACTGCATGCACAAGGGGGTTAATGTGTATCACGTTCACTTAATCCACGTGTGTGTCATGTCTATCCTATTTATGTTCTAAATGCCTGTTTTTACTCTCTTTAAAAAAAAAAAAAGCATTTGTATAACTCTTCAGCTGGTGGTAGCACTTTTTGTCAGGATGATTCCTGCAGAAATCATCACAACAAAAAACTGCTACTAACAACCAGAGGGTTAATTTTTGTAGTTTCTGTATTTTGATAGCTCATGTTTGTACAAGGTATTGCATGTACATGTTGTCATGTATATTTCATTTTTTGTACTTCATGTTCATGATTGTGCACTGCATTATGATGGGATGACCCTTTCGCTTTCAGTAATTGCCATCAGTTTGCAAAGCAGTTCATTTGATCTTGTAATTAATGTTGAAAAGAATTATTGTGATTGTTAAAGCATAGTATGGCACATCTTACCAGAATGCTCTTTCATACGGTATACAGCAGAACCTGTTTTGAGGGACCACCCTTGTGAGAGATCACCTGTCAATAAAGACCACTTAGGTGGCTGTAGCCACCAAAGTGATGGTCTTTGATGACAGGTCACACTTCTCTTGAAGGAGCATCTGTATTTTAAGACAAAATTTTCTTGCAAAAACAGTTTCTACTGCATCTGTTGATGGTATGGTCTCTTATAATTATAACAGTTTAACCCATTTAACCCCATGGTCTCATGTCCCAAATTTTGGAGGTGTTACCTAACAACTATGTACCAGCAGTAGGAGATGGATCGACCGTGATAATTCAAGGGTAGTGCCAGATGAGCTTAGTGCCTTCAGGTGCCAGGCTCATCTGGCACTACCCTTGAATTATCACGGTCAATCCATCTCCTGCTGTAGGACGTTGGGCTAAATGGGTTAAACCTTTCGGTGTCATTAGTACTTTTTTTCTTGATGATTCCTGCAGGAATCATCAAGACAAACTGCACTACCAACAACTAAAACTACTTTCACAACTTTGTGAGGTGTCAAAATGACTGTATTCTAGCTGTGGGAGATGGATTGACCATTCTAGCTGTGGAGATGGATTGACCATGAAAGTTTGAGGGTAGTTCCAGATTAGCTTGGCACTTTTGAAGGCACCAAGCTAGCCCAGCACGACCTTTGCATTTTCTTTGCTATTCTGCAAAAACCTCCCCTCCCCCTCCTTTTGTTGTGGCTAAAACAGTTATCCTCTTCTCTGCTTGAAAAAGTGAACACCTCCCATTAGCAATGGGCAAAGAATCTCATTGGCCCTTGCAGATGCATATCACTCCTGTCCTTTGATGGATGGATTATTCCATGTTGAATTGGATTATTCCATGTTGAGTTTGCCCTGCTTTCGAAGACGTGTGTCGACTGGCAGTGAAGAGGTTTAAAGGTTCATTGTTTTAGAACAATATGCATGTACATCACCCTGCTGTTTTGTTTTAGCATGTTCATTGTTGAACTCTCAGGTGCTAAATCTAAAGTCTAAATTCAGTGGACAGAACAACCATAAATGTTAAACGGTTGTTCCAAACGCTATTCTGGTATCCACAAACCAGATAGGTGAGGCTAGCGCTGGCAGAATTGTCAGTACTCAAACCAAGGGGAATCACAGCGCTGGACAGACAACAGTTAGATCCCCTGCCCCCGCCTATCAGGCACCCAATCGCCAGCCCACAGAGAAATACGCAGGTATAGAATAAGACAATCATTTCCATTCCTTCTGGTATTCTGGTATCACCCATGAACTGCACGGTTCTCCTGTCTCCTATTGGGGGTGTTTTAGAACTGACTGACTAAAAAAAAATTGTAAAAAATAATTTTTAAAAAGTTGTATGTTTCTCCTTTTTTTTTACTGCTTCTCACTGTTTGACATTTCCCCCACCCACACACAGAGCAACTTGACCGTATCGAGGAAGGGATGGACCAGATCAACCAAGACATGAGGGATGCGGAGAAGAACCTTGAGGGTCTGGAGAAATGTTGCGGACTGTGTGTGCTTCCATGGAAAAGGTCAGATCAGTTGCACGCCTTTGTGTTTGTGTTTCTAAGCTGAGATGGGCGTAGAAATTTCAGCCTGTAATTTGCATTTGTGTACAGGCTGAAGATCCAGTAGCCTCCTTCGCCTTGCAAACGCAAACGTACATCACTAGGTGAGTCATATATAGCCATACGTCAAGGTGTCTGTACATTAACGTTGAGTTGAGCATGAATGTCCAAGTGTCCGTAGATGAGTGTCATCAACATGCTCTTCGAAATTGAAACGGGTCATTTTCAGCATATGCATAGATCGTCATGATCCGTTGTGTGAGTGTGATTCTCGACAAGTTCAGATCTTCGTGGTTTTTCTTTGGGTCTTCTGTGGCAAACGTTCCTTTTTTCATGCACTCCTCAGAGCCGTAGCATGGCCTGTATGAAGCAGGTGGGGGGTAGCAAAACGTCTTCGGGCCCACGACAGCCGCAGTGGGCCCGAGGACCGTGGCTTACGGGGCTGTGCCCTAATTCTTGACAGATAGAGGCATACTATTACTAGTGTAGATTCTAGCCCATGCATATACAGAGCTCCTGAGGATCGATGCCTTTGGCAATTAAGTGCTAAATAGAGTGGTGGTTGTTTAAGTGAATCCCAGCCCTGTGGGATACAGTCGGTCTGGACAAGACCTCCAGGGGATGCAAAAAATCATTTCTTTGAAACTCTTTGGGTGTCGGTAGCGGTTTTAGTCGCGATGATTAGCAGGAATCATCGCGACTAAAACCGCCACCAACACCCAAAGGGTTCACATGAGTTTGTGTTGAGCAGATTGGGAGTGAAGGAAAACGATTCCACACAAACCAAGCACTGTTTGTGATAACCAGAATGTTGTGTTAATCAGCGTTTGTCTTAGGTGGATTTGACTAGAACGGACTGTGCATTTGTCCCAGCTCGTGCAGTCCTGCCTCTTGTAGATTGAAAGGACTGATGCGTAAATGAAAAGTTTTATTTAAAAAAAAAAAAGGAATTGGTTTTCATGATCGCCTGAAGAAAATTGTTTTTTAAAAAAGGAGGGGGGGGGGGGGGGCATGAGTCCCACATATAATGCTGCGCTTCATCTGTGATCTGCTGAAAATTTCTGTGTCTATAACAGTGTTCATGAGTCCCTGCATAATGCAGTGGTTCATGAAAACCTTTGCCACTTTCAAATTATGCACAGGCTTATAAAAACCTCGGTCTTTTAATCCATTACAACCTGAGGCTGATTTTGTAAAATTTGCATATTGTCCTATGAAGGCTACATGAGAGATTCGGAGACAGATCAACCATTTAAGTTCAAGGGTGGTGCCAGAATAGCTTGGCGCCTTAAGGCGCCAAGCTATTCTGGCACCACCCTTGAACTATCATAGTCAAATTAATTTCAAGCTGTAGTGTATCAGAATGAAAAGGTTTGTGGAATAAAACTTGTCACTTTTAGCTTTGACGGTCAGATTTCATCCCTCTGCTGCCAGAGCACAACAGATAATACCCAAACACAAGAGAGGCATAGATCCTCATGAGCCCCCACAGGTGTAGGGTTCATGAGGATCTATACCTCTTGTGGAAACCACCATTGTTTCCATATATATATATATATATATATATATATATATATATATATAATATATATATATATATATATAGTATATATATATATATTATTATTATTTTTCTCCCTACGTCAAATGACCAGTCACTTTCGCGCTAACCGTACCATGTGACCGTGATATAAAAACCCCTGTAGCAAAAAATGGCAGTCGTTCTGTAGCCCTCTCGATGACGCATCTTGGATGCCGAGATTGGTTCTAAGGAAACATTGTACCCCAGGCCGAAGGCCTGAAGGGTACAATGGTTCCTTTGACCTCCTGAAGGCCTACAAGGGTCCGTGCAGCGAACCCCACCGTCCATGATGTATTGTTTTAATTCCTCCACTATTTTCGTAAAAGATATAAAGAAGACATCTTGCGACCTGGATCACGCCAGACATGACTGACGTCAAAGGAATATACCTTTATACATAATAGACTTATGATGTAATTTAAAATACATCATGACGGTGGCGTCGCCAGTACGGAGTGCCTTGTAGGCCTTCAGGAGTCACAAGTAACCTTTGTACCTTCAGACATTTGGCAATCTTTTATAGAACAAAACTACAAGGGTCCGTGTAGCAAACCCCTCCGACGAATAACTTATATATATAGCAAACCCCTCCGAACAATAACTTATAATATATATATATATATATATATATATATGGACACACTGTAGTACTATACTTTTAGCGATTCCCAATCCTCGCAGAAAGTAAGGGTGCACATGAAGGTCAAAAGGCCATCGGGCCGACGTCGGCCGCCGTTGGCTTTTTGAGCATTGGGAATTGACACTTGCTCTCTGGAGTGAGTGAGAGCAGTGAATTATTTAGCAGCAGGCAGTGTCGGGCTGTCAGTGCGCGCAGTGTAATTGCCTGTGTTTTTTTTGCGGTGCCAGAGGGAAGGAACCGGCCGGTCCTACAGAAACACGGAAACTTATACCCGCAGTTTGGGAAACTGCTCGGGTCAGCGAGAGCCATAGATTCTCATTAGCCCCTGCTGCTGCCGGGGGCTTATGTGAATCTGTGCTTCCCGGAGCTCGTTAGCTGAGCTGTACCGGTGCTCCGAGGAACAAACTCTCATTTTGAGGAACCAGCTGCCAGTCACGGTAAGCAAGCGGCTCATGACAGTCTAGGCCTCTTTGCAGCGAGGTCTTACACACCGGCGTCTCGTCCATTCAGTCCCGTTACAGACTGGCGTGATCAACCATGTTACCTTCCAGAGCCAAGTTACCTGCCTTGATGACAGTCTAGGCCTCTTGCAGCGAGGTCTTACACACCGGCATCTCGTCCATTCAGTCCCGTTACAGACTGGCGTGATCAACCATGTTACCTTCCAGAGCCAAGTTACCTGCCTTGATGACAGTCTAGGCCTCTTGCAGCGAGGTCTTACACACCGGCATCTCGTCCATTCAGTCCCGTTACAGACTGGCGTGATCAACCATGTTACCTTCCAGAGCCAAGTTACCTGCCTTGTGTGTTATCCCCGTCATTGCCAGTGGACGCAGACGGTCCTTCGATTTAACCCCTTTTAGCCCCAAGGTCCCATTTATCAAAATTTGGAGGTGTTTCCTAATGACTATGTACCAGTTGCAGGAGATGGATTGACCATGATAATTCAAGGGTAGTGCCAGATTAGCTTGGCTAACCTTGCACTACCCTTTGATTATCATGGTCAATCCGTCTCCTCCCCCACTTGGGTCTGCCCTGGGGGACTTGCGTGGGGTTAACTACTTTTTAGTTCCCAGGGTCACCCTGGTCAGCCCCACAGGGTGGGTTTTCCCTCTATTCTGGGGCATGTGTTTCTGTCTACTCTTGGTCCATTCACCTGTACCTCCACCCGGGTCTGCCCTGGGGGACTTGGGTGGGGTTAACTACTTTTTAGTTCCCAGGGTCACCCTGGTCTCCCCTCTATTTTGGGGCATGTGTTTTTGTCTACCCTTGGTCCATTCACCTGTATTTTCCTTTTTTAAACTGTCCCTACTGTCTGCACTGTCTGTAGCTCTTGATATTGGATGTGTGTTGCTAAATGGTCTTAGGTTTAATTAGCTTATAAGACCTGCTGGCGACATACATTCAATATTCTGTTTAGATTTTTTTTCACAAGCAGTGCAGGCACGTCCTGAGGAAGTCTTGTTGCTGTCGGGGCGTTAAGCAATGTACTACCATTCACCTGTATTTTGCGTTTTTAAACTCTCCCTAGTCCCTACTGTCTGCGCTGCCTGTAGCTCTTGATACTGGATGTGTGTTGCTAAATGGTCTTAGGTTATTTAGCGTATTAGACCGGCTGGCGACATTCAATGTTCTGTTGTGTTTTTTTCACTAGCAGTGCAGGCACGTCCTGAGAAAGTCTTGCTGTCGGGACGTTAAGCAATGTACAACCAACCAATCTGTCTCTGGCTGTAGGGACTCGGGGCTAAATGGGTTAAAGTAAATTCAACGCTGAAAAGATCCCAACGGTCCAAGGCACTTGGATACAAAGTGAATTTGACAAGCAAGATACAGATCGTCATGAGCCCCCCCCCCCCCCCCCCCCCCACAAGCAACTGCGGGGGCTCATTAGGATCCATACCTCTTGCAGTTGGATAGTATATTTTTTTGTATTTCAGTCTTCTTTTTTTTTTTCTTTTTTTTTTTTTTTTTGGGTGGGGGGGGGGGGGGGGGGGGGGCTGTCAGCAGTCAACAATTCAACGCGTTCAGTTTAAGGAAGGTGGATGGGTAGAACTACCTGCAAAACTCAACATTGAGAGAAATGGATGGTCTTTGATATTTCACTGGTAGTGCACGATAGTTTGTGCCTCTTTACAGTTTGGAAATAAAGTGGATTTGGCCCATAACAGAGGTCCCGATCACACTTTTTTCGGTATAAGTGACTCCGTGTTTAGTGTGTTTGCTAAGCACTGGTGTGCATGTAGTCAGTGATTCCTGAGTGTAACAGCTCAAGGGTAGTGCTTTTATTATCAGTAAAACAACCATCCAATATTCAACCATTTCACCACTCAGCCAGTCAATTAATTAAATAACCATAACTGTCAGTTAACCCTTTGGGTGTGGGTAGCAGTTTGGTCGTGATGGTGAAGGATTGTTGTATTGAATAAAACCACTTCCAACATCTAAATGGTTAATGAAATAACTGGAACAGACTTATTGGTACCTTCATAATAATATTCCTGGCTTCAGAAACACACAGGGCATCAGTTATTGTTTTTTTCTGCTTGGCTAGTTTTCTCCTAGAACTGTCATGTTTATACAGCATAGATAATTATGTTGTGGACGAATGACCAGGCTTGCTTTTGGACTGGTGGCTATTGCACTAAATGTGTTTCTGCCAAAATTGCAGGTTAGCCTAAGCATTGCGCTATGTTGTTTACTGCGGTATCTGATATAATTTGCATAGATTTCTGGTTCCAAATAGGAATGCCTGGTGAGCAAAAGGTCCACAGGCTGATGTCAGCCTTGGCTGGCCTATATGCAGCCATGCGTGGGCCAGCTGAGGCTGATTTCGGCCCTAAAACATTTTGCTTGCCAAGTAGTTTTTCTTCTCAAGTCAGTGTAAAAACGTAATCACAAATAACATGGTCTGACTGTTTGGGGGTACCACGATATACCGGGGTTGACCAGTAAATGTGGGGTGTTATAGCCCAGTTCCCAACGGCCTTTTGCACATTGGGTAGTTTCATCCAGGAAATACCATCCAGGCAGCGATGAAAAACTACCACGTGCTCCAGTTACAAAAAAGAACTTGAGAATGTCAGACAAGTCAAAGGTTGCCTTTATAGCAGTGAGAATGCCTGATTGCATGGCTCGCCTCAGAACCTGGTGCACAGTTGCTGTAATAAATCTAGTGGAAAGTAATCACATTTGTGTGTCTCAGCCTTTGCCCTTTTGAATTGGAGATAAACTTTTTTTTATAACCTTGGTGAGTGAAAGGTCCTTGGGCTGACATCATCTGTAGTTGGCCCATGCACAGCTGTGCATGGGCCAACTACAGATGATGTCAGCCCAAGACCTTTCACTCACCAAGGTTAATGGCTGTGCGTGGGCTAACAAGGGTCCAAGGACTTTTTCTTACTGAGACATCACAATGGTATGGCTTTTTTTATAAACTGTATTTGATTACTCTTGTGAGTGAAAGAACCTTGGGCTGACATTAGCCTTAGTTGGTCTCCAGGCATGTGAGAGAAAGGTCCTTGGGCTGACATCAGCCATAGTTGGCCTGTGCACAGTTGTGCGTGGGCCAACTAAGGTTCAAAGGACCTTTTGCTCACTAGGTAAATGGCTATGCATGGGACAACAAAACTGATGTTAACCCAAAGACTTTCAAGTTAACAGGGACATCACAATTGTGATGTGATGCATTTAAACATCACCTGCTGACCCTTGTGATTGCCACATGCATGCATTTACGGTTACATATACTGTTTATAGCACCAATGGCCAAATGCTTAGGGGGGTTTAATGATATTTGTCAGTGCGTGTAATGATTTATCATTGTTTATTTTTATATTGCATTTGTAGGTCCAAGAACTTTGAGAAGGGTGCCGATTACAACAAGACATGGAAGGCGTCAGAGGATGGGAAAATTAATACGAACGGCCCGCGCGTGGTGGTCGATGATCGCAATGGAGCAGGACCTACAGGCGGATACATCACACGGTTGGCAAAAACGTTATTAAATAATTAAATAGCAAGAGTATTATTCCCCCAAGTATTTTACAGAAAAACTAGTTTAAATTTATAATCCCTATTAACCTGTATCATACTGAGGCTAAAAGCTTCAAACTTGTACACTGCCATATGCAAGCTACATTATAGTACTCACAGATAAGAAGGATATAGACCAATGGCTTTAGTTCAAGGGTGGTGCCAGAATAGCTTGGCGCCTAGAGGTGCTGGCACTACCCTTGAACTATTTTCATCCAACTTATTCACACACTGGTGTATTCCGAATGATAAGGGTTAAGTCCAGTATCAGGCATGGGAATTGTTCGCGAAAACCGCGGGATTCCGCAGGGGAAAAAAATCGTCTGCGAAATTAAAAAGGCGTGTCCGTGAAAAACCATTGTGAGTAGCAAAACGAGCAAAGCACCGGTTTTACTCCGCGGCAGAATATGATGCGCTGCAGGCTGTGTCTGTGGCCCACACTGGCCTGAGCGAAGTGCAGTAAACTCAGAACTTAGGCGGGCAGACCGAAGGTGGCCCCCCCCCCCCCCCCTCGCCCACTGTTTGTTTTTTTGGCGCCTAGAAGCAAGCAAGGAAGGCCTGTCGCCAACCCCCCCCCCCCCCCCCCCCCCCCCCCCCCCCACTGTTTGATTTTCTGGCGCCCAGAAGCAAGCAAGAACAGACCTAGCCCACCCGACCCCCCCGACATCCAGCCGGCAGAGACCGACCTACCCATCAGCTGTGACAGACCCAGCCGGGAAGAGATCAGAAAAGCAGTGGCATTTTTGAAGAATGGCAAAGCAGCAGGGCCGGATGGCATCCCAGCGGAGTCTCTGAAAGCAGACCTAGAGACAACAGTGGAGATGCTGTACCCACTGTTTGGAAAGATCTGGGAAGAGGAGGTGATGCTGGCTGACTGGAAGGAGGGGTACCTAATCAAGCTTCCCAAGAAAGGCGACCTCAGCAAGTGTTCCAACTACAGAGGAATCACCTTGCTGTCAGTACCAGGAAAGGTCTTCAACAGAATCATCCTAGAGAGAATGAAGAGCTCCGTTGACCCCCAGCTGAGAGACCAGCAAGCAGGATTCAGGAAGAACCGATCATGTACAGACCAGATCGCCACTCTCCGCATCATCGTGGAACAGTCTCTGGAGTGGAGCTCCCCGCTGTACGTCAACTTTGTGGATTATGAGAAAGCATTTGACAGCGTGGACCGAGAGACTCTGTGGAAACTCCTACGACACTACGGTGTACCCACAAAGCTCGTCCGCCTGATCAAGAGCAGCTATGATGGCATGACATGTCGCGTGATCCACGAAGGGCAGTTCACCAGAGAGCTCCAGGTCAGAACTGGTGTCAAGTCAAGTCAAGTCAAGAGTTTTTATTGATGTTGGCACTTCGGCCATTTTCACATGGAGAGCGGTTACATATATCAGTTCAATACAACAAGAATATTACATGGGGTATACTGACATTCCAAGTTGAAAAGACAGTTTTTATAAAAAGACAGTATTATGTGACACAGAGGTAACCAATCAATCATTGGAACATATCGTTGTTTCTCTTTTTCGTCTCTCGAAACATTTAAAAAGAAACCATGCAAACTGTCTCGTTCTAGATGCACTTTCGCAGGATAACAACTGAGTGAGTAAAACACTTTCACGTCAGTAGGGGAACCCCAGCCTCAGGCACGCCACATACCAACCATGTTAATACAGCAGCCGCTACTGGGCCAGGAAAACACTCGACAGCTGCACGTGAACAGCCGAGTAAAGACAAGCGCAATACGTCACGTGGCCAACGTAACGACGGAAAGGTCACGACCAACCGTCCTGCTACCCGTCTCCATCCACAGTCCCTATCACTACCACCCCCACTCAAAGACCAACCCCTAATTTCCGACAGAATGAATTCTGCACACCGCAAGTCCACTGGGGGTAGTGGCCAACCTCAGGACCGTCCGACCACCGCCAGCAGTTAGGGACTCGGCCTCGGCCATGTTTCTGGATGTGACAATGTTGACAATACTGACAATACTGACACTACTAACACTACCACAGACACTACCACGTCAGGGACTAAAGTGGGCACTGAGTCGCAATGTAGGCTGAAAATACTAAACTGGAATATTGGTGGCTTGTTCTCAAAACTAGTAAACACTGATTTTATAGATTATATAACATCTTTTGATGTTGTTTGTTTTACAGAAACGTTTATAGAATACAACATAGAACTAAAAGTTTTCTCAGATTTCAGTGTTTACTTTGCCCCTGCAAAGAAACTCAGTGATCATGGTCGATGTTCAGGAGGAGTTATGGTTCTGGTACGAAAATCTCTCTGCTCGTTCCTCGAGCAGATTGATATCCCACATGACCATACAGTGGTGTTAAATATGAAGAAACAGTTACTCAATGTTGACAGAGACATTGTTATGTTTTTTATTTACGTACCTCCATACGGCTCTACATACTATAACACTCAAGACTCAATGGATGGTATTGACTTAGTTGAACAGTGCTTGTCAGACATATGGGAAGTACGAGATGACTTCCATGTATTTATGTGCGGAGATTTCAATGCACGGACTGCCTGTTTAAATTGTTGTTATGTTCATACAGACAGAAACAATAACAGTAGAGAAGAAATCTATGAAAGATCATCCGAGGACGAGGTGGTAAACTCATTTGGTAGAAAGTTAGTTGATCTTTGTCAGATGTTTGGCTGTTCAATATTAAATGGAGCCAACTTTCTCAACACTGAGGGCAGTATGACATTCATTTCTCAAATGGGAAGCAGCCTCATCGACTATTTCTGTGCCTCAAACGAACTGTGTTCTCAGAATGTGTTTCTTTCGCTGAACGTGAAAAACAGACTTGAATCTGATCACCTGCCAGTCTCACTGACTGTACGCATGACACAAACAGACCGAGAGCGCCCACGTGAAAGGAAAGAGTGTGTGGAAAAAATAATCTGGGACGGGGAAAAAGTACCACTATATTTAGATGCATTAAATTCTGGGGAATCCATTTTGAAACTTGCACGAGCTACAGCGGAAATAGAGTATGACTTTAACCGGGCACTCAGTTTGTTTGTGGAATGTTTGCAGTCGGCTGCAGACTGCATGAAAAAGAAAGTGTTAACTGGGACCCCCAAAAGACAGAACGAATGGTTTGACTTTGAGTGCGTACAGCTTAAAAAGAAGACGAAGTCCACTCTGCGCGCCTTTCGTCGGAAGAGAACCGATCACAATCGTCAGCATTTTGTGGAGGTCAGGCGCCAGTATTGGAGGTTACTCACAAACAAAAAACGGGCCCACAAAAAAGCAAAAGCAGAACTGTTAGCAAATCAAATAACTAACTCAAAAGTGTTTTGGAAAGAAATAAATACCTGCTTAGACAAAAAATATAAACAAGTAGCTAGTCAGGTAATTACAAACGATGAATGGTTTAACCATTTTAAAGAAGTGTTCAAGTGTGATGAAACCCCATTAGATTTATCGGAAACCCCCGATATTGGCGCCTTACCCGGAATAGAGGAGCTCGATGAACCAATTACCGAAGAGGAGGTGCGTTCAGCATTGAGACGCTTAAATGTCGGTAAAGCCAGCGGTGCGGACGGCATATCAGCAGAGATGCTTAAATCGGCGTCAGAATTATTGATCAGTTTTCTTACAACATACTTTAACACTTTATTTAAAAATGGTACATACCCAAGTATGTGGAAGGAGGCTATAATAATACCCATTCACAAAAAAGGCGATCGCGAGTCTCCTCAGAACTACAGGGGAATCTCCCTCCTTAGCCTGATTGGGAAGTGTTATGCATCTGTACTTAATGATCGACTGTACTGCTGGCTTGAGGACAACCATAAGATCTCTGAAACACAGGCAGGCTTCAGAAAAGGCTATAGTACAACAGACCATATTTTCTCACTGTACGCTGCTACCCAGAAATACTTGAGTAAACCTGCAAAGCTGTATACTTGCTTCGTGGATCTGAAACGTGCCTATGATTCAGTGAGACACTCAACCCTTTTGAGAGCTTTAATGAAATCAGGCACTTCAGGCACCTTTATTAAAGCTGTTATGGCCATGTACGATTCTTTGAAAGCACGTGTACGTGTACGAGATGGCCTTACTGACTGTTTTGACTGTCCCCAGGGTTTAAGACAAGGCTGCGTGGCCAGTACCACATTTTTCTCGCTCGTTATTAACGAGCTAGCTGAACAGTTATTTATAGATGGAAAACATGGCATTCAATTGTGGTCAGGACTAGTGGAATTGTTTGTTTTACTTTTTGCCGACGATTTAGTGTTACTTTCATGTTCATCATCTGGTCTACAAAACCAGATTAATTGTCTAGTTAGTACTTGCGGTAAACTAGGGCTGCAAATCAACTGTGACAAAACTAAAGTCATGGTTTTCAGGAAAGGTGGTTTCCTGAGTAAATGTGAAAAATGGTTTATTGGAAGTGAACAACTCGAAGTAGTAAACAGTTACGTTTATTTAGGTTTTACTTTCACAACGACAATGAGTACCTTCCAGAGCGCAAAACAGCTAGCCGTTAAGGGAAAGAGAGCGACCACCGATATTATTAGAGCCCTGCGGCGCATTGATGGTATGACAAAAGAAACATTTTTCAAACTCTTTGATTCAGTCGTACAACCAACACTCTTGTATGCTTCTGAAATATGGGGCCTCCTCCACGACGATAGTCCCATTGAGAAAGTACACCTGTACGCCTGTAAAAAGTTTCTTTCTGTCCCTGTCCGAACCCCCACTGACATGGTATACGGCGAGCTTGGAAGGTACCCACTGTTGGTGAATTGTTGTATGAAAACTATACGTTTTTGGCTTAAGATTATTAAGATGGATACCGACCGCATACCAAAGCAAGCATATCTGTTGTTGTCAAATTTAGATAACAACGGAAAACTAAATTGGGTATCAAAAGTACGAGCCACTCTAGAGAATACAGGGTTTAATTTTGTTTGGATGAACCAAGGAGTAGGGAATGAAAGACGATTTATGTCTGAGTTTAAGCAGAGACTTGTCGATGTTGTTCGTCAAGAATGGTTCGCTGGCCTCAGGGACAGTCAGCGTTATCAGCTGTACATAACGTATAAGTTCACTCTGGAGCCTGAATCGTATTTTAAAGATATTCGAATAAAATGTTTCAGAGATACCCTGGTGCGCTTTAGGCTCGGAGTAAGTGATATCCAGACGCACAGGAATCGTTTTATTCGAAGCGTTACTGATGGAGTAAATGACTGTCCCTTTTGCCCACAAACTATCGAAGACGAAGCTCACGTTGTGTTTCACTGCCCGAAGTATATAGACTTGCATCCGGATTTTTGGGCAACTGTAGATAACAACCGTGAAAGTGTTTTACTCACTCAGTTGTTATCCTGCGAAAGTGCATCTAGAACGAGACAGTTTGCATGGTTTCTTTTTAAATGTTTCGAGAGACGAAAAAGAGAAACAACGATATGTTCCAATGATTGATTGGTTACCTCTGTGTCACATAATACTGTCTTTTTATAAAAACTGTCTTTTCAACTTGGAATGTCAGTATACCCCAGGTAATATTCTTGTTGTATTGAACTGATATATGTAACCGCTCTCCATGTGAAAATGGCCGAAGTGCCAACATCAATAAAAACTCTTGACTTGACAGAACTGGTGTCAGGCAGGGGTGTCTGCTGTCTCCGTTCCTCTTCCTACTGGCCATAGACTGGGTCATGAAGATGACCACAGAGCACAGACGAAGTGGAATACAGTGGACACTGTGGACACAGCTTGACGACCTCGATTTTGCAGACGACTTGGCATTACTGTCCCACACTCATCAACAAATGCAGGACAAGACCACGAGGCTTGCTGACACCTCGTCCCAAGTGGGCCTCACCATTCACAAACAGAAAACAAAGACGATGAGGCTGAACACAACCAGGGAAGAACCAATCTTGCTTGCTGGCACCCCGTTGGAGGAGGTGGAGTCCTTCACCTATCTCGGGAGCATCATAGACAAAAAAGGCGGCACTGATGCAGATGTCAGAGCACGAATCGGTAAAGCCAGAGCAGCCTTTCTCCAGTTAAAAAAAAGTGTGGAGTTCCAGAGAGCTGTCACAACACACCAAAGTCCGGATTTTCAACTCCAATGTAAAAGCAGTTCTCCTATATGGAGCAGAGACTTGGAGATTGACAAAAACCACAGTCAACAGAGTACAGACCTTCATGAACAGTTGCCTTAGAAGAATTTTGAAAATCCACTGGCCAGAGAAGATCAGCAACGTCAGACTCTGGGAGAGAACAGAGCAGATAACAGCAGAGAATGAAATTGGGCGAAGAAGATGGGGATGGATCGGTCACAGCCTGAGAAAGCCAGCTTCCAGTATCACTAGGCAGGCATTGTCATGGAACCCCCAGGGAAAGAGGAAAAGAGGTAGGCCGAGAAACTCCTGGCGTCGAGACCTCCAAGCTGACATCAAGAGAATGGGAACCACCTGGACTAGAATCGAAGGAGAAGCACAGGATAGGAGTTGCTGGAGGTCTCTCGTCGACGTCCTATACCCGGGTAGGGGTGACAGGCGTAAGTAAGTAAGTAAGTAAGAAGCAAGCAAGGTCCGTCTACTACCCCCAGGAATTTTCAGCCCTCGCGGAAACAAGATCTAGCATGGTGGAGGCCTTTTGTATCAGGTTGAAGGTCCCAAAGAAAAAGTTGGACTCCCCCCCTGGACCCAAGTGATCCGGCCCTGTTTTGTATCAGGTTGAAGGTCCCGTTTCAGATGATTTTTGCTTGGTCAATTCCCATGCCTGAGTATATCACAGTTGTGGGGTCTCATGAGGTCCTATGCATCTTGCTGAATCCACTTTGTGCCTATGTACCTTTGATGGATCAGGATCACTAGATCACTAGACGACACCTCCAAAATTTCGGAAATCTGGCCTTGGGGTTGAATGAGTTAAGATCCAGATAAATGATAGTGTTTGAAATGAAGGATAATGTTTGGTTGCTGTTTCTTTTCATTCGTTGAAGTTTGTTTGGTTTTCTTTCTTCCGCTAGAGTCTTGAACGACGCAAGAGAAGATGAGATGGAGCAGAACATGGTTGAGGTGTCGGGCATGATTGGCAACCTGCGTAACATGGCTGTCGACATGGGCAACGAGATTGAGTCACAGAACCGCCAGATTGACAGAGTTAACCAGAAGGTACGACTAAGGGTCTCTTGCAGTCATAACATTCAGTTTTGTTCAGATTTTGAATTGTTCACAGGTGTAGTGAGTTGCAGGTCAGGTGGCTGAAAAGTTTAACCCATGAGGCTAAAAGCTTCCAATTTGTACACTGCCATATGCAAGCTACATTATAGTACTTACAGATAAGGATATAGACCAATGGCTTTAGTTCAAGGGTAGTGCCAGAATAGCTTGGCGCCTAGAGGCGCCAAGCTATTCTGGCACTACCCTTGAACTATTTCAAACTTATTTCACACACTAGTGTATTCCACATGATAAGGGTTAAAGAAAAGTATATATCCAGATAGACGAAGTTGACCAGAAGGTATGAGAAATGTCTGGTCTTCAGTCTCCGATACTTAGGAGAAGGCAAGGGAGAGTCCTAAAGTGTAGGTTCCCGTACCATTTGCAGGAGTATTCCCCAGATAGATCCATTTGAGGAGTATGCCACAAATGCACTTCTATGTAAATGAGATGTGTAGCATCAGGCATACACAAGTTTTGGAAATATAGAGATTTTTTCTTGACTTTTTTCCCCCGTTGCATCAAAAACCAGAACATGTGGTTTTGGAAATGAGTTCACCTCCAATAACATTGATCCATTAAAAAAAAAAAAATCAACATTAAGACCAGGAAAGATTTTGGGCTCACCTGCAAAGCAAAAGTGAGTATATTCTGGGCCAGTGATCATCCATCTGTCATATGTGGTAACTTTAACATTGGCATTTTCTCAGAGACTGTTCAAGCCAGTCTACAAACTTGGCCCAAGGATACTTTGTGGCAAGACTTTTCTAAACATACCAATTTGAGTGATCTCTCTCAGAGATTGAGGTCACAAGGGATCAGGAAATAGTTGAAAAATAGTAATATTTTGACAAAATTTATTTTTTCTCAAATACTATTCAACTTCAAACCCAGACTTTGTACACAAGTGCCTCATGGTAAGACCTCTAATTTGGATGACCCCTCGGAAAAGTCAAGGGTCACAAGAGATCATGAAATAGGTCACAAACAGCCATATTTTGACAAAAGATGTTTTTTTTCTCAAATACTATTCACAACTTCAAACCCAAACTTAGTACAGATACCTGATGGTAAGACCATCCTATGCATACTAATTTGGATGACCCCTCAGAAAGTCAAGGGTCACAAGAGATGAAATAGGTCACAGCTATTTTTGACAAAAATTGTTTTTTTTCTTCTAATACTATTTACATATTCCATCCCAAACCTGGTACAGAGATACCTGATGATAAGATATTCCTGTGCATGCTAATTTGGATGACTCCTTAGAAATGGTCACAAGAGATCAGCAGATGATGTGAAAAATATCTAATTTTTGGTAGACTTTGGGTTTTTATCAGGATTTTTGCAAAACTTTAAAACCAAAATTAGGAGAATCTGATGATAATACCTTTCTATGCATACTAATTTGGTTCACTACTCACAAAGGTCTCAAGGATCATTGGAGGTTGACAAAGTGAAAAATGCGTACATTTTGAGAAAACATTGATTTTGCAGGTTCAAAAACCAACCCTTTCCTTATGTTAGAATGCTTGAACACAATTCAGATATATTCAAATTCATCTAGACTGATTGAAAAGGACGTGTGCAGCCTTTTGCTACCTTCATTGGTTGTAGGGTCTTGCTTGTGTTTACTGCAACTCTGCCCTGCATAGTCTGTTAAGAGCCTTTTGCACAGGGTTCTAAATAAAATCTGATAGTAACTGTCCCTCTCTTGACTCACCATTGTCTCTTGCTGGATACATCCAGATACATTTGCCTTAGATTGGCATTTTTTTAGGAATAGTAGATGATTTTGTTGGTTCTAATTGAAAAAAAAACCTGGAAGTAACCAGAAGATCTCATTTGAATTGAAGTGTGCTTATGGTGTACTCCCTTACGGGTCTGTCAAGGGAGTGCTGCTGCAAAGGGAATGGGTTGCTATGTAGTTTGAAGGTAGGAGAGACTTGAAGCTCTTTTCAGTTTTGATGGATTAGAAGTCTGGTGGACTGGTTAGAAGGAAGAGCATGACACTGACAGAACTGGTCATTAGGCAGTGAAGGCAGATTCTGTAAACTCTTTTTCAGTCAGTTTCTTGTTTGCTCATGACTCTGCAATTTCTTGCTCAAGGTGTAGGTGTCATAATAGGTTTTGATCTGTTGAGGTCATGTGGTTATGGTACAAGGAAAAGGTCTTGCATTTTGTCGGAGAGTTACCTTTTTTTTTTTTTTTAGGTTATGAACCCTTTAGTTTATTTGAGACGTACACATACCAAGGGGAATTACTCAGCGCTGGACATACACACAGTTAGATCCCATGCCAGGGCAAGGGATCTGTGTGTATGTCCAGCGCTGAGTAATTCCCCTTGGTATATGTACTGTTCTACCAGCGCTAGCCTCACCTGTCTAGTTTGTGAGCAATCGAGACATGCCGTGTACAGATACGCTTCAGAATGCTGCGTATCCAAATGTGGTACTTCTTATTATCATGATTGCAAATGTAACTAATTACAAATGTAACTATATAGTCTTACATCAGCTAATCTGTAAACCCATCCGCACCCCACCCTGTTTTCTTGTATTTGTTCACTGGTCTGTGATTGTGGACGATGTCTGGAGCCGTAGTGTCCAAAGTCACAAGCCAGCACAATTTTAAAGACATGCACCTCCTTTTCTCTTCCAATATTCTTATGCATTTAAATACACATCATGAGGACTGAATTGGTGCCTCTGCCTCCTTGTGTATGCAGGCACCAGCACTGGTCACAGTTGGTCACAGTGCTGGTGGCTGCATGCACAAGGGTATTAACCCTTAACATGCCGTAGCGGTTTTAGTGACGATGATTCCTTCAGTAATCATCACGACTATAACCACTATGACAAGCAAAGGGTTAATTGTAAATGTTCACAGGGCATACTTTCTTCTTTTGCATATTGGTCCTCTCTTTCCTGTGAGCCCCCACCCGGGTCTGCCCTGGGGGACTTGGGTGGAGTTAACTACTTTTTAGTTCCCAGGGTCACCCTGGTCAGCCCCACAGCGTGGGTTTTCCCCTCTATCCTGGGGCATGTGTTTGTCTACCCTTGATACATTCACCTGTATTTTCCATTTTTAAACTGTCCCTACTGTCTGCGCTGCCTGTAGCTCTTGATATTGGATGTGTGTTGCTAAATGGTCTTAGGTTTATTTAGCATATTAGACCGGCTGGCAACATACATTCAATATTCTGTTTAGTTGGTTTTTTTCACAAGCAGTGCGTACACGTCCTGAGAAAGTCTTGTTGCTGTCGGGACGTTAAGCAATGTACAACCAATCATTTCTGTGACACCATGGCATAAACGTCCCATGTTTTGTGCTGGGATGTTTGTCACACAGTGTCTGTATCTTGGAGAACTGTTAACCCTTTGCATGTCAGTAGCGGTTTTAGTCACGATTTTTGCAGGAATCATCATGACTAAAACTGTACCAACACGCAAATGGTTAAGCACAACCCTGTGTCTGCACCTCTCATTGAACTTGCATGCGCTGTTCTGTGAGCTTGGATCTTGTGGCTTGAAGCCTTAAGTTCCAGAATCATAGATCAAATGACAAGGTGTCTCCATTAGTGTGGTCGCTTGTGGTTTCAGCTCTTGAAGAGGCATGCTACTATCTCCCTGGCTCTGTGTGTAAAGTACATTCACTGCCAGTGCCGTTTGTGGTAGCAATCCCCCGATAGACCCACTCCGGGAGCATGCCACAAGTACCTTAGTACGCTTAGTATCCCATTTAAGTATAAGTGTACTTGAGGTGCACTCCTTGAGTGCGTCTCCCCTTAGAGTACTCCCACAAATGGCATGGGTATCCCTATGAATTCACCGCTGTACCATGTCCCGGTCCTTCTGCCTTGAAAATGTCCGCAAAACAATTAAAAAACCCTGTGCATCCCTACTTACATGTGGATCTTTTCCCTATAAGTGTAAAGATTTTAAGGGGGGTGTCTCAAAAGTACACTTTTGGCTGCAGCCGCAGCACAGGCGGCACTATGCTTTCATGCTGACAGCTTGGATTCAAATGACACTTTGGGACTACATGTGTGTTTATAGTCAGCCAACGTTTTTTTTTTTTTTTTAAAGTTTGGTTTAACCCATTTAGCCCCAGAGAGGGATTGAGCATGGAGGCTAATCTGGCACTACCCTTGAATTATCATGGTGAGTCCATCTCCTGCAACTGGCACATAGTCGTTAAGTAACACTTCCAGAAATGTGGCCGTGAGGCTGAAAGGGCTAAGGCATTTGAGGCTGCACAGCTCTGTGGGATTCACAAACACCCAGAATGTGTTTGATATAACAACACCTGTACCCTAGCTTTCCCCCTCAGTTCTGCTGTGTCTCCTAAGACATTGGCTGGTGTGGCTAAGTTTGTCTTGGTGATGGTTCATCTGTGTCAAGATGTTCATGCATTAACTCCTTACCCTTGAGGACGAAATTATCAAATTTGTCTAGATATCCTCTGAGGTCTATATCACAGTTTCTGCAGACAGATCGATCATGATATTTCAAGGTTGGTGTCAGAATAGCTTGGCGCTTCTAGGCGCTGAGCAATTCTGACACCAACCTTGAAATATCATGGTCGATCCGCATCCTGTCGTAGTCTTTCAGGGCTTCATGGGTTAATGTCATGTGTTACACTCTTAAGAAAGCAGGACTTGGATGAAATAGAACTAGGAGGAAGGGTCAGTACATATACTCTTGTGACACAGTCTCTTCAAATTCTGACATTTTTGCATTAACAGGGTTTGTGCTGGTGTGTGATTTTTTTTTTTTTTTATGCAGTGAGGTTCAGAATCACAGTCCAGCACACACACACATAACATCAGCTCTATAACAGTTGAGAGAGAGACCAGACAGAACATATCTGCCAGTGAAATGTGCCCATACGGTTTGCATGAGTATTCCCCATATAGACCCACTCGTGGAGTATGCCACAAGTACACTTCTATTCAGATGAGATGCTTCACATCTCATTTGAATATAAGTGTACTTGGGGTGTACTCCCTGAGTGGGTCTATCTGGGGAGTACTTCCACAGACAGTATGGCTTGCTTTTTTTGCGGATGTTTGTTAAAATTTAAAATGATTTCTTTGATGTAGAAATAAACCATGCCTGCACATATTATGGGCCAATGATTTCTGGTCATTGGGGCCCTATAGGCACACAGTCACAGAGCAACACACATGCCATCATCCTTTAGACCAAAAGGCAGGTGTCAGCCTGAAGATCAAAAGGCAGGTGTCAGCCAGAAGATCAAAAGGCAGGCAGTATCTTTGCTTTGTACAATTAACTGAAAGAGCTAGTACATCTCCGTCTTCTGTCTGGTCTCTCTGCTTTTGCAGTGCTGTTTAACATATATTATGCTTGGAGTACATGGCTAAGAGTTGGTTGCTTCTGTCTTTAACCCATTTAGCCCCAAATCCCTACACCCCTACCTGGGTCTGCCCTGGGGGACTTGGGTGGGGTTAACTACTTCTTAATTGCCAGGGTCACCATGGTCACCCCCACAGGGTGGGTTTTCCCCTCTATTCTGGGGCATGTGTTTCTGTCTACCCTTGGTCCATTCACCTGTATTTTCCGTTTTTAAACTCTCCCTACTGTCTGCGTTCCTTGTAGCTCTTGGCATTGGATGTGTGTTGCTAAATGGTCTTAGGTTTATTCAGCATATTAGACTGGCTGGCGACATACATTCAATATTCTGTTTAGTTTTGTTTTTTTCACAAACAGTGCAGGCACGTCCTGAGAAATTCTTCTTGTTGTCGGGACGTTAAGCAATGTACAACCAACTAAATCCCTACAGCAGGAGACGGATGGACCATGGTGAATCAAGGGTAGTGCCAGATGAGCACTTGGCGCCTTCAGGCACCAAGCACATCCGGCACTACCCTTGAATTATCATGGTCGATCCAACTCCTGCAACAGGTACATAGCCCTTAACTATCTCCAAAATTTGGGAAATGTGGTCTTGGGGTTAAATGAGTTAACTTTTTATGCATGCAGCCACCAAGTACTGTGATCTGTACCAGTGGCTGCACGCACATTGAGTTGAGGTGGATCGTAAAGTATGTGCCATAATTACTAGCTGAAATCTCTCTCCTGATACACACATATTATGTGTGTCCCTGCCAAATTTTGTGATTTGATCTTTTAGTTGGTGCTGTCTGGCTATTTGCAATGTTTTATTTTTGAAAAGTCTTTACCGAATGTTGGTCATTAGTCATTTTACAATATGCAACAGCACCCAAAATGACCCATTAACATGTACTCCCATACTGCTGACAGGAGTACTCTCGAAATAGACCTGCCAGGGGAGTATGCCATAAGTACACTTCTGTTCAGATGACCTTTGAAAAATCTGTTAACGTGTACGCTAATTAATTATGTGTGCGACTTTTTAGCCAAGAATATTTTTAAAACAATAATATTTACATCCTGCTCCTTTTTAGTCTGGCTGGCCAGACCTTTACCCTTACTGCATTGAGGTGACCTTAGTCGCTTGCTCTTTGTTAAGCCATAACAGTGAGGTTGCATTTGCGCCAATCAACCCCCAACATAAGCCATAACAGTGAGGTTGCATTTGTGCCAATCAACCCCCAACATCGAACAAGAACAAAGTCAAACTGGATAACTAGTGTGTACCAGAAGCATAGATAACACTCCAAACATATACAAGGGGCATAGGTTCTCATGAGCCCAGAGGGCTTATGAGGATCTGTGCCTCTTAGAGATGTTTGCAGTGTTGTTTATGCTTCTGGCAGAAGCTGCTTATCCGCGGTTACTTCACTCTCATTCATTGTTGGGGGTTGTTTGGTGTAAATGTAACTTCATTAATAACTAACTACAATGTAACTGCGAGTCCCTACAGCAGGAGATGGATTGACCATGATAATTCAAGGGTAGTGCCAGATTAGCTTGGCGCCTGAAGGCGCCAAGCTAATCTGGCACTACCCTTGAATTATCATGGTCAATCCATCTCCTGCAAATGGTACATAGTCATTAGGCAACACCTCCAAAATTTGAGAAATTTGACTTTGGGCATTTGAGTAACAGTGCACTTGTGGCATACTCCCTGAGCGGGTCTATCTAGGGAGTACTGCCACAAACAGAACGGGCTCATTCCTTTCTCTCTTGCCTTTGCTGCCTTATGAGGCATGAGTGTTTATTGCTAACACGTAGGTCTGTACTCCTGCTGTTTCCATGCACCTGTTCCCTGGTGATGCTGCTTTAGACATGCTGGTCTTGAGCTAACCCTGTAACCCTTCTCCTTGCAGGGCATGTCCAATGAAGTCCGCATTACCGAAGCCAATAAGCGTGCTACAAAAATCCTTAAAGAGAATTAGCTCAACTCCAGCCGTGCTGCCACTTGTGGGTAGCGTTCTGTGCTGGGGCTCCCTATGTGTTAGCAAAGAGTGTTGTTTTAACTCATTCGAGACGTGCGGCATACCGATAGACGGAAATCAGCCATATATCCATATTCAGCACGTTTGGAATGTGCTAAAAGACTGGGTCCTGTTCAGGATGGCTGTTTGAAACTGGTGATGTGTAACGGACTGTTGCACCTTGGGAGCAGACACCCTCTGTGGGCCCAGGAATGTCACATTCACCAGTAGTTTCAATGGAAAACAGATTAGCGTAGAAAATGACTTTTCCTTTGTTTGGACTGCAACCCAATTTCTCCCCCTTGTTTTCAGTTTGTTTAGTTAGTTATTTGGTTCAGCTGTATCGCTGTTTTTTTGCAGTTGTTTCTTTAGTTCTCTTGAATTCTGAGTTTATCAGTTCTCATTGTATGTTTGTCATCTGTAAGTTGGTGGTTGTTTAGCTGTGCATCATGGTTGTACTTTCTTTGTTCATCTTCTTGGTAGCTTCTTTTCTCAGAACCACTCTCTTTTTTTTTTTAAGCCCCTCCTACCCTAAACAACAAGAAGTCCACCTACTTTCAGCCCTTTAAATGTATGTTTCGGTAGTGTGTCGCTTGTTCAGGTTTTCAGTTCACTCGACATACTGTTTTCATTCGCTCTTTTATGCAGAGTACAATTGCATCTCTTTCTGTACCCGTTTGGTAGTACTCCCCAGATAGACTCACTCGGGGAGTATGCCACAAGTACACTTCTGTTCATGTTAGATGCATAATAGCCAGCATCTGATTTGAATAGAAGTGTACTTGTGGCATGCTCCCCATGTAGGTCCGTTTGGGGGAGTACTCCAACAAATGCCACAGGGCTCAGTTGCATGAGCGAGCTTAGTCCTGCACCAGACACTAAGCAAGGTGCGCGCACCTTGCTTAGTGACTGGTGCAGGACTAAGCTTGCTCATGCAACTGGCCCCAGGTCTTTGAACTTTTGTGTTGCAAAATGGTGCAATTTGTGAAGATTTATTTTTGCCTTTTAATTGGAGGTGTATAGTACATCATTCATATTTCTGGTGCATGTTCTTATTTCATCATTGCCAGATTTAGATTTCGTGTGGGTGTTTTTTTTTATTTTTTTTTTTAAATTACACTTGATTAGGACTGAAGACTGCTTTTGTACCTACTTAGGGTAGAGTTATAGTAATGTGCATATTGTAAGGTAAATAGGTAGGAAACAATATTTTTAGTCCATTTTACTTACTCTTCACATTCTTTCTGTGATATGTGGGGTTTGTACAGAATGTCGTCATCTTTGTAGTAATAGTGGATAAAATTAGTAAGCTTATAAGAATCATGAGGTCATCATTTTCATATATACCTGTTGTTTGATCATAAACAGTTCACATAATTGGCATACATGTATAAAATATATTTCACATAAACTGGACCAAACGAATTGGACACTACACTGCTGCAATTTGGGTGTTGCCTTTTGATTTAGACATTTTATCATAGGTATTGTAGTGTGGGATAAACCCTTTGTGAATGCAGCCACTTACAGTGGTTGTCTCCCTTTACCAGTGGTACTTTTTACTGGTGGCAGCATGCACACTCAAAATACGATAGGTTTCCTCCTTAGACTGGTATATTTTACCTACATCAGAGACGCTATACACAGGACACATTAAAGAGTGCATTGGTTAAGTACTCATGCTTCATGATAATTTTTAGGCATTCCTTTCACCAGATGGAAACAAACAGAAAAGAAAAACATTTTTAATGACTTGGGAACATTGAAGTGCATTTGACTGAAGTAAGCAACTGAAGTTTCACCACATTCATTGTGTAATGGATGTTTTTCTCTCATGTTTGTTACTTTGCATGTGTTTTGGACGCTACAGTAGTTATGTTTATGTAATTGAGTTGCCTTATCATTTGCCTTGTGTTCCAAAATGTTGCTTTCATTTTTCTTATTATTTTTTTCTGTTTTTTTCTGTTTCTTTTCACCCACCTTCCCACCAACCCAATCACCTGTAATCAACTGTGGAATTAAAGGGAGTGTCGCTCAACGATCGCGTGGACACGGCCAATAAACGAGCCAACAGAATCCTTCGCAACCAGTGAGTCATGCTCAACAGCAGACAATCAGGAGAGACATGGATGACTGCAGGTTGTGTTCTCTGCAAGGATGTGACATGGGGCTATGTTCGTTGCGACCACATTGTGTGAGAGTGAATGGAAGGGACAGTATGATGCAACGCCAGTACCTTCACCTGTACCATTTGTGCGAGTACTCTCCAGATAGACCCACTCGGGGAGGATGTCGCAAGTATATTTCTTTTCAACACTTGGGGAGTATTCACTTTTATTCAGATGTGCTTTGCATCACATCTGAATAGAAGTGAATACTCCCCCGAGTGGGTCTGTCTGGAGGCACTCCCGCAAGCAGAACCAGCTTCAGAAGGCCAACTCACTTACTACAGTGCAAGGTGGTTGTAATTTTTTTGTTTGTTTGTTTTTTTTGTTCTCGACATAGGTAAGTCAAGTTTATTGTGTTTGCTGGGGTGTGATTTTGGACTTTAGAGCTGTAGGCTGTAAAGTTCAAAATCACAGACCACTGTATATATGTATAACTTTAAATGAAGAGGCATTAAATTTTCTCCTTATTCGAGTATTGGAGCTCAACCATAAAAACGTATTAATTAGGTACATGTACATTAAATAATGTCTAAATAATTCATGCACTTTTGCATGTTTATATGAAAGTATCCCCCTTCCTCTTCTTGACCACCCAGTTTGATTACAGATTTGATATTGATTGTTCACATTCAGATAGTTTTGGCCATTGGCAATGAAATTAAAAGTGCAATTACCTGGTTAAAAGGCATGCTTGCCTCTATTTTTTTTTCAATTGATAATAAGAGAGGACTTCTTTTTTCTTTTTTTCTTTTTTCTTTTTTTTCTTTTTTTTTTTTGTTGGGGGGGGGGGGGGGGGGGGGGGGCGGGGGCTTCAGTTTCATTACAGATACCATTTTTAAAACAGTTTTATAATTGTTATAATTGTTATGTTTAGTTTGACAGATTAGGTAACACTATTCAAGATCATGCTTCTGTTTAATTACATTGATTATGTTATTCAAGTGTGTGCTGAGCTGTGATTTTGGACATCATGACCGCAGTAAGGCCCAAATCACAGAGCAGCACAGAAATGTCCTTTACTGTTTGCAGGATTACTCCCCAGATAGACTTGCTTAGGGAGTACACCACAAGTACACTTCTATTCAAATGAGGTGCTTAGCATTTCATTTTAATAAAAAGTGTGCTTGTGGTGTACTCCCTGAACAAGTTGGTTTATCTGTGGAGCACTCTCGCAAACAGTACAAGTTGTCAATCTCTTAATCAGTGAATGATTGTAGCAAAGTATCCACAAATGTTGAAAGGTATGGGAAAAGAATGACATGTAAAATGTATCCGTTATACTCCAGCAAGGTGTTTCTAATAGCAAACATTATATGCACTTCTGTCCTTGTTATTCAGTTATGTTTTTATTAGCCACCTTGTGCATGCAGACACTAGTACTGGCAGCTGCATTCACACGGGGTTAATGTTGTTATAGTATTGTACAAGGTCAGGCATGGTTAACATTGATACCGTGTTTTTGATCATTATTCCGTGCACTTTAACCTTTTTGTGCTTGCAGCCACTGGTACTGTTAACTCCTTCACTGCTGAGAAACATTGAACCTCACCCAACTGCAAGAGGCACAGATCAACATGAGCCCCCGCTGTTGTGGGGGGCTCTTGAGGATCTGTGCCACTATGAGGAGCAAAACCACTTTGTGTACGTGTTCCTTTGACAGCTGGGGATCTATGACCTTGAATTTACAACGATTTTGAAAACACAGTCGGCGTCCAATGGCATTGCAGGGGTCCACACTAGTGGTGGCTGAAGGGACAAGGGGCAGTTTAACTCATTCAGCCTGGCGCACGTATTTCCCAAATTTTGGAGGCGTCATCTAACGACTAGGTACCTGTTGCAAGAGACGGTAGTGCGTCGGGGCTGAATGGGTTAAAGATGAAGTGCAACATTACTGTCTGGTTTAAGAAATCTTGCTTCTGGTTTTGTGTTAAATTCACTGTGATACTTACTGGTGAATATAACTTCACTAACTTGTAATGATGGGTGTTGTTTACATTTGGCACCTCACAAAAGGCATTTACAGCAGAAGCTGTTTTGAGTGAGTGCCCTTATAAGAGATCACCTGTCATTAAAGACAGGTGGTTGTAACCACACAAGTGATGATCTTCATTGGCAGGTGACCTGTTTTGCCGTTTAACCCTTTTCACCCCGGATCCCTACAGCAGGAGATGGCTTGACCATGATAATTCAAGGGTAGTGCCAGATTAGCTTGGCGCCTGAAGGCGCCAAGCTAATCTGGCACTACCCTTGAATTATCATGGTCAAGCCATCTGTTGCAACTGGTACATAGTCATTAGGCAACACCTCCAAAATTTGAGAAAGGGGACCTTGGGGCTAAAAGGGTTAAGACTTCCCTGAAGAGAGTATCTTTAACTCTTAAACGCCCAGAACTAGATGATTTCCATTCTGTAGAGTGCAAGTCATTTTGTTCTGGGAGTTTGGGAGTTCAATTTAAGACCACTTTTTTTCCTTGCGAAATTAATGGTGATTGACTCAAAACAGGTTCTGCTGTACTCACAGCTTTAGATGTCAGCACTGAACAATGCAGTAACTTTTAAGGTCCTTTTGTTTTGGGATGAAAAGATTGTTGATTTTTTTTTTTAAATCTGAATATCTAATACATGCATATTAATAATTTGGGGCTTCTTTGTCTCCAATCAGTGGAATATACACTTCAAATTTCACTGAATGGGTTGTAAAGATGTTTTGATTTGTATGACAATTTAAGAGATCATTGTAGTATGTACTGTGGTTGACGGTTCACGTAACTTATCTCTGCAGTGCTATGATTTAGGGTTAGGGAGAGAGGTATCCATTTTCTAGTTACACAGACCATTACCCAAGGTGTCAATTTTTCTTTGAATGAAGCTGATCAGACCAGGATATTTTGGGTATGTATTTAAAAGGACATTTTAAATTTAAGTGCATGTAAAAATGTACTTCTCATCAGATATTCATGCTCTACTCTGAATTAGCTTTTGTTTTTGTTTTAGGTGTCTGTACAGTTCCATTGAAATGATTTTGAAAGTGGAGAAGTTTATCATGTTTATTTTTGCTTCTTGTGTGTATATACACAATGAAAATAATGTACGTACTTGTGTTTCTCAGTAGTTTCTTTTTGTTTATTTATTGGCAATAGGATGAATACGCACTTTGTTGCACTCTGCTGCATAAGACTTATAATTAGTGTCCACAAATCTTTGATGATTGATTAATATTTATGTATGTGCAAGTTATTTCACCTGTTCAGCCCTGACGCACTACAGCAGGAGCTGGGTCGACCATGATAATTCAAGGGTAGTGCCAGATTAGCTTGGTGCCGACAGGCACCAAGCTAATCTGGCACTGCCCTTGAATTATCAAGGTCGAGCCATCTCCTGCAACTGGTGCATAGTCATTAGATGACGCCTCCAAAATTTGGGAAATATGGCCGTCGGGCTGAATAAGTTAAATTCATGACAAGACTTAAATATTATGTAGCTGTAGATGTTAACTATAACCTTCAGTTCTGTGGCTGTTATCTTTATTCACACAATGTGGATTTTTGTTATGTTAGATCACGAGAATCTGAACATTTGCATGCAGTCATAAGCTTTTTTCTTCTTGTAGAATATTTTTGAAACTGTATGCATCAATATTTTTATGTCGGCCACATGAGACAAAAAGTGTTGAATCTAGTCTTATGAACAGTGCATTTTTGTTGCATGTTACTCTTTTATACTTTCTGTTAAAATGCATCATTTTCTTCATTGCATAAAAGAAATGGATGCACAGCAACTATGATTCATAAGTCAGATTTTTGTCCGAGAAATGCATTTTGTTCTGATTGTTGCAAAATAGTTTTAGAAACGGTTTACTGCGACTCCCATACAGTTAAGTTGGTCTAAGAAACCAGTGCATGTACTCACACTATCTCTCTCCCAAACACACATGCACACACACATAGGCGCATTCAAACGCAGATGCACTTGCACACACACATGCACATAACGTCATGCACACAGGCATGTAAGTCAGAGGCTTATTGATCAAGCTGCATGCACAAACTTGTCTATTCGTGTTTGTGTTGAAGCGAACATTTGTGTGAACATTCCACTATTGATACTTGCTTTCCACTAGATCATATGCACCAATAAATTTGTTAATTTTAGGCTCTTGAATCTAAATGCTGGTGGCTTTCTGCATACTGTGGAGTTGGAAAGAAATCCATTGTCATCCTCGCGTTTCATGTCAAGACATGAGTGTTTTGCTCAAGTTCACCACAGAAGTTATGCTTCGTAAACATTTAGTTTCATACATGTTATTGTGTAGGTCATGTAATTCATAGCTCATCATTTTTACTGCTTCTCCATAAAAGCTTGAGTTTGTAGATGTAGACACTGACATCTTGAGCGAGCTTGGAAAATGGGAGAGGTTTTGCTCAAGGGTTGTGCCTAATTTGTTTGGCACCTGTCAACATGTCAAGTTAATTAGATACAACCCTTACAAGTTAACCCCACCACTGCTGAGAAATAGTGACCACAATTCAACAGCGAGAACTCAGGAGGATCTATCCCTCTTGTTGACGCTACTTTGTCTCCATGTTTTTGGACAGCTGGGGTTCTTTGAGTTAACAAAGATTATTGAAACACAATCTGCATCAGTTGACAGTGAAGGGGTTAACAGCACTGAGAAAATGGTAAGTTTCATTAACAGAAGATGCATCAAAGGTATGGTTTCATCATGTGTAACTATTATGTGTTTTTACCAATGTTGATGTGCTCGTTTGTACAGCTGGTTTTTTTTTTCTGTAGATTTCACTCCACACTGTGAGTAGAGATTCGGTGCAGCTGTAAATATTTGTTTGTGAACTTTTGCTTGATTGAAATAGGAAGCATTGTTCAATCTGCCATTTAACTGTAACCTTTCTTTCCCCCAATGTACAGGTCCACACAAGCGTAAAATATCTGTAACTTACTAGTAGTGTACCGGTTAATTTAGACAGTTGGATAATTTTCTATTCAAACATTCAGACAGTTCCCATGAAAAATGTTTGTTTTTTTTATTTTAAAAAGTGTACAATTATAACCTGTTTTATTGGGAAAACAGAATTAACGTTATTATAAAACTATTGCAACAAACTGCAGATTTCATTGGCAAAAGATTTACAGACAAAAGGTAGAATCCACAGGGAAGTGCATACCTATAGATATGCTGTGCTGCTTTTTACAATGTTTTGCTGCATTGTATCTGTCTCATTTTGTATATCATTGTTTATAGCTGTCATCTGAGAGTATCATGTGTAGACTTTTCATGTCTTTTTTTCTTTGAAATTAAATGTGCACTTCCATATTTTGGATCCTTTATCTGTGTGTGTGTGTGTGTGTGTGTGTGTGTATACAAGTGTGCTCAGAACTCATGAAGCCTGAAACATTACAGAAGGAGATGGGTTGACCATGCTTTTTCAAGGGTGGTGCCAAAATAACTTTGTGTATCCAGACGCCACTATTTGTCTGACATCACACATGAACTATCATAGTTGGTAATTCTCCTGAACGGGCATGTTATCTTCAGAGGTACTACTGCCAGATTTGATATAGGATCACAGATCAGACTTAGCAGTCGATGTTACTCCATCTTTTGTGCTAAACGTGCATTCTGAAGCATGAACACTCCGGTTGTCTCCCAGGATTTGCTGTGCTGTGCAGTAAATCAAGGGAGACAACCATTGTGACGCACACATAAGCATAAAAAAACATTTTCATTCTAAAAAGTTAGGAATATCAATTTAGGCGACCAATAAGGACAGATTTCAGCAGTCGTTATTGCTTTGAAAACGAGCTTAATTGTTTTTTGTCCACAGAAAGTAAGGTACCGTCTGTGACGCTTGGTTCATGCTCCAAAGATATTTAATGAGACTACTGACATCATGTCCTGATGGAATGTTGTGAACAAAGTCATGACATAATTTGTAATGTTACCTTTGACCCAGTTTGCGAGTTGCTAGTCAGTTGACCATAACCATTGTCACAGGGAAAACACAGCTTCTTATCAATGTCACGGGGAAAACAGCTATTGAACCATGCTGTACCAAATTGTGAGACATCATGCACCAACAGTGATAACTTTCTTGTGATTATATTTCAGACGTTCATTATAAATAACTTTATAGACAAGTCATGTTTTAGAAAATCACAATCCAGACCAAAAGGGTGACTGCCAAGCGTGTCTAATGCAGAGAAGAACCCCGGCAATGGACAAAGAAACACGGTTAGAAAAGGCACACTGTTTTAGAAAAAAATGTTGCGCAGTGACTTTCAGGGTCATATGAAAGGTCATCTTCCACCGACATCATCATTATTCTGCCGTTCAGTAAGCTGAGAAATGGCACGGTTATTTCGAAGTGAATAAAGTAGGCTAATGTTTTGACTTGGGCGACTACATAACTTGGGCAAGTTGTCCTATGCCGAGTTGGGCGAGATGAGATATGGGGTACTTTGACCAATAGCCTTTCTGATTGGTCAAATGTTTATTTGAAGACGAATAAAAATCAGCGTTTCTTCCTACGGTCGGACTGTTTACATCCACCATGGCAGCTGGCAGGCAGTTGATCTCCGTTGATTTCGAGGTTTTTGGAAGAGTGCAGGGTAAGCATCGAACAAACAACTCATAATGTCATAGAGTTTAGCAAAACTGAAATGGTTCATGATGTCATTGTGTGTCTTGGAGACGCGTGCAACATCCAGAATATCTCATTTAGTATCTCGTATTCTCACATATAACGGAAAGGTCGCGCCCCCAAAAATCCTGAATACATTTTTCGACTGCCAATGTACTAGTCTTTCGAAGGTATTATAATATATGTATATAAGAGAGAGAGAGGATCAGCAGTAGACGCATACTGGTTTACCTGAGTGGCCACTGAGCGCGGCCGACGGGGTAGGAAGTTTGAGAACTTATTTTAACCCCCTTAACTGTCTCTTTATCATGGCGGTTCTTGAACTGGTTGACAGTTTCAGCTTCGACAATTGTTTGTTTCAGAGCATTCCATGGGTTCACAACTCTTTGGGAAAAAAAGTGTTTTCTAAGATTCAGTCTGGACCTCCCTTTGAACAGTTTGCTGCTGTGACCTCTATGGTTGTCTGCTTTGATTCGCTACCGCTATAACGAAGCAATGGAGACAGCCAGTGTGTATAGGCAATGTCACTGCAAATCATTATTTTACTTGAATTGTAGTTTACAAGATCTTATGCCTGTGCAACATCTAAAAATTTGGTACCAAAAAAAAAAAAAAATCCGGCCGTGCACACCATAGCTACGCACACCTAACGTACAATACTAACACTGTAACAGAGCGTGTGTGAGAGATTTTAACTATAAAATGTTATTTTCCTTTTCCTTTTGCAGGTGTCTTTTTTCGTAAGGTAAGTAATTTTAACATTGCACTGTGTTGTCATGCGTTTTAAATGAATTGCTGAAAAAAAGTGCACATTTTAGGCACAGGAGCAGGCATAGAAAATGCAGATTTACTTTATTGCTGCTGTAACCCTTTCAAGACCTCCACAATCTGCAGCCAGCTCCAACCTCCCTGATGTATGTAATTTTAAACTTTTAATCTTTTTTTAACCCATGACATCATCATGGACACAGAATTCAGATGCTACAACAGGAGCCCTACTCAATATTGGGAGAAGAAGATGGATATGTTTCACTTTTTCACACTTTATTTTCTTCCTCCATTTATACTATAGTGACCAGTTTCACAAATCTTGCGCTTACGTGTTTTTTTAATTTTTATTACATTATATGTACCTGCAGCACACCCAGAAGACAGCGTCCAGCCTTGGCCTGGTAGGCTGGGTGAAAAACACACATTCCGGCACTGTTTTGGGACACATGCAAGGGCCCGCAGACAAAGTGGCAGAAATGTATGTATAAAACATGCCAAAATGAAATGCAACATTTCAATGAAATGAATGCATTTCTTCCATTTCTCTTACATTTTATGTAATAAACATGTCTTCAAAATATGAAACTGATCAGTATTCAGTGATAGAACCTGTCTTTATACCCTTAGTGTTTTGCAGCAACATTCCTACCAGCGGCCCAGTCAGTGTTGTCCTGAGTCTGTCAGGTGTGAGCTGGCATTTTTTGCATGCCAAATGTGACAGGATGGTTTTCAAATCTTCATCCGTGGTGATGTGAAACTGTAAAATAATTTTTTTTTATTGAGCTGTTCCGATAATTCCCATGTATTCAGGACACATTCCTAATTGCTGAATGCGATTTTTGTGTTACAAAACTTTCAGTATATGGCAGATGTGGGTGGGCTGTCTTTTTGTTTCGTTTTTCACGTTTTACATTTCTGCGTGTGCATAGGCTTAGAGGTCTACATTTAAAACAAAGAAAACTGTACAGTTATAATAGGATGTTAAAAACAGAAGGAAAAGTATTTATGTTGGTCTGTGACTTTGGAACTTACAGTTTAATCCACAAGGTTTGAAGGCATACACCAGCAAACATGTCATTGTGATGACTTCCTAAACAGAAACTACAGTAGCACCTGAGCACAGTAAGGAAATGATCTGTTAACCCATATCATACTGAGGCTAAAAGCTTCAAATTTGTACACTGCCGTATGCAAGCTACGTTATAGTATTTACAGATAAGGATATAGACCAATGGCTTTAGTTCAAGGGTGGTGCCAGAATAGCTTGGCGCCAAGAGGTGCCAAGCTATTCTGGCACTACCCTTGAACTATTTTAGTCAAATAATTTAATTCACACACTGGTTTATTCCAAATGATAAGGTTTAATCAAATGAAGACTGAGGTGTTAAGATTTAATGGGTGTGTGTGTGTTGGGGGGGGGGGGGAGGGGGGCACATGACTGATTTTAATGACAGGTGATCTCCCATAAGGGTGACTGCTCAAAACAGGTGCTGCTGTACTTGTACAGTCCCCTTGTGCGTGCATGTACTGTAAACAGTACTGATGCCTGCATGTTCAAAGGTTTACAGAAAATGTGCCCTGGTTCTATTCTAGATTCATGCAAGTAAAGCATTAGAACAGCCATGGTTACCGGTACAGCAAAATGTTATGACGGATCACCTGTTTTTAACCCCAACACCCTGCAGCAAGAGATTGATTGACCAAGATAATTCAAGGGTAGGGCCAGATTAGCTTGGCGCCTTCAGGCGCCAAGCTAATCTGGCCCTACCCTTGAAATATCATGGTCAATCCACCTCCTGCAACTGGTACATAGTCATTAAGTAACACTTCCAACATTTGGGAAATGCACCCATGGGGCTTAAAGGGTTAAAGTAGACCCATCTGTAGCCACCTAAATGTCCATCTCTAATGACAGCTGAAACTTTCAAGACTTCTCTTAAGAGGGCACATCTGTTAAGACGACTTCTTTCTTGCAGAAAATATGGCTGCTTAAAACAGGTTCTACTGTATCCCCCTTGCAAAGAAAATCACTGTGAGTTTTGTCCCAGCTGTATGAACAAAATGTGAAGATGATACCATGCCTAAAAAGAAACATTTGCAAACTCTGCGGCTACAAATACATGTGCACCCATTCTGTAATCTCACTCTCTCTTGCAGGAAAAACTGGCTAAGAACTGAGGGAAGCCCGCACTCCGAAGTTTCAAAATGTGACTTCAGGAACGAAGAGGCCATCACAAGTCTTGGTTTCAAAAACTTTTCCGTCACGGGGCCACCATGAATTTTGTTTTGCTGGTATCACCTTCTAGCTCTCCGTCTTTCCTCTCTTGCAGGAAAACCTGGCTGAGAACAAAGGGCAGTCCCAAATCACGCATCACAAAATGTGACTTCAAGAATGAGAAAAACGTCCCAAGTTGCACGCTCAAAGACTTTAAGGTTGACCGAACACCCGAATGATAGGTTTGTTCTTAAACCCTTTGGCTCTCAGTAGTATTTTTTTTAAAATCAAAATGATTCCTGGAGGAGTCACTTTATCTACTGACAGCCGAAGGGAAGCCCACCTGTACTGTGAACAGTACCGATGGCTGCATGCACGAAGGGGTTGATCCTGAATGACATGGTTCACACATCATACAGTGATGTTTTACATTTTAAACTGCATGCTGGCTGTTCCTGCAGAACTTTGTGTGTATTGTATTAACTTTGATGTTGCCCAACTCACCCATTCCTCAAGGCAACTATCCATAAAACTTACTGTGATAATGAAAGCATGTGAATAAAAGAAGTATGCATGAGGAGCAAGACGCGGGAAAGAGTCTTTTTTTTTTTTATAGCCATGTCATTTTGCTTTTGATATGGAAACTGAACACATTTCACAGTTTTTGTACATTTCTTAACCCATTCAACCACAAGACCACATTTCCCAAATTGTGGAGGTGCTAGTGAAGGACTAAGTACCTGTTGCAGGAAATGGATGGACCATGATAATTCAAGGGTAGTGTCCGATGAGCTTGGCGCCATCAGGCGCCATGCTCATCTGGCACTACCCTTGAATTATCATGGTCCATCCATCTCCTGCTGTAGGGATTTGGGGCTAAATGGGTTAATGAACAGATAGGTTTATTAGAGTATTGCAGGAGTGTGGGAGTGAAGTTTAGAAAGCTTGGTGTGACTGAATCAAGAGTTGTGACCATGAAGACAGCATTGTCCTTTTCACGATAGAAATACTGTTTGTATAAACCTAGCCGTTGGAAGATTTACCTGAATGTAGTACTGCTTTCGTGAGGTGTAGCCCTTGGAAAGTTTGCTGATCTGATTGTATTACGATGTAACTCCTCTAGTTTTAATGTTCATGTACTGAATTATTTTGAATAGATGTGTGGATCTCAGCCAGGCAGAATAGACAAGTACACCTGTGTGGCATTTTTAGAGATGAAAAGGAGGACAGTAGAGCTTGGAAATAAAGACACTGCCTTTGCAATTGGATCCTTCATTCGCTCGCATGTGAAGCAAAAGTGAGTTTGTTTTGGGCCAGTGGTCATCCGGCCGCCCGCCGTCCTCCGTTGTAAACTTTAACGTTGGCATTTTTTCAGAGACTATTCAAAACACAGTCTTCAAACTTGGTCCATTGATACTTTGTATAGCCAAACCTTTCTAAACATACCAATTTGAGTGACCTCCCTTAAAGGTCAAGGTCACAGGGGATCAGGAAATGGGTAAGAATCGCCATATTTTGACAGAACTGTTTTCTCAAATACTATTCACAACTTCAAACCCAAACTTGGTATATAAAGATACTTCATGGTAAGACCTTTCTATGCATACTAATTTGGTTGACCATCAAAAAGGGTCACAGTGGCTCAGGAAATAGGTAAAAAGTAGCCATATTTTGACAAAAGATGTTTTTTCTCAAATACTATTCACAACTTAAAACCCAAACTTGGTACAGAGATACCTGATAGTAAGACCTTCTTATGCATACTAAGTTGGATGACTCCTTGGAAAGGTCAAGGGTCACAAGAGATCAGGAAATAGGTAACAAATTGCCATTTTCTGACAAAAAATGTTTTTTTTTCTCAAATGCTATTTACAACTTCCATCCCAAACCTGGTACAGAGATACCTGATGGTAAGACCTTCCAATGCATGCTAACTTGGATGACCTCTTGGAAATGTCAGGGTCACAAGAGACCAGCAAATGATGTGAAAAATGTTTATTTTTTGTTGAATTTTAGTTTTTATCACAAATTTTGTAAAACTTTTCAACCAAATTTAGCAGAAAGGTAGCTGATGATAAGTCCTTTCTATACATGCTGATTTGGTGCACTACCTGTATTCAAAAAGGTCAAGGGTCATGGGAGGTTGACAAAAGTGAAAAATGCGTAAAGTTTGAGAAAACATGGTTTTTGCGGGTACAAATGCCAACCCTTTCCTTATGTTAGAACACTTTGTCAAGGTCACAAGCTCATTAATTATGTGGATCGGATGCACGTGAGCCTCGAGGGCTTTGCCATTCTTGTTTTGTATTGTGCATTAATAATAATAATAATAATGAGTACTTGTATAGCGCCTAACCTCAGATTAGAGCTCTAGGCGCTTAACAAAAACTAATGTACAAAAAATAACTAATTACAAAAATGGAATTTACAAAAAGTACAAAAACAAAATACAACGCACTCTGTAAACAAGCTATAAAGTCACCATTCAAAAGTGCTACGCTCATGGACTCATACTGGCATTCACACACACACCCACACACACACTACTTCTATAAATAGATAGAGATGACTTTAACATGACAGGTGTGTGACAAAGTCATTTGTAGCTGACAGAAAACATATGGGTCTTTAGGGCACGCTTGAATGCCTCTCTCGAATCCACGTATCTCAGTTCGCGTGGGAGATCATTCCAAACAACTGGGCTCTGGTATCTGAATGACCTCTCACCAAACGACTTTGTTTTGACAAGAGGGATACGTAAAACTCGAGAGTCGGCAGCAGAGCGCAAATTCTGTCTCAAGGGCGTATACAGCTGGAGAAGAGAGGCAAGGTAGTGTGGGCAGGAACAGGTAATACAACTGTGAGTCATGCATGAAATTTTGTACTGAATCCTAGCTGTAACAGGTAACCAGTGTAGGGCAGACAGATGGGGTGTGATATGATCTTATCTAGGGACTCTAAGAATCAACCTGGCAGCTGAGTTTTGAATTTTCTGGAGTTTGCCAATCAGACACTGGGAACAGCCAGCCAAAAGAGCATTGCAATAGTCTAATTTAGACAAAACAAAAGCGCAGACAAGTACTTTAGTTGCTTCAGGTGTCAGATAGTGGTGGACTGAAGCAATACGTATTGGCATGAAAGGTACTGAATGTGTAATTAAGTGCATATCATACTGAGGCTAAAAGCTTCAAATTTTTACACTGCCATGTGCAAGCTACACTATAGTACTTGCAGATAAGGATATAGACCAATGGCTTTAGTTCAAGGGTGGTGCCAGAATAGCTTGGCGCCTAGAGGCGCCAAGCTATTCTGGCACCACCCTTGAACTATTTTAGTCAAACATTTCACACACTGGTGTATTCCAAATGATAAGGGTTAAGTGCATTAGCCCCTTGGCTGCCAATGATCACGAGTTTCGCGTCTGAAGTGACTGCGTGCTGACCGACATTTGTGTGAAGAACACGGTCGCATCAGTCAGATCAGAAAATACCTCACCACCGAAGCTGCCACCAAACTTGCTGTCTCTCTCATCCTATCTCGCATTGACTACTGCAACTCTCTCCTTTCCGGCCTCCCTCACTCCACCACTTCCACTCTCCAGCGCGTCCAGAACAATGCTGCCCGCCTCGTCCTCAGAAAGAAAAAATCCGACCACATCACTCCCCTACTCAAACTCCTTCACTGGCTTCCCATCCCACAACGCATCCAATACAAGATTCTGTCTCTCTGCTACAAATCCCTGAACAACTGCGCTCCTGCCTATCTCTCCAACTTACTTCATCCCAAGGGTGTAGGGGGGCTCTGGATAGAGGTAGCACCTTTGCTGTTCGGTAGCTGCGTCCTACATAGGACGGACGGGCATCACTGGTCCTCATCCATCTCCTTAATCTCTCTCGTGTTGGCTCCAAGCGCCACACCCTGGCAAACCACCTCAGCTGGTGGGCTAAACCACGTGAGGGGGTGGTGTTCACATTGCACCACAAGGCGGATGAGCTGTTTCTGACAGCCAACGGCTAGAGAACGGAGGAGATCAGGTTGGATCCAACGGCCAAATGTGGGGGAGTAAACCCTTCAAATCAGGAGTGGAGCCCCGAAGGCAGACAGTTGCCTGTATTCACGCACTGTTCTGGCAGCTCCTGCAGCCAAACTGGTGCCAAACGTACTGCTTTGCATTCCTTTGGATACATCAGCGAGGCCGAGAGGGGGATCTTGACGACTGGGCACCCCATGATCTCCATACACTTTGCCCAGGCTTGCGCCCTGGAGAGGTCACTCCAGTGACTGACCCAGCAAGTGCATATACTCCATTGTCTTCCGAGACAGGATGCCAAAACTTCATCCCTACACTCCTTCCCGCTCCCTCCGCTCCGCCTCCGACCCTCTCCGTCTCCACGTTCCCTGCACCAAACTCAGCTCTTTCGGCCCCCGCTCCTTCTCAGTTTATGGTCCATCCACCTGGAACACTCTCCCACTCTCTCTCCGTCAGAAAGACTCTGTCTCCTCCTTTCAGTCCGCCCTCAAAACTCACTTCTTTCAACAGTTCTAGCACTATATCACCACACAAAAGCTGACTGTCGCAATAAAAAAAACTACCAAGTGAGTAGGAAAAGGCACTGTCACTTGGTAGTTTTTTCTAAATTACAGGCACTGGCAGTCAACCCTTTCGGTCTGCTATTTTGACTGTCGCAATGTATTTCACCATTTGTGGTACGTGAGTCGTCGTCTAAAGCGTGCGCATGCGTGCGCGAGTTGTGAGTGCGCGCTTAGAGTTATAATTATTATAAGATGAGCGCATTATAAATACCGTAATTATTATTATTATTATATTATTTACATGTGGCGAATGTACGCATAAAGAACATATGACTAACATGAGACATGAGCCCCTCGAACTGTCCAGCAGCTTGATAACATTTGTCTTGCCCCAGCAGTTAAGGGCTTAACCATGGTCCCCAGCCTCTTTCCATCAGCAAGAGGCATAGATCCTCGTGAGCCCCTGCAGACGCAGGGGCTCACGAGGATCTATGCCTCTTGCTGAATTAGGTCCACTTGCATCCTCAGATTGTGCAGTTACATCTAACAGATCACGTTGTCTTGCAGATTCAGGCATAATTCTGGACATTGTCACTACATACACAGCTTAAATTATGTCTGACTTGAAATGTGAGCATTACTGTGCATTTTATCAGTCAGACTGAACATGAGCTATTTACTTTTGTAACGGGGCGTATTTCAGCATAGCTGTACAACTTTTTGAGAGTGCTTATTCCGCGAATCGACATTTTCCTCTTCAACCCTGGGGTGCCCTTGTCTTGGCGCTGTGTGTGTTGTCGGAATCACACTGTACAGTTGTTTCATAACCATTTACTACACAATTTAACCCATATCATACTGAGGCTAAAAGCTTCACTTCAAATTTGTACACTGCCATAATTATGCAAGCTATATTATAGTACTTGCAGATTAGGATAGAGACCAATGGCCTTAGTTCAAGGGTGGTGCCAGAATAGCTTGGCGCCTAGAGGCGCCAAGCTATTCTGGCACCACCCTTGAACTATTTTAGTCAAACTTATTTCACACACTGGTGTATTCCGAATGGTAAGGGTTGACAAGTTATATGAGGGACGGTGGGCTGCTGCTTACTTGCTGCCTCGGTGGCTGAATGTTACGTGGCAGTGTAGCGAAATGGTCATCAGTGGTGGCAGAGACAGCATAGACTTTATCAACGCATGTTAACCCTTTCCTTCCTGGAGCGCTATTGCATGAAATAAATTTGAATTTGACAGTTCAAGGGCGGTGCCAGAATAGCTTGGCGCCTGTGGCGCCAAGCTATTCTGGCTCCACCCTTGAACTAAAATCACTGATCCGTCTCCTGTAGTCTTCAAGGGGTACTACTTTACTTACTTACTTACGCCTGTCACCCCTACCCGGGTATAGGCCGTCGACGAGAGACCTCCAGCAACTCCTGTCCTGTGCTTCTCCTTCGATTCTACTCCAGGTGGTTCCCAGTCTCTTGATGTCTGCTTGGAGGTTTCGACGCCAGGAGTTTCTCGGCCTACCTCTTTTCCTCTTTCCCTGAGGGTTCCATGACAATGCCTGCCTAGTGATACTGGAAAGGGGTACTACACACATTTGAAAAAGATCATCCTGGTGATGTAATGGGTGAACTGAGATAGAACTGTGTCACAATATAGGCAGGAAAAGCGTGACTGGTATCGAGCGATAATTATACCCTGGTGTAACGTGACGTTGGTGCACACCCCTACAGGAAGAACCAAATGTTCTGGGACTCTAGCAGCCATTTGGGCTACCCTCCAAATGATGACCCAAAGTCCGTGTGCACATGGCCAGGAATTTGTTAACCCATTACATCCTTGGGCTGATTTCATCCAAATGATAGCCCAAAGTATGTGTGCACAAGCCTTGGAATTTGTTAACCCATTACAATCCTCTGGCTGATTTCATCCAAATGATAGCCTAAAGTATGCGTGCATATGCCCTGGAATTTGTTAACCCATTACATCCTCGGGCTGATTTCATCCAAATGATAACCCAAAGTCTGTGTGCACAAGCCTTAGAATTTGTTAACCCATTACAATCCTCCGGCTGATTTCATCCAAATGATAGCCCAAAGTATGTGTGCACAAGCCTTGGAATTTGTTAACCCATTACATCCTCGGGCTGATTTCATCCAAATGATAACCCAAAGTCCATGTGCACATGCCTTGGAATTTGTTAACCCATTACATCCTCAGGTTGATTTCATCCAAATGATAACCCAAAGTCCTCGCGCTGGGACCATACGGCGTTGAGGCGCGTCCCCTGGGTGGTGGATAGGGGGTCCCTCGTGAGAGGGGTGCACCGAATGAAATAAGGTGCCGTGAACCAACATGGTCTAAGGGAAGGTGACCCCGACAGAAAACCCCTGGTCCTCCTAGTAAGGGGGTTGGGCGTGGGGGTAGCTTCCCCACCCTGCAAATAAGGAAATAGCTACAAAAACGCCGACGAAAAGACTAACAGTAATTCCTTTCCTGGAGGAGGAAGGTTCTTCTACCAGAAGACTTATGACATCCTGTGGTGAAAGCCGGAAGTCTTCGGAAGCCACAGGACTGAGCCGCCTCTCTCTATCCAGGGATACAACCATGGGCACATGGAACGTCAAGACCATGTACCAGAGCGGCAAGGCTGCCCAGATAGCAGCGGAAATGCAAAAGTACAACCTTTCCCTGCTAGGTATCGGTGAAGCCAGATGGACGCAGTCTGGCCAGAAAGGCTGTTAAGTGGGGAGATGATTCTGTATTCAGGTCATGAAGAGGAGAATGCCCCCCATACAGAAGGCGTAGCATTCATGCTGTCACCAGTGGCACAGAGAGCGCTGATGGGCTGGGAACCTCTTGGGCCAAGAATCATCACAGCAGCCTTTAGAACCAAGAAAAAGCTCAAGCTGAACGTCATCCAGTGTTATGCGCCCACTAATGACAGGGACGAGGAAGAGAAACAAGAGTTCTACGACCGACTCCAGAGTGCCTTGGACAAATGTGCGGAGCGAGACATCACCATCGTCATGGGCGATTTTAATGCCAAAATAGGGGAGGACAACACCGGATATGAAGAGGTGATGGGGAGACAGGGACTAGGCTCGGAGATGAGTGAGAACGGGGAGAGGTTTGTAGACTTTTGTGCTCTAAACCGACTTGTCATTGGAGGCAGCATCTTCCCACACAGAAGGATACACAAAGCAACTTGGGTCTCACCTGACCATACAACAGAGAACCAAATAGACCATATCTGCATTAGCAAGAAATTTAGAAGATCCCTTCAAGATGTTCGAGTGAGGAGGGGAGCAGATGTCGCCTCCGACCACCATCTGCTTACCTTAAGAATGAAGCTCAAGCTAAAGAAAAGCCGCACAGAGACAACAAGAAGACAGCACTATAATGTAGGCCTCCTGAGAGAAACTGGAGTTAGAGAAGAGTTCAAACTGGTGCTGTCCAACCGGTTTCAAGCGCTACAGGAGCTAGTAAATGAAGAGGAGGCGGCCACCACAGAGCAGCAGTGGAAGGCAGTTAGAGAGGCGCTGAACTCAACCTGCCTACATTAAAGACACCAACCATGCTCTAGAGATCATAGACCAAGTCAACCAGAAACAACTTTTCAAACCTGAACTGTTGTTTTCCCTTGATGTCACTTCACTATATACTGTTATACCGCACAATGACGGCCTCAATGCACTTGCATACTTCCTCAACCAAAGAAGTCATAAACAACCTCCTACTCATACACTTCTACGTCTGGCTGAATTGGTTCTCTCTCTTAACAGTTTCACCTTTGATGGCGTCACCTTTGCTCAGTGCAGTGGCGTAGCGATGGGCACAAAAATGGGACCCAGCTATGCTTGCCTTTTCATGGGTTTCCTTGAGCAACAGATTCTTCAGCAATACACTGGGCCTGTCCCTGAGATGTATAAACGCTACATCGATGACGGTTTAGGAGCTACTCACATGACCCAAGCTGCACTTTTAGACTTCATTCACTTCGTGCAGGACTTCCACCCATCCATCAAGTTCACTTACACTATATCAGCTACTTCAGTCGACTTTCTGGACATGAACATCAGGATTGACTGCGGAATGTTGAAAACTTCAGTACATTACAAACCTACCGACTCACATTCCTACCTCGACTACCGATCTTCTCACAACCCCAAAACTAAAAACAGCATCCCTTATTCCCAGTTTCTTCGGCTAAAAAGAATATGTTCCGAAGAATCAGATTTTGATGTTCAATCCAAAGAAATGGCTGGATTTTTCATCGACAGACACTACCCACATACTGTTGTTCAAGGATCTCTCCAAACGGTTCAAAAACTTAGTCGCGCGAGTACACTGCAGACTAAACCTACCGCTGATAGTGACAGACCTATCGTAACCATGATCTACCATCCCCACACCAATCCGGTGCGTAAAATCCTTCTTTCTAACTGGGGTCTTTTGTCATCCAGTCAAGAATCTGCTGCTATCTTTTCTGAACCTCCGTTGGTAGCTTTCAAGAGGGATATTAATTTGCGGGACATGCTTGTTCGCTCTACTCTCAAGCCTCGTCATACCACCAGAGCCTCCGGCTCCACTCCGTGCAATGTTCCTAATTGCAAGACGTGTCCTTTTATTTGCCCTTCCACCGTGGTCAATGGTCCACGTTACAAATTCAACATAGACAGATACTTCACGTGTCAAACCACCAACGTGATTTATGTCATCTCCTGTGTTAAATGCGGCCAACTCTATGTTGGAGAGACGGAAAGAACCATCAACGACCGTTTCAAAGAACATCTTCAGTCTGTCAAGTACCAATACAACAGACCGGTCGGACGACATTTCAATCAGGCCGACCACTCCGTCTCAGACATTCGAGTTAAAGGCCTCTGGCTTATGCAAGCCAGTAATGTCTGGGCCAGGAAAGACCGTGAAAAATTTCTGATTAATAAACTGGGCACTGTGGCGCCACTCGGGATGAATATGAAAGATTAACATTGTTTACCTTGCTTGTGTCTGCTACTTTACCTCACTGATTTACTACTCACTAATCAGTTACGTGATGTTGGCGCTGGTTGATATGTACATTTCCCTTGGGGACTTTCTCAGCGCTGGCCGAACGTTTAGTTGGATCCCTTGCCCTTCCCTGTCGGGCACCGGGTCTCCGGCTCACGGTTTGATACGCGGTTTTGGGGCGGGGCGATCGTGTGCATCCCTTGGGGATGTATGTGGTCGTCTTGTTGCGTACCTGTGTGTTTTTCTGTGGGCTGGTGGGTGCCCGTTGGGTGGGGTTGGTGGCTCTGGCTGATTGTCTTCCGCCCCCCCCCCCCCCCCCTCCCTTTTTTTTTTTTTTTTTTTTTTTTTTTTTTTTTTTTTTTTTTTCCTTACTCCTTCCCCCCTTCCCCCCCCCCCCCCCCCCCCCCGCCCCCATCTCCCTCTCTCTCTCTCTCTCTCTCTCCCCCTTATTTTTTGAGTTACCCTTGAAGACGGTTTCACAACTACCTACTCTCCACTTATACCAATATTCTCTTACTGATTTTGATTCTTTGCTTTGTTTTCATGACTTATTACTTGTTGTGTACCGTGCTAAATGCTAGGTTTTTTTTCCCCCGGGGTCCTCCCGTTTTTCCCCGAGGTAGTCCTCAACTTGAAGGTGATATAAAGTTTGCCTTCGGGTTGGTGTTTAGCAGGCTTTGTGTATTAGACACTCAGCCTACTTCGTGCCCAAGGGTACTCCCCATTCGTTCTCTCTCTCTTTCTCTCTCTCCGTCTCTCTCTCTCTTTCTCTCTCTCTCTCTCTCTCTTTCTCTCTCTCTCTCTCTCTTTCTCTGGCCTCATCTACACGCCTTTTCTTTCGCTCGCTCCTGCACGTGCTTGCACACACTCTTGTCTCTCGTGTTCAGGTTCTTTCCGAGTCTCTCTCTTACGCGATTTTTCGTTGACGTCATTTTTACTTTTTCCGCACTTTTGTTCTTCCTTTTCTTTTCTTTTATTTTACGTCACCTCCTTCAGTTGCCACATTCCTTCTGCCATTGAAGATAAGTAGCGGCTAATCTCTATGTTTGTTTGTTTGTCTATTTTGACAAAGGGTATTTACCCGAAATATTAATAAATTGTGTTGTACCCGTCTTTTCTAAGCGTGTTTCTTTCTCCGTTGGGTACTTCTCAACCTGCAAAGACACTGTAGGGTTCAGGAAACACCATCACAAGGACTGGCTGTCGGCACAGACCTTGAAGAAGATAGAAGTGAGGAAGCAGAAGAAAGCAGTTGTCAACAACAGTCGCACGAGAGCAGCCAAAGTAAGGGCACAGGGGGAATACTCAAAAGCCAACCGCGAGGTGAAGAGGAGTATCAGGGCAGACAAGAGGGCCTACACAGACAGCCTGGCAGCAGAGGCAGAAAAGGCAGCAGGCAGCGGCAATATGAAACAGCTCTACGACATTACCAGAAGATTGTCAGGCAAGTATGGCCATACAGAAAGACCAGTAAAAGACAAAGAAGGCAAGCCTATTGCAGACAGAGCAGACCAACTCGACAGATGGGCTGAGTATTTTGAAGAGTTACTGAACAGACCTAGCCCACCCGACCCCCCAGACATTCAGCCGGCAGAGACCGACCTACCCATCAGCTGTGACAGACCCAGCCGGGAAGAGATCAGAAGAGCAGTGGCATTTTTGAAGAATGGCAAAGCAGCAGGCCCAGATGGCATCCCAGCGGAGTCTCTGAAAGCAGACCTAGAGACAACAGTGGAGATGCTGTACCCACTGTTTGGAAAGATCTGGGAAGAGGAGGTGATGCCGGCTGACTGGAAGGAGGGGTACCTAATCAAGCTTCCCAAGAAAGGTGACCTCAGCAAGTGTTCCAACTACAGAGGAATCACCTTGCTGTCAGTACCAGGAAAGGTCTTCAACAGGATCATCCTGGAGAGAATGAAGAGCTCCGTTGACCCCCAGCTGAGAGACCAGCAAGCATGATTCAGGAAGAACCGATCATGTACAGACCAGATCGCCACTCTCCGCATCATCGTGGAACAGTCTCTGGAGTGGAGCTCCCCGCTGTACGTCAACTTTGTGGATTATGAGAAAGCATTTGACAGTGTGGACCGAGAGACTCTGTGGAAACTCCTACGACACTACGGTGTACCCACAAAGCTCGTCCGCCTGATCAAGAGCAGCTACGATGGCATGACATGTCGCGTGATCCACGAAGGGCAGTTCACCAGGGAGCTCCAGGTCAGAACTGGTGTCAGGCAGGGGTGTCTGCTGTCTCCGTTCCTCTTCCTACTGGCCATAGACTGGGTCATGAAGATGACCACAGAGCACAGACGAAGTGGAATACAGTGGACACTGTGGACACAGCTTGACGACCTCGATTTTGCAGACGACTTGGCATTACTGTCACACACTCATCAACAAATGCAGGACAAGACCACGAGGCTTGCTGACATCTCGTCCCAAGTGGGCCTCACCATTCACAAACAGAAAACAAAGACAATGAGGCTGAACGCAACCAGGGAAGAACCAGTCTTGCTTGCTGGCACCCCATTGGAGGAGGTGGAGTCCTTCACCTATCTCGGGAGCATCATAGACAAAAAAGGCGGCACTGATGCAGATGTCAGAGCACGAATCGGTAAAGCCAGAGCAGCCTTTCTCCAGTTGAAAAAAGTGTGGAGTTCCAGAGAGCTGTCACAACACACCAAAGTCCGGATTTTCAACTCCAATGTAAAAGCAGTTCTCCTATATGGAGCAGAGACTTGGAGATTGACAAAAACCACAGTCAACAGAGTACAGACCTTCATGAACAGTTGCCTTAGAAGAATTTTGAAAATCCACTGGCCAGAGAAGATCAGCAACGTCAGACTCTGGGAGAGAACAGAGCAGATAACAGCAGAGAATGAAATTGGGCGAAGAAGATGGGGATGGATCGGTCACACTCTGAGAAAGCCAGATTCCAGTATCACTAGGCAGGCATTGTCATGGAACCCCCAGGGAAAGAGGAAAAAGAGGTAGGCCGAGAAACTCCTGGCGTCGAGACCTCCAAGCAGACATCAAGAGACTGGGAACCACCTGGAGTAGAATCGAAGGAGAAGCACAGGACAGGAGTCGCTGGAGGTCTCTCGTCGACGGCCTATACCCGGGTAGGGGTGACAGGCGTAAGTAAGTAAGTAAGTAAAGATAACCCAAAGTCCATGTGCACATGCCCTGGAATTTGTTAACCCATTACGTCCTTGGGCCGATTTCATCCAAATGATAGCCCAAAGTCCGTGTGCACATGCCCTGAAATTTGTTAACTCATTACATCCTGAATGAGGCTGATTTGGCAACATTTGCTTATTCAGGTCCTTTGAAAGCTACATTACAGATTAGATGTGCTGTTTTAGTTCAGGGGTGGTGCCCAAATAGCTTGGTGCCTGAGGCGCAAAGCTATTCTGGCACCACCCTTGAACCATCAATCAAATTTATTGCAAGCGATGAGTGTGTCGGGATGAAAAAGGACGATTGGGCTCCCAGAAACATGAGTTTTCCTCGCCACACACAAAATCTCGCACTCGGAGACCAGTGGTTGGACTTGGTTCTCCCTGCCCTTGCTGTGTGATATTGCTCTAACCAAAGGGCTTTCCCATCAAAATACATGTACATGTTATTAACTCATTCACGGCAAGCCGCATCCGGATGCGGATGCCGCTGGCCGTGAATGAGTTCACCCTTTTAGCCCCACAGGTGCATTTCCTAAATTTGGGAAGTGTTACTTAATGACTGTACCAGGTGCAGGAGGTGGATTGACCATGATAATTCAAGGGTAGCGCCTTCAGGCGCCAAGCTAATCTGGCACTACCCTTGAATTATCATGGTCAATCGATCTGCTGCTGTAGGGACTTGGGGCTAAATGGGTCAAGTGTAAACAAGCTCACAAACACAGACATCAAATAACCCATAAATTATTTTATTCCATGTTTCTTGTATTCATGATTTTCAGCATTACAGACAACAAAAGCCTTCATAACAAAAAAAAAAAAAAAAAATCACAACCAACTATACTGGACGTGGCTATTACAAAAGTGACTGTTATTTTCAGAAAAAAAAAATCCGTGTGGATAATCTGGACAGTGTGAAAGATCCTACTGAAAACTGCACCAACACAAAAACGCTCGTGGCCTGGCAAGAATATTTGCAGATGCTACAAAGAGTGACGAAACTCAACCCATTTAGACCGAACGCCCTAAAGCAAGAGATGGATTGACCATAATTCAAGGGTAGTGCCAGATGAGCTTGGCACCTTCAGGCGCCAAGCTCATCTGGCACTACCCTTGAATTATCATGGTCAATCCATCTCCCGTCATAGTTGTTAGGAAACACCTCCAAAATTTGGGAAATGCGGCCGTGAGGTTAAATGGGTCTAAAAAAATAAAAAAGTGTATGATGCAAAGTACACTATAAAAGTTTCATTTTTTTTGTGGGCGAGTGGTGTGGAGATTGTACTTTAAAGACTCGTCTACTGACAAGTACTGATTTAACACTTAGAGCTACTTTTTAGAATAAGCGCTTGAACAAATCTCATTATTATTTCACCTGCATAAAATGACCCATAATAATATACTATCCAATCAAGAAATAAGCTTCCTTGTGCGTGCAGCCACCGGTACTGAACACAGACCCCCCTTGTGAGAAAACGATACCGAATGAATAATACTGGGGGAATCTACCTGTACTATTCACGAAACTTCTCCCCAGATAGACCCACTCGGAGTACGCCACAAGTACTCTTTTATGATATCTAGCATCTCGTTCGACTAGAAGTGTACTTGCGGCGTACTCCCCAAGTGAGTGTATCTGAGGAGTACTCACGCTGAACAGTACCCATTGTATGAATTAAAATCTGCTCGGACATGACAGAGGAAACTTAAGTGTAAAGAAACAATCGCAGTCCAAACTTGTACAACACAACTCTGCAGAATGTTGCCAGTAAGCAAGTACAAGATGAGCTACAAGAATCACGATTCAAAGTATGGACACCAGTAACGTAACCTCTTTGTGCATGACGCCACTCCTACAGCTAACAGTGCCGTTGGTTGCATATTGCACAATAGGGTTAACCATTATGCTGAAGACTGTCTGTGTCAATAGTTTTTCAATGAGCTGCAAGTACAAGAAATGTACCTGCCACAAGAATGTGTATTAAAAACTGCATGTCACCAACAGATGACTGACGCAAGAACACGGAGAGAAGGGGTTCATGTCATCGAACCTTGCACAAATCGCAACGGTGTACACATTCACACTTTTGTCTGAAGTTGCAGGCACACTAAACTGGCCTCCGTGTTCTTAACCCATTAGCCCCAAGGCCACATTTCCAACATTTTGCAGATGTCCCTTAACGATTATGTGCCAGTTGCAGGAAATGGGTGGACCATGATAATTCAAGGGTAGTGCCAGACTAGATTGGCGCCAAGCTAATCTGCTATTATCTTTGAATTATCATGCTGTTGGGGGCAACTAACTGGAAGCTTTTCTTTCTCACAATTGTGTCCCTTCTATTTTTTTCTGTCCCTGTCTAAATTTTCTGTGAACCAAAGGCCTGTGTATATATATAGACTTCTACCAGCTGTGGGCGATGGAATGGCCATGAAAGCTAAAGGGTAGGGCAAGATCAACTCTACATCTTTCCAGGTATAAAATGAGTGTTTGAAGTACTAAGAAATTCCCAAGAAAGAGAAACATGCTTAGAAAGGACAAGTACAACACAACTGCTTTGTACCTGTCCTTTCTAAGCGTGTTTCTTTGTAGGGAATTGCTTTGCTTTTTACACGCTTGGCAGTCACTTTGGTCTGGGTTCTGATGTACTAATGACACAAACAATGTCTGCCTAATGCAACACGGGAAAACATCTTGTGAAAAATGGATGTCATGATGAAAGAGTGATTGTCCTGATTTTACAGGATGTGCGGAAAGCTGATGTCCATGTGCATGAAAATGCAGCTTTAGTATGTAGCTTGACTTCCATTACTTTTTTTGTGCCTAAAATGCACTTGAGCTTGCATCTGTAAAACACCCCACTATGTAAAACTTGAACAACCAATCAAAATGTGATGCTTCTGCTTAACTCGTGTAGCCCCGACGCCTACAGCAGGCAATGGATCGATCATGATCATTCAAGGGTAGTGCCAGATTAGCCTGGCGCCATCAAGCGCCAAGCTAATCAGGCACTACCCTTGAATTATCATAGCTGATCCATCTCCTGCAACTGCTACATAGTGGTTAGGTGACACCTCCAAAATGCAGCTGTGGGCTTAAATGGATTAAAAAGCTTCTTCATCTGGATCTAAAGTAAAGCGAAACAAGTACAGTAACGGTTGTTTAACCCAATGTGTCCCAGGTACAAAATGCCCACATTTTGGAGTTGTCCTCCGAGGACTGCATCACAATTAACAAGACAGATCGAATACGATAGTTCAAGGGTGGTGCCAAAAAAGCTATCTTGGCATCACCCTTGAACCATCATGGTCAATCTATATATTGCTGTGGTGTGTCGGGACTGAACGAGTTAAAATACATGTACGGTAAAAATTAAAACTTAAGTGAGCTTATTTTGGTCTTTAAACTATATATACAAAGTGACATGTCGCCGATTTCTGGCAAAAGTTACTGGCATGGGCAGCAATAATTACAACACACAATCAACATGCCGACTGCAAACTATAACATACATCCTGATGCATGTATGACAAAAATTAACCTCCTGAGTGTCGGTAGTGGTTTTAGTCGTGATGATTCCTGCAGGAATCATCACGACTAAAACCGCTAAAAACACATAAAGGGTATCAATAGACTTGTATTTATGCCGATACATTTGTGTGCACATAAGTACACACATGTTCAATATATGTACATGACATGCCTGATGATGCTGGCAGGGCAATACAGTAAAACCTGCCTTGAGCATACACATTTCTTTGTCAGAAAAAAAAGTGGTCTTAAAGACAGGTGTTCTCTCGAGAGAAGTCTTGAGAGGCAAACTGTGTCACCTGTCAACTACAGCCACCTAAATCATGGTCTTTAATGACAGGTGGTTTGCATTACACTGTTTGCTCAAAACAGGTTCTGCTGTATATATAAAAGTCCAGCATTTTAACTCACTCGAGACATGCCACCTCCGGATACGCGGCTTAAGCTGCGTATCCGGAGGCGGCATGTCTCGAATGAGTTAAGCTGAATACATTGTAGCCTCTTTTATTAAGTCTTGACATGCTGCAAGAGGTGACGAATGGGCCACAATAGTTCAAGGTCATGCCTTCTAGCTTAGTTATTCTTGCATTAGCCACGGACTGTAACAGTAGATCAGCCTCCAGAAGTGGTATGTACTCTCTCTCTCTCTCTCTCTCTCTCTCTCTGGCCTCATCTACACGCCTTTTCTTTCGCTCGCTCCTGCACGTGCTTGCACACACTCTTGTCTCTCGTGTTCAGGTTCTTTCCGAGTCTCTCTCTTACGCGATTTTTCGTTGACGTCATTTTTACTTTTTCCGCACTTTTGTTCTTCCTTTTCTTTTATTTTACGTCACCTCCTTCAGTTGCCACATTCCTTCTGCCATTGAAGATAAGTAGCGGCTAATCTCTATGTTTGTTTGTTTGTCTATTTTGACAAAGGGTATTTACCCGAAATATTAATAAATTGTGTTGTACCCGTCTTTTCTAAGCGTGTTTCTTTCTCCGTTGGGTACTTCTTTGGTATGTACTGTAGTCTCCCAAATTTGGAAACTTTGATTTTCAACATTATCTGAGTTTCATAAAACCTCAATCCTTCAGACAGCTAAACAATAATGAATGGCTGAAGGGTACATAAAAATATAAAAAAAATCACTCGGTGAATGACCAAAAATTCTCAAATATGAATACCAAATACCAGTACCTGTAGCTTTTTTAACTGGCAGCCAGGAGATTGAGAAAATTATCGAAAAACAGTTTCACCCTCTGACCTGCAAGGTGTGTAGTTTCTCATGAGCCCCTGCAGCTGCTGGGACTCATGAGAATCTATGCATCTTGCAAATGGAAAAAGTTGGCCGAGTACACTGATGCTACCCCTTAACCCATATCCTACTGAGGCAAAAAGCTTCAAATTTGTACACTGCCATATGCAAGCTGCATTATAGTACTTACAAATAAGGATATAGACCAATGGCTTTAGTTCAAGGGTGGTGCCAGAATAGCTTGGCGCCAAGCTATTCTGGCACCACCCTTGAACTATTTTAGTCCCAACTTATTTCACACACTGGTGTATTCCGAATGATAAGAGTTAACCCCACAGGGCCTAGAGGGCTGCTCATCTCCCACTTAGCAACCTAAAGTCACAGTAATTGTACACCACTGCCTATGTACAATGTTTACTTGGGACCAAGCGGTTTTCAATGATACCATTTTTTTTTTACAAACAAACAAATTGAGGCATGTAAACAACTGTAAATTATTATGGGGCATATATAAAAAGGCAACTCAAAACTGAAAATAAAACAAAGAAAACATGTAAGCGCATCCAAAATCAAATACATGTCCTATGTCGGGAATGCAAAAAACTTGAACGCAACAAACGTTCACCCACATATGTACACACCTGGAACCAGTTGCATGAGCGAGCTTAGTCCTGCACCAGCCACTAAGCAAGGTGCGCCACTATAGTGGCGCACCTTGTTTAGTGGCTGGTGCAGGACTAAGCTCGCTCATGCAACTGACCCCTGCTATCATTAAGCCCTTCACTGAATACTACACTAAATCCTGCCTGCATAGAGCCTTTCCTTCAACGGAAAAAGGCTGAAAGCACTGGTACAGACACAACTAGAGGTACTGTACGTTTCTGAAATCACCGTCGGCAGAAATGCAGTTCAGCTTCCCAAGGACCATGGATATACATGTAAATGGGGCCAATAAGAGGCACAGACCCTCGTGAGCCCCTGCAATTGATGCAGTTCAACTTCCCAAGGACCATGGATATACATGTAAATGGGGCCAATATGAGGCACAGACCCTCGTGAGCCCCTGCAATTGATGCAGTTCAGCTTCCCAAGGACCATGGATATACATGTAAATGGGGCCAATATGAGGCACCGACCCTCGTGAGCCCCTGCAATTGCAGGGGCTCACGAGGGTCTGTGCCTCTGGCAGTTCTGTCTACTTTATCTGGGACATCTGACTAGTGAAATGAATCAAAGGGAAACACGCTGTGAAGCCAAACACGAAAAATCAGCAGAGATCAGCCATGACAGCGGCACCCTTAACTCGTTCGCGGCTGGCCGCATCCGGATGCGCGGCTTATGCCACGCATCCGGGTGCGGCTGACTGCAAATGAGTTAATAAAGCAGGCAAGTTAACCAGGTTTACTGATACATGTAACAGACGAGGATTTTCTCCTACATGAAACATGCTGGCCTGTGTTCTGGGACCATGCAACCCAGGCGGTAAGATCCAAAATCACGGCACAGCACACAATTATGAAATGTTGAATCAACTAAATGATGTAGGTGAACAAATGTGACCATCAGGAAAAAAAAAAAGATATCTCCTTGGAAGGGAAAGGGGATAAAGTCTATTTCATCCATTACGAGTTAACTCATTCAGCCCCGACACACCCCAGCAAGACATGGATCGAGCGTGATAGTTCAAGGGTGGTGCCAGAATAGCTTGGCGCCCATTGGCGCCAAGCTATTCTGGCGCCACCCTTGAACTATCATGCTCCATCTGTCTCTAGAATTGAAATACAGTCCGTCAGAGGGCAACTTCAAAATCTGGGGATTTCGGTCCTGGGGCAGAATGAGTTAATGTCAAAGCCATGCCATACTGGTTAGTAATCAGGTTTGCAAATAGCAAGATCATGTCAAACATGCATGTGTAAGTTAAAATGATACTGTGAATAGCTCGGCATAAAAAACTGTTTGAAATGAAAGCGACCGTGACAAGAATGGCAAAGCCCTTATGGCTCACAGGCATAACCGATCCACACAATCTGACCTTTGTGACCCTGACCAAAAGCAGCACAGTGTACACACAAAGGAGATTCACTCATAGAGTCATACTGGACAATAACCAAAACATATATTTGGATCCCTTATTTGAAGCGATCTAACAGTTTTTTTTATACAACTCTCACCCTTTTCAAGGGTGTGTAGTGATATTAACCCATTTAGCCCCGAGTCCCTACAGCAGGAGATAGATTGACCATGATAATTCAAGGTTGGTGCCAGATTAGCTTGCCGCCTGAAGGCGCCAAGCTAATCTGGCACTGCCCTTGAATTATCATGGTCAATCCATCTTCTGCAACTGGTACATAGTCATTAGGCAACTCCTCCAAAACTGGTACATAGTCATTAGGTAACTCCTCCAAAACTGGTACATAGTCATTAGGCAACTCCTCCAAAACTGGTACATAGTCATTAGGCAACTCCTCCAAAATTTGAGAAATGGGACCTTGGGGCTAAAAGGGTAAGCTATTTCAGTTCACGTGAGATGACAAACGTGTCTCTGCCACGGCGTCTAACCACTCGGCAAGCGTTAATTTCAAGCCCTCTTGCGCATGAAGCCACTAGGAATGTTCACAGTACAAGGGGGTTAGTTAGAAAACCAACAAGCACAATTAACCCCTTTGTTCTAACCCCTTCACTTCCAGTTGATGCAGACTGTTCCAGAAATCTCAGCTGATTCAATGCTGAACAGCCGCAGCCATCGTTGAAACATGGACCCAAAGAGGTGTTAGCAAGAGGCATGAGTCTATGTCTCTTGCAGCCGATTGTGTTGACATTTTCTCCACAGTCAGGGAGTAAAAGTATATGAAAAGTAAAAAATGCAAAATACAGGGTAACAACAAACATTAAAAAAAGAGTGACAAACTGATATGTAACTTATGATCCGATATAAACTATACACCGATACAATCTACACTTTAATACTGTTGTGATATTTGGATACAGTTTACCAGTTTACGCCATTAAATATTATAAGCAAGTAAACATGCAAAAAAAGTAACAAAAGCAAACCAAACAAACCCAAACTTCAGCCGAGAATCAAACAGGTTGATTTTCAAATGTAACACTACGTACATAAGCCACAAGCAACAACTGGCCAACTTATCAAAACGTATGTAGACTGGAGTGCCGGTCTGTGGTTCTGGACATTACAGCCCACAGCCATAAGGTCCAGAATCACTGACCAGGACACAATTCGTAAAGCACCATGAATGAGAAGTTATGCTGTGAAAGCCCCAGAAGGTAACACTTCAATCCAGCAAAACATATGCACTCTCTAGTACACCACTCAATTTCTTCCACCTTCGTTCCCTGGAGTGTAATTTTCGACCTTAACACATTTAGCCCTGAGTCCCTAACAGCAGGAGATTGATTGACCATGATAATTCAAGGGTAGTGCCAGATTAGCTTGAAGCCTGAAGGCGCCAAGCTAATCTGGCACTACCCCTTGAATTATCATGGTCAATCCACCTCCTGCAACTGGTCCAGTCGTTCAGTAACACTTCCAGGGCTAAAAGGCTGAAGGCCCAAGGATCGACCATGACAGTTCAGGGGTGGTGTCAGAATAGCTTGGCGCCTGCAGGCTATCATGGTGAACTATCATAGTAGATCTGTCTACAGAACTGTGACCTAGGCCTTAAGGTTGTTCTGTATCCAGAAGTGTGATACAGACCTCAAAGGACGTCTAACTTTTTAAAATTTTATTCATCCTCAGGATGTAAAGAGTTGAAGGAAAAAATACCGAACACTGCACTGCAACAATCTTTTTCTTCTCCACCAAACAGTGCAGAACTGACTTTGGACACTGGTAGAACAATCACTCAGAAAAAAAAAAAAAACACCCTCTGGCAGGTAAACCTGAGGCCACTGGCCCTGCAAAATTATGGTTAAAACTTGACCCAAAAACCCGCTTTTGTACCAAAATAATGAAAGAACACCGCAATCTATCCGTACCTTCTAAAAAGGACCAGAAAATAGTGTTGGGCGATTATTACAGAAAGGTATGGGAGATTTAAGAAATTTATCACAGCGTAAATATTGCAGGACGAAACGATTGTCTTAGTTTCTTTATCAACGCAGAGGATTATTAAGTAACAAATCAGTTAAGGAGTATTTTTCTTGTAAGAAAGTAACCAAAACCACAGCACCTCTGAAAAAACATTGAGCTCTCACACTACAAGAAATGAACCATGTTAGTTCAAAGGTGGAGCCAGAGTAGCTTGGTGCCAGAACAGCTCACCTCTCTATTAAACTCCCACTTTGAATAACAGCTTAACCCATTTAGCCCCAAAGCCCTACAGCAGGAGAAGGATGGACCATGATAATTCCAAGGGTACGGTCAGATTAGTGCCTGAAGGCCCCGAGCTATTCTGGCACCACCCTTGGACTGTCAGGGTTGATCTGTCTCCTGAGCTCTTACCTACCGATCGTCAGAGAACAACCCCAAGAATAACAAATTTCCACTGTAGCACTCTGTGTATGTAATTCAGAGCTGGAGTACACATTACCACATGTTATCACACAGTTATCCCATTGAGCTCCAAGGACACATTTCCTTAAATTTGGGAGGTATCACTTCATATCATACTGAGGCTAAAAGCTTCACATTTGTACACTGCCATATGCAAGCTACTTTATAGTACTTACAGATAAGGATATAGAGCAATGGCTTTAGTTCAAGGGTGGTGCCAGAATAGCTTGGCACCTAGATTCTGGCACTACCCTTGAACTATTTTAGTCAAACGTATTTCACACACTGGTGTATTCCGAATGATAAGGGTTAACGATTATGTACCAGTTGCAGGAGATGGATGGACCATGATAATTCAAGGGTAGTGCCAGATTAGCTTGGCGCCTAAAGGCGCCAAGCTAATCTGGCACTACCCTTGAATTATCATGGTCCATCCATCTCCTGCTGTAGGGCGTTGGGGCTAAAACAGGTTAAGCTGTTATTGAAATTAACAGTTTAATAGCTAACAGAAGTATTGTACACACTAACACATTTAAAAACATGCTGCATGTAAAAATGCCACCAAGAGTACATATCAATGGTGCTGGCATGCAACCTTGTACCTAAAAATGCGTTTTAGAGAAAAAAATAATTTGTTAAAAAGTAAAAATATATGTGATACAAGGCTTTCTTCATAAGGCGGTTATGGGCTTTTCCTGCTAAACTACAGCTCCGAGATTCTGTTCCCCCCACCCCCCTCCGCAAATAAAAAAGGAAACGTTTAAAGGAGCTAACTAAATCAAAACATGATCTAAAATGACAAAATGTCACTTACAAGGTTGCATGTGAACACCACTGTTGTGTAATCTATTTTCCTCGAGATGTACATGCAACACGCAAATGCACGCGAAAGACGGTGATGATGTTCACCTATAAAATCAGTGCTAAATTTCAAATTTACTGTCACTGAGAATGGAACAAGTCCAAATACGCACACCCACACATTTTCTATTAAGACTATTAAAAAAAAAAAAAAAACGGTGCCAGGATTCACCGGATCACACAAGCCCTTGTTGCAGCGCAGATTTTAGTCCTCTGCACGTCCGTAGCCGTCTTTGTCACAATGATTCCTACACGACCCGACAGGCAAATGGTTAACCCTTTGAACCCGGCAAACCGCTGTAGCGGTTCGCGGCCTCGTATACCGTTGAACCCGGCAAACCGCTACAGCGGTGTCAGGTGTTTCGTATCGCACGCCCAGTGACGCGCGAGCCTCGCTGAGCGTGTGGTGACCTCGCCCTTTGCACTGACACATCCTGTTTACATTCGGTACACGGCACGTACGTTCGTCTGTGGTATGCGGTCAGTTTTTCGGCGCTAGCGTGGGAATTACGGTCGGAATGGCGAGTGGATGTGTAGATATTCGGAGTGATACAATTTTGTGTTTGGAGACATGGTTTCAAAAGCAGATAGCTTTGATGTATAGGGACATGTGTGCATACCTACCGCGAGGCAGCATAACCACGTGTTGGCAGTGTCAGCTGGAGCGATCGCCGTTTGAGTCACTGACAACGGCAATGACTTCAACTTGATTCTAATGCTGAATTCGGACTGAGGTTGTAATTGATATTCCGTTTTTTTGATGCCACACCTTGGTGCACCTATAGGTAAGTCTGTGGACACCAACAACACACATTGGTCACATGTGTAGTACGTGTATAGTCTTTACAACACTGGTACTTCCATCCGATCGTGTACGAGACACAACACAGACACACTGATCATCATTCGACGCCGCTTATTACATGTTGTATAGACCGTGGATATACCTTATCAGTGGCAGGTGTAAACATTGACATCTGGTGACAAGGTAGGGGCCTTACGTTGTATCGGCATGCTGGAAATGCATGCACACTTATGTGTCACACTAACAGACACCCTATTTAGTGATGCATGTTAAGTACCAGTGACCTGTCATGCACGAAAGACTTTTTTTTAACGTTTATTGTCACCTGTCACTATTTTTGTCACCAGGCATTATGACACATGTGACACAGTGTGGTCAAATCCATAAAACGGTAGTCCATCCAATGGCAAATCTGTACATATATACCTTTATGGGGATATCTGTTGTAAAGTATTATTTACAAATATTTTACTGTACACACCCATTTTCAACAGAAATTTCTGAAATAAAGTCAGGGTTGAAGGGTATATAGACTTCTTATTTACTCAGGGTTCAAAGGGTTAAAGCACCCCCCAGGTAGAAGCAGAAAAATGCCAAAGATGTCTTAGTGTTCACACTCCACAGACGATTAGATCAATAGCACGCCAAACCCCCAACAACACCACAAGTTTAACCGCTTCACTGCCCTACAACATGCATTACGCCTTCCAGAGTTGCCCAATAACCGCATATGTCTGCACAACACGGACATAAATGACACCAGCAAGAGACAAAGAACCTCACGAGCCCCTGCACCTGCGAGATTCTTTGTCTCTTGCTGTTGGGTGGTGTTCACACTTTCCTAGCGCTGAATGGCCGCATGTCTCAATGCAGCACGTCCTGAATGAGTTAACCTCCTTGCGTCTGCAGCCACCAGTGCCAATGGCTGCAGGCAAGAAAGGGTTAGGAAGCAAGAAGCTCATCCTGGTCAGTGTGAAGCGTAAATGCTCACGAGCCCCTGGGCAACGCGTTCCCTCTTCAAGTCCCAAGCGGCGGTCCGCTGATGACCTCAGATGAGTCGCGTGTTTTTGAGGTACTGTATGAGCGTGTCGTGAATAAACTGGTACTGTGCCAGGGTCTGAACCATGTGCATGCGCTGGTTACGGATTCCCATCAACGCTTTTGGCAGATCCACACTCTGCGACAAAAAAGGAGAAATAAACGCCCATTACAGCACATCCATTTATTTAACCCATCTAGCCCCAATGCCCTCCCACAGAAGATGGACTGACCATGATAATTCAAGGGTAGTGCCAGATGAGCTTGGCGCCTTCAGGCGCCAAGCTCATCTGGCACTACCCTTGAATTATCATGGTCATTTTCCTGCAACTGGTACACAGTCGTTGGGCGATATGTCCAAAATTTGGGAAATGTGACTGTGGGGTTAAATGGGTTGGGGTTAAATGGGTTAACAGAAAAGAAAATCCAAACAAAACAAGTTACACACTTAGAAAGGACTGTTCCAACACAAATCTGTTGTAATTGTCCTGTCTAAGCCCGTTTCTTTCTTTGGTGTGAATTTCTTTGCATTTTACATGCTTGTCACAATGGGCAGGACTTCATTTATTCAACAGCCTGCAGCCCATGCAATAAAAAAAAAAAAAAATAGACCAAACGAGTTGCCTGCCAGTGCTTGTAATTTAGAAGAAACTATCAAGTGAGTAGGAAAAAGCACTGTCAGGGGAGAGAATTGTGCATTATCAACCAATGATCATAAATCTACTTTGGCCAAAGCACCAAAAATATTTTTAAAAATAGTAAAGAGGAGTGCGGTAAGTGACTGGAAGCAATGATTCTATGCATTGCTTCCAGTCACTTACTTAGTGCACCCCTGCTTCCTTTTTTTTTTTTTTTTAATGCTTTGACCAAAGTAGATCTATGATCATTGGTCGATAATGCACAATTCTAACCCGTGCAATGCATATGCACACACAAGCATGCATCTCATCACACGTTTTATACACATAAGAATTGTCAATCAGAAAAAGAAAAGTTGTACAGGAAAACATTACCAAACTTCTGCAAAGATAATTTTACAACCATGATAGATAAGGTTTGTGCCAGATTAGCTTGGCGAAGGCACCAAGCTATTCTGGCACTATCCTTGAACTATCATGTCAATCAATCTCATACTGTGGTATCTTCTGAGTGAATGTGTGCATTTTCTAAGCCATATATAATAAAATTCAGTGAAGTTCCCGAACTCACGTGATTATGCTCGAGGCACCACTTCATGACTGTGGTGAGAATGACGACACCAGTGCGGCCTACCCCTGCGCTACAGTGGATGACAACTGGTGCTTTCTTCCCACTTCCCTCTTCACTCTCTGCCAGTCTGGACACGGACTCAATCTCGTCCAGAAAACCTGGTCAGAAAAGTGAGAAACGTTTTTTCCCAAGAGAAGAACTCGATAAACCAGAAGTACTTGCAACAAAAGCACAATTACTGGACAGGAGACTGGCTAATGTACGGAACTCTTTTACACAGTGCGAATTTGTCTCCCAGTTGCTCTCTGCACATTAACCCCTTGACTGCTGAGAAAAAGTGAACATGATACAGCTGCAGGAGGCATATATCCTCATGAGCCCCCGCAACTGCGGGGGCTCATGAGGATCTATGCCTCTTGCCAACATCACTTTGAATCCATGTTCCTGGGACCGCTGGGGCTCTTTGGCGTAAAATTGATGAAGATATCTGCATCAGCTGGCAGTTAATGGGTTAAACATTGTGATTCAAAGCCTTCAAAGGTACAGAGGACTTTGCTTTTAACACAAGTCGTATGTAGCAAAAGCCAGATAGAGCCCTGCTGCTTTCAGAGGTCAGAATCAGGTCAAAGACAGTAGGTTGAGACCTTTTATAGTGCGTTCAAGGAAGAAGAAGAAGACCCTCTACAGTAAGGACAAAAGGGATCATTTTGCTGGATCACACCAATCACTGCGGCATGCATTTTCCCAGCAGTCGTACTGTTAACCCTGTGCGTGTTGGTAGCGCTTTTGTCGTGGTGATTCCTGTATGAATCATCACGACAAAAACTGCTACCGGCATGTAAAGGGTTAATGTCAGATAAGTACCTCAAACTGCTTATGTCAATGTGGCTAGTTCAAGGGTGATGTCAGAATAGCTTGGCGCCTATGGGCGCCAAGCTATTCTGGCATCACCCTTGAACTAACTCCATGCAAGAAAAAGGCATATATTCTTATGAGCAAATATAAGCTGCTTGCAGTGATTGATGGATGAAACTTCTATTAAACTTTGACTAAATTACTCCACTTATAACAAACTTCAGACGTGGTATTGGGAAAAAAAAAAACGATTTTGGGGACGTCTTGCATTTAAAAGTTTTTATCTTCTATTTTACCGCACACATACCTAGAAAGCCATAGGTGTCCTCAGGACAGCCGTGGTCTGGCCAGTCCGTGTACTGGAGGTGCCACACCATCTTTTCCTTACGGCTGGGCATGTGTCGTACCATGATGCCGCTGGTCAGGTAACACAGCGAGTCGTGCATAAACTGAAGCTCCACCTCAAACTGCAAAGAGAAAATGACACGTGACGAATCCACTGTTTTCCTTCCCTGCCACCGGGACAGATTGTGTTTTTCAAATCTTTGTTAATAATAATAATAATAATAAATAAAAATAAATAAAAATAATAAATACATGTAGTTCTTGTATAGTGCTGTTCTCCAGGAAAACACTGGACTCACTGCGTATTATGCACAACAGCACACCCTCTCTCTCAGACACACGCACAATTATACACTACTTTAACCCACCCCATCCCTTCCCAACGCCTTACATCCACTTCCCCCAGATTTAGAATAAAAGGCAGTCAACAGTTAGCTAAAGGTGAGCTAACTGTTAAATGCCCAACAGAAAAGAAAAGTCTTTAAGTGAGCTTTGAACTGTGACAATGTGGGCAGATTTCGCATTTCAGTTGGCAGCGAGTTTCACACACTTGGGCTAAAAAGATGAAAGAACTCTCCCCGACAGTTTTCATGTTAAGCTTCGGGATTTTAACAAGTTTTTCACTGGAGGAACGGAGGGTGCGTGATGTCTGATAAACAAACAGCTTGGCAGAAAGATACAGCAGGAGAGATCCGTCAAAATGCCAATGTTAACCCATTTCATCCTGATACGCTTCTGCCTGAAATTAATCTGACAATGATAGTTCAAGGGTGGTGCCGGAATAGCTTGGCGCCAGGCTGTTCTGGCACCACTCTTGAACTAAAACGGTTGATCTATCACCTGATCTGTAACGTAGCCTTGATAGGACAGTAAGCAAAATTAATGTTACAAAATCAGCCTCAGTGTGTAGTGGGTTAACTCACATCAAGGAGTTTCACCTGGCCAAGGAACAAGAATACAATGTGGGGTCAGCAAGAGGCACAGATCCCCATGAGCCCCCGCAACTGCGGGGGCTCATGGGGATCTGTGCCTCTTGCATTTGGGTGTTGCTTGGTGTGCTCCAGCAGTCAAGGGGTTAACCGTGTCATTGTCATACAAGAGGACATTCAGCAAGCATGACAGTTCAAGGGCGGTAATAAGACAGTTTGGTGCCTTCTGCCTTTGCCAGACAAACGACGCGAGAAGGGTCAACCAAGATAGTTCAAGGACGGTGCCAGAGCAGCTTGGCACCCCAGGGGCCAAGCTAATCTGGCACCTCACTTGAACTGTCACAGTCCATCTGTTTCCTGAATGTGCACTTTTTAAAATTTGTATGTTGTCTTTGCTTAGCAAAAAACAGCTCACCACTTCTATATATCTATATTATAGCCCTGATGCACATCAGCAGGAGATGGATCGACAATAATAATTCCAGGTAGTGCCAGATTAGCTTGGTGCCCAGCTGATCTGTCACTACATTTGAATTATCATGATTGATCCATCTCCTGCAACTGGTACATATTCACCAGCTGACAGTGACAACTCCCACCATCTGGGAAATGCGGCCATGGGTTTTAGATGGGGTCAATCTGTTTGAGCAAAAAGTTGTGATAACAGATTTAGTATTTAAATGAAATTATACAGGTACTTAATCATGATTTTCTATAGAAGTTTTGGGTACAACGATGGATCCTGATGTAAAACGAATAAACACAACTCACATCTCCATATTTCTGTACGTGCTCAAAACCGGTTTCTTGTGGCCAATACACAAAACATTTCGGTTTACCCAGCTCCTGAAATCAAGAGACAGAGATGAGAATTGATGCAAACACATTTATCAACAGAAGTAGATAAATAGGATGCAGTCATTAAATAAAGAATACGAAGACAAGAAAAACAAGACACAAACAAATTACACTTAACCCATTTAACATCAGGGATGTATTTACCTAATTTTGGAGGTGTCAGCAAAGACTACATACCAGTTGCCGGGTATATAGATCGAACATGATAATTCAAGGGTAGTGCCAGATTAGCTTGATGCCTGAAGGCGCCAAGCTAATCTGGCACTACCCTTGAATTATCATGGTCAATCCATCTCCCGTTACAGGGCACTGGGGCTAAATGAGTTAAGTTTTAAGAAAATGCAAAGGGCACAATATCTCTTTTTTGTTTATTCCTGAAGTTTGTTATGTGCGATGTATTTACATAAATATAATATGACTGTTGTTATGTCCGACTTTTGTCAAGTTCAACCACGTTATAACAAAGCAAACTTGACTATTTAATATTAACATCTTGCCTGGAAAGCAGTAAGCATTGCGATGACATCAACTTCCTGTTCCCACACCATCTGCCAGAAGTCAACAGTTGTGTCCGGTAATGGGGCCTGTGTTGCGATAAACCACCACTCCATGTTGGCTGCTGACAGCTACGAGAATACAAATAAAATGAATACAATGAGGGAAACAGACTAGACACAAAACTCATCCATGATCTTTAAAAAAAAAAAAAAGGAAAAAAAATAAAGGAAGGGAAACTTAACCCGTTCCCTGCCGAGAAAAAGCAAACGTGATCAAACTGAAAGAGACATTGATACTCATGAGCCCCCCGCAGCTGTGGGTCTCATGAAGATTTGCTTCTTGCTGAAACCAATTTGTATCTGTGTTCTCTAGACCACTGGGGTTCTTTGGTGTAAAAATACGAAAATTACACACATTTCAGCAACACAGTGACCATCGGCAGAAAAGGGGTTAAGAAATTAGTTATTTGGGTTTAAGACCAAGCAGGCGACTAAGGCCATCTCACAATCTGAAGCTGGCAACTCTTGGTACATTTGTAATATGCTTTAAATTGAACCCATTTAGCCCTGAGTCCCTACAGCAGGAGAGGATTGACCATGATAATTCAAGGGTAGTGCCAGATTAGCTTGGCGCCTGAAGGCGCCAAGCTAATCTGGCACTACCCTTGAATTATCATGGTCAATCCACCTCCTGCAACTGGTACACAGCTGTTCAGAAACACTTCCCAAATTATGGAAAAGCAACCGTGGGGCTAAAAGGATAACCTTTCTGTGCATGCAGTCAACTATGTTTATAGTACATGTACTTGTGGCTGCACGCACAAGCGGGATAACTCATTCAAGTCTAATAATTACTTTTGCAACTGACTACCGCACCTCTTGACCATTGCTAATGAGCAAGTGAAAGCAAGTCTCTCTTGGACCTTCATCTCATTGTTTGAGTTGCTGTGACCTATAATGTTCTTTTTTGACATCATTCTTGGCAATATTTTTTCTTTTGCTGTTTCAAAATGTAACACCTCTCTCAGAACTGTGGCCTGCAGCAACGTGAAACTCAAAATAATGTCACACTACAGTGTGAATGTCCTAAAATCGAAAGCAAGGCTTCCTGAGACCTTCACCTCATCAATATCATATTCAAGACAATTGCAAATAAGACTGTATTACCATGTGTACCAGCTCTGAGAGATGGAATGTCCTTGATAGATACCAGATGCCAAGCTAATCTGAGACTGCCCTTGAAGTATCAATATCATGGCCAGTTCATCTCCCACAGACAGTACACAGTCTAACAATGTCTCCCAAAGTGGAATGTCCTTGATAGATACCAGATGCCAAGCTAATCTGAGACTACCCTTGCAGTATCAATATCATGGCCAGTTCATCTCCCACAGACAGTACACAGTCTAACAATGTCTCCCAAAGTTGCAAAGCAGTACTGAGCATGAACAAGTGAAAGTAACTGAAACAATCTGTTCTCTCGAAAACAAAATTGCTAAATGGAAGATTACAAAGTACAATAGGTAAAAGCACTGTCAGGGGAGAGAATTGTGCAGTATCGACCAATGATCATAGATCAAGTTTGATCGAAGCACACACACAAAAAAAAAAAGATAGGAAAGAAGGGTGCGCTAAGTAAGTGACTGGAAGTAGTGAATATGGAAGCCCCCCCAAAGGGGAGCTTCCATATTCACTACTTCCAGTCACTTACTTAGCGTACCCTTCTTTCCTATTTTGTGTGTGTGTGTGTGTGTGTGTGTGTGCTTAGATCAAACTTTATCTATGATCACTGGTTGATACTGCGCAATTTTCTCTCCTGACAGTGCTTTTACCTACTTTACTTTGTAATCTTCCTAAAATATTAGCACTGGCAGTCTCCCCTTTTTCTTTTCATTTAAAACTGCCAAATTCTTGCCTTAACGTGAGAAGCATTGACGTAGCCATCAGGGTTATCCTTCCTGGCCGCAAGTTTTACACGTGTGGCATCATACGGCAGGACATCTTTGAAACGATTCCTCGATTGGTTGTGGGGAGCCTTAGCGACATTGCACTCTAATGATGGGGCCCGCTTTGGGATTTCTTCAAATTCAACAAACACCTGTCCTTCTGAGATTTTGCTCTCCAGGATCCTGCGCTGAAATTTACACATAATAATAATAAACAATAAACAACAATAATCAACAATAAACACAATATAAACAATGCCATTTTATTCTGACAGTGTATTCTTAGCTGGAAAAGCCCAGTACCAAAACGACTCTTACTGCTCCTGTCAAAATGTTGATACTTCTCAAATCACAATTCAAGACTAGTCAACCAGTTTCCAACTTCTAACACCTCCCATCACCCAGCAGGCTGATCTGCTTCTTATTCAATGACTATTCAGTAATTAACCCATTTAACCCCAAGGCCACCTTTCCAAAAATGTTACAGGTGTCACCTAACTATATACCAGATGCAGGAGATGGATGGTGGACCATGATAATTCAAGGATAGAGCCAGATTTGCTTGGCGCCTTCAGGCGCCAAGCTAATCTGGCACTACCCTTAAATTATCATGGTCCATCCATCTCCTATGGTAGTGCATCAGGGCTTAATGGGTTAACCTCTTCCTTGCTACTGATGTACCATTTATTGGACAATACGCATAAACTACCACCTGATTGCTACTGACAACACCACTCTGCAGAAGAGACCCATCTTTTCTGCCAAACGGTATTGGGTATTGTCAGCAGCATTCCAGGGGGTTGAAGAAGAAGTTAATAACTAAACAGTACGATAAACAGACCGACCCTTTCATCTTTGGGTGCGCGGCTTTCATCGTTCATCAATGCCATGATCATGGACCGTGATAACGTCAAGCCGTTCATTGCTGCCATCTTCAGTGGACCCATATTCAGATGCTTCACTAACCCACCCTGTCGAGAAAGTAGATCTGTACAGTAGAACATGCTTTGAGCAACCATCATATGTTTTATAGCAAAAAAATGATGCTGGGTGAGCTGGAAATACATCGTCCCTCGCCCAAATGACAAGGTGTACATTTCAAAGTCTAGCAAGTGTGTTTTATTCGGACCCTTAACCCACATCATTCAGAATACACCAGTGTGTGAAATAAGTTTGACCAAAATAGTTCAAGGGTAGTGCCAGAATAGCTTGGCACCTCTCGGAATATGCCAGTGTGTGAAATAAGTTTGACCAAAATAGTTCAAGGGTAGTGCCAGAATAGCTTGGCACCTCTCGGAATACACCAGTGTGTGAAATAAGTTTGACTAAAATAGTTCGAGGGTAGTGCCAGAATAGCTTGGTGCCTCTAGGCGCCAAGCTATTATGGCACCACCGTTGAACTATAGCCATTGGCCTATATCCTTATCTATAATGTAGCTTGCATATGGCAATGTACAAATTTGAAGCTTTTAGCCTCAGTATGATATGGGTTAATGTATTCTTGAACTCCTTGGTTTTGCTTGGTTAGGGGCTGGCTGGGCCCCGTAAGGTCCCTAAACAGTTGGCCACCCAAATACATGTTTTGAGCCACCACATTTTTTAATATCACCTGTCATTGAAGACCTTCATTTTGGTGGCTGTAGCCACCAAAATAAAGGTCTTCAATACCAGGTGATATTAAAAAAGGGGTATTTAGGACGCTACAGCCACCTCAATGATAGTCGTTACTGACAGGTTATTTTACGCTACAGCCACCTCAATGATAGTCGTTACTGACAGGTTAACAATTTCTGCCTTTTCATCCTGATATATCCATTGCTTGAATTTGAAATAAAATTGACTATGATAAAAGTTCAAGGCCTGAGGCACCAAGTTATTCTGGCTATGGCTGATCTATCTCCTAATCTGTCATGTAGCCTTCATAGGACAATAAACACATTTTTAAACAAGAAAGGCAAAGTTCTTATTGCTCGTGTGTATGAACAATCCACATAATAAGTGTGACCTTTGTGACCTTGACCTTTCCAACAGGTCACTGAAATGAACAAGCGTTCAAGTGTCTAAACATAAGTAAAGGGTTGGCTTTTGGCAAAATCTGAGTTGTCTCAAAATGTATGCATTTCTCACATTTGTCAACCCTCCTTGACCTCTGAGGGGTCGACTCAATTAGCATGCATAGAATGGTGTTATCATCAGCTAACTATATGCCAAATTAGATTGAAAAGTTTGCAAAACTTTGATAAAAACTACAATCCTATAAAAGTTGTTCATACACTTGCCAATCTCCTGTGACCCTTGACCTTTCCAAGGGCTCATCCAAATTAGTATGCATAGAAAGGCCTTATTGTTAGGTATCTCTATATCAAGTTTGGGTTTGAAGTTGAAAATAGTATTTGAGAAAAACGTTTTTGTCAAAATATGGCTAGTTTTTACTCACTTCTGAACCCCCCATGACCCTTGACCTTTGCCAGGGGACCACTAAATTAGAATGCATAGAAAGGTGTTATCATCAGCTAACTTTGTGGCAAATCTGACTTTTGTGAAAAGTTTGATAAAAACTACAATTCTATCAAATCCAAATTAGTATGCACAGAAAGGTCTTACCATCGAGTATCTCTATACCAAGTTTGGGTTTGAAGATAAAAATAATATTTGAGGAGAAACAATTTATGTCAAAATAATTATGGCTATTGTTTACCCCTTTTAGGACCCCCTGCGACCTTGACCTTTGAAAGGGCACTGAAATTTAAAAAGGATTAAGCACAAAGTATCCTTGGGCCAAGTTTGAAGTCTCAGGCTTGAATAGTCTCCGAGAAAATGCCAAAGTTAAAGTTTACTACCAACAACAGACGCAAGATGCTGGCCAGACAATGGATGGCCAATTACATACTCCTTTTGCTAAGCCTATCGCACGTGAGCCAAAAATCAGCCTCAGGATGTAATGGATTAAAGACTACTCTTGAAAGGGCACCTGTCTCTTAAGATCCCTTAGCAGTAAGGTAAACACAAACACACAAATACTGCAGCCCTGTCCATTATTAGTTAGATCTTGCAACATTAGTGAGATCTAGATATTTGCAAAATCAACCAACAAAACATGGGCTGATCCACAATGTCCAAACTCACAGGCCTTTAACCCTTTGAATGTCTGTAGCAGTCCTAGTCACAACGATTCCAACAGGAATCATCGCAACTAAAACCGCTACCAACACCCAAAGGGTTTACTATCTTTTGTTAAGTATCATAAACCTAGAGAAAACAGCCTACCTTTTCTGACTCTGAGTCACTGCCAGACTCCACAGCCGGGTCCCCCTGGTTTCCCTCCTCACCCTCTCCTCCTGTGTCCCCCTCGTCTGTCTTTGTCACATCACCCCCCACCTCACTGTCTGACTCAGCCATGTCCTCCTTCTGCCGCTCTTCACTGGCGCTGCTGATGGCTCGCTCTAATGTTCGCACCAGCATGGGGGATGTGAAGCTGGTGGGCGGTGGCACGATTTGTGAGAGATTGTCTCTTGGACTGATCGCCGGGGAGTGGTCAGAAGGGTGGCACATTGTGGGAGGTTTGGGACCAGGGTAGGGTGGAGGGTCACCTAGTTTTTCCAGGATTTCCTGCATATCGGGAGCGTCATTCTCGGGAACAGGGATTGCAGTGTGGACAAGGACATCTGGAGTCATACTCATGCCAATGCTGGAGGTAGGGATGGAGTGATGTGAAGTGGCGGAGATGTCCAGAGATTGCTCCGACACAGTGGTGAGATTCACAGGGTCGCCTGCAGACTTGCCGTCCACTGTTTCACGCATACTTCTTCGCGACCCTCTCATTGATCCCGACCTAGCGATCATCATGCGGCGAAAACTCTCCCTCAAAGTGGCCACTTCTTTGGTCTTGGACTGCGGAGGGGCTTCTTTTGGACCGAGCATCCGAATCTGAATCTGAGACTTGATGTCACGACGCACTTCTCTGTGCATGTCGTCTGAACTTTCATCAGACTCTTTGGCATGGAACGTAGCGTAGGAGTGTTCGCTTGATGTGTCATCTTGGTCACCTGTAGCATCAACAACCTGTAAGTGTGCCAGGGGCAGGTTGACAGGCTGAAGCAGGTTACTGTCTGCAGTCACCGTGACTTTTTGCGACGCTGCTGATGCGACAGAAACTTCAGGCACACTCTGATCACAGCGTGGAGAGTGTGCCTGTTCAGGCACACTCTCCATGCTGTGATCAGAATGCGCATGCCTTACCCCCACACCCAGACTCCCTGCAGACAACGCAGGTTGGGAGGACACCAAGTCAGGCTGGTCGTTCACTTGCGGCACCCCCATCGCCTGAATGGCCAGGTCAGGAGTGCTGCTGCTGGTGCGGGGATACGGCGGAGGGGGTCGGAAATGATATGCCAGTGATTCTGTTGTCATCAAAGTCTCGCCTGTCGTCACGGATGGAAAGTCTGCTTGTTGGGGCGGAACGTTGAGCTCGGGAGAACTGTACGTGGTGTGAACAGCCAGGTTTGTTCCTCTTTCCCCCCCGGCTCCCACACCACCACGAAGGGCATAGTAGCTGTGTCCATCATTGAAGACATTGGCATAGATGTTGTGATTGTAGCTGCGGATGGCAGCAGCATTAACATAGTTCCCCTCCTCGACATACACAGGCTGCAGGTTGGTCTGACGGATCTCCGGCTGGCTGTATGAGATGCCCTCTGGGTGGGTGTACACTTGCGAGTTGCCCAAGGTTTGCTGTGTCTCCTGAAAGGAGATGCAAACAACTGTCACTGATTCCGCAACCGCAACTCATACCCCCCTTCTTCTGTTGGGGCGAGATAAATCAGTGGTATGCAAATCTACCAAATGCACAAAATGCCCTTTAACCCTTTGCATGTCGGTAGCGGTTTTAGTTGCGACGATTCCTGTAGGAATCATCGCGGCTAAAGCTGCTACAGGCACATAAAGGGTTCGTGGTACATTGTTTAACATCCTGACAGCAACAAGACTTTCTCAAGACGTGCCTGCACTGCTTGTGAAAAAAAAAAAACCCCACAGAATATTGAATGTATGTCGCCAGCCGGTCTAATACGCTAAATAAACCTAAGACCATTTAGCAACACACATCCAATATCAGGCACGGAGAGTTTAATAAAGGAAAATACAGGTGAATGGACAAAGGGTAGACAGAAACACATGCCCCAGAATAGAGGGAAAACCCACCCTGGGAACTAAGAAGTAGTTAACCCCACCCAAGTCCCCCAGGGCAGACCCAGGTGGGGGGACACGCAAAGGGTAAATACCAAGAGAATGCATGGGTGACAGTGTGAAAAACTGAAATGACTGAAAACGGTCCACGGACTAACTAAACCCCATCATCCATGGCCACTTACTTACTTACTTACGCCTGTCACCCCTACCCGGGTATAGGCCGTCGACGAGAGACCTCCAGCAACTCCTGTCCTGTGCTTCTCCTTCGATTCTACTCCAGGTGGTAAGTCTTCTGGTAGAAGAACCTTCCTCCTCCAGGAAAGGAATTACTGTTAGTCTTTTCGTCGGCGTTTTTGTAGCTATTTCCTTTTTTGCAGGGTGGGGAAGCTCCCCCCACGCCCAACCCCCTTACTAGGAGGACCAGGGGTTTTCTGTCGGGGTCACCTTCCCTTAGACCATGTTGGTTCACGGCACCTTATTTCATTCGGTGCACCCCTCTCACGAGGGACCCCCTATCCACCACCCAGGGGACGCGCCTCAACGCCATATGGTCCCAGCGCGAGGATCCATGGCCAGCAAGAGACATAAATTCTCAGGGGCCCCTGCTGATGCAGAGACTCATCAGAATGTATGCTTCTTGCAGATGGAGCAGGCTAACTGAAGGACTGATCTGTCTGAACCAATGGCTGAGTTCCAGCTTTCCGAGATTTTGAAAAAGATTTTGAAAAAGCTGAATCAGTCTCCAAGATGGACCCAGTACACAAAGGTCTTCTGGCCCATGACGGCTGCAATGGGCCCGCACACGGCTGTGTGCGGGCCCACTGCAGCTGTCGTGGGTCCGAAGACGTTTGCTACTGGGAGAAGACCCATGTCAAACATGCACTGTTCTGTGAAGTAAGCCAATGGCAAAAAGAGTTTGCCTTGACAAGTTTACCTATACCGTTTGTAGGAGCACTCCCCAGATAGACCCACTTGATGAGTACACCACAAGTACACTTCTATTAAAATGGGATGCTAACAGAAGTGTATTTGTGGTGTGCTCCCAAGCAGGCCCATCTGTGGAGAACTCCCACAAATGGAACTCGTATTACACCAGATGGTGCACACAGTTTAACCTATTTAATCCCATGGCCGCATTTCTCAAATTTGGGAGGTGTTTCCTAATGAGTATGTACCAGGTACAGGGGATGGATCGACCATAATAATTCAAGGGTAGTGCCAGATTAGCTTGGTTCCTTTAGGCGCCAAGCTAATCTGGCACCACCCTTGAATAAATTTGAGAAATGTGGACGTAGGGTTAAATTTTGTGCACCATCTGATGTGCACCATCTTCTGCTGTTGGGCGTTGTGGTTAAATGGGTTAAACAAGCACACTACCTCGCTCCCTACCTGTATCTGCACCTGCGCCATTCTCTGCTGCATTACTGTCTGGTAATCAGGGCTTGGCCTGTATGCCGGCAGCATGACCGCTCGATTGGCGTAAACTGGGTCCACTTGCGGTGTGGGGTTTGGGGGCCCTTGGGGAGGGGAGGCAACTGTATAGACATTGCCGTTGATGATGACGTCCCCTTGGCTGTGGGGCAGTTGCTGGTGATGCAGCTGCTGCTGCTGCTGCACGTCCGATACGATGCTGTCCAAGCTTTGCTGGGAATGGCGGTAGTAATCGTCAGTGGTCACCGTCTGAGGGACCTCTGAAATTGACATAAAAAAGGTTGATTATTACCGAGGTCATTCCTTTGCCCCCCTTTGCATACTGCCACCTGTAACGTTTAACTCTTCCTGGCATGTCAGCCAACCTCCAAGTGCACGTGGTCAAGTTTTCATGACTTCTAATGCGGGCACGTTAAACTTGCCAAATACCACACAGCCCCCTTCTCATACTATTTCTGTATCTTTCTCAGGGTATCAGTGTTAGAGTGTGTAGATGTTTATAAACCTTGTCAGGTGTGATAAATTGGGGGTAATTGGTTTAGGTGGACACTCACTTCTGGTGGGGGTGCTGACTTGGGGAATAGGGAACTAAATGTTTGTAGTATTTACTATGCTAAATGTCCCCTATGTAACTCTATTCCTTTCATGTATTTTCATTCAAGGCTGAATGGAAGAAGTACCTTATAGCTGGAAAGGTCAAGAAAGTAGTCTTGGGAAATAAAATTTTGAATATTTTAGGTCACGCCTGCTCCACAGACTGGCATACGCTTAAGGGGGTATGCTGGTGTGTGCTTCTTAGAGGTCAAGTTTTCTGGACTGCATGCATGGAAGAGTTAACCCTTTTCATCCTGATACGCTAGTGCTTGAAATAAATTTGACTGATAGTTCAAGGGTAGTGCCAGAATAGCTTGGCGCCTGAGGCGCCAAGCAATTCTGGCACTACCCTTGAACTAAAATGGTTGATCTCTCTCCTAATCTGTAATGTAGCCTTCATAGGACAATAAGCAAATTTCAAAGAATTCAACCTCATGATGCAATGGTTTATGGAAATGCGGACTTGAGAATCAATGGGTTAATTTAAATAAGGCCAAAGATTATTAATGGCGTCATAAGCATCCATTCCAATCCATCTGCAGGAGACACAGATTCTCATGAAGCCACCATAGCTACATGGGCTCATGAAAATCTATCCCTCTTCCTCATCTGCTGGCACTGATCAGCTTATCACCTTTTTCTGTCGGTAGCCCTCTTTGTCACAATCATCGCCACCCAAAAAAATGCTGATAGCCAAAGGGTTAACTGTTGTCCTCAGACTGTAGGTGACAATCTTTCTTAAGCTAACAAAGACAGCACAGTAAGGAGGTGTACAGAAAACTGGGGGTGGGGTTGGGGGGTGGGGGCAGGGGGTGGGCCCGAGGGGGAGGGGGTTTGGGGGGGAGGAGTGGAGGGAGGAGAGGAGACAGATGCATACTCCTAATAGTGTATTGTATACAAATGACAGTAAACTCAAATGCTCCAAATGAACAGGAATTATTTCTAAATCAGAATCAGGTCAAAATCAGTAATCCATGGGTGACTGCGTGAAAAAATTTGAAATGACTGAAAACGACCCATGGACCAACCATGCTGTATGATCCACGGCCAGCAAGAGACAAATTCTCATGAGCCCCTGGTTCTGTCTGAACCAAAAAGCTGAAATTCAGCTTGCTAGGGTTCCGAAAAAGCTGAATCAGTCTCCATGGTAACCTGAGACACCTTTACAGTTTGGAACGACAGCAAGTTGCAAAACTTTATAGTAAGGACAAAAGGGGCCGTGTCACTGGATTGCGCCAATCTGCGTTTTCTTAGCAGTCATACTGTCAATACTGGATCAGTTCCTCAAAATGTGGATGTCAATGAGGCAACTTCTTTGCGAGCATGAGGTAAATACACAGGTATCCTCTCCAGTCCCCATGCCTGGAAGAGCTCATGAGAACATAATAATAATAATAATAATAATAATAATAATAATAATAATAATACCGGTTATTATATAGGTGCTTTTTCCCAATTCTGCGATTTGGCTCAAAGCGCAGTGAACTGCACCCAACACGCACGCTTCACATGACACACACGCATTCACTCTGAAGACAAACACAGTACAAGACAAACATAGGACATTCACGTGGTGTAAAGGGTCAGCTCAGCTACTGAGGTTTCAGAAATTTTGATCACTTTTATTGGAAATTTATAAAGTGGCCTGAAACCGCTACCATAAGGGAGGGGGAGGAAGAGCCGGAGTACCCGGAGAAAAAAAAGCCCTGATGGTTCACTCGAATTAACAGTGACACTTACTAGAGGAGAAAAGTCTGATGCCAGAACCCGGTCTCGAACCTCGCACCTTTAGCATTGGTGGCAGGTGCCTTAACCACTGCACCAGACGGAGTTAGTTAGTTATTTGGGTTAATGTCAAGCAGGCAACTAAGGCTGGTTGCAGATGGAGTGCACTGGATGAGTCCACAGAATGCTTGAAGTCCGTCCAATATGTGTAACCTACTTCTGATTTTGGGATCACCTCCATTAACCCTTTGCGTGTTGGTAGCAGGAATCATCGCGACCCAAAAAACGCTACCAACACGCAAAGGGTTACAAAATGTACGGCATTCCTGTACTGCCACTGGCCTAATTTACGTTTTCCGTGCTCACCTTGCTGTACTCGCTCCTGAAGATAAACAAGGGATGACTGCGACCGAGCCTGAAAAAAAAAAATCGCAGTTTCACTGACCCTCTGGTGAGTGCAGCTGCAGACACTGTTTACAGCGCCCGTGGCTGCCTGCACCAGGAGGTTTAGATTAACGTTGTGATGTCGATGTTAACCCGTTTCATCCGGATACACTCCTGCTTGAAATTGATGTGACTATGACAGGTTAAGGGCGGTGCCAGAATAGCTTGGCGCCTTAGGCGCCAAGCTATTCTGGCACTGCCCTTGAACTAAAATGGTTGATCTATCTTGTAATCTGTCATGTAGCCTTAATAGGACAATAAGCACATTTTTACAAATTGGCCTCAGGATGTAACGATCCCCAGGCATCACAGGAACATAGTTACAAAAGCCAAAAGGAACATGGTTACAAAGTGGGGTCAGCAAGTGGCATAGATGCTCATGAGTCTCCACAAGTGTGGTTGATCATAATGATCTATACCATCTTGCAGGTGGGTGATGTTCAAATTCTACAGTTAAATTCTTTTTAAAAAAAGGACAACTATTTATTGGGTCAACTGTAGTATCCTGCTATGTTCAGATTAAACAACGTACATCATTATTATTTACAATTTTGTCAGCAACTTTTCATATCACACCTAGTAACAACTTTCACAGCGTTGGGTGCTGCCTATAATTATAAAGACTTTGTACCTGCCGTAGGTGATGTGATCGGCCATGAGAGTTGAAGGGTAGTGCCAGATTAGCCTGGTGCCTTAACGAGTGCCAACTAATTTGGCACTACCCTTAAACCTTTTTAGCCCCAAGATCCCATTTCTCAAATTTTGGAGGTGTTGCCTAACCACTATGTACCAGTTGCAGGGGATGGATTGACCATGATAATTCAAGGGTAGTGCCCGATTAGCTTGATGCCTTCAGGTGCCAAGCCAATCTGGCACTACCCTTGAATTATCATGGTCAATACATCTCCTGCTGCAGGGACTCGGGGCTAAATGGGTTAAATAATCACAACGGTAGCATCTCAGTATTGTCCCCGCCTTTGTACATGCACAAAAACTGTCATCATAGTTTGTCTTGTGTATGCATTACCTTCTGTTTACTGTCTGGTGTATGATTTGTATGTCATATGTTGTGTGTGGCCTTTTTGACACAATAAACATTTGTTTTCGTATTCGTATCTTAGCCTCATGCAGTCACTGGTACTGTGAACATGGGGGTTAAAGATGACCGGGATACCGTTAACCCTTCCCCTGCCAGTGGCTGCAGATTGCACTTCTGGAAGGAACTTCAGCTGTCCAAGAAACAGGGAGACAAAATGGAGTCAGCAAGAGGCACATATCCACATGAGCCCCCACAACTGCAGGGGCTCATGAGGATCTATGCCTCTGGCAGTGAGGCATCGCTTGTTGTGTTCTGGCACCGAAAGGGGTTAAAATAGGACTTTTGTCAACGTACCAGCTCCTGTTGCGCCTCCACTGGGGCAGGCTGTGTCTGTTGGATATCTCTGCAAAACAAAGATAAAGGACTTCCTGAAAAATCTACCCACATCAAGAGTAAAGCTTTCTTAGAGATTTCAGTCTAGCTGAAGTGGAGGCAAGGGTATTCATTTATTTAACCCTTTTTATCCTGACACACTACAGCAAGAAACAGAGTTGATGATAATAGTTCAAGGGTGGTGCCAGAATAGCTTGGCGCCTGAGGCACCAAGCTATTCTGGCACCACCCTTAAACTAAAATGGTTGATCTGTCTCCTAATCGGTAATGTAACCTTCATAGGACAATAAGAAAATTACAAAAATTCAGACTCAGGATGTAATGGGTTAACGATGCTGTTAGAGTTCATTAGAAATTAACCCCCTTGTACACACAGTCACCAGTAGTGTGAAGAGTACCTGTGGTTGCTTGCACAAGGTGGTTATGAACATTTGTAATGAAAATGGCGAAAAAGTGCCGCTGAACCATTTAAAAACTGCACTGTTGGGTGTGTGCTTATCAAGATACAAAATCGACGAAAAATGCAAAGTGCCACATCAATATTTTACAGTGCAAAGGGTCATGTTTGAATAAAAATAAATTTAGTGTGATGTGTTATTGCTGACAAACAAAATTGTGGCCATTTATAATTGTTATAATATTGTTACATCCCAAGAGATAGCACACCCCAACCAGGTCTTTCGGTCTTGAATTCCATCATGTGACCAGTGGAAACACTTGGGGTGTCAAGATATGCAGACTTAGGGGTGATTGCTTACATGCAAAGTATTTGTAAAACATATGGTGCAGATTTGGTAACAGAATTGTTTTAAAGATCACCTTTTTTTTAAATAAGCAGAAAAGTGCCCACTTACTGTTTTGTTGTATGAAGCAATTTTAGACTTTCAGAATGTGCACCTTTTGCGAATTTTATTTTTGTTAACTGGTTACTGCTAAATTGAGACAGCTTTCTGTAACTAAGATCCATTAAAACATCATTCAATTTTCAAGATCTGGATCAAGAACTGTGTAAGTTGTAAATTGTGCCATCCCAAATGATCAACCATTCACCAAGGGGGAAAGCCGCCATTACAAGACTACAGGTACTCGAGACCGGGAAGGTTCTTGTGTATTGGTTGGGGGGTGCCAAAGCTTAGGGTATAACAACTATTACTGTTCAGACACTGTTATGTGCCAAGAAACATTACACTGATACATGCAAAGTAATACATGTACAGTTAACCGTATGGTAATGCAAGAAAAATGCTTATAATATTAAAAACATGCACCCATGTACACAGAAACAGAAGACAAGTTTTTGAGGACTGAGATAAATGACTAAGCAGAAAGAAAACCATTTATAGTTAGTTACCCTTTGGCTGTTAGCAGCACTTTCTGTCGTAATAATTCCTTGCAGTAATTATCACGAAAAAAGCACTGACAGCCCCAGACATTAGATATCTACAATATTTTCAAGCATTCTCTGCATACCATGACCAGTGCACAACCTTCACAATGTCTAAATATGTGGTCTGCGATTTTAGATCTTACAGCTACAGGCCCAGAAAGTGAAGGTCCTGGGGCCCATGACAATGCCACGCACAGCTGTGCGCGGGCCCACTGCAGTTGTGGGCCCGCAGACGTGTTGCTACTGGGGGAGGAGGGGGAAGGGGGCAGGGAGGAGGAGGGGGGAGGGGGAGGGAAGGGGAAAGTATGGTCCACAAACAGAGAGCAGCACAAAAATAAATATTATGCTTGTGTAACAATAAACGGATATTCCCTTCTAATTCTTTTGTTTTGTTTATTGGTTGGTTTTTTTTGGGGGGTGGATGGTGGGGGTGGGGGTGGGGGTGGGGGGTGGAGAGTCTTTTTTTTTTCTACACAGAAGAATTCTATTAAACAGCAAGCTGAAGTTACAACAGAAATGAGGAATCAACAAACTTGTACAATGTACAACAAACCAGATACAACACACACAGCAGTATGAAAAGTGACACTACCAAATCAACAGAATGTAAAGCACGTTTCAGTTAAAGGAAACTTTTGAAGACAAAAGTAACATGCATGTAATGCAATGGGGAACACGACTTTCACTTTAAATAACTGCTGCACCGCAAGATCTTCACATGCTAAAACCAAGAAATATGTGAAATTACCGATTGTGCTGCATGACAAAAAATTAATCACGAATCAATTGTTGGTAAGAATTCCAACAAAAAAATTACCACAGCAATGGACTTACATATTTTTCTAAGAACATCACTACCGGTATGTGCTGGTCTGTGATTTTGAATAATAATTATGGCTTTCAGGCATAAGTTCCAAAATGTTAGGGCAACACAGACATATCTGGATTTCGCCATTAACCCTTTGGCTGTCATTAGCGATATATGTCACAAGGAATCATCACGTCAAGTATCGCTACCGACAGCCAAAGGTTAATAAAAAGCAATATCACTAAAGAGTAGCTGTTTAGCATCTACGGAACTTACACTTTGTTCGACGTGAAAAAACCCACAACAACCGTGGATCACAAACAGACACACAGCTTGACAAATACATGTATACGAGTACGAACATACACACACACACACACACACACACTGAAAGAGACATGCAATGACAGTGCTTACTGAAAGAGAGTGCTGTCAGTGTCGAAGAGACTCACATCCGTCATGCTTTCACTGCAAGAGAACGCGTGCAGCACACAACAGGTCAACCTCAGCATGATGCAAGATGTTAATGATTTAACAGTTACCGTACAGCAAGACCTGTCTTTTACGCAACCACACTTATGAGAGATCACCTGTCCTTCCAGACCATCGTTTAACCCATTTAACCCCATGGGCGCATTCCCAAATTTTGGGAGGTGTCATCTAAAGACTATGTGCCAGCTGAAGGAGATGGACTGACCATGATAATTCAAGGGCAGTGCCAGATGTGCTTGGCGCCTATAGGCGCCAAGCTCATCTGGCACTGCCCTTGAATTATAATGGTCAATCCATCTCCTGCTGTAGGGCATTGTCTTTGATGACAGGCGACACTTTCTGCCCTTAACTTGAGAGAGCAACTGTCTTTTTAAGACCGCTTTTATCTTGCAACAAGAATGGAAAAGCCCTAAGGGCTCACAGGTGTGACCGATCCACATAATGAATATGACCTTGGCGAGCTTGACCTTTCCGACAGTGTTCAGTTGTCTCCAAACAAGTAAAGGGTTGACATTTGTAGCTGTGAAACCCATGTTTTATCAAAATGTCTGCATTTTTCACACATTTTTCAACCTCCTGTGACCCCTGACCTTTGCGATTGTTCAGCCAAATTAGTATGCTTACAGGTACCAAATATGATTAACCCATTACATCCTGGGACTGATTTTTAAAAAAAGAAAGGAAAAAAAAAAACTTATTGTCCTGAGAAGGCTACATCACAGATCACCGACCTAGTTCAAGGGTGGTGCCAGAATAGCTTGGCGACTCAGGCACCAAGCTATTCTGGCACCAACCTTGAACTATCGTAGTCAAATTTATTTCAAGCAATGGGTGTATCTGGATGAAAAGGGTTAAGGGATGGCTGACAGTGGACAAACGCTTGCCCAACTCACTGACTCTCCTTTGCTATCTCAAGTGAGTCAAAAAAGGCAGTTGCTCAAAACAGGTTCTGCTGTACAAGAGTATGATAACCGGACAAGAGTTAGTGTACAAGAGTATGATAACCAGACAAGAGTTTGTGTAAGTCAGCAACTGATAATGGACTATCCACTTGGAAAATGAGCAGCAAGTGCTTATGTAAAGGGGAAAAAGGGGGGGGGGGGGGGGCTCCACCCCCTGCGTCCTGAAGGGGTGATAATGGTGGTGGTGGCTGGAGGGTGTGGGTGGGCAGAAGCACAAAGGCAGAAGCTTTCAGGTTTGCATCATCCTGAAAAAAATAACTAGCAAAAGGGAAACTCTCACACCTGTTTTATAGTACAGTCACTGATTCTTGTCCAGTTATCATATTAAAAGTTAATAAGAGCATCATTTCACATTTGTTGATAATTCAAAGAGCAGTCTGCAAATATATTTTTCGCAACTGCATCAAATACTGGTATGAAGCTTGATCAAATTTCCTGCACATTTTTTAAACGCGCCAGGACCAATGTCAAAAAGCTTGACACATTTCGCTATTAACCCTTTGGGTGTCGGTAGCAGTTTTAGTCGTGATGATTCCTGCAGGAATCATCATGACTAAAACTGCTACCAACACCCAAAGGGTTAACTAAATAAATGAAATGTTACATATTACATTTGGCAGAGCTCTTTTTTAACACACGATATGTGATACACATCATGTAGCGTTCTACAGGAAATGACCGCAGCCTTGAGTGATCTCACTCATTCAAAGCGCTCTGCATCAACAGCTGCGGAAATGCCATAGCATTGCTGCCGGCAAAGCTACAGGACACGTTTGCAGCTATTCATGCAGGGTCCCTTGAATGAGTTAATTCTCTTTCCTAGTAGCAAAACGTCTTTGAGCCCATGACGGCTGCAGTGTGCCCGCGCACAGTCGTGCCATCATGGGCCTGAGGACCTTTGCTTACCGTTTTGTTCACACAGTCACCAGTACTGTAAGTGTTCACACAGTCACCAGTACTGTAAGTGTTTGAGTTGATTTATTGCAATGTATTACAAATACAGTCAAACCTGTGTTATGCGACCACCCAAGGGACTATAAAAAAAACTGTTGCCTTAGACAGGTGGTCTCCTTACTAAGACACTTTTACAGGTGTCTGCCATGACAGGTTTAACTGTTCAGCCAAACCACTCTAGGTGACCAACAGTATACAGTGCCCACCAATTCACGGTGACCAACCTATTCACGGCCTTTCATGGAACCCAACAGAAAATTATCATGATCGATCCATTTCTTACTGTTGTGCTGACTTGGCTAAATGGCTGCTGTATACAGGTTTGACTGGAAGTGAGACTTATATTGGTAGAACAGGGGTCTGGTTAGTTTATTAGGTGATAATAGCTGTAAACACACATTCCGCTGAGTTGTCTGCAGATGATGCAACAGGAAAGGAACGTTATATTCATGCACATCTCCTGTTGATATTATGTTGGCAGATCAAGAAAGGGGAGTTGTCCTTAACCTGTTGGCTGTCAGCAGTGCTTTTTGTCTTGATGATTCCTGATGATCACTGCTGACAACCATAGGGTTAATGTCACTACAAGGACAACAGCTGTACTGGAGTGTACACATGCCAACACGAATGTCTTGGCAATCGCAGAATCATGCCATTAAGTGCCTAAAACACTGGAGACTAAATACATGCATGTAACAATCTACATCAGAAGAGAGTTGTGATTTTATCATATCGCTTTATTTTTTATCTGATGATCCACGAAGATGGAAGGTTGGATTCAACATAGAATCTAGGGGAGTTCTGAGTGTGTGTGTGTTTTTTCAGGGAAAGGAGGTAAAAGAGCTTATCACTAAATTACATGTATCACTAAAGCATGATACATCTTCATCACACTACGTCCATTAACCCTTGAACCTCTGAGAAAAATTGACCACCACCCAACTTCAAGAGGTACCAGTCCTTATGAGCTCCTGCAGTTGTGGGGGCTCATGAGGATCTATGCCTCCTGCTGTATCCATGTTCCTTTGACGTCTGGGGATCTTTGACAGTGAAAGAGACAACGATTTCAAAACGCAACCTGCCTCCACTGGCAGTGAATGGGTTAACTGCACAACCAAATGACATCTTCAAAAAAGAAATTCAAACCTGAGGTTCCCCCGGTTGGACTTGTAGAACCGATGCTGCAGCTGCCCAAGTCTGTGAACATATTTGGCAGTTTCTGTATCTTCCTGTCAGTCAAAGCAAAAGAAAGCGAACCAGTCACAATGCTGTGAAATATGTACACACAGTGTACATATCTAATACTAACAATTATTTAATACTAACAAAAAGTGAAATGTAGCAGTGTCAAATGGTCCAAACAACACTTTCACAATGTCAAATATTTCGCCTACAACAGATTCTGACGTAACATTTTAACCACAGCATTTTATTACAAAGCAGAACCTGTTTCAAGAGATCATCCTTCTGAAAAATCACCTGTCATTAAAGACTATCACTTTAGGTGGCTGTAGCTCTGTCTGTGAGTGTTAACCCTTTTCATCCTGATATGCCCATTGCTAAAAACAAATACGACTGTGATAGTTCAAGGGTGTTGCCAGAATAGCTTGGCGCCTCAGGCGCCAAGCTATTCTGGCAACACCCTTGAACTAAAACGGTTGATTGATTTCCTAATCTGTAATGGGATAATATGCGAATTAAAACAAAATCAGCCTCTGGATGCAATGGGTTAACCCTTTTAGCCCCAAGGTCCCATTTCTCAAATTCTGGAGGTGATGATAATTCAAGGGTAGTGCCAGATTAGCTTGGCGCCAGCTAATCTGGCACTACCCTTGAATTTTCATGGTCAACCCATCTCCTGCTGTCGGGACCCGGAACTAAAAGGGTTAAGACCACTTTCTTCTTGCTGATAAGGGTGTTGTTCAAAACTGGTTCTGCTGTAGCGGAAGTTAACTGCAGTACACTCTGATAACGGGCGAGCCACATTACTCATTGATCACTTACTGCAGGCTTTCCACCACGATAGGATAGGGACGGATGAAAAAAAAAGGCATGACCAAAATCTCTCATGGTGTTTTACAGCCCATCACAGACTTGTTGCCATAGATAAGGACATGGTACCGATCACAAAACTGCATGTGTACACCAACAGACGACCGACTCAAGTACACAGAGAGATGGGGTGGGGTGGGGGGTGTCACAGTCAGGCACAAAACCGGCCTATTCATTTTTTTTCAAGTTTTGTCTGTCCCGAAGGACAACCTTTCGTTTTCCCCGTCCATGTCAAATCTATCTATCAAATGCAGAGATTGTCCATTAACCCTTTCCATCCTGTTACACTATTGCTTGAAATCAATACACTATTGCTTGAAATCAATTTGACTGTGATAATTCAAGCGTTGTGTCAGAACAGCTTGGCGCCTCAGACGCCAAGCTGTTAAGGCACCACCCTTGAACTAAAATGGTTGATCAAATCTCCTGATCTGTAATGTAGCCTTCATAGGACAATAAGCATTTTGTTTTAAAAGCCTCTGGATGTAATGGGTTAACGGCAAGCCTGGACAAACCACTGCTGGGGATGGAATGACCATGATCAGTCATAACAATTGAGGCCAGTTCAAGGGTAGTGACTCAGGCTTAGCAAAATGTCATGCAACCCTGCTACTCACCATCTGAAATTGAACTGAGCTCTTAGAAGTGTCAATCTCAAAGATCTTCTTGTTCTGAGTCAGCCGGGCAATTTCAGGCCACCTGCAGACCATAAACAAAAAATCATGTGAACCCTGTTGTGCATGCAACCACCAGTAAAGGCCCCGCCACACGGGCCGGTTGTGCCCTGATTTTGAAGCCGATTCCGATCTGATTGCGATCGGATGATGTCAATTATCCGATCCGGTCCCAATCGGCTGGGAATCGGGTGTCTAGAACCTGCTCTATTTTCCCGATCCGAATCGGTCCTGATTGTAAGCTTCAACCAATCAGAGCGCGTCTCGCAAAGCATGTCGTTTCAGCACGGTTTGCTAATGGCTGAACATGCCTGTTGTGATCAGTACCACCGCCGTTGCCGCTGATGTTTTGCACGCCTCTTCCCGAGTATGATGCAAAACTGCTGATAATGCAAGCACATCATCATCACTGTCAAAAGTAGCAGTCATTTTGCAGAACAGGTACGACTTTGATCTTCAGTTCAAACCGGTCGGCTAAACTTGACAAGTCGAGAAATGTCAGTGTGGCACTGCACACGTTTTTTAGTCCGGCCCGATCACCCACCGATTCGAAAACTGATCGGGAATCGGCCTCAAAACAGGGCATGTGTAGCGGGGCCTTTAGTCGGGCCCGATCATCTACCAATTCGAAAACTGATCGGGAATCGGCCTCAAAACAGGGCATATGTAGCGGGGCCTTTAGTCGGGCCCGATCATCTACCGATTCGAAAACTGATCGGGAATCGGCCTCAAAACCGGGCTGGTGTAGCGGGGCCTTTAGTCCGGCCCGATCACCTACTGATTCGAAAACTGATCGGGAATCAGCCTCAAAACCGGGCTGGTGTAGCGGGGCCTTTAGTCCGGCCCGATCACCTACCGATTCGAAAACTGATCGGGAATCAGCCTCAAAACCGGGCTGGTGTAGCGGGGCCTTTAGTCCGGCCCGATCACCTACCGATTCAAAAACTGATCGGGAATCGGCCTCAAAACCGGGCTGGTGTAGCAGGGCCTTTAGTCCGGCCCGATCACCTACCGATTCGAAAACTGATCGGGAATCAGCCTCAAAACCTTAAGGTTGACAGTACTGGTGGCTGAGTGCAAAAGAAAGTTACACTCAAGATGAATCGTATGTGTTGTATATTTCAAGGCTAGTGCCACATTACCTTCAAGCCTGGAAAGGCACACAGTTTATCAGGCACTGACCTTTAACTACCATGATGAACCCTTTGAGTGTCGGTAGCAGTTTTAGTCACAATGATTTTTGCAGGAATCATCGCGACTAAAACTGCTACCAATAGCCAAAGGGTTAATGCGTCTCCCATAGCTGGTACGTACATGAACATTTAAAAAATAGTGAAAGTCATCATTGGGTATAAGATAAAAGATGTGATCCTTAACCCTTTGGGTGTAGGTAGCGCCTATTGTCATGATTCCAGTAAGAATAATCGCAGGAAAAAATGAATTTTTTTTCTAAAATGTATTTTTTTGAAAAATACTTACCGATGGCATTACTATCTGGGAATACACTCTATTGCCTATAGATTTCAGCAAAGTTGTGTGTAGCACACACCTGGGGAGGAGACACCGGGGATCCAAGCACTATGACCCCGGGTGGCCTCCCCTTACTACCCTATCCCGGCGAGCACAGGGCGACCTCGTCAGTTTCACACATAGCCACAAGAGGCAAGCGGGGCAGGTGGGAGGGCCATCCGAGTAATGCCATCGGTAAGTATTTTTCAAAAAAATACATTTTAGAAAAAAAAATTCATTTGTTTTTTCAAAATACATTACCGATGGCATTACTATCTGGGAGAATGGCGAACAGGCGGAGGGTGCCGCATCTAACCATAACCCAACCACTCCGCCGGCCCCATCGAGAGAGAACTCCCGACGATTTCAGCTATAATGTGCCTAAGACGCCAGCGGCTCTCGGAGGGAGTGCTGGGCCGCGGAGATGTCGCCCACCCGTGCCAGGGAGTCACGTTGGCCGGATAGGTCTCTAAGGTAGAAGCGTGCGAAAGCGGAGTCTGAGCGCCAGCAACCCGCGGTCACAATATCTTTGACCGAGCAGTTGCGGTCCAGGGCTAGACTGGTGGCTACTGCTCTCACTTCATGCGCCCGGATTTGTAAAGGCTCAGCGCCGCGTGGGGATCGGGGAGCAGCTGCGCAGAGCCGTCGGAACGAACTGCAAACAGGCTGGGAGCATCGAGAGCGCGTGACGCTTGCTGACTCGGGACGCTGTAGCGAGAGCCAGAAGGAAACAGGTTTTCCGGGGCAAGTCTGAGAACCGAGCCAAGTGGAGGGGCTCAACCGGTCCGTATTCAACCACGTCAGTACCCAGGCAAGATCCCACCGGGGTACCAGGGAACGTGCAACCGGACGTCGGAGTTCAAGTGAGCCAGTAATCCGACAGATCCTTGCAGGCGCCTGGGTCCGGAAGACACAGGTGACGGTAGGTGTCCGCGATCATAGCGCGGTAGCCCTTGATGGTGACTGGGGCTAAGCCCCGGTCGTCGAAGAGCCACAGGAAGAACTCCGCCAGTTGGTGGGAGGCTAGGTTAGTGGGAGGGAGCCCCTGGGAGGTGCACGAGGTCTGAAAGACCCTCCACGTGCCTTCGTACACCTTCCTTGTAGAGAGTCTGCGGGCTGCTGCAATTGCCGCCACTGCAGCATCCGAGAAACCTCTAGCGGCGAGGGCGTGCCGGACAACCTCCAAGCATGTAGGCGGAGGCGTTCGGGGCACGGATGGAAAAGCTGCTGACGGGGCCGCTTGAGCATCGTGGGAGGGGTAGGAAGCTCCAGGGGAGGGTCCATCGCAAGCGCGAGGAGGTCCGTGGTCCAGCTCTTGGTCCAGTTGAAGGGGGCCACCAGCAGGAGGACCGCCGAGCATCCCAGAAGCTTCCGCAGTACCTTCGGAACGAGGACTGATGGGGGGTAGGCGTAAGCAATCAGGCCGACCCAAGGAATGGCGAGTGCGTCCACTGCCCAAGCGAGTGGATCCAGGACTGGAGAGACGTAGACCGGGAGCTGGTTGTTCCATCTGGTGGCAAACAGATCCACTAGCGGCGTTTCCCAGTGAGAGCAGATCAGGCGAAAATATCCGGGCGTAGGGACCACTCCGTGTGGAGCAACTGTCCGCGACGAGACAGGGCATCCGCAATCATGTTGAGGTGGCCAGGGATGTGGCGGGCTCGTAGGGCAATGCCTCGATCCCTGCCCCAGAGGAGAAGGTGGTACAGAAGAATGCAAAGGGAGGGCGAGTGAGTGCCCCCCTGATTCTGTATGTAAGCCACCACCGTCGAGTTGTCGGAGAGCACGAGGACTTCCTGATTGGCCAAGGTCTCCTGCCAAACGTCGAATGCCAACCCAACTGCCTTCAGCTCCAGCCAGTTGATGTGATTCCCTAACAGTTCCCGAAGCCAACGCCCGAGGCCGGGAGAAATCCGGTAACAGGTGCGCGCCCCAGCCGGCCTGGCTCGCATCTGTATAGAGAGACCACCGAGGCGGCGGGGAGTGTAGGGGCACCCCCGAAGCCAGCCAAGCGAGGTCCGCCCACCTCTCGAGGTGAGGACGAGCCAGAGGCGTGACTGGTACTAGATCCAACAGAGCGCCCGCGGGTCGCCAGTGAAGAAGGAGATGTAGCTGGAGAGGCCGAGCATAAAGTCTGCCCAAGGGAAGCCGGTCCGCAGCCGCACTGAGGAGGCCCAGGAGTTGAAGCCAGACCCTGGCGGTGAAGGAGGATCCCATCCCCATCGAAGTCGCTAAGTCGACGATCTTCTGTCGCCTGGCCAGAGGCAGGCGGACAAGGTTGAGGTCGGTCAGGAATTCCATCCCCCGATGTAGAAACCGTCGAGAGGGAGAAGATCGGATTTCCCCAGATTGAGTAGGAAACCTAGACGACGCAGAAGGGAAAGCAGGGCATCCCTGTCCGTCTGGAGGGCTGCGGAAACCAAGTTGCGCAGTAGAAGGTCGTCCAAGTAATTGGAGGCCGGGCTCAAGGAGCGCTGACGGAAGTAGGCTATCACGGCGTCGAGCAGTCTTGTAAATACCCACGGACTGATGTTGAGGCCAAAAGGAAGGGCGCCGAACTGGTAGACGATCCCCCCAAGTCAACCGAAGGTACCGGCGAAACGACGGATGAATCGGGACGTGCAGATAGGCGTCTGACAGATCGAGGCTGATCGCAAGTCCATCGGCCGGAGGGCCGCACGGAGTGTCCTGGCCGTCTCCATCCTGAAGCGAGGGGCCAAATTGAACCTGTTTAGCGAGGGGCCAAATTGAACCTGTTTAGCGCTGATAAGCAGCGATAAGTCGATAACTGCCGCCTGGTTTGGGAACTAGAAGAGCCGGCTGTAGAACGCCGGAGAGTCCTGCCGCGAAACCACCTCTGTCGCCGCTTTGGTGAGGAGGGTCGCCACTTCCCCGCACAGAGCGTCCGCCTGTGTGCCGTCGAGCGGTTCCTGGGTCCACATGGGTGATCTGCGAAGAGGCGGAGGCGACAGGAACGAAAGGTGCAGGCCTGCGGTAACAGTGGAAGAATCCAGGGGTCGTCCGGGAACAGCGATCTCCAAGATCGCTGAAGAGCGACAGCCGCCCGCCGACGGGAGACCCGAGTACTGAGGGCGGGGGCGGAGGCGGGGGGGAGTCAATGAGCCCGACCGCGGCCCGATCTACGGGCACCGCGGGGCCAAGCAGGGCGAGGGGCGGGGCCGGCCTGAGTAGCCTGGAATGGACGGGCCCGACCTCGTGAAGATCCGACTGTAGGAACGGAGGGCCTGAAAGACCGCCGGGCACGACCCCCGGCCGGGCGGGGGGCGCGAAAGCGGGTCGAGGCTGGGTTAGATGCAGGCTTGGGCCACAAGTCCTTGGAAGATTCCTTAACGGAGTGCCAAGTGTCGCCGAACAGCTGAGGCCCACCTAAGGGGGCTTGACGGAGCTGGGTCTTCACTGACAAGGGAAGGTCCGAGCATAGGCGCAGAAGGGTATCCCTCCTCCAGAGGTCGCAATTGGCAGCCGCTGCCATGGCGTTGGCGGAAGAATGGTAGGCGGCCCGGATGGCCGCTATCAGGATGGACAGCACGTCACGAAGCAGGGACTGAACCTCCAGGTCCCACGTATCCTGTAGGCACTGCAGGGCTGCCTGGGTAGCCAGTTCCAAAACCCGAGCACGCCAGCGAGTTCCGCGCTAAGGAGGCGATCCTGTCGAGAGGCCGAGGCCACGAGTTCTGGACGAGCCTGCGGCCGCCCGCCTGTACTAAGGCCGCCGCATCCACCGCTGGAAGAGGTATGGCGAAGGCTTGGGAGTGTCCAGCGTACCAGGCCTGGCGGAAGCTTAAGTTGATTCCCACCGGCGATCGAGCGGCGGTAGAGTATCCCGTGTCGCCGAAAGCGTCGTTACGCAGCTCGGCGGAGAAGCATCGGTGAGGTCCCGGAAGCCGGCTGGCTGCGGGAGGGACTTGCGGCGCTTGACTTCCTCTGCGCGTCAACCACGGCCGAAGCCTGTCTCTTCGGAGGAGGCGAAGGCGGACAGAAGTCGGGCGGTAGGGACTTGGCGATAAGCCTTGAAGCCTCACCCAGAGTGTGGACCGTCTGTGATCCGAGCGATGGGCCGGCAACGTCTGACGAGGCGGAGGCCGACGAGATAGCGGAAAGGCGGGAAGGAGAACCTGCCGCCGAGTCCTGCAAGAAGATCGCCGAGGCCGAGTCCGTCGGATGAAGGCTGAGGACGTCCGGTTCCAAAAACTGATCTTCTCGCGGCAAAGACGAAAGGGGCGAGTGGCTACGAGAGCGCCGCACCGCCGCGCGCGAGGTAGACGCAGCCGCCCACGACGCACGCAAAGAGGGGCGCCGCGGCGACGAAGGGACCGTGGCTAAGCGACGGTCCACCTCGAAGTCGGGATCCGCACACGGAAGCCGACGTGAGTGACCAATCCGCGATCGGAATACCGAGGAAGTGGCCTGGTCACCCATGGCCCGCCCGGGAGAACCGGTGCGGGGGGGGGGGGGACCACAAAGTGTCTCTCCTAGCCCGCTCAGGAAAGGCGGAGCGGGGAGGGGACGAATACCGGGCACGCGGCCCCCCGTCCGATGTTACGGACCGTGGAGGACGCGCGATGATGTCACACCGGGCCCGCCTGGTCGATACGAGGCGGGGGGGGGGACAGTCTAGGGTCACGCCAAGCCCGCTCAGGAAAGGCGGAGCGGGGAGGGGAACGATTTATGAGCCCGCTGCCCCAGCTCCGAAGCCTCGGAGCGAGGGGGGCGAGGGTCCAAGTCACACCGGGCCCGTCTGGTCGATACGAGACGGGGGGGGGGGACAGTCTAAGGTCACGCCAAGCCCGCTCAGGCGAAGCGAAGCGGGGAGGGGACAATTTATGTGCACGCGACCCCCGCTCCGACGCCTCGGAGCGTGGGGGGCGAGAGTCAACCACACCCCGGGCCCGCCCAGGCGAGACGGGGCGGGCGGGGGGGGGGGGAAGAAAGCGAAGCATGCCGTGCCCGTTCGGAAAATACAGAGCGGGGAGGCAGCATTACTAACGGTCTCGAGTCACGTTCCGAAGCCTCGGTGCGTGAGCGAGAGCATTTCTTATCACGTTTACTCTCTTTCTTATGCTTGCGTTCCGTCACCCGCCCCCGCTCCGGAGACCTAGAGCCGGGGGTGGCCGATGAACGCTCATCTCACCCAGACCGCTCGCCCGAAGCAGAGCGGGGGGTGGGAAACAAAATGGGGCTCAAGCCACGCGCTAACGAAGCAGAGCGTGGGGAGCGTGACTCCGAAACTCGCCTACCCTGCTCCAAAGACTCGGAGAGGGGAGGGAGCGAGGTAACGGTACAAGAAGGGGACTTACCTGTGGGGCGGACAGCCCGAACGACGGAGCGGAGAGGAGCCCGAAGCGCCGAGGGAAGTACGTCCACCCGTGGAGGATCCCGGGGAGACAGAAGCGGGCGAGGGGCCCGGTCACGCCTTTAGAAGTCCCACCTGCGCGAACACCGGTCTTCCGTCCAAGCGGCGCAACCGTCACACGTTCCGTCCGAAGCACAGCCCGAACACGGCAAGCAAGAGTCGTGTGCATCATCCGGCCACTGGAAGTCCCCGCAAAGGCGGCAAGTCTTCGACACCGAAGAAGCCATAAGGCCCTAAGCCAACTACGCCGGCGAAGAAAGTCCACCGTGCACAAAACAGAAGGGCACAAGTCACGTGCGTCGTCGAACCCCAAGGCCAAGCCAAGGGTGAACTCACAAAGTCAGAGCCGGTAAAAACCGGTCGGCGCACAGTTCACAATGAGTCCAATTGTCAAAAGGAAAAGCCACGAATGTAGTGAGTCCAGGGCTGAATCGAAGACTCCAAATCAAGCCCAAGTCAAAAACCACTGAAACCCGTTGAACGGAGAAAGGCAAAAACTCGACCGTCCCCGGTCGAGCTATGAGTGAAACTGACGAGGTCGCCCTGTGCTCGCCGGGATAGGGTAGTAAGGGGAGGCCACCCGGGGTCATAGTGCTTGGATCCCCGGTGTCTCCTCCCCAGGTGTGTGCTACACACAACTTTGCTGAAATCTATAGGCAATAGAGTGTATTCCCAGATAGTAATGCCATCGGTAATGTATTTTGAAAAAACAAATGGCAAATTGTTAACCCCCTTATGCATGCAGAAATGAGTCTTACACTTCTAGAACTACAAGATTAACCCTGCGTATGTTGGTAGTGGTTTTAGTCGCCTACAGGAATCATCATGACTAAAACCGCTAACGACACACAAAGGGTTAAAATGTCATTGTCTCCCAACACTGTGGTCAGAAACTTTTCATGTGTTCATACTATGATGCAAGCGTGCTTAGTACCTGTAGTACACGGTCGGCTGGCCATCTAGATATCGGGCAAATATACCAGCATATGAAGTTCCTAAGTACAGATCTTTCCGTGATTCATCCTGCAAGATAAAGAAGAAAGACAAAGTGATACACGACAAGAATATGGCATAAAATAAAAGATAACAAACCAATGAAAGAAATTACACTTGAAAATAAATCCAGACTTAACCCATTTAGCCCAACACCCTACAGCAGGAGATAGATCGACCATGATAATTCAAGAGTAGCGCCAGACGAGCTTGGTGCCTGAAGGCGCCAAGCTCATCTGGCACTACCCTTGAATTATGATGGCTGATCCATCTCTTGCAGCGGTACATAGTTTTTAGGTAACACCTCCAAAATTTGGGAAATGTGCCCATGGGGGTTAAGTGGGCTACCGGTAACCCCTTCAACAACGAGAAAGGGTGAAGATGATGCAACTGCAAGAGATACAGATCCTCATGGTCCCTACAGTTGCGAGGGTTCATGAGGATATAAACCTCTTTCTGAGACCAATTTGTAGACCACTTTCTTCTTGCAAAATACATGGTTGCTAAAAACACGTTTCTGTCTTACTATGTCCCCAAACGTACTATCTTCAAGCTGTCGATTTTTAAAGTGCATGAATGTACATAAACAGAAAATATGAAACCAACAGCCCACACTTTCCCCAGATATACAGTGCTCTAACCTTAGCAACGTAAAAATCACAGCCATATCCATCCATCAGCTGCACGTCCTTTATATACTGAAGTTCAGCACGGGCAGAAGGTAATCCCTGAAGGTTAGCGTGAGCCACCATAACTTCATTGAGCAGGTCCGTGCAAGTCACCTCATCTTTGGTCATGTTCTGATGAGAAACGAACAAGAAATTCAGAAAGAATTTAAACATAAATAGATGTTTGGAAATCACAAACAGGTCAAAATTGCACATGTTTGACAAAAACAGTGGGCTGAAACTTGAAAGCACTTTTGTAAGCATGCAATATTGTTTGTCCAGGCTTTCAATAAAAAAACAGCAGTTGTTAACCTACTTCTGATTTACGGAATTGTCTAATGTATAAGGTTTAACCCATTTTAGCCCAACACCCTACAGCAGGAGACAGACTGAACATGACAATTTGAGGGTAGTGCCAGATGAGCGTGGCACCCAAAGGGCTGTTTGTGTCAAAAGAAGCGCAGTTTTTAACCTATGTTTGATTTACAGAAACTGTCTACTGTACAAGGCTTAAACTATTTAGCCCCAATGCCCTACAACAGGAGACGGATTGAACATAACAATTCAAGGGTGGTGCCAGATGAGCTTGGCGCCATCAGGCGCCCAGATCATCTGGCACTACCCTTGAATTATCATGGTCGATCCATCTCCTTCAACAGGTACATAGTCCTTAAGTAACGCCTCCCAAATCTGGGATTTAATTATGCACGCAGCTAGCATGATCTGATGAAAAACGTGAAAGAATAACATAAATCATACATGAAACATATCACCTTGCACATGCAGCCACTGGTACTGTAAACAGTACCGGTGGATGCATGCACAAGGGATGTTAAAGAAGTCATTAAAAAAAATATATGCAGAAGAAAATCCTGATCCAACACACTATGGGCTGACTGTTCGAACATGGCAGAGGTTAGAACATTACCTTTGGAAGCAGTGGATAATCTCTGAAGTATTCTACAGTAAACTTCTCTTGCTCATGGTCTCCAAACTCAGCTGTAAAAAAACAAAACTGGTGTAAATAAAACTGTGTGAACCAAAGAAGATGTGCATTCCATAAGACAAACTAACACAGATGGACATGTTAAATCCAGCATCAGGGGTGGATCAGTTACATGGGAGGGTGGGGGAAGGGTGTACCAACTTTTCGTTTGGGACCTACAACCTGATACAAAGGACATCCCCCCCCCCCCCCCCCCCCAATGCTAGACCTTGCCTCCAGGTCCAGGGGCCCAAAAATCGAAAAATCAGGGGGGGGGGGGGGGAGGGGGGGGGAAGGGGCTGTGAGGCATGCGTTAAAACTCTCACCATTCACTAAAATATCAAACAGCCTGAAAAAGACACTTTGTTATAGCAATTTTTAAAGAATTTTGGGTCTGGGTCTTGGGGGGGTTCCGGAACAGTTGTAAACCCCCCCCCCCACAATATACCCCCAAGGTCGTTCCGAATGAGAGGGATTATAACAACTATACATACATATGTACACAAAGACATCCATGCCCCCTTTCACCCCTTCAATGTGAGGCATGTGTTAACACTAAAATATCAAACAGCCCGAAAAAGGCACTTTGTTATAGCATTTTTAAAAGAATTTTGGGTCTGGGTCTTCGGGGGTTCTGGAACCCTTGTAACCCCCCCTCCCCCCCCCCTCCACAATATACCCCCAAGGTTGCTCCGAATGAGAGGGATTATAACAATTACACATACATATGTACACAAAGACATCCATGCCCCCTTTCACCCCTTCAATGTCAACGGCCACAGATTGCGCTTTTGAAATCATTGTAAAGTCAACATCAAAGATCTCCAGCCATCAAAACAGCATTGATACAAAGTGATACAGAGTGGTTTCAGCAAGAGGCACATATCCTCATGAGCCCCCGCAACTGCGAGCCTCAGGAGGACCTAGACCTCTTGCGGCTGGGGGGGTGGTCAGTTTTTCCTCAACAGTGAAGGGCTGAACCATTCGCATCCCAGTGTAAAACTAAGAGAGGCCATAGGTTGACCACTGCGGTTCAAGGTTGGTGTCATGAATATCTTGGCACCTATTCAAGCTAGCACCACTTTCGCAATGCCATGGTCGATACAGTTTCCTTAACCCATAATGCCTTGAAAGACTGCGACAGGATGTGGATCCACCATGATATTTCAAGGTTGGCGTCATGAATATCTTGGCACCTATTCAAGCTAGCACCACTTTCGCAATGCCATGGTCGATACAGTTTCCTTAACCCATAATGCCTTGAAAGACTGCGACAGGATGTGGATCCACCATGATATTTCAAGGTTGGCGTCATGAATATCTTGGCACCTATTCAAGCTAGCACCACTTTCGCAATGCCATGGTCGATACAGTTTCCTTAACCCATAACGTCTTGAAAGACTGCGACAGGATGTGGATCCACCATGATATTTCAAGGTTGGTGTCATGAATATCTTGGCACCTATTCAAGCTAGCACCACTTTCGCAATGCCATGGTCGATACAGTTTCCTTAACCCATAACGCCTTGAAAGACTGCGACAGGATGTGGATCCACCATGATATTTCAAGGTTGGTGTCATGAATATCTTGGCACCTATTCAAGCTAGCACCACTTTCGCAATGCCATGGTCGATACAGTTTCCTTAACCCATAACGCCTTGAAAGACTGCGACAGGATGTGGATCCACCATGATATTTCAGGGTTGGTGTCATGAATATCTTGGCACCTATTCAAGCTAGCACCACTTTCGCAATGCCATGGTCGATACAGTTTCCTTAACCCATAACGCCTTGAAAGACTGTGACAGGATGTGGATCCACCATGATATTTCAAGGTTGGTGTCATGAATATCTTGGCACCTATTCAAGCTAGCACCACTTTCGCAATGCCATGGTCGATACAGTTTCCTTAACCCATAATGCCCTGAAAGACTGCGACAGGATGTGGATCTACCATGATATTTCAAGGTTGGTGTCAGAACAGCTTGGCGCCTGCAGGCGCCAAGCTATTCTGACACCAACCTTAAAATATCATGGTTGATCTGTCTCCTGAACTGTGATATAGACATCAGAGGATATCTACAAAAATTTGATAATTTTGTCCTCAGGGCGTAAGGAGTTAACTGTAAATGTAATGTAGTCTTCAGACGGCCACTCTCAAAAATGGAAATTTTGACTGTGGGATTAACTGTGGTAAACAAAGTTGTTTGAACAAAAGAGGACGCTTAATTCGTTGAACAAAGAAAATCACAAGTAAGAAAGAAATACGCTTAGAAAGGACAACTACAACACAATTTATTACATTTTCAAACTCAGTTGCTCATCTGACAAATAAAACATTAATAGTGAACTGTTTCTTCTTGTTATCTCCATTCTGAAAAAGAGTTTTAACCAGAACATTTTTTAATTGTGTTGTAATTGTCCTTTTCTAATCTAAGAATGTTCATTTCTTTTGTTGGGAGTTTCTTTGCATTTTACATGCTTGACAGTCAGCTTTTGGGTCCTGATTTTTTAAATTTAACCCATTACATCCTGAGGCTGATTGATTTTTTTACAATATTTGCTTATTGTCCTATAATGAAGGCTGCATTACAAATTAGGAGATCAATCAACTGTCCTATTTCAAGGGTGGTGCCAGAGTACCTTGGCGACTCAGACACCAAGCTATTCTTGCACCACCCTTGAACTATCATAGTCAAATTTATTTTAAGCAATGGGCATATCAGGTTGAAAAGGGTTAAACAAAGGCTTGCAAATACTCAAACACATCCACTGAAACCCCCCCCCCCCCCCCATCCCCCTACCTTCAAGTACTGTGCCTATATGTGTGTGAGCATGGTCAATTCTGGTTATCACAAAACACCAAAAGATCAGACTTTAGTACTTGTAATATCCAAAGTTTGTTGAAGATGAAGTAAGCTACATACAAAGAGTGTAGTTGGGACCTCTGAAAAAAGTGTTTTAATAAGAATATCCCAATTTTACTAAGTGACCTCGTTAACCTTTTCATTCTGATACACCCATTGCTTGAAATAAATTTGACTGATAGTTCAAGGGTGGTGCCAGAAGAGCTTGGCGCCTGCAGCGCCAAGCTATTATGGCACCACCCTTGAACTGAAACAGTTGATCTAGCTTCCAATCTGTAATGTAGCCTTCATAGGACAGTAAGCAAATTTTACAAAATCAGCCTTAGGATGTAATGGGTTAAATGCAAAGTTTACTTATTTGGGCAGTGAATCAGAACTGAAATCTTGATTAATGATACTGCATTGTATTACAAACCTTGAAGACTGAAGGCAGCCAGTCGAACGGCCTGTTCTTTTGAGCAAGGCAGGCGCCCATCCACAATGTCATTTTTCAGCTGCAGGTAATAGTGTGATCTGAACAAAATATGTAGCTTTTACAGTTTACAGAAAAAAAGACCTACTAAATAACTATTAACCCTTTTTATCCTGATACACCCACTACTTGAAATAAAACTGACTATCATAGTTCAAGGGTGTTGCCAGAATAGCTTGGCACCTGAGACGCCAAGCTATTCTGGCACCACCCTTGAACTTAAATGCTTGACCTATCTCCTAATCTGTAATATAGCCTTCATCGGAAAATAAGCAAATTTGTTTGAAAAAAATCAGCCTCAGGATGTAAGGAGTTAAGCAAACAGTTATAAAAGACAAAGAGTTCAAATGAGGATTTAATTAATTACTTTACTGCCATGCGCAACATTCAGAGGTAAGAGGCATAGACCTTTATCAGCCCCTGTAGCAGCAGGGGCTGATGAGGATCTATGCCTTTGGCTTGTCTCTTTCATGTCCACATGCCTCAGGCAGTAAAGATCAACAAGTAGTGAATCTGTGATGCTTTCATGTCAATCAATTAGTTCAAGATGCTGGCAGTGAATAAGTTAATGACAGTACCTATGAATCCAAAATGCTTACATAGCATAGACCTTTTTAGAAGTGGAGTGTTCATATACTATCATTTCTAAGCAGACAGAGCAGCTGACACTTCTGCACCTGTTTGATCCATAGTCACTGAGCGTGTTCCGCGCTTGGTGACTATGAATCAAACAGGTGCAAAAGTGTCAGCCACTCGGACTGTCTAGAAATGATAGTATATGAACACTCCACTTCTAAAATGGTCTATGCTATGTAAGCATTTTGGATTCATAGGTACTGTCATTAACTTATTCACTGCCAGCATCTTGAACTAATTACTCCACTTCTATGTTTTAAAGAACCTTTCAGAACCGCAGAATAGCGATGTAGGTCGAAGCCATCTTTTGAACAGGAGCGACGCATCTATTTTTGTAAGTAGTACACAATAACTCCAACTCAAGAGTTGAATCAACAAATAAAATTCGTAACAAATGACCATTTTGCACAACAACAAAAAATAAATTAAATTAAACTTGCAACATGTTGTGAAACAACAAAGTGTAATATGAAACTATTTTGAACTCAGTATCTATAAACCAAAATCTACATTACAGCGCAAACGTGAAGCTGTTTCCCTCGCATTGTTGCGGTATTTGGGTATGTAATTGTAAACCTCTCACATACACTGCACGATCTAAACTTCTTACTTCGAAATAAATAATGGGAAAATGAATATATTTTGGGATTATGCCTGGCCTTTCTATGTGTAGGAAGTGAGCTCTAGCCATTCAAATGTGGAATATGTTTTTTTGCAAGCAATCACACACTCTAGTTTGTGAACTGGCTACAGGTGCACCATGATATACCAGAAAGCAAAGCGCGTTAAGACTAGAACATATGGTGTGGGGGTGTTTCCTATATAAAAGTGGTCTTTAATTGAAAGGTTCTATTATGGCATAGAAGTGTCGTGTTCGTATACTATCATTTCTAGACAGACTGAGCAGTTCACACTTCTGCAACTGTTTGATCCATAGTCACGGAGCACCGCTAAATGGATTAATGGCACAACAGCAGCATATTATAAACAGGAAGCCAGCTTAGAGTAGTATTTGATGCCAGTGTTTATCAGAAAGTCAACTGTTGGTGATTGCGCCTTCAAATTGTTTAATCAATCTCACCTGGCCACTTCATCTGTTATCTTATGAGCCCCTGCCACATAGAACATGACCCCAAAGTACAGGCAATGGGGGTGGCTTGATGGCTGCGCATGTTTGTCCAGCTGTCGTTTCAGAGGGCGTTCCAAATCCACCCAGTGGAACTGCAGCTTTTTCGTCACGAAACGCAGCCCGAAGTAGCTTGTCTGAAAGTGAAAACACTAGTAGTGCAATGAGACCTGTCAAACACACCATACAATTTGCTTACACCAAATTTATAAACCCTTTGTGCTTGAAGCTGCCAGTACTCTGAAGAGTACTGGTGGCTGTATGTGCAAGGGGGTCAACATACTAACGGTGGGGACAGATTGCGAGTGGTATTACAAAGTGAGCAACAATTTTTTTGCCTGAGGATGTTATGGTATATTATGTTTGTGGTTGTGTTATTCTTTTGAAAATATGGGTGTGTTGATCATAGGAAAGAGCCGATATTCATTCGAGTTATTTTGGATAAGAATTATGCACCTTTTTAGTAGGATTCATTTTATTTTGCTTGGATAATTGCGATCGATTTCTGTTGTCTAGATAGAATGATGCATATTTTCGTTAGTATAATGTTGTAAAGTTTAACCTACATTAGACTGGAAGGTTCGGGCAGGGTCACAACTTTTCTAGTGACTTCAAATATGACTTCAAAGCTTTATGATACATATGTTGGCGCTACAATTAGCAAAATTTATGGAATGTGCCTAGATGTTAGTGGAAGGATGTAGTTAGATCTAGAGTGTTCTTTTTAATGAATATTAATAAGTTTTGGTTACGTTTTATTTTCTGATTGGCTGAGTTGTATAGTTTGCTGGACTATTCTAGAAATCTGTAATTGTATAAAAGGGGCTGTTATCGAATTATGTGGTACATTGTATGAGAGACACAGTGTGTCAAAAGTGTTGATGCATTGTAGAGGAGATAGTGTATCAGTGTTGGTGCATTATATATGGTCAAGAGTACGACTGGGTGTCTAATGGTAAAATCTACACCCTCCCTCACAAAACCTGCTACAAAATTATCAGAAGTGGTCAGATCAAACTAAGGCATACATCATTTTGTAGGGAACTGGATAAGGTTTCCAATGATACATGATCTTTGGGTGACCACAGAAGAATTTGGGACATTATCACAGTTTTTTTGACCAAATCCGAATTATAACTTGAGAACAAAACGTGACACATTTTACACATGTTCCATGGAACTCAGATTTTTAAAGGCATGCTGCACTATGAAAAATCACTGTTACTCACTTACTGTCACAAGATGTTTGCAATGTTGGCCTAAATTACCATTGAGTTGATGATTTTCTAGAGTGAGTTGCTTTTGCATACTTCACCTTAATAATATAAGAGCCTGCTTTACACGTGTTGTAAATTTTGTCAGCAGAAATCATACTACCACAACACATTTTGACAAATGGTCAATTATTAAAACTTATGCATTATTTTGTATAGTAGAGTATGTACTTTGTTTTTATGATGAAAGGTTTGAGGTTCTTACATAGAAAATCGAATGATCCAGTTTTGAAGATTTGTACTCAGAATGGTGTAAATGTTGAGTTATGTTCAAACAGTTTAGGCACTTGTTTATCTCTACTAATCTGCTGTTTTTGCTAAAGACAATTGGTGTAGTAATTTATATCAAGGTTTTGAAGAGGATGCATGGGTGATACTGATAGATGAAAGAAACCCTTTATGAGGTTTACAGTAAGCGTCCAAATTTTGGGTGTAAATTGTTATGTTCAAGCAGTCCAGCAAACTTTATATATATATATTATTTTCTTTTCACTTATTCTGCAATAAATCTACAGTAGCACTATACTTATTTAGACAAGACCTTGGTAGGCCCCAAAATACCAAATTTTGTTCAGTTGAAATAATTTTATTGTATTTTTTTCTGCGTGCTGGCATGTAAATGTTATGTTCAAACCAGTATGCACATTTTTTTTGTTGAAGGGTAAATTTTGTTGCAAATCATATAATAGATGATGCCAACACATAAAAATAGTTATGCATATGCTGGTACACAACACATTTGAAACTCTTTTCAATTTTTCCTCGTGAACATAACTTGACACAACTTTGTGGGATGTAAAGTTACGTTCAACATTTATCACCTAAAATCACAAAAATCACTTTATATAAAAAAAACTACCAATAGCTGAAAAGATGCTGTTTACTTTTTTATAATAATAAATCATGTGATACCTTCTAGGATAAACATGTCTTTGTTTTTTTGTTTGTACATAACTTTACACCATCAGTACATCACAGGCACTGTGTAAAGTTACAAACAAACACCAATTTCATTTTTTGGGCCGTCCTGCAATAAACCTCGCGCTGGGACCATATGGCGTTGAGGCGCGTCCCCTGGGTGATGGATAGAGGGTCCCTCGCAAGAGGGGTGCACCGAATGAAATTGCCATGAACCAACATGGTTTAAGGGAAGGTGACCCCGACAGAAAACCCCTGGTCCTCCTAGTAAGGGGGTTGGGCATGGGGGTAGCTTCCCCACCCTGCAAATAAGGAAATAGCTACAAAAACGCAGACGAAAAGACAAACAGCAATTCCTTTCCTGGAGGAGGAAGGTTCTTCTACCAGAAGATTTATGACATCCTGTGGTGAAAGCCGGAAGTCTTCGGAAGCCACAGGACCGAGCCGCCTCTCTCTATCCAGGGACACAACCATGGGCACATGGAATGTCAAGACCATGTACCAGAGCGGCAAGGCCGCCCAGATAGCAGCGGAGCAAAAGTACAACCTTTCCCTGCTAGGTATCAGTGAAGCCAGATGGATGCAGTCTGGCCAGAAAAGGCTGTTAGGTGGGGAGATGATTCTGTATTCAGGTCATGAAGAGGAGAATGCCCCCCATACAGAAGGAGTCCTCGCGCTGGGACCATATGGCGTTGAGGCGCGTCCCCTGGGTGGTGGATAGGGGGTCCCTCGTGAGAGGGGTGCACCGAATGAAATAAGGTGCCGTGAACCAACATGGTCTAAGGGAAGGTGACCCCGACAGAAAACCCCTGGTCCTCCTAGTAAGGGGGTTGGGCGTGGGGGTAGCTTCCCCACCCTGCAAAAAAGGAAATAGCTACAAAAACGCCGACGAAAAGACTAACAGTAATTCCTTTCCTGGAGGAGGAAGGTTCTTCTACCAGAAGACTTATGACGTCCTGTGGTGAAAGCCGGAAGTCTTCGGAAGCCACAGGACCGAGCCGCCTTCTCTATCCAGGGATACAACCATGGGCACATGGAACATCAAGACCATGTACCAGAGCGGCAAGGCCGCCCAGATAGCAGCGGAAATGCAAAAGTACAACCTTTCCCTGCTAGGTATCAGTGAAGCCAGATGGACGCAGTCTGGCCAGAAAAGGCTGTTAAGTGGGGAGATGATTCTGTATTCAGGTCATGAAGAGGAGAATGCCCCCCATACAGAAGGTGTAGCATTCATGCTGTCACAAGTGGCACAGAGAGCGCTGATGGGCTGGGAACCTCTTGGGCCAAGAATTATCACAGCAGCCTTTAGAACCAAGAAAAAGCTCAAGCTGAATGTCATCCAGTGTTATGCGCCCACTAATGACAGTGACGAGGAAGAGAAACAAGAGTTCTACGACCGACTCCAGAGTGCCTTGGACAAATGTGCGGAGCGAGACGTCACCATCGTCATGGGAGATTTTAATGCCAAAATAGGGGAAGACAACACCGGATACGAAGAGGTGATGGGGAGACAGAGACTAGGCTCGGAGATGAGTGAGAACGGGGAGAGGTTTGTAGACTTTTGTGCTCTAAACCGACTTGTCATTGGAGGCAGCATCTTCCCACACAGAAGAATACACAAAGCAACTTGGGTCTCACCTGACCATACAACAGAGAACCAAATAGACCATATCTGCATTAGCAAGAAATTTAGAAGATCCCTTCAAGATGTTCGAGTGAGGAGGGGAGCAGATGTCGCCTCCGACCACCATCTGCTTACCTTAAGAATGAAGCTCAAGCTAAAGAAAAGCCGCACAGAGACAACAAGAAGACAGCGCTATAATGTAGGCCTCCTGAGAGAAACTGGAGTTAGAGAAGAGTTCAAACTGGTGCTGTCCAGCCGTTTTCAAGCGCTACAGGAGTTAGTAAATGAAGAGGAGGTGGTCGCCACAGAGCAGCAGTGGAAGGCAGTTAGGAGGCGCTGAACTCAACCTGCAAAGACACTGTAGGGTTCAGGAAACACCATCACAAGGACTGGCTGTCGGCACAGACCTTGAAGAAGATAGTTCAGTGAGGAAGCAGAAGAAAGCAGCTGTCAACAACAGTCGCACGAGAGCAGCCAAAGTAAGGGCACATGGGGAATACTCGGAAGCCAACCGCGAGGTGAAGAGTAGTATCAGGGCAGACAAGAGGGCCTACACAGACAGCCTGGCAGCAGAGGCAGAAAAGGCAGCGGCAACATGAAACAGCTCTACGACATTACCAGAAGATTGTAGGACAAGTATGGCCATACAGAAAGACCAGTAAAAGACAAAGAAGGCAAGCCTATTGCAGACAGAGCAGACCAACTCGACAGATGGGCCGAGTATTTTGAAGAGTTACTGAACAGACCCACCCCACCCGACCCCCCAGACATCCAGCCAGCAGATACCGACCTACCCATCAGCTGTGACAGACCCAGCTGGGAAGAGATCAGAAGAGCAGTGGCATTTTTGAAGAACGGCAAAGCAGCAGGGCCAGATGGCATCCCAGTGGAGTCTCTGAAAGCAGACCTAGAGACAACAGTAGAGCTGCTGTACCCACTGTTTGGAAAGATCTGGGAAGAGGAGGTGATGCCGGCTGACTGGAAGGAGGGGTACCTAATCAAGCTTCCCAAGAAAGGCGATCTCAGCAAGTGTTCCAACTACAGAGGAATCATCTTGCTGTCAGTACCAGGAAAGGTCTTCAACAGGATCATCCTAGAGAGAATGAAGAGCTCCGTTGACTAGCTGAGAGACCAGCAAGCAGGATTCAGGAAAAACTGATCATATACAGACCAGATCGCCACTCTCTGCATCATCGTGGAACAGTCTCTGGAGTGGAGCTCCCCGCTGTACGTCAACTTTGTGGATTATGAGAAAGCATTTGACAGCGTGGACCAAGAGACTCTGTGGAAACTCCTACGACACTATGGTGTACCCACAAAGCTCGTCTGCTTGATCAAGAGCAGCTACGATGGCATGACATGTCGCGTGATCCACGAAGGGCAGTTCACCAGGGAGCTCCAGGTCAGAACCGGTGTCAGGCAGGGGTTTTGCTGTCTCCGTTCCTCTTCCTACTGGCCATAGACTGGGGCATGAAGAGGACCACAGAGCACAGACGAAGCGGAATACAGTGGACACTGTGGACACAGATTGACGACCTCGATTTTGCAGACGACTTGGCATTACTGTCCCATACTCATCAACAAATGCAGGACAAGACCACAAGGCTTGCTGACATCTCGTCCCAAGTGGGCCTCACCATCCACAAACAGAAAACAAAGACAATGAGGCTGAACACAACCAGGGAAGAACCAGTCTTGCTTGCTGGCACCCCGTTGGAGGAGGAGGAGTCCTTCACCTATCTCGGGAGCATCATAGACAAAAATGGCGGCACTGATGCAGATGTCAGAGCACGAATCAGTAAAGCCAAAGCAGCTTTTCTCCAGTTGAAAAAAGTGTGGAGTTCCAGAGAGCTGTCACAACACACCAAAGTCCGAATTTTCAACTCCAACGTAAAAGCAGTTCTCCTATAGTATATGGAGCAGAGACTTGGAGATTGACAAAAACCACAGTCAACAGAATACAGATCTTCATAAACAGTTGCCTTAGAAGAATTTTGAAAATCCACTGGCCAGAGAAGATCAGCAACGTCAGACTCTGGGAGAGAACAGAGCAGATAACAGCAGAGAATGAAATTGGGCAAAGAAGATGGGGATGGATTGGTCCAGTCTGAGAAAGCCAGCTTCCAGTATCACTAGGCGGGCATTGTCATGGAACCCCCAGGGAAAGAGGAAAAGAGGCAGGCCAAGAAACACCTGGCGTCGAGACCTCCAAGCAGACATCAAGAGACTGGGAACCACCTGGAGTAAAATCGAAGGAGAAGCACAGGACAGGAGTCGCTGGAGGTCTCTCGTTGACGGCCTATACCCGGGGAGGGGTGACAGGCGTAAGTAAGTAAGTCCTGCAATAAAGTAGGTAAGATAACCAGATAAATCTATAAAATATGAATTTCAAGACCTATAAAATTTTAGTGACTGCAAAACAAGATAATGTCACAGCTATTCCTCATGAACATAACTCTACGTCATGTCATGTTACGTTCATGCAATGATGATTACATTTCCCATTGTGCATTGAAATTTATGCATTAACCTTTAGGCATGCACTATCTTGTATCATCACAAACAGCTTTCAAATCTGCATTTCATAACTCTGAACTTTACTTTTGTGCTTTAGAAAATAGTCCTGTGTCGTCATGTTATGTTTAAACACGCCATGTCATTATTTTTTACCTTTCTATTTCATGTTTTTGTCATGAAATCATGTTAGTGCAAACGTCATTCTTCTTTTGTACACTACAGGCAATCAACAAATTTCTAAATAATTCTACTTGTCAAGTTACAAGGCAAATGTGTGAATGTGACCGTGTAAAGTTCTGTTCATGCATCCTGTTTTCTGTCTTTTTGATGCTGTTTCTGTAATTATGATGGACTAACAAATTAAATTTTACCAGAACAGTATGCACACTGCTTATAGGTGAAGCAGGCTCGATGATAGTGTCTTCTTTAGAGACTTTTCTTGAATAATCTTAAGATTTTTTTCTGTGTGCAAGTCAGAAGGTGTAATGTTATGTACAGACACTTGAAAAGTTGCAACAGCCCTTTTTGAAAATCACATAAACATCACTAGTTTTATATAATGGCTGTGGTTGTTAGTGGGATTGGTATGCATACTCATTTTTTCCCAAGAGTTTGTGATTTGCCCTTGTGAGACCAAAAATATATTTGGTGAAGGTGTAAAGTTATGTTCAATCTTGTGAATGTAATTGAATTTGTGCCAAATCTTGCCTCAGTTTGTAAAAATTTACTTATTTTCTATTGGAATAGTTAACAGCAGATAAAAGTCATCTAGTGTAGTCATTTTTAGCTTACAGAAGCTGTATTTGATTGCATGAGATAAAAAATGAGAATAACATTGCAGTGAAGGTGTATTGAACAACTTTGTCAGTATTCAGAACTATGTAAACATTATTTTTTTCAATTGGCTTTTGCACTTAAATTAATTATAGACTTGTTTCTGTGCATTTAGCATAATATTTTAAAATTAGTTCTCCAAGTAGAATTAAAAATTAGTCGCTTTTGGAAATTATGGTGTAAAGTTATGTTAAAACAGTTTTTTTTATAGACATACCATTTATTCTGGTTGGGGAACATACTTTGAAACATACAAATGCAAAAAACTGCTTACAGCTTGTGCTTGTTGTGAATTGTTAAATGTGTGACATTGTAAATGTTATGTTCAAACTTTAAACTTCAAAGCAAAGTTCAATAACAACCAAACTGCAAATAACATACAAATTTTACTTAGTGTCAATGTTTATGTATGCAAAGGTACATCAGATTTATATGAAATATTAAAATTATTTTGCTTTTGAAAATGCAGGGTGCTTGTCACACCATTTAGACACCCAGTTGTACTCTTGACCATATCATGGTAGACGCAGTGTATCAGAATTGTGGATGCATTGTAGAAAGACAGTGTACCAAAGTGTAGAGCTATGCATTTGTGGACGCACTGTGCTGAGACTGTGAGAGTGCATTGTGAGAATAAAATATTGTTGAAACTGTTACTCCAGTGTGATCTACAACCTTGTGCCATGTGTGACGAGTTGCAGATGAGTGAAGTTTCTTTACAACAACCCTACGTGCGTGTGTCTGGTGTGATTGCATCATACTACGACTACCACGTAATATGGTATGGGAAGGGTAGGCAAAGATTTGTAACTGAATCACAATTACAAATGTGTCATAAAAATGTTACGGGTGTGACTCAACTTTCAGCTCCTGATGACACACATTTCATTCACCCTCTGGCTGTCCGTAGTGTGCCTGGTTGAAGTGATTCCTACATGAATTACCTTGACCAAACATGCTACCGACAGCCACTAGGTTAACATGGGTGTCATGTCGTGAAGTTAGTCATGCCAATAAACTTAATAAAGTAGAAGAGCTCCATTTGGCAATGCCTGTCCAGGACACATTGACTTTCAGGCAAAGCCTAGCTACTAAAACAAGCAGAAAAAAAAAAAAAAACACTGCCAAGACTTATTTAGTGCCTATATTTAATATGTCTTAACCCTTATCATTTGGAATACACCAATGTATGAAATAAGTTTGACTAAAATAGTTCAAGGGTAGTGCCAGAATAGCTTGGCGCAGCTATTCTGCACTACCCTTGAACTGAAGCCATTGGTCTATATCCTTATCTGCAAGTAGTATAATGTAGCCTGCATATGGCAGTGTGCAAATTTGAAGCTTTTAACCTCAGTATGAATGGGTTAACCCAGGAGGTAAAGTGTAATATTTAGAAAGTGTCCAGATGACCATGTGGTCATTGGAATAGCCCATTAGGGTTGTGGTTTGGAAACAAGACATACAACATGCACATTATATCCCAGAAATAATTTTCAGTATGTTGAAGTTGGATGGTAGACACAAAGAAGGAGTAAAGAACCTCACCTCTGACAGTTCAATCCGTTGAGCAATGCTGTCAAGACACTCCTGCCCAGTGCTGTCTGAATTCAGTGTACATTCCAGGAAGGAATTGTCCAATAAATAAACACCGACAATAAAGGAGTTCTTTGATGATATTTCATAGCTCCTGGTTTTCCGTAATCTCCACTTAAAAGGCATGATTCTCACTTCACAGTCAGCGATGCATCAGAATCATTTAAAATCCAAACCACACAGGTTGATGTTGATCTTTATAATCTGAAACAGCAAAATGGAAAGAGCTGATATATTATTACACATCATTCATATGCACAAAGTGTACTCTCTACAATCACACGGTTACAGGAGCAAAATTATATATATATATATATATATATATATATATATATATATATATATATATATATATATATATATATATATATATATTATATATATATATATATATATATATATATTATACACACACACAAATCTTGTAAAAGACATTGTTTCAAAATCTTATGGTATAATTTCTTCATAACTTAACTTATTGTTGCCAATTTCAAGCCGAATTTGCTCTCCAGACCAAAAAGGTGACTGCCAAGCGCGTAATATGCAAAGAAGTACCCAACGGAGAAAGAAACACGCTTAGAAAAGACGGGTACAACATAATTTATTAATATTTCGGGTAAATACCCTTTGTCAAAATAGACAAACAAACAAACAGCGAGATTAGCCGCTACTTATCTTCATTGGCAATTCTTCTGCCAATGAAGATAAGTAGCGGCTAATCTCTCTGTTTGTTTGTCTATTTTGACAATGGGTATTTACCCGAAATATTAATAAATTGTGTTGTACCCGTCTTTTCTAAGCGTGTTTCTTTCTCTGTTGGGTACTTCTTTGAATTTGCTCTGATTTAACTGCCACTAATCTAAAGTTACAAAGGTTTCACAATTCCGATGTTTTAACAGAATGTAAAACTGTCAAGGTGTAGAGTTAGAAGCACAATTTTCATCAGAATAGGTAATGAAACTGACAAGGTGTAAAGTTAGCAGCACAATTTTACCCGCTACACAATAAAATGAACTGACAGCTTAATCGTGGTTATCTCGATGAGCAAACACAAAACAGTCTATCGGGCAGCTATTACAAACTTCCGATCTACTGAATTTAACGCGTATTTCCTGAAACCCGGCAACCCGAACACTAACAGTCAAAGCTAGACCTAGCAAACCATTTGAAAGCAGGCAATCCTTTGAAGCCTAAATTGCATTTGTCACATGAAACTGTTTACCTTAAATATATGCCCACTACATTGCATCCCACGATACAGGTGACGCAACACGTGCGTGGGGAACTCTGGAATGCAAGCACAGGTGACAAGGCACACTCCTCGACATTGTTGTTTTCTCTCATCTCTGGGTTACCAGTCAAGTCGCTCATATACCATCTTGTCAATAAGCAATCTCGCCCAAATTCAGTGTGTGAATGTGTGTGAATGTGTGTGTGTGTGTGTGTGTGTGTGTGTGTGTGTTTGTTTGTGTTGTCCATGCTACAATCTGCAAATTGTTTTGCAGTCATTACACTTTTGTAAAACCGAGATCGAACAGCCAGATGCCTAAAGGGTAGCTGTATATCTTTTCGTGTCTGCAAGTCGAAACAGTGAACAGGCATACATTAATTTTCTTTATCTTTGAGTCCTTCCTAGTCTACTACCCACCTAGCCACATTAATTTTAACTTCCCTACCGTGCATCCTACCATTTTGGCCAAACCAAAATGATTAACAGATACAATTCTAGACTAAGTATATCACCTCTGCTCACTTCTTCATCCACTGCAATGAAGCCAGTATTGGTTCATGCGGTGAAAACTTCACATTCAGCTGTATGTTCATTTTGGTCAGGCCAGAAGGACCATACCTGCCATGCACCTCATTGCCAATCAGACTTGATCCACACACACACACAATAATAATAATAATAATAATAATAATAATAATAATACATGACTATTGCTACTAATAATGCTGAAGTGGTCATGGTCATACAGTTTTTAGGACATATACAGTGTGTTGTGTTACAGTGTACGTGACTTACAGTGTGTTGTGTTACACTGTGTCACATACAGTGTGTTGTCTTACACTAGTGTTTGGCTTTCAAATCTTGTCATGAAGGTCACATGACCAGACAATGATGAGATAGCAAAGTGAACAGACTCCACTTGACTTCCCAGTCATATCTACTTATGCAGAAGGAGTGTATCTTTGTTTGTGCACATGGAGAGATTCTCATGAGCCCAGCATGTGCTTCAGATCCTCATGAGCCCCTGCAATCTGATATACTTTCATGGGGTTGTGCAGAACTGTAGATCCTCAAGACTGTTATCTTCAAGCCTTTTCAGTTATTCCTAATACATGGGCTCTTGAAGATCTCTCAGGGTGCATGCGTGCATGAGTATCACACAGTGTGCATGAGCTCTTGTGAACATTTCGGCAAAGTGTTTGGGTACACTCCACATGAATATGTATCAGTAACTGGGAGTTCACTGTATAGCCCACCTCACAATTTTAATCCCATGATCACTGACGTAGCCGCAGCATGAGAATAGGAAAACTATATAAGGTGTAACACAAGACACTGTGTGTGACATACACTGTAACACAAGACACTGTGTGTGACATACACTGTAACACAAGACATACAGCTATGTCCTAAAAAATATACTGATAGTGACCATTTCAGCAATAATAATAAATCATCTATTCACAAGGTGCTCTGCGTTTGCAATAATAAAACAAAAACATACATTTAAAAGAAGAAAAATTAGCCTACAACTTACAAACACGCACACACACACACACACACGCGCGTGCGCGCGCACAGTGACTGACGTACACATGTGGTACAGGTCAACAAAATGTGTTTTAACTAATGCAATGGAGAAAAGGTGTGTTTTTATGTCCCTTCTATCAAAAGAAGGGACTTTTAGGATGGGTCGCGGTGAGCGAATTCAACAGCATGCCCATGACGTCACAAACGCTGACAACTGAGGTAAAAGCTAGGACCTCCAAAGGTGGGCGACTTGATAGCGAGTTGGTTATTGGGCGAAGTGACCCATCCAGAAGACGTAAACTGACGAGGAATGCACAAGTTTTCGATGTATCGTGAATGAATTTGCAACAGTTGAATAAAATATTGGAGACGAAGAATTTAATGATAAAAATAGTCTATTCTACAACGTATTAAATTCCCAAATATGGAATAACTTAATTACACGACATGGAATCGGCTGATAGCAAAAAAAAAAGATTTGCGCATGCGCAGTGTCGTAGTGAGGGAAGTTTGAAAATTTAGTTTGCAGACGATGGCAGTTTAAAGCGTCGAACTTTAAAAAGGTTTGCTTGCTTTAGCATTCGTTGTGTTCATGCATCTTTAATTAGGCTTTTTTTTTTTTTAAATCTCACCATGACTTGTTTTTGCAGGGCAAACTTTAATCTCGTTCCAGTATTCGTCCGGTATTTCGAAACGTTGCCTCAAATTACTGGAACTGTCACGCTGGCTGCTTGGCTAGGACATTCAACACAAAGCACGGTGACTGGAGTAATTTAAGTTACAGAATCAAACTGCTGTCATGATTCTGCACAATAAGAGATGTAAAGTGGCAGGAGTCGGACAATTATTTTACTTTGTTCCAGTTTCTTTGCACACAGCTAGAGCTTTCTAGATCGTATTTTCTGTGCGTTTGCGACGTGTGGATGCAAAAACGGATAATGGGACCCAGATAATTTCCAGCACAAAATAATAATATATAATTAAACTTTGTCCCATTCTGAAATGTTGGTTGTCACTGTGGACACAGGGATAAATATGGTTACATTGATTTTTTTTCGTTTTTCAAAAGATTTTTTTTTTAATCTGCTGTCATTGATAGTGACTATACTGATAGAAATATGAAAAGTATGAATTTACTCTTTTTTTGATATTTTTTTACCCCCCAACAATCGGTGTTAGTTGTTACGGTAGACGTACTCCATACATTTCAAATCATCCAAACATTTTTCTTTTAATTACCATTTTTACAAGAGAAAAAATTTGTCCGTAGACTAGATCAGTAGATGAGGTAAAAGAATAACAAACATGTTCCCAGTGACACTGACAGTTTATAAAAAATGTTGTCACACTGGACATGTATACTATTGGACATACGCATGGAAATCATATAGTCAATTTTGGTGAAAAGTAAACCCTGTGAGAAGTGCTCCAACAATGTCTTCATAGTGGAATCACAGAAAACCTAATTTACTAATAGTAGTAATGGTAATACTATTGTAATGCAGTTTTCTTGACTAAAAATATGGTCAGTTATGTGCACAATATTTTTGTCTGTTAAAGTGTTATGTGCATGACGTTTGTCACGGGTCTTTCAGCATTTGTTTTTGTACAGGTATCAGCTGCAAAATGAGTTGGGCAGCTGATGAGTGGAAAGATGGGCTTCCACCGGCAGCACTGCAGAAAATTTCACACCTGGAGACCCAGTTGGACAAGTTGAAAAAGGAAAGGGATCAGAAGCAATGTCAGCTGGAGAGCTTAGAAGTGGTAAGTTATTATAGAGAGATGTATGTTTTCGCAGCACACAAATGTTTTTTTTTGGTACTATTTCAAATTACTGTTTTCTTGTTCTTAAAATGGAGGTCGACAGCTGAGGAGTGTGTGTTGGCTTGTCGTCAAAAACTTGAGTTAGAGTTAGGTTAAACGAAACAGGAGTGGGGCGATTATTGAGGGGACCCCACCCCTAGTCAGCTTTCCACTATTGATCTGAAAGCTGCAGGGGATTCTGTCCTGCAGGCATTTCTCAGGAAGGGAGCTCCAAAGTTGTATTGCAGAGTAAAAGAAGGAATGGAGGTAAGTGTCCATACATGAGTGCGGGATCCGAATCTTTGCAGGTTGGCCACGGCTGGAGCATCTGGTGGGAGTGAGGCCTTGCTCACAGTTCTGCGAGACTTGAGTGATTGAAGTTTATGCTTAGAGAACAGGGCAGGTGCTGGAGGTGGGACTAAAACCTTGGAGATTCAACAGGCTGATTTTTTGTTGAACCTTCTCCAGGGTATTCAATAAAGACTGCTGGTGGGTGTCTAGATCAGTAGATGCGTACTTGCACATAGCTCTGGCGTGTGTAAATACTGAGCAGAACTATTCGTTGAGAATATCAGCTTTCACCTTTAGGTTAGTGTAGGTTAGTCCGTTCATTTTTACGGGGCTCTGCCAACCGAGTCGCACTTCTTCGACTTGATCAAGCGCCACATCTTCATATGTCAGAAACACTCTCTCTCTTTCCAGTCCACCCTCAAAACTCACCTCTTTCAACAGTTCTAGCACTATCACCACACTCCCCACCCCAAGCTGACCGTCTTAATGTATTTTCACTATTTGTGGTACGTGAGTCATTGTCTAAAGCGTGCGCATGCGTGTGCGAGTTGTGAGTGCGCGCTTAAGCGCATTATAAATACTGTAATTATTTATATTGTCACCATCTTCACTGATGTTTGATAATTCTTGATAATGTAGAGGATTCTACAATCGGGGCATTATCCCACAGCTATGGGGTGGTGGTGGTTGTGCGTAGGCTTGACGTTAAAAACTTGGGATAAAACAAGTTTAAATAACAAGAGTAGGGTGATTACTGAGGGGATTCCACCCATAGCCAGCCTTCCACAATCGATGTGAAGGCTGCAGGGAATTCTGCAGGAGGGGAATTTATTTATTCCAAAGTCAAATTGTGGAGGGGAAAGGCAATGGAGTTATGTGTCCCTACATGAGTGCGGAATCCTAAGCTTTGCGGGCTGGCCACAGGTGGAGTGTCCGATGGGAGTGAGGGTTCCTTTCCTGAGCTTGCATTGCACAAGGCAACTCATCTTGTACACCATGGTGGTCTTGCACACAGTTCTGCGCGACTTGAGTGATTGTAGCCGGAGCTTGGAGATGAAGGCAGAAGTGCTGGAGGTGGGATTAAAGTCCTTGAGGATTTGCCTTGCTGATCGTCACTGAACCTTCCTGATAGAAACTGCTGGTGGGGGTCCCAGATTTGGAGATGAGTATTGCAGAATCGGGCGGATGAGTCCTTTGTAAGAGCTTGTGTGAATGTATTCTTATAAACAAAGGCACTGGTGTGGTTGGCATTAGCAGCGATGGAGTGGATACATTTATACTGTCCCCAGTACAGTTTTCTGCTCAGCACTGACCTAGGTATTTGGCTCTGGTCACTTTGCCTAAGACTTGGTTATGAAGGGTATAGTTGGAATCAAGCAGCTTTTTCTTCTTCGTCACCATCAGCTGATCTCACTTGTCAACGTTGAAGCTCATTTGCCACTTGTTCCCCTGCTTCTCCAGCTTTCTCAGATCTTTTTGTAGTGTCTGTTGGTTGATGTTGCTCATCCCACTACCCCTTATAAGGTAAATCAATAATGAGTGGGCCACGTCCTGAGAAAGCCTTGTTGCTGTCGGGACGTTAAGCAATGTACAATCAATCAATAATGAGTGGGCACATAAGTGTCTTCTTCTTCTCGAACACCGTCACACTTGGAGTTTGGCTCTCAAAATGAAATCTGTGGTCTTCTGTAGCGCCTCCACAGGCCCGTTCAGTTTCTCTTGTAGAGTGGCGGGCTTCGGCCATATCTCCTCCCTCAGCAGCTGGTGGTTCCCACAGTCCTGGAGGATGTGCTCTGTGGTCTGCTCTGCTTCTCCACAAGGGCACAGGGGAGATGGCACGAGGTGGAAGCGTCTGTGCAGGTGGAAATTGAGTTGTGCCCGGTCCTCAGACGGAAGATGGTCACCTGCTATTGTTTGGACAGCTGATGGTAACTGTCTAGGGGTCATTGTGGTGGTCTGTACACAGACTTAATGATGGTCTTCATCTCTGTGAAGCTGACTCCATTTTCATCTTGTTCTTCCTCTGCGACCACTTTTGCCATTCTGTCAGCTTCTTCATTGCATGTGGCATGAGTGTCATCAACCGTGGCATTAGTTGCTGTGAGACTGAGAGGTGGTTATGTTCTTGAAAATGCTGTCATAATATATTTTATGATACACATATTGCTTGGAGTTAATGGACCTGCTAATCTGACTGTCTACTCACCAGTCACCTTCACTCACTGCATGAACTTACATGATACAGCTGTGACCCGACATTGCGGTCATCGGGGTCCACAAAATGGGACTGCGATATATCCATCCGCGAGATATTGGGCTAAAGAGGGGGGGGGGTTATTCGATGAGAATCAGGGCGTGTGCGGTAGGCATTACCTATCGCCTGTGCGTTCTTTCTTTCATAGCCAAGTACAATCAGAAACACATACTTGCACTGTTAGCATCACGGAAAAAGAACGTACAAAGGACAACTTCAGTTCTCGTTTATGTCATTCACACACATCAGTAGACAATTTCCAAGACAAGTTTGGTAGCCTTTATTCTTCAATAAATAGGTTGATCACCTGCTAGTGTGTTTTGTTTGAAGTGGTCACGCATGTTGAGAAAATTCGATTACAATGACCGGTGAGCACCAGTAGGGCAGCACACCTCTCTTTAACTTCAACAGCGGCCCGCCTAACTCTACAGCAAGCATAATGGGTAGACCATCGAAACCGATGATGTCGTCATTGTGCATGACTTCTATTTGTGGGTGCGGGTGTGGATGGCCAAGCCAATCCTGGAGCCACACCTGCGAGGGCAATGGGGGCACTGGAACGTAGCTGTGGGGAGAGTCGACGCTGTCTTTCTGGCACTGGTGATCCATTCACGCCGATTGTGTTCAAAGAGCGTGCAGGCTTTCCTGGTGGCGGCACGCCAGCTGGATCTGTCTTGTGCTTGTGCGTCAAATTCCTTTACCGGGAAGACGCAGTGCTTGAGGCTGTCTCTCATGCAGTCTTTTAAGCGTTTCTTTGGCCATCCTTGCTTCCTGTGGCCTTTTGAGAGTGCACCATACAGGAGTTAGAGAATGAAGAGCTCCGTTGACCCCCAGCTGAGAGACCAGCAAGCAGGATTCAGGAAGAACCGATCATGTACAGACCAGATCGCCACTCTCCGCATCATCGTGGAACAGTCTCTGGAGTGGAGCTCCCCGCTGTACGTCAACTTTGTGGATTATGAGAAAGCATTTGACAGCGTGGACCGAGAGACTCTGTGGAAACTCCTACGACACTACGGTGTACCCACAAAGCTCGTCCGCCTGATCAAGAGCAGCTATGATGGCATGACATGTCGCGTGATCCACGAAGGGCAGTTCACCAGGGAGCTCCAGGTCAGAACTGGTGTCAGGCAGGGGTGTCTGCTGTCTCCGTTCCTCTTCCTACTGGCCATAGACTGGGTCATGAAGATGACCACAGAGCACAGACGAAGTGGAATACAGTGGACACTGTGGACACAGCTTGACGACCTCGATTTTGCAGACGACTTGGCATTACTGTCCCACACTCATCAACAAATGCAGGACAAGACCACGAGGCTTGCTGACATCTCGTCCCAAGTGGGCCTCACCATTCACAAACAGAAAACAAAGACAATGAGGCTGAACGCAACCAGGGAAGAACCAGTCTTGCTTGCTGGCACCCCGTTGGAGGAGGTGGAGTCCTTCACCTATCTCGGGAGCATCATAGACAAAAAAAGGCGGCACTGATGCAGATGTCAGAGCACGAATCGGTAAAGCCAGAGCAGCCTTTCTCCAGTTGAAAAAAGTGTGGAGTTCCAGAGAGCTGTCACAACACACCAAAGTCCGGATTTTCAACTCCAATGTAAAAGCGGTTCTCCTATATGGAGCAGAGACATGGAGATTGACAAAAACCACAGTCAACAGAGTACAGACCTTCATGAACAGTTGCCTTAGAAGAATTTTGAAAATCCACTGGCCAGAGAAGATCAGCAACGTCAGACTCTGGGAGAGAACAGAGCAGATAACAGCAGAGAATGAAATTGGGCGAAGAAGATGGGGATGGATCGGTCACAGTCTGAGAAAGCCAGCTTCCAGTATCACTAGGCAGGCATTGTCATGGAACCCCCAGGGAAAGAGGAAAAGAGGTAGGCCGAGAAACTCCTGGCGTCGAGACCTCCAAGCAGATATCAAGAGACTGGGAACCACCTGGAGTAGAATCGAAGGAGAAGCACAGGACAGGAGTTGCTGGAGGTCTCTAGTCGACGGCCTATACCCGGGTAGGGGTGACAGGCGTAAGTAAGTAAGCATACAGGAGTTGGCGTGGCATGCGAGAATCATCCATGCATATGACATGACAAGTCCAGCGGAGTTGTGTCTTTAAGACCAAGGCTTCAACACTCGCTAAGCCAGCATTGTCCAGGACTTCAGGTTTGTCACCTTGTTTTGCCATTTGATGCCCATGAGTGATCGCAGGGATCTCATGTGGAAATGTTCAAGCTGCTTGAGGTGCTTTCTATACAGAGTCAATGACTCACAGCCTTAGAGGAGGCTGGGGAGAACTACTGCCTTGTAGACTTTGATCTTAGTGGAGAGCTTGACGTTGTTATTCAACACACGAGTGCGCAGGCTACCCAGGGCTTGGTTGGCTTTGCTGATGCGAGCTGCGATTTCCTTGTTGATAGTACCGTCAGAAGAGATGATGCTCCCAAGGTGCCTGAACTGGTCGACAGTCTTCAGCTCGGTGCCTTCAATGTACACTTTGAGTGGGGGGGGCTCTTGTGCCTGGGTCTGGTTGGTGCAGGACCTCGGTCTTGCTGAGACTGATGGTGAGGCCAAACAGTCGAGAGGCTTCCGAGAACCTATTGACGATGGTCTGGAGGTCAGACTCCGTGTGCGCCATCAGCACACAGTCATCGGCAAACAGCGCCTCAAGGATCAGTCTCGATGGTCTTGGTCCTGGCATTCAGTCGACGGAGGTTAAAGAGAGAGCCGTCTAGTCTGTACTTCAGGTACACTCCCTTCTCAAGGTCGCGTACTGAATGGGTCAGGATACACGTGAAAAACAGGTTGAACATCACGGGGGCAAGAACACAACCTTGTTTCACACCGTTGGAAATGTCAAAAGGGTGCGGATGTGTCGCCGTTTGACTGGACAACTCTTACCATTCCATCATGGAAGAGGCGGATGATGTTGGTGAACTTCCTGGGGCAGCTGAGCTTTGCGAGGACGACCCAAAGCGCTTCTCTGTTCACAGTGTTGAACAAGAATGCTTTGGTCAGATCTATGAAGACAGTGTTGAGGTCCATGTGCAGCTCAATGCATTTCTTCTGGACCTGTCTCACAGAGAAGACCATGTCGACTGTGCTGCGGCCGGGCCTGAAGCCACACTGAGCCTCTGGGAGTGCTTCCTCAGATACAGAGCTGATCAGGCGGTTGAGTATGACTCTCGCAAGGATCTTGCCAGCAATGGACAAGAGTGAGATCCCTCGGTAATTGGCACAGTCTGCTTTGCTGCCCTTGTTCTTGAACAGGGAGACGATTGTAGCATCTCTAAATTCCTGTGGCATGTTCTCCTCTGCCCAGATGCATGTCAGAATGTTGAGGAAGGCATCAAGGGTCTCAGGTCCAGCTGCCTTGAAGAGCTCTGCGGGGATGCCGTCCATGCCTGCAGCCTTGCCGGAGCTAGTCTGCTTGATCGCTTTCTTGACCTCGTCCAGGGTTGGCGGGAGGTCAAGGTCATCAGTGTCGGCTTCTGGGGAATCATGTCCAGGGCCGTGGGATCGACAGTGGAAGGCAGGTTCAGCAGATTTGAGAAGTGTTCTCTCCAGCGCTCAGTGATGCTGCCTTTGTCCTTTAGCAAGGTGAAGCCATCGGCGGAAAAGAAAGGGGTTGTGCTGGGTCTGGCAGGGCTGTAGACAGCTTTAATAGTGCTGAAAAACTCCTTGGAGTTGCTGGATTCAGCAAAGTGTTCAAGTTCTTTTGCTTTGCCGTCCCACCAGGTGTCCTGCATGTTGCGGAGCTCTCTCTGGGCTTTTCTCTGGATGTGTTTGAAGCGGTCTTTCTTGGACAAGGAGTTGATGTCGTTCTGCCACTCAATGAAGGCACTGCGCTTTTGCTCCAGTAGCTTGTTGATCTCTTCATTGTTCTCACCAAACCAATCCTGGTGTACTCTCTGCTTGGGTCCAAGCACGTCTTTGGCAGACTCCGTCACCATCCCCTTGAACTGGTTCCACATTTCAGTTGGGTTGCCAGTCAACGGTCCATGGGCAGTTAGCAGGTCATCAAGGTGGGACTGGAAGTTTTCCTTGATGTCCGGGCACTTCAGCTTGGCCAGGTTGAATGAAGGTCAGGTGAGCTTCGGCCTCTTCCTTTGTGCTGGTGCAATGTGCAGGTTGAGGACAGACCGCACCAGCCAATGGTCGGTCCAGCGCTTGGCTCCTCTCATGGCTCTGGTGATTCTGACATCACAAGTATCCCGCTAGCGGACAATGACATAGTCTATGAGATGCCACTGCTTGGACCTGGGATGCATCCATGTTGTCTTGTACTTACTAGCCAGCCTGAAGAGGGTGCTGGTGATTGCGTGTCCATTTCAGCGCACAATGTCAGCAGCAACAGGCCATTGCTGTTCATCTTGCCCAGCCCGTGTGAGCCCATCACTTCTTCCCAGCATTCACATTCACGGCTAACTCGAGCATTGAAGTCACCAAGCACGATGAGTTTGTCACTTGCAGGAGTGGACTTAAGGAGGGAGTCAAGGCTCTCATAGAACGCCTCCTTGTCATCAGCGTTGGTTAGTGTCGGAGCATAGGCACTGATGATAGTGACATGTCAGGTGTGGTAAACGGAGCTTCATCAATCGTTCGCTGATGCCAGTGGGAAGAGAAGGCAGCAGTCGGAGGAGCGTGGTGCGGATGGCGAAGCCAACTCCATGTATCCTGTCCTCGTTCTCAGCTTTGCCCTTCCAGAAAAAGGTGTACCCACCCTCAGATCCACAGATCGAGCCTTTGTCAGCAAATCTGGTTTCGCTATGAGCCGCAATGTCGATTTTATATCTCGCCAGCTCCCTGGCTATGAGGGCTGTTCTTCTGTGCAGTCTCTTCGTTTGATCTCTGTCCAACAGGGTTCGTACGTTCCACGTACAGAAAATAAGTTTTGTTTGTTTTTGTTTTTCTTTTCGACAGCAGCAACTGAGCAAGCATAGACATTCATTATCCCTCGTCGCTGTGCCTGATGTCTTCCTATCATTGCCTGTGTTCTTCGTTAGAGGAGGCGAACGCGGGTTCAGCGTAAGTTTTCGCACCCACCAGGTCATACTCATAGCTGCCCAGAATGGCGAAACGTGACACCTGTGAAAAGCATAGACCTTGATGCGCATTGAATCAGTGTTTCTTATTAACGCTTTTACCTGTGTGGTTATATCTAGGAGGAGGTCACGTAGTCTGTGTGAAGCTGCACCCAGCAGCTAGTCAAGTGGGGAGACCTCTGCCATGTGCCAGAAGCCTAGACCCTCATTATACACTATGTGAGTCAGTCTCCTACCCTCTTTATGTACATGTGTTCTTCATCTGGAGAAGGTTTGTGGGTGTTTCGTGTTTGAACGCCCTCCCAGCTGTCGCGTCAGGCGTGTGTGCAGCACCCTGCGGAGTGCGATACAGCCAAGGCCGGTGACAAATTATTTCGCGGTTCACCGCTGTTCCATGGTCGGTCCGATTTTTTTGGGATCCAAGGTACCTCTCGTGTTATATCCGGGTTCACGGTGTAATGATTCGCGATATGTCGGGTCAGGGCTGTACTCATTAAAAATTAAAATCAAATGCATTGTGACCTCATTTCAACTAAGGTTTTTGGGTGGAATTGTGTCTGAAGATCTCCCATGCGATTTTTCTGTGCTGCAGTTTGACTTTTTCTCCCAACAGGCTTTACAAAACCAGAAGCGGAAGACAGAAGATGAAAAGTCACAATATTCCAAGCTGGGGCGAGAGAATCAGACGTTGTCAGAATCGTGCGAGGATCTGCAGAAGAAAATGACCAAGTTGCAGCAGGATCTTCAGGCCAAGGAAAATCAGATCTTCAGTCTTGATGGCAAGCTAGCTCGATTCAAACAGATGGAGGGGGACAGTGACAAGGTTTGCTTTGTTCAGAATGAAAATAGCCCCTTAATCATGCAGCCACCTGTATTGAAAATGACTGCATGAGGACCAAATCTTCTCAGTCAGATCCTAGTAGCCAATGGGACTACCATCCATGTGAAGTCTGGGAGCACAAACTATTCTGTTAGCCCAAACAATTTAATGTATACACGTGCACTGATATGTGAATTCTGCATGCAAATTTCAGTGCACATGTACACATGACATTGAATGATTCATCATTATGGCTCCCGACAAGAAATCTATCATTTTAATTTTTGTGATATGCCAGTGGATTTGGTCCTCCCTTGCTCAAGGGTTTCACACCAAAAAATAATAGACATTCTTTGCCTGAAATGTCGCTCAAACTGTGCATGTGTGAACCCCTCAACCAATCGGTATGTTGCATTTTAATTAGGCACCACATGGTTTTGGCCACAACGCAGAAGATAAGGCACACACAGCACATTTTTGTTTGCCGTATGTGAAAGAGCATCTATACTTTCTGTTCGGTTCGTTTTGCCGATTTTTTGCGGTACTGGAGATGCCTGGTAAGCACTGTTGTGACGGGGAATGTAAGTTGTATTCACTTTACCCTGATCGATATCCAGGTGTGGAGTTTTTCCATTCCCAAAGTCTTTCTCATGATTGGCATATGCGGTTGTGGATGGCCACATGACCAACTGAACCCTGAAAGTCACAAGACATATCTACATATGCTCGAAAGTAAAATTTCTGCTTTTCAGTGTTACACCATATTCTTAGGCTGACTTGATCGCTTGTGTTCACAATTGACAATCTGCTAAATTGGATGGTAGGTCTGTCGGTTGTGTGTGAAGCATTTGTGTGCGTGTACACTGACCCTCAATGTCTGGGGTGAGAGATGTCTCGATGATGTAAGTAAACAGACTAGCTCAAGCAGCAGTTTTCAAGGGGGGGGGGGGGAGATGAGATGTTTTTAGACATATTGAAATGAGTTTTTGGCTCACGTGTGATAGCAAAAGTGAGTCTATGTAATTAGGCATCCGGCGTGGTAAACGTTGGCATTTTCTCTGAGACTATTCAAGCGTCAGACTTCAAACTTGGCCAAGGACACTTATGGCAAGACCTTTCCAAAACATACCAATTTTAGTGACCTAGAACTCTCAAAGGTCAAGATCAAAGGGGGTCTAGAAGTAGAAAGGGGGGGGGGGGGGGGGAAAAACAACAGCCATATTTGGACACAAATTGTTTCTCCTCAAATAGTATTTTCAATTTCAAACCCAAACGTGGTACAGATATATCTGATATACTAATTTGGATGACCCCTCAGAAAGTTCAAGGGTCACAGGAGGTTGGCAGATGTGAAAAATGCCTGTGTATGATGAAATTGTTAATTTTTTCCTAAATGACCACAGCGCTCCTTTCAAACTGTCGGGCCCCACCCGGGTCTGCCCTGGGGGACTTGGGTGGGGTTAGGTATTTTTTAGTTCCCAGGGTCACCCTGGTCAGCCCCACAGGGTGGGTTTATCTCTCTATTCTGGGCATGTGTTTCTGTCTACCTTTGTCCATTCACCTGTATTTGCATTTTAAAACTCTCCCTACTGTCTGCACTGCCTGTAGCTCTTGATATTGGATGTGTGTTGCTAAATGGTCTTAGCTTTATTAGGCCATGTGTTAGGTTTATTAATGTATTTGACCGCTGGCGACATACATTCAATGTTCTGTTTAGTTTTTTTTTTTTTTCACAAGCAGTGCAGGCACGTCCTGAGAAAGCCTTGTTGCTGTCGGGACGTTAAGCAATGTACAATCAATCAATCAATCAAACTGTCGGACAGATCAACAGTAAGAAGAAATACAAAATACATCAAAATCAGTCCAAAATATCTCTAAAAATATGCAGAGGCAACCAACATTTTTAAGCAAAGAAATAGTAACATGTATGACTTACAGAGGCCCAGGAAGACAAAACTTGTGAAGATAATTTGACACTTAAATAGGTCGTCCTGCAGCTTTTGTGGTGTGACAAGTGCACTCCTAGCAAGGGGGGGGGGGGGGGGGGGCGCTAACACGGAGGGGAGCTACCGGATCAAGGTCGATGTTCTAGCACTGGTCTAATGAAATGATTGGTCACTGCCAGCTAAATTTAGATGGGGCAGCCAAAAGGAACCAGAAAAAACCAGAGAAGATCAGCAACGTCAGACTCTGGGAGAGAACAGAGCAGATAACAGCAGAGAATGAAATTGGGCGAAGAAGATGGGGATGGATCGGTCACAGTCTGAGAAAGCCAGCTTCCAGTATCACTAGGCAGGCATTGTCATGGAACCCCAGGGAAAGAGGAAAAGAGGTAGGCCGAGAAACTCCTGGCGTCGAGACTCCAAGCAGACATCAAGAGACTGGAACCACCTGGAGTAGAATCGAAGGAGAAGCACAGGACAGGAGTTGCTGGAGGTCTCTCGTCGACGGCCTATACCCGGGTAGGGGTGACAGGCGTAAGTAAGTAAGTAAGCCAAAAGGAAAATCACTAGGTGGGAAAGAAACATAGCTGCCCTGGAGGTGGGGAGTAAGAAAAGGGGCGGATAAAAGTAGCAGTAGGCACTCCTGTGGCACTGGCCGCACAAAATCATGCTACAATGTATTGAGCAATGACTAGAGGGTTGACGTAATAAAACGTAATGTTAAAACATACAAAACACAGCTCGTCACACTTTGAATGAACGAAAGAAAGCATATGGGTGGTCACTGTCCAAGTGGGTATGTATACTGAATCCCAGTAAAAACTTTTTGCGAACTGAAGCCTAAAAAATGGTGAGTTGTGCTCGTTTAAGGGGATTATTGATGTTAAAATAATGTACACAGTAGGCTCATTGTCTGAAACTGGGGAGTGGCTAGTTTTTTCTGTTCACAAAATCCCACACAGATCCAAGACAGCTCCATCCATTGGTAAAAGGCAGATGTGCAAGAGGCATATATATGAGCAAATCTCAAAAAGTCGCTTGTCTGGAACCCTGTTCAGAAAAAAGTTTATATTGAGTATTGACTCACAAAATTTAGATATAACTTTGCTTTTTTTGGCATCTAAATCGAATAAAGAATTCTTATACCAAGTTGTGTGTCATTCTTTTGAGTGGTTTGTGAGATGATTTTAAATTTAAGAAAGACGAGAATTTCAGCACAAAAAAAAACAACATTACACTGAATATGTACCTCTGATAAGGAAGCTTTAGGATGGAAACGGATGACAACTTGAAGTAAATCTTGTTTGTGTGTTGCATGGGGATTAAAGTAAGCGAACAGAGCAAAGTGTTTGGTTTAAATGATAATTCTTTTCTAATTTATAATTTGATAATTACGGTGTCGGGCATTACCACTACGGTCATAGTAGTCCCGAAAGTTGCATACAACAGATGATACAGCTCATGGTACATAAGCACGAAAGCAACATAACCATACGATTATTAATGCATTTGTTTTGCAGAAAACGAGCCTTGTCCATTAAAATGAGTCAAAAACAATTATTTTGCAGGAGACAAAAATAGGCATCGTGATTCCTGTTCGTAACGTTCAGCACCTTGACCGTAACATGACACCATGCTTAGCAAGTACAAATTCATATCCAACTCTCTAAAAATTTAACCCCCCCCCCCCCCCAAAAAAAAAAAAAAAAAAAAAAAACAAAAAAAAAACAAGCAAACAAACAAACCATTTGCTGGATACTCTTTCAGTAGTGTCGGATGCATGCAATCGAATCAGAATCAGTCCTCAGAGATGAAATTTCAGCTCTGTGTAATGTTTTTTCTCTGCGCTTTTGAGATTTGCTCATATATATATTCTCATGAGCCATGCCAGGTATAGAGGCTCTTGAGAATCAGATCTGTGTCTTTTGCTCAGTTTGCTGATGAACAGATCATCGATCGAATCATTGATCCAATACAGTGACAGCGTGTCTTACTCTTAGTTTTTTCACATTTCTTATTGAGTGCAGTGTCTTCCACAGGCCCAATTGGAGCACACGCAGCTACGGAGCCAGCTTGACCAGTTGGAGCAGGAAAAGACTAGGCTTCAGAAGGAGAACCAGGAACTTAAGGAGAAACTGAAAGCACCAGCAGTGTCCAAGAGCACTGAAAATATCTTAAAACCACAGGATACTAACTCTGGCATGATGAGCACTAATGAAAGTCACAGTCAAGGAGACATCATTACGGTATGCTATTACATAAATAAATAACTGCTTTATGGGAGATTGATTTAAATGCAAATTATATTAAAATAGATGTAACGGAAAAAGAAAAATTCTATAAAGTTTCTCTTTTATTGTTCTTTTTTATTTTAATTGTAAATTTTATATCAAAATTGAATTACTTACTGGTCTGCATCTTTTTACTTCACTGCTTTGTTAATTTTTTAGGGCCAGCAGCCAAAGGGTCTCTGGGGGTCGTCGACCAACTGGAAACAGGAGTTGCCGCCCAAGGCTCTGCAGCACATGGAACAGCTGGAGCAGCAGTTGGACAGAATGAAGAGGGAGCGTGACCAGAAACAGTGTCAGCTCGACAGTCTCGAACAGGTGCACATTTGCTCTAAGTCGTAACCCCATTGTGCATGCAGCAAGCATTAGCATAAACCCTCTGGTTGTCGGGAACAGTTTAGTCATGATGATTCCTGCAGGCATCATTGCATCTAAAACCACAATAGATACCTAAAGAGTTAAATGCACACCATCCTGCCAGCTTGAAGCTTTTCTGGCACTACCACTGAATTGGAATGGTTGTCTCTTGAATTGTAGCATACTTTTCACAGGACGCCACCTAATTGCTCAAGTTACTTACTTACTTACGCCTGTCACCCCTACCCGGGTATAGGCCGTCGACGAGAGACCTCCAGCAACTCCTGTCCTGTGCTTCTCCTTCGATTCTACTCCAGGTGGTTCCTAGTCTCTTGATGTCTGCTTGGAGGTCTCGACGCCAGGAGTTTCTTGGCCTACCTCTTTTCCTCTTTCCCTGGGGGTTCCATGACAATGCCTGCCTAGTGATACTGGAAGCTGGCTTTCTCAGACTGTGACCGATCCATCCCCATCTTCTTCGCCCAATTTCATTCTCTGCTGTTATCTGCTCTGTTCTCTCCCAAATTGCTCAAGTTGGTCGAGACATTTGTTTTTAGTGTTTTTGTTGACATATTTTGTTCAGCAATTTTTTTCTTCATCCAGGCATTGCAAAACCAAAAACGCAAAACGGAAGAGGAGAAGTCCCAGACTTCTTCCATCCAGAGGGAATTGATCACACTGTCTGAGACCTGCGAGGAGTTGGAGCAGAAACGTGGCAAGCTGCAACATGAGCTTACCAACCGTGACAACCAGGTGTCAATGCTGACCAGCCAGCTCAATAATGCAAAGTCTAACATGGATAAGGAACTTGCTAAGGTATCGTTAGCCTTAGGCAAAACTTGAAGCGTGAATATTATTGCTGATTCTGCCATTGCATATAATTAAGAAGAAAGATACACTGCAGAATCTGTTGTACGTCCATGGTAGTGTTGTAACAGTGTTGTAGTACTGTGACAGACATAAAACATATTCAGCATAGTATCAATCTATCTACTCTCAGTTGTTGCTGCAGTATTTCCCATCATGCAATATAATGTGGACCACACATAAACATAAGCAAATGATGTTTAACCTAGCGTCTGAGGGATGTGGACAGTTTTTGCATCACAAAGACTGCTGTTTTTCTTTAAAATAAATGTTTTTTGAAAAAAAATTACAGATGACATTCACGCCTTTACCATACTTACTTACTTATGCCTGTCGCCCCTACCCGGGTATAGGCCGTCGACGAGAGACCTCCAGCAACTCCTGTCCTGTGCTTCTCCTTCGATTCTACTCCAGGTGGTTCCCAGTCTCTTGATGTCTGCTTGGAGGTCTCGACGCCAGGAGTTTCTCGGCCTACCTCTTTTCCTCTTTCCCTGGGGGTTCCATGACAATGCCTGCCTAGTGATACTGGAAGCTGGCTTTCTCAGGCTGTGACCGATCCATCCCCATCTTCTTCGCCCAATTTCATTCTCTGCTGTTATCTGCTCTGTTCTCAGAGTCTGACGTTGCTGATCTTCTCTGGCCAGTGGATTTTCAAAATTCTTCTAAGGCAACTGTTCATGAAGGTCTGTACTCTGTTGACTGTGGTTTTTGTCAATCTCCAAGTCTGCTCCATATAGGAGAACTGCTTTTACATTGGAGTTGAAAATCCGGACTTTGGTGTGTTGTGACAGCTCTCTGGAACTCCACACTTTTTTTAACTGGAGAAAGGCTGCTCTGGCTTTACCGATTCGTGCTCTGACATCTGCATCAGTGCCGCCTTTTTTGTCTATGATGCTCCCGAGATAGGTGAAGGACTCCACCTCCTCCAACGGGGTGCCAGCAAGCAAGATTGGTTCTTCCCTGGTTGTGTTCAGCCTCATTGTCTTTGTTTTCTGTTTGTGAATGGTGAGGCCCACTTGGGACGAGATGTCAGCAAGCCTCGTGGTCTTGTCCTGCATTTGTTGAGCCTTTACCATAGCTGACACTTAGTTCGCTTCCAGCTGCCAGAGAGATAAGGCTGCCGCCAGGTCAAATTCCACTCTTGCGCGCTCATTCTATTTATATCGCACCTGCTACTGCGCAGTACACGGCGTGACCAGCGCTCTGCCACTATAACAACTACCTACTGGTTTGTATTCATAACACATCTCTGCCTAAAGTGACTGTTGTGGAAGCGACATCGTTCAAAAGTTGAAATTCTCACCTACACACTGATACCAAACATGACAACATTACAACTTGCACTTGTGTAGCAGGTTATGGTGAAAATAAAGAGAACGAGAATTTGTTGATGTACGAGAACGAGAATTTATTGTGAAATTAACAAAGTTCCCACAGCCATAACACAAAGACGCCACTTTCCCCAATGAATCACACTTGTATGCATAAGGGTTAGCATGCCTACAGTAAGTATCACTTACCGGATTTTGGTTCCATGGTGGGGGACGGAAGCAGGAGGGTAATTAATGAGGTCACTGACAGGTATTGACAGACAAGTTCCAGACATCCGCCTTGGTGTACACTCCCGGAATTGGGGAAAGAGAGGGCTTAGTTACACGGATACTATTGAGGAGATGCCACGTTTCTTTCTTGGGAAATAGTGTAACACTAACGGTCAACCTTGTAAATGTACTGATTTAACTTTTGCTCATGATGGAGTCTGATGAAAAGCATACAGTCTGTGTACACACAGGTGTGTTCCATGCACTGAGAGTAAATGCATTGTGCAGAATATGTGGCGAGAGATCACAAAAGAAATACACGGATAAAAAGTCATTTCTCTGTATCAATTATGAACACTTAATCCACAAGTGTTATGGAATTAATATCCAGGAAGACAAAGACTTGATGCACTCCAAAACAATGTGTAGGAGTTGCTATTGTCGGATGAAACGGATAGACTCGACTGAAACACGTGTGTCTGAGGAGACAACGCGAAATGCGGCGTCTGATATTGCCTCATCAAAACGCATTTGGAGCATGTTCGATCCAAATACGAGTGTTGAAGAATGTGTCGCGTGTGTTCACTTCATGCAGCTAGGTAAAGGAGGACGACCAGCGAAGCGGGGTTCGCATGGGAAGAAACGATCGTTTTGATCTGCGGAATGTGACACTCATAACACTGACACTAATAACAGCACTAATGAAGGTGATACACAAGTTTTCATTCCACCTACGTCTACTACTCCCCGTAAAACGCCATGCACAGTCGATGCTCGGACGTCGCCGTTACAAAGAGTGTGGACCCCATCTCCACCAGTAAAGCAGACGCATGAAATAGCCATTTCACCCATTGAAAAAACGGGTGTCGATATAGCCACATCTCCACATATAAAACGACCCAGCCTTCGACCTATCCAGGAACTGCAGATGCCACTGACAAAGGAGGAAGAAAAATATCACACGGCACTAAACCGCACAATGCTTAATGAATCAGCTGATGCCACAATTCGTTGCAAGACTGGAGGACAGCCTTCGTATTTTATGCACATACCCAAACCAAGAAAACCAACAACAGTGGCATCATCGGCCGTAATACAAAGAAGGTCGAAGGTGCTAGCCCGTGCTAGAGCGAATATGTCTGGCGGATCAGAGGTGGACAAAGCTGAACAAATAGCTGACGAGTTAAGATGAGAAAGAAATGAAAAAATGACTGCAATATTGGACAGAGCAGGCCATAGGCGATCCATGTATGTCTGTAGAAAACGGGGTATTGCCATGAGAACCAATCTAGGATTAAGCTGGTCCAAGTACAGAAGATATAAACGCTTCATGAGAAGTATTGGTGTCAACCTTGAAAGTGAAAGAAAAGAAAGGCAGGCCCAGAAGGAAGTGCTCTGTTGCAGAGTGACCATTGAACAAAAGAATCTGACCTTTGAAAAGCCCCACCCGGGTCTGCCCTGGGGGACTTGGGTGGGGTTAGGTATTTTTTAAGTTCCCAGGGTCACCCTGGTCAGCCCCACAGGGTGGGTTTATCTCTCTATTCTGGGGCATGTGTTTCTGTCTACCCTTTGTCCATTCACCTGTATTTGCCTTTTTAAAACTCTCCCTACTGTCTGCGCTGCCTGTAGCTCTTGATATTGGATGTGTGTTGCTAAATGGTCTTAGCTTTATTTAGGCCCATGTGTGAAGCAAAAGTGAGTCTATTTTCTAGGCCAGTGGTCATCTGTCCATTCTGTTGCCCCTCCGCCATCGTCCATGGTAAACTTTAATGTTGACATCTTCTCGGAGACTATTCAAGCCACAGTCTTCAAACTTGGCCCAAGGATACTTTGTGGCAAGACCTTTAACAAAAATACCAATTTTAGTGTCCTTGCCCAAAGGTCAAGGTCAAAGGTGGTCCAAAAAGCGGTAAAAAAAAAATCGCCATATTTTGACACAAATTTTTTCTCTTCAAGTACTACTTTCAACTTTAACCCCAAACTTGGTACAGAGATGCCTGATGTAAGATCTTTCTGTGCATACTCCCCCACCCGGGTCTGCCCTGGGGGACTTGGGTGGGGTTAGGTATTTTTTAGTTCCCAGGGTCACCCTGGTCAGCCCCACAGGGTGGGTTTTTCTCTCTATTCTGGGGCATGTGTTTCTGTCTACCCGAGGTCCATTCACCTGTATTTGCCTTTTTTAAACTCTCCCTACTGTCTGCACTGCCTGTAGCTCTTGATATTGGATGTGTGTTGCTAAATGGTCTTAGCTTTATTTAGGCCCCATGTGTTAGGTTTATTTAATGTATTTGACCGGCTGGCGACATACATTCAATGTTCTGTTTAGTTTTTTTTTTTTTCACAAGCAGTGCAGGCACGTCCTGAGAAAGCCTTGTTGCTGTCGGGACGTTAAGCAATGTACAATCAATCAATCATGACCTTTGAAAACAAAGTCACAAACAAGAAAGAAAGCCAGAAAACGCCTGTAGCATACATAGAAGATCTCACACATTTTGTTCCTGAACTGCTTGACAAGTATGAAGATGCAAATCTTCTTGAATGGCATGAACAAATACCAAATGATGAAATTTGGATAAAACTAGGAGGAGATCATGGCGATAACAGTTATAAAACAATGCTTCAAGTTGCTAATCTCCAAAACCCTAACTCTAAACACAATACGTTTGTTTCCTCAAAAACATTACCGATGACATTACTGTCTGGAAGTGTCTACTACTTACTCAATTTTAGCCTAAGAACTTGTTGTGTTCCTTCACCACCCGGGAGGCACTCGGGGAACCCTCATTAGGGCTGAGAGTAGCCTCCCGTCCCAGTCCAATCAGGCGTCCACTACGTGGCCCAATCACAAATCAGTCGTTTCTACTTAGCTCTGAAGTTTAGACGTGTTAGCCTATCGCTCCACCGACCGTTGCTAACGGTTTTTCCCTGCTCTTCTTTTTGTGGATTACTGTGTTCCTTCAGACTTGTGTGCTTGGATTTATGTGCCTGTGTGTGTTTTTCAAGGATTGTGCTTCGAGTGAACTGTGTTTTTCTTCGTTCTGGTGATAACGGAGGAAAAAAAAAAAAAAAAAACCAAACAAACAAACAAAGGAAGGTACTCCCTGTGGTGTTTACTGCTCCGGATATGGAGATTCCTCCACCCGTTGCCACGTCGCAGGAGAGGTAAGGTCTTGGCCCCTCCCTCACAAGGCCTACCCGGCACCGGCCTCCACGTGGCGTGGGTGGGTAGTCCACTCGGTCCCTGACTGAGTGGGCTAGCAGACGGGTGCCATCTTTGTCCAGGATTAGGACTTGATGTCAGCAGATATGTTGTTCAGTCTTTTTCACTGGTCCGGTTTTTAAGGAGCTGTGCTTACCCAGGTCTTACCATGTTGGATTGGTCCTTAAAAATACGCGTGAGCTTTTGGTCCTTTGGATCCCAAGTGTTTGCCGTGCTTGGAGACCCGTGTCGGGGGAGAAGAGGATCCTGGTGGCTGAAACACTCCACTTTGGCCTTGACTTCTGCCTAAACGGGAGGCTAGTCGTACCGGCCTAGTCAATCGGCTCTTGTCACGTCGAGCCCTATCCCCCTGTTGACATGCGGGTTGTTATACGGAGCACCATGCTATAGCCTCTGATGCTGATTGGGTGCTTTACGCCAGTATTCCCCTGTATTCAACAGTGTGATAGAAGGCGGTGGCTCAAACGGTTCAATCGGGCTTACCCCCTTGAGTATATCTTTCGGGCAGTCTCCATTGTGCGTCGGCTGGAGACCCGCCGACAATTGCACTTTCCCTTGTTGGGCTCGGTGGCGGGCGGGGACCCCCGGGGGATGAATATCTATCATACTATCATATGGAAAATATCAAAAAACCAAAACTGGCACCAAAGCGGCACATAGCCACTGACATTGACCTTGAAAATGATAGCGACTCTGATTGTGGGGAAGCGACGCCTCAGGTTTCGGCCGTCTGGCCTCGCTTTCTCATTATCCACAGCAAAGTTAAAGAGAAGCCTGTTTCCAAGCGGCACCCTTTCCTGGTGGGGGAGACCCTCAGGAGCCGTGTTGGCAGGCCTGAGGCCCAGCGCCTCAGGTCTGGTGACTTGTTGGTAGAGTGCCGTACCCGGGCACACTCCAATGGGCTACTGAGGCTCTCCTCCATCGGAGACACTCCAGTGGAGGTCACTCCCCACAAAACAATGAATTCCTCTAGAGGAGTGATTAAAGATCAAGCATTGGCCGAACTGTCTGAAGATGAACTTGTACGGAACCTTAAGTCACAGGGGGTGACCTACGTCAGGCGCTTCATTTCCAAACGAGGTGGTAGGGAGATCTGTCTCCCTACCATCATCCTGACGTTTGGCACCCCCACAGCTCCTACTACCATCTGGGGAGGTTACTACTCCCTAAAAGTGAAAAAGTACGTCCCTCTCCCCCTTCGGTGCTTTAAGTGCCAAAAGTATGGCCATGGGCAGAAGACATGCCGCCAGGCAGAGGCCCTATGCGCCCGTTGCACTAAGCCCGGACACTCTGCCGAGTCCTGCACAGCCATCCCCCTGTGTGTGAATTGCCAGGGGGCGCATATGGCTTCGGACAAGAAGTGCCCTCGTTGGATCTCCGAGTGCAGGATTCAGCAGGTGCGTGTGGAGAAGGGGCTGTCCTTTGCGGACGCAAAAAAACTGGTTGACGGTCCTGGTGCAGCTGAGGCGGCGCCAAACTCAAATAACAACTTTGTGTATACTTTCAGTGCTGCGGTGGCAGGCAAGCGCCCCACCAAAGACTTCTCTTGTCAAACCCCAACTTCTTGGTTGGGGGCGGAGCCTCGGATCCTCTCACCCCTGAGAGTAATCCTCCTCTGGTGGTGACGAGGAGCCAGGGAACGCAGAGGGCGGACGCTACCGGTCCGGTGGCACCGCCTTCTGCTGCCCCTAAGCCTCAGCCCCCACCCAAACCTGCTAGTTTGTCAACACCAAAGGTTTCTGGCTCTGGTCAGCCTTCTAAGGCCGCTAACTCTAGCGGCAGGAACGCTGCCCAGGACCAGAAGTCAAAGAAATCTATGGGACCGCCGTGCGCACGGGCCCAGAAGGGGAACATTGATGTCCCCCTTCAAAACAAATATGCTGCGTTGGAGGAGCAGATGGAGGGAGTGGAAGTTGTCGATGCTGCGGCAGCTCCACCCCCTTCATCTCCTAGGAACCAGAGGAGGCCCGGGTGCCGGCCCCCCTCTGTTTCTCCGACTCCTTCCAAGGCAAAGGACAAAGGGGGGAAAAACTCCGCACCCCCAGATAAGACATAATCATGGACTCTCTGCTTCAGTGGAATTGTCGTGGTTTTCAAGCTAACTTTGAGGAATTACGTCTTTTAGTCAAGTGCTATAACCCCTCAGTAATATCTCTTCAGGAGACTTACCTGAAGACTTCTGACCCTGTGTCCTTTAATGGTTTTAACGCTATACATAAAGGCTCTGATTCGGAGAGGCGCTCGGGTGGAGCGGCTCTTCTCATTAGTAGCCAAATTTTATGTAGCCCCGTTAGCATCGACACCTGTCTTCAGGCTGTCGCAGCTCGGGTTACCTTGAAGAAGACCATAACTATATGCAGTATTTACCTGCCACCATCCCTGCGGGTCTGTAGTAATGATTTTTTTAATTTAGTTGATCAACTGCCCCCTCCCTTTATTCTCATGGGGGATTTTAACGGTCACGCTCACCTTTGGGGTAGTGACCACTATGATGGCAGAGGTCAGATGTTAGAAGATGTTTTTTCTCAACTTAATCTATGTGTCTTTAACGATGGTTCACCTACATACTCTAACCCAGGTTCAGGATCTAGTTCTGTTCTAGACCTCACTGTGTGTGATCCTTTTCTCATGCTGGACTTTGACTGGAAGGTTCACGATGACCTGTGTGGTAGTGACCACTTCCCAGTAGTCCTGTCATCGGTCAGCTGTGGGGAGGATCCGCCGGTGGGGCGCTGGAATCTTAAGAAAGCTAACTGGCCTCTGTTCGCCTCCCTATGTCAGTCTCGTCTTACAGAGGAGGTGGTCATGTCATCTGAAGAACCTATTTCTTCTTTTACTACTATTTTGTTGGACGTAGCGGGTGAAACCATCCCTAAAACTTCCGCATCAGTCCCTCGAAAGCCGAGAGTACCATGGTTCAACGAAGAGTGCCGTAAGGCCCAAATAGCGCGCAAATCTGCTCAGCGACGTGCTTTCCGTAATCCGTCGCAAGTAAATATTTTAACCTTTAAAAGACAGAGGGCGAAAGCCCGTTACATTTTTAAACGTGAACGCCGTGCTTCCTGGAGACGCTTCGTCTCATCTTTAACTTCTCGGACTCCGTCCCAGAAAGTATGGAAGGCTGTTCGGAGAATTAGGGGCAGAGGTGGCTCGGCTTCTGTTGGCCATCTTAGAGATGGTGTCAGTTTGGTTACAGATAAAAAAGCTGTGGCCAATTTGCTTGCCTCCACCATTGCCCATAATTCTTCAACGGAGCATTATTCACCTTTCTTCCAGAGAGAGAAGGAGAAACGAGAGTCTCGTATTTGTGATTTTGAGTCCGATAACTCAGAAGACTATAATGTCCCGTTTACATTATCAGAATTGCAGCAAGCTTTGCAGAAATGTAATGACTCTGCTGCTGGCCTAGATACCGTCCACTATCAATTCCTAACGCATCTGCCTGAGAGGTCACTCCTTGTACTTCTCAAGGCCTTTAACCATATCTGGAGAACTGGTCATTTTCCGCCGTCTTGGCGCCAGGCTGTGGTTGTACCGATCCCCAAGCCGGGTAAGGATCCTTCCGACCCGGGCAACTACCGGCCTATCGCTTTGACATCATGTTTATGTAAAACTATGGAGCGCCTGGTCAACGCCCGCCTGGTGTGGCATCTTGAGTCACAGGGTCTCCTCACAGACCTCCAGTGCGGTTTCCGGCGCTTCCGTAGTACAACTGACCATTTAGTCCGCTTTGAATCATTTATTCGAGATTCTTTTGTCAACAAGCAGCATGTCTATGCAATTTTTTTCGATCTTGAGAAGGCGTATGACACTACCTGGAAGTATGGCATAATGTCTGACTTGTTGGACATGGGTTTTAAAGGGCACCTGCCCGTTTTTATTCACAATTTTTTGACTAACCGGTCGTTCCATGTCCGTGTGGGCTCCACCCTCTCCGACTCCTTTGAACAGGAGATGGGTGTCCCACAGGGCAGCATTCTATCTCCTGTTTTATTTAGTATTAAAATTAATAACATTGTAAAGGCCGTCAAGGATGATTCTGAATGCTCTTTGTTTGTTGACGACTTTGCTTTGTGCGCACGTGGTCGAGGACTTGCGTCCCTTGAGAGGCGCTGGCAGCTGTGCGTTGATCGCATCCAGCGGTGGGTGTCTCTCAATGGATTCAAGTTCTCGCCCTCCAAGACTGTTTGTGTGCATTTTACTAACCAGACGAAATTTTTTCCAGAACCTAGCCTGAGCATTGCTGGAGTGCCAATTAAGGTGGCCGAGGAGGCAAAGTTTCTGGGGGTCATTTTTGACAAAAGACTTACCTTCCGCAACCATATTAATTACCTTAGAACCTCTTGTCAGAAGGCTCTCGACATTCTTCGTGTCGTCGGTCGTACTGACTGGGGTGCGGACCGTACTGTCTTACTTCGTCTGTACCGGGCCCTTGTTCGGTCCAAACTGGATTACGGCTCTGTGGTGTATGGCTCAGCTTCCAAGTCTGTGCTACAGCGTCTGAACACAATTCACCATCAGGGTCTGCGGATATGTCTTGGGGCCTTCAGGACGTCTCCAGTTCCTAGTCTGTATGCCGAGGCAGGGGAGCCTTCTCTCAAGCTCCGCCGCATCCGCCTCATGCTCAGCTACGTTCTGAAACTGAAGGCCCATCCAGACAATCCTGCCTATGATTGTGTTTTTAAACCATCGTTTGCAGAGATTTACGATACCCATCCGGGAGCTGTCCGTCCACTTTCTTTCCGTGTCCGACCTCATCTGCAGGCGACTGGATTGGACCTGGGCAGAGTTTCGGAATCCTTGCAACACATCACTCCACCTTGGCTCTTACCAGTTCCTGACATCTTGCTGGACCTGACTGCCCACAAGAAAGACTCTACTCCACCAGCCATATACCAACAGAGCCTCAATGAACTGCTTTCAATTTTTCCTGGCTATTGTCGCATCTATACCGATGGGTCAAAGTCTGAGGATGGGAGAGTGGCTGCGGCCGCAGTGTCCTCTCGCCATCCTAGACGCCCATTTAAGCACCGCCTCCCAAACCACTCACCTGTATTTAGTGCGGAACTGCAGGCGGTTCTGCTGGCACTCAGGCATGCTTATCGATCTAGAGAAAGGAACTTCCTGATTCTGTCTGACTCTCTTTTTGCCCTGCAGGCCCTTCAGGGCACGGGAAATGACCACCCACTGCTGGTGCAGATCAGAGAGCTCCACGCGGACTTGATGAAGGAATATTATGATATCATTTTTATTTGGGTGCCAGGGCATGTGGGCATCGAAGGCAACAGGATCGCAGATTCTGCTGCCAACGATGCCCGCAATGACCCTGTCCCTGACACACAGACTGTTTATAGTGATTTTAGACATGCGGCTAGTGCGTACATAGCCCGTGAGTGGCAGTCCGAGTGGGACAAAGAGGAAGCCAACAAGCTGCATGAAGCCCTTCCTAAGTTGTCCGACGGTCTACCTTATCGCTGCGGCAGCCGCCGTGAGGAGACTGTCCTGGCTTGGCTCCACATCGGCCACACGTATGTTATGCACTCTTATTTACTTAAACAGGAGGAGCGTCCATGGTGTTATGTCTGCGACGAGCAGTACTCTGTTCAACACTTTTTGTTGTCTTGTGCTGATCTAATCGACACAAGGTATAAACATTTCACGGCAGACTCCTTGAAGGTTTTGTTCCGGGATGTGCCCCCGGACAAGATTTTCAGTTTTCTGAGAGAGTGCATATTTTTAATAAGATTTGAGCGTTTATAGATTTTGATGTTTCTATTATTTTGACCCTTTTGAGAGTCTTCCGACGTTTTCTTTAAAGACCTGTGCGACATTTTAGCCTGACATATTTTTAAGGTATGTTTACATCATGTCTTAAGACCTTTCTTTTAGTCTGGCTGACCAGATTTTTACCCTTCCCTCCGTGAGATGGCCTTAGTTGCCTGCTCGGCGTTAATCCCAAATAACTAACTAATTGAAGTCAATGTTAGTTGGCCATTTGTCGTCAGCGAAGAAGCCCGAGCCCGTCCAAGTTCTCTGCAGCTGAGCGGAGAACGCGTCCAAAAGGTCCCAGAAGCCGGGTGTCTGAGGTAGTGACGTCGATCTCTTGGCCTGATGCGGAGAGCCCACCCAGGAAAAGGCCTTACACTTGAGAGGCGGAGCTGGTGGTCAAAACTAAGAAGGAAGAATCTTGCGAGAGGATGCGCAAAGCATCTTGTAAGGAGCGTAGAGTCTCCACCCGTGGCGTATCAGAGGTGGACGAAGCCGACAGGTGGCGCGACAAACTAGGTGAGCCACGTGCCGAAGGGCACTAGTCAGTCTGAACCAGTGCCGACACAGAGTCCTCACGATGAAGTCTGAGAGCGCCAGCCAGGGCCGTAGGAGGTGTGCATTGGTGGGGACGGAGACAAAATTCGGAAGGAGGAAGATTACCGTGCCGGGGAGTATCCTGCCTAAGGACAGTTGAACGGCGTGAAGGACGGCAGCCGTGGTCTTTTGCACGTCTCGTCGATCGTCCCCATGTTGCAAGAGGGGCAGAATGATCCCGTCACTGATGGCAGGGTTGATCGGAGAGGTCTGGAGGAAGACTTTCAGTTTCACATATAGAAGACGGCGCAAGGTTGGGAGACCTGCAGTGGTCTCTGTCACGCTCCGCAGAACAGGTGTGCCCAACCATTGTCTCGCGCTCCGCAGAGCGGTAGTGTCCAGTCCTCTGGCTGCACTCCTCCAATCTTGTATGCTCCGCAAAGCTGGTGGGGCCGGTATATATTCCACATTCCGCAGAGCGAGTGCGCCCAACCATTGTCTCATGCTCCGCAGAGCGGCAGGGGCTGGCCCCACTCCACTAATCTTGTAAGCTCCGCAGAGCGGGTGGGGCCAGTACATATTTTACGCTCCGCAGAGCGGGTGAGCCTAGGATCATGTTTATACTCCATCGATCGTGAGTGCTCCAAAGAACTGGGTATATATTCCACACTCCGCAGAGCGGGTGCGCTGAACCATTGTCTCACGCTCTGCAGAGCGGTAGGGTCCGGTCCGCTGGCCCCACTCCTCCAATCTTGTACGCTCCGCAGAGCGGGTGGGGCCGGTACATATTTTACGCTCCGCAGAGCGGGTGAGCCTAGAACCATGTTTATACTCCATCAATCGTGAGTGCTCCACAGAGCTAGGTCGGATACCATGTCTTCTCACCGTGTAACGTGTTATCTACATATAACGTTTGATCTCTGTATAACGGATAGTCTCCCCAGAGCGGTTGGGGTCAAAACACAATCTACGCTCTGCAGAGCGGGATGACATGTGACTCTGGGAACATAGCGGTTGGCAGGAATGGGAGGTGGACTTTGCCTCATTCCCATCGAGTCAAATTTACATACGGACTCGGCGGACGGTTGCCTGTTTCGCCATCGTGTGCACAGCACATATAATCATCAAGTGCGCACGTTTAAAAAAAAAAACAGTACCACTTGGCGAAAAGAGAAGGCCCGGTAGGGCCTGTGAAATGGAAACAGAAACTTGTCGCATGCACCGAAGCTAATAGCCGGGAGGAGGTTTGCACATAAAGTAGCGCTTAGTAGCAGCAGGCTTTCAAAGCTCTAGCTTCTATCCTGACGACGGCGCCTTGAGCATCTTTAAGCAGATGGATATGTGCGCCTTGGAGACACTGTACCATACCATACCATACTCTCCGCATGACGTTCGTGCTCTGCAGAGCGTGTAGGCCCGTAACATGCAGGTATGGGAATTATCAGTGAAAAAATCAGCTGAAACTAGAGGGGGTCTGGGGCATGACCCCCCGGAAAAAAACAAGCAATGAAAATCCGTGCAATCGCAGCAAATTGTTTTTTTTTTTAATTAATTTTTTTTAAAGGAATTTGAAAGTATTTTCCGTGAACCCGAGACATTTTCCCATGCCTGAACATGGTACACTCTCATAACCTGTACGCTCTGCAGAGTTGGTAGGCCCAGAAGCACGTGTACGTACCTGCATACTGTAACATAAAGCAGAGCGTGAAAGACAACCGAACATGGCGCTGATGTCATATAATAGACGAACGGTCAATGTCCGTGGGGACTGAACCCCCAGTCGAATGTAATGCCACAGAAAATGCCAGAGCCAGAAGTCGAATCGCTCCGGCTGCACGCAATGAGGCCGTTTACACTTGCAAAATTTGCCGTGCTGAGCCCGGGCCCAGCGCGGGCCGGACCGTTTACATTTGCTTTAAGCCGTGCTGAATCCGTGCCGTGCCGAGCCATGCTCAGCCCTGCTACGGAGCAGGGCTGAGCACGGCTCGGCAGTGCTGACCTGGTGCCCGCATTCCATTCTGGTAAATATTTCGGCGCGGGAACGCAGCCTTTCACCACTACACACATCTCATTACCTATTTGCCAAAATGGAAGACAAGTACAGAGGTTGTGTTTGGTCAGAAGAGGAGACAAAGATGTTAATTCAAGTATGGGGCGAGCCTGAATTTCAGGAGAGACTTGGAGGACATCATAGAAACATTGTAGTTTTTGGTGAAATAGCTCGTGTTTTGAACGAACAACACAACATTGCCAGGACCGCTGTTCAGTGCAGAGAAAAAATAAAAAAAAATAAAACAGGCCTTCCGTAGTGCCGAAGACAATAACCGCAAGAGTGGCAGTGGGAGGAAAGAGTGCCCCCACTATGCCATGCTGGCCCCCATCCTTGGACGGCGTCCCAGTTCAAACCCCAGGCATCTAGTGTCATCACAGTCACAAGCCTCGGCAGCCCCTCAGGACTCTCAGCCCCTAAGCGTCTCACAAACAAGTAAGAACGCCGTTTTTACTACCATAGTCAAATTCAGCTAAATCATCAGTATACTGAGTTTTTTTTTTTTTTTTGGGGACTTTTTTTTTTTTTTCTTGGGTCCCCCCCCCCCCATTACTTGTTTTAGACTGATTGTTAATTAGAACATAATTATTATGTATGCTTTGTTGTTTAGTTCATTGTAAAAGTGGTGTGTTTGGGTATGGTGTTGTGTGTGTGTGTTTTTTTTTGTTTTTTTGTTTTGTTATGTGCATAAAATTGTCATAGTACTTTTATTAGTGTGTACAGATTGCGCTTAGATCTTTTGATTAAGATTAAGCACTAAACAAATACTCTTAATAATAATTATTATTATTATGACAATATTCCTAGTCACTGCTGAAAGGACTGTATAGTCACAATGTGACGGTATTATTATTATTATTTATTTTGTGTGTGTGTGTGTCCTCTCGCTCTCTCCATCTCGAACGCTAGCCGCCTACCCGGCACCGGCCTCCACGTGGCGTAGGTGGGTAGTCCGCTCAGTCCCTGACTGAGTGGGCTAGCGGACGGGTGCCATCTTTGTCCAGGATTAGGACTTGATGTCAGCAGATATGTTGTTCAGCCTTTTCACTGGTCCGGTTTTTAAGGAGCTGTGCTAACCTAGGTCGTACCATGTTGGATTGGTCCTTAAAAATACTCGTGACTTTTTGGTCCTTTGGATCCCAAGTGTTTGCCGTGCTTGGAGACCCGTGTCGGGGGAGAAGAGGATCTTGGTGGCTGAGGTTCCCTTTGGCCTGCGGCTCACTGGTGCCAACACTCCACTTCGGCCTTGACTTCTACCTAAACGGGAGGCTAGTCGTACCGGCCTAGTCAATCGGCTCTTGTCACGTTGAGCCCTATCCCACTGTTGACATGCGGGTTGCTATACGGAGCACCATGCTATAGCTTCTGCTGCTGATTAGGTGCTTTACGCCAGTATTCCCCTGCATTCAACGGTGTGATAGAAGGCGGTGGCTCAAACGGTTCAATCGGGCTTACCCCCTTGAGTATATCTTTCGGGCAGTCTCCATTGTGCGTCGGCTGGAGACCCGCCGACAGTTGCACTTTCCCTTGTTGGGCTCGGTGGCGGGCGGGGACCCCCGGGGGATGAATATCTCTACTAATATAATATGGATAAAACCAAAAAACCAAAACTAGCACAGAAACGGCGCATAGACACCGACATTGCACATGACAGTGATTCAGACTGTGAGGAAGCGACGCCTCAGGCGTCGGCCGTATGGCCTCGCTTCCTCATTGTCCATAGCAAGGTGAAGGAGAAACCAGTTACCAAGCTGCATCCTTTTCTGGTGGGGGAGACCCTCAGGAGCCGTGTTGGCAGGCCTGACGCCCAGCGCCTCAGGTCTGGTGACTTGCTGGTGGAGTGCCGTACTCGGGCACACTCCAGCGGGCTACTGGGGCTCTCTTCCATCGGAGACACTCCTGTGGAAGTCACACCCCACAAAACTATGAATTCATCAAGAGGCGTAATCAAAGATCAAGCTTTGGCAGAACTGTCAGAAGATGAACTTGTAAGGAACCTTAAGTCTCAGGGGGTGACTTGCGTCAGGCGCTTCGCTTCCAAGCGAGGTGGTGGGGAGATCCGTCTCCCTACCATCATCCTGACGTTTGGCACCCCCACCCCTCCTACTACCATCTGGGGAGGTTACTACTCCCTGAGAGTGAAAAAGTACGTCCCTCTTCCCCTCCGGTGCTTTAAGTGCCAAAAGTATGGCCATGGGCAGAAGACATGCCGTCAGGCAGAGGCTTCATGCGCCCGTTGCACTAGGCCCGGACACTCTGCTGAGTCCTGCACAGCCACACCCCTGTGTGTGAATTGCCAGGGGGCGCATATGGCTTCGGATAAGAAATGCCCTCGTTGGATATCCGAGTGCAAGATTCAGCAGGTGCGTGTGGAGAAGGGGCTGTCCTTTCTGGATGCCAAAAAACTGGTTGAAGGCCCTGGTGCAGCTGCGGCTGCCCCAACCTCTAACACCTCAGTGTATACTTTTAGTGCAGCGGTGGCAGGCAAGCGCCCCACCAAAGACTTTTCATGTCAGACCCCAACTTCTTGGTTGGGGGCGGAGCCTCGGCTCATCTCGCCCCTGGAGAGTAACCCTCCTCCGGTGGTGACAAGGAGCCAGGGAACGCAGAAGGCGGACACTGCCGGTCCGGTTGTGCCGCCTTCTGTTGCCCCTAAGCCTCAGCCCCCACCCAAACCTACCCCACCCGGGTCTGCCCTGGGGGACTTGGGTGGGGTTAGGTATTTTTTAGTTCCCAGGGTCACCCTGGTCAGCCCCACAGGGTGGGTTTTTCTCTCTATTCTGGGGCATTAAATCTGTCTACCCTTCGTCCATTCACCTGTATTTGCCTTTTTAAAACTCTCCCTACTGTCTGCACTGCCTGTAGCTCTTGATATTGGATGTGTGTTGCTAAATGGTCTTAGCTTTATTTATGCCCCATGTTGTAGGTTTATTTAATGTATTTGACCGGCTGGCGACATACATTCAATTTTCTGTTTAGTTTTTTTTCACAAGCAGTGCAGGCACGTCCTGAGAAAGCCTTGTTGCTGTCGGGACGTTAAGCAATGTACCCACCCAAACCTGTTAGTCAACTCCAAAGGCTTCTGGCTCTGGTCAGCCTTCTAAGGCCGCTAACTCTAGCGGCAGGAACGCTGCCCAGGACCAGAAGTCTAAGAAATCTATGGGACCGCTGTGCGCACGGGCCCAGAAGGGGAACACAGATGTGCCCCTTCAAAACAAATATGCTGCACTGGAGGAGCGGATGGAGGGAGTGGAAGTTGTTGTTGCTGATGCTGCGGCAGCTCCACCCCCTTCCTCTCCGAAGAACCAGAGGAGGCCCGGGAGCCGGCCCCCCTCTGTTTCTTCAACTCCTTCCAAGGTAAAGGAAAAAGGGGGGAAAAACTCCTTACCCCCAGATCAGACTTAATCATGGACTCTTTGCTTCAGTGGAATTATCGTGGTTTTCGAGCTAACTTTGAGGAATTACGTCTTTTAGTCAAGTTCTATAACCCCTCAGTCATATCTCTTCAGGAGACTTACCTGAAGACTTCTGACCCTGTGTCTTTTAATGGTTTTAATGTTATACATAAAGGCTCTGATTCAGAGAGGCGCTCAGGTGGAGCGGCTCTTCTCATTAGTAGCCAAATTTTATGTAGCCCCGTTAGCATCGACACCTGTCTTCAGGCTGTCGCTGCTCGGGTTACCTTAAAAAAGACCATAACCATATGCAGTATTTACCTGCCACCATCACTGCGGGTCTGTAGCAATGATATTTTTCACTTAGTAGATCAACTGCCCCCTCCCTTTATTCTCATGGGGGATTTTAACGGTCATGCTCACCTTTGGGGTAGTGACCACTATGATGGCAGAGGTCAGATGTTAGAAGATGTTTTTTCTCAACTTAACCTATGTGTCTTTAACGATGGCTCACCTACATACTCTAACTCAGGTTCCGGATCTAGTTCTGTTCTAGACCTCACTGTGTGTGATCCTTCTCTCATGCTGGACTTTGACTGGAAGGTTCACGACGACCTGTGTGGTAGTGACCACTTCCCAGTAGTCCTGTCATCGGTCAGCTGTGAGGAGGATTCGCCGGTGGGGCGCTGGAATCTCAAGAAAGCTAACTGGTCTCTGTTTGCCTCTCTCTGTCAGTCTCGTCTTACAGAGGAGGTGGTCATGTCAGCTGAAGAACCTGTTTCTTGTTTTACTTCTATTTTGTTGGAGGTTGCAGGTGAAACCATCCCTAGAACTTCCACATCACTCCCTCGGAAGACGAGAGTACCATGGTTCAATGAAGAGTGCCGCAAGGCCCAAACAATGCGCAAATCTGCTCAGCGACGTGCATTTCGTAATCCGTCACAAGCAAATATTTTAACCTTTAAAAGACAGCGGGCGAAAGCCCGTTATATTTTTAAACGTGAACGCCGTGCTTCCTGGAGACGCTTCGTCTCATCTTTATCTTCTAGGACTCCGTCCCAAAAAGTCTGGAAGGCTGTTCGGAGAATTAGGGGCAGGGGTGGTTCGGCTTCTGTTGGCCATCTTAGAGATGGTGCCAGTTTGGTCACAGATAAAAAGGCTGTGGCCAATTTGCTTGCCTCCACCATTGCCCATAATTCTTCAACAGAGCATTATTCACCTTTCTTCCAGAGAGAGAAGGAGAAGCGAGAATCTTGTGCTTGTGATTTTATATCGGATAACTTGGAAGACTATAATGCCCCTTTTACGTTTTCAGAATTGCAGCAAGCCATGCAGAAATGTACTGACTCTGCTGCTGGATTAGATACCATCCATTATCAGCTCATAACACATCTGCCTGAGGATTCACTCCTTGTACTTCTCCAGGCCTTTAACCATATCTGGATAACCGGTCATTTTCCGCCATCTTGGCGCCAGGCTGTGGTTGTGCCAATTCCCAAGCCGGGTAAGGATCCTTCCGACCCGGGCAACTACCGGCCAATAGCTTTGACATCATGTTTATGTAAAACTATGGAACGCTTGGTCAACGCCCGACTGGTGTGGCATCTTGAGTCACAGGGTCTCATCACAGACCTCCAGTGCGGTTTCCGGCGCTTCCGTAGTACAACTGACCATCTAGTCCGCTTTGAATCTTTTATCCGAGATGCTTTTGTCAACAAGCAGCATGTCTATGCAATTTTCTTTGATCTTGAAAAGGCATATGACACTACCTGGAAGCATGGTATAATGTCTGATTTGTCGGACATGGGTTTTAAAGGGCATCTGCCCGTTTTTATTCACAATTTTTTGTCCAACAGGTCGTTCCATGTCCGTGTGGGCTCCACCCTCTCCGACTCCTTTGAACAGGAGATGGGTGTCCCGCAGGGCAGTATTCTATCTCCTGTTTTATTTAGCATTAAAATAAATAACATTGTAAAGGCCGTCAAGGATGATTCTGAATGCTCTTTGTTTGTGGACGACTTTGCTTTGTGTGCACGAGGTCGAGGACTTGCGTCCCTTGAGAGGCGCTTGCAGCTGTGCGTTGATCGCATCCAGGGTTGGGTGTCTCTCAATGGATTCAGATTCTCGCCCTCCAAGACAGTCTGTGTGCATTTTACTAACCAGACGAAATTTTTTCCAGAACCTAGCCTGAGCATTGCTGGAGTGCCAATTAAGGTGGCCGAAGAGGCTAAGTTTTTGGGGGTCATCTTTGACAAAAGATTGACCTTCTGCAACCATGTTAACTACCTTAGAACCTCTTGTCGGAAGGCCCTCGACATTCTTCGTGTCGTTGGTCGTACTGACTGGGGTGCAGACCGCATCGTCTTACTTCGACTGTACCGGGCCCTTGTTCGGTCCAAACTGGATTACGGCTCTGTGGTATATGGCTCGGCTTCCAAGTCTGTTCTGCAGCGTCTGAACACAATTCACCATCAAGGTCTGCGCATATGTCTGGGAGCCTTCAGGACATCTCCAGTTCCTAGTCTGTATGCAGAGGCAGGGGAGCCTTCTCTCAGGCTCCGCCGCATCCGCCTCATGCTCAGCTACGTTCTGAAGCTGAAGGCCCATCCAGAAAATCCTGCCTATGATTGTGTTTTTAACCCGTCGTTTGCAGAGATTTACGATGCCCATCCGGGAGCTGTCCGTCCACTTTCCTTCCGTGTCCGACCTCATCTGCAGGCGGCCGGAGTGGACCTGGACAAAGTTTCGGAATCTCTGCAACACGTCACTCCACCCTGGCTACTACCAGTTCCTGACATCTTGCTGGACTTGACTGCCCACAAGAAGGATTGTACTCCACCAGCCATATACCAACAGAGCCTCAATGAACTCCTTTCAAGTTTTCCTGGCTATTGTCTTTATACGGATGGGTCCAAGTCTGAGGATGGAAGAGTGGCTGCGGCTGCAGTGTCCTCTCGCCATCCTAGACGCCCATTTAAGCTCCGTCTCCCTGACCATTCCTCTGTATTTAGTGCAGAACTGCAGGCCATTCTGCTAGCACTCAAGCATGCCTATCAGTCTCGGGAAAGGAACTTCCTGATTCTGTCTGACTCTCTTTCTGCCCTGCAGGCCCTTCAGGGCGCGGGAACAGACCATCCACTGCTGGTGCAGATTAGAGAGCTCTACGCGGACTTGATGAAGGAATATTATGACATCATTTTTATTTGGGTCCCAGGCCATGTGGGCATCGAAGGCAACAGAATCGCAGATTCTGCTGCCAACAGTGCCCGCAGTGACCCTGTCCCTGACACACAGACTGTCTATAGTGATTTTAAACCTGTTATTAGTGCGTACATAGCCCGCGAGTGGCAGTCCGAGTGGGACAAAGAGGAAGGGAACAAGCTTCATGAAGCTCTTCCTAAGTTGTCTGACAGTCTACCTTTCCGCTGCGGCAGCCGCCGTGAGGAGACTGTCCTTGCTCGGCTCCACATCGGGCACACATATGTTACGCACTCTTACTTACTTAAACAGGATGAGCGTCCATGGTGTTTTGCCTGTGATGAGCAGTTTTCTGTTCGACACTTTTTGCTGTATTGTGCTGACCTAATTGACACCAGATATAAACACTTCACAGCAGACTCCTTGAAGGTTTTGTTCCGGGATGTTCCCCCGGACAAAATCTTCAATTTTTTGAGAGAATGCAATATTTTTAACAAGATCTGAGCATTCATAGACTATGTGAATTTTTTTATTTGCCCTTTTTGAGAGTCTGTAGACGTTTCTTTTCCAGACATGTGCGACATTTTAGCCTGAGATTTTTAATCTATATTTACATCTTGTCTTAAGACCTTGCTTTTAGTCTGGCTGACCAGATTTTTACCCATCCCGCCGTGAGATGGCCTTAGTCGCCTGCTCGGCGTTAAACCCAAATAACTAACTAACTCGAACGCTAGCCGTGAACGCGGTGCGCACCATTGTGTTCACGTTTACATGCACGCACACGCGCCTGCACGCATACACACACACACACACACACACACACACACACATACACACAGATATATAGTTTTCATTGTAGGTGATTTACCGCAGCACGATATTTTGAAGAAAAAGAATCGAAAGAAAAATACAGACGTGAATATCTTTAAGTGTCTTTTTTATTTTTTTAGTCAGTTCATTCTCTTGGTCTTTCAGGCTTGCCAGACAATTTCACTCTGAATGAGAGCGACCTGGATGAAGATGAAAACGACACTACCATCGACCCCCGAACGCTGGCAAGAGGATGCAACACACCATCAGCAAGTAGCAGATCCGCCAGTGTCACACCTGAGCCACGTGCTTCTACATCTACTGACAACACCGGCGACCTCCCAGCAGTCCCTCCGCCAAAGAAGAGAGCGAGGAAGTCGAAGACTACGGTGGATTCCGAAGCGTCTGACCTGAAAGAAATCGCATGCGCTGCTATGAAAACTGCAGTTGAGGATTTTAATAAAGCGGAGGATGAAAGGCTAGAAAAACTCCTCCAGCTGGAAAAGAAAAGGCAAAGGTCCGAAAGGAAGCATGACCGTTTCATGGAGACTATTTTTTAACATTTACTCGGCAGTGGAGGCGGTTTCTTTCCACCTGATGACAGTGACAGTGACGAGGACTCAAGTTGCAGTGGTGTGTCTCATGCTGTCAGTGGAGCAAATTCTGTACTGTACCGTTAACTAATGTGGCACACTGAGCACCTGATTCTTGATCTGAATTAACGGAACATTTACAGTGATAATCTCATACTTTTCACGTAATGTTACGTATTTCTAAATTTCGAGTTGCATGACTTTTTTTTAAAAATAAGAAATAAGACAAATAAACGTCTTTTTTTTCTTCCGCAAGTTTCATTTTTCCTCAGATTTCTCTCTCTCTCTCTCTCTCTCTCTCTCTCTCTCTCTCTCTCTCTCTCTCTCTCTCTCTCTCTCTCTCTCTCTCTCTCTCTCTCTCTCTCTCTCTCTCGCTCTGTGTGTGTGTGTATGAAGTAAGTAAAATAATTAAATTTACCTGCACTGCTTACTGCTGTTGGCTCATGTACTGACAGAGTGTTTCTCTGATGTCACGAGGTCTAGCTGCCATTCCTGCTTGTCTATCTTCAAGGACGGGTCGAGGAGGCTGCTGTCTTCTCATCCCCTCTTCCTCGCGCTGTACTTCGTCGACCCACTGTTCGATGAAGTCTTCACGGTTGAGTTCACACATATTGTGTAGAACAGCACACGCCAAAAATATGGATGGTGCTCGGCTTATGTGCATTTCCATTGTTTTAAGCAAGACTCGCCATCGACCTTTAAGACGACCAAAAGCCCGTTCAACAACCATCCTTGACCTACTCAAGCAATAGTTAAAACGCTTTTCTTCGGCAGACATAGTAGCACTTGTCCTAAACGGCTTCATGAGCCACTCCTGTAATGGGTAGGCAGGGTCCCCAAGAAGTACAAGAGGAATGTCATTTCCTCTGATATTTCTTGGTCTGGCAGGGAACATAGGACGGCCTTCTTCAGCACGATGAAATAGAGGAGAGTTTCGAAAAACACGCGCATCGTGCGAACTCCCTGGCCAGCCAGCAAACACGTCAACGAACATAAGCTGGTGATCCACAACACACTGGGCGTTTATCGAAAACCAGCCTTTCCTGTTTCGGAAATCCTCTTTGAATTGTGATGGTGCTGTCACGGGAATGTGTGTCCCATCTATTGCCCCAACACATTGCGGGAACCCATACTTCTCCTGAAAACCATTTACAACTTGTTGCAAACGCTCCCCTTCAGGAAATTTGACAAAGACTGGAAGAAGATAATCAGTTATTGCATTGGTAACACTGTGCACTGCACAGTAGAGCGAGCAACTCCAAACAGGTTTCCCACTGTTCTGAAATTTGCACCGCTTGCAAACTGATACACACATGAACATGATACACACGGTGAACATGAGAAATGGTCTTTCGAAACCTCGATTTTTTCTTTATTCCGTAGGGCCTAAGCTGTCTGCAGAGCCAGAAAAACGTATCTTTAGTCATTCTGAAGTCGTCAATCCACTGTCTGTATATGTACCCAATACCACCCATTCCCACCAATCGGTGGATCTTTCAACGCACCAGACTGAGCGATGTATTCGTCGTGGCCGCCGCTGAGAGTTTAATTCCTGCGTGGTGTTAACGAGGATCAGAGTCAGCAGAAAAGACAAAAATTCTGATAAAAAATCTTTGTCTCCTTTGGACACTCTCTATCATAATTGATCTGAGCCTTTGGTGTCTCCGACGGCGTCTTCGTTTCAACCAGGTATACATAAATACTAAAACCACGTGTTGTCTGGAGGCCGCCATGATGCATTCCAGAAGTGTCTGAGACGGTCACGTGCTGCAATGTAAGCCTTTTCTAAAAGGCTAGTGTAAACGGCAAAACACGCGAGCCGTGCCGCGCCGCGCTCAGCCCGGGCTGAGCACGGCACGGCTCGGTTCCAAGTGTAAACGGCCTCAATAACCGAGGCCTTGCCGAACGTGAAAGACAACCAAAAGGAATGCGAGGAGACTGAAACCAAAACAACTGTTGTACCAGACGCTAAGAGTAAGACTGATAGGAAGCGCCACTCATGTCATGAGGAGGGGAGGCTACTCAGAGGACAGGGAGAGTTAGTTCCCTGGTTGTGTAGCAACACACAACACACTTTGAGGCTGAAATCGATAAGTTAAGAGTATCTTCCTATTAGTAATGCCATCCGAAATGTTTTTGAAGAAACAACTAGATATATGCATGCAATTTTGACTTTAGCTTTCTTGAGTGAGGGTATCGGCGTGTTGGCGAATAACCAAAGCATCTGTGCTGGCATAGATTGGGGATAATAGGTAAAGGTATTATCAGCGAAGCGAACCCTGAGAAAGAGAAGAGCCCAGCAGCAACATGCCTGTAGTGAAGAAAGGCAAGAGGAAAAATACATGAATCTTGGATACACTGAAGCTGGGTCGGTTCAAGGGTGAGAAGACTACGCGGTGTTGTCAGCACTCGGAAAGGAATTTCTTTGACACATTTAACACCACAGCCACTTTTCCCAAATTTTGAAAGTGTCACCCAGTGACTAGGTACTAATTACAGGAGATGGATCGACCATGATATTGATAATTCAAGGGTAGTGCCAGATTATCTTGGTGCTATCAGGCGCTAAGCTAATCTGGCACTACCCTTAAATTATCATGGTCGATCCATCTCCTGCTGTCGGGCATTGGTGCTAAATGGGTTAACATTACTGGTGACTGCAAATGTAAGAGAGTTAATCTTCTTTTTTCCACCAGGGTTTATCAGAGCAACAACGTCTTCAAGGAGAAAATGTCCGATTGGAGAAAGAAGTAATGAGTCTACAGCAAAGCAAAAAGGAACTGACTGAAAAGATGGCATCCAGTGACCAAGCTTTGCGGTCGCACAACAATATTGTCAGCCAGTTAAAGACTCAGATTGATGCAGCAACGAAAGAAAAGGTTTGTTGACTTTTGCTTTTGCTTTAAAATATTCAGATTGGTTTACCCATACTGAATTTGCAGACTGATCTTGTATCTGCAAATTGAAATTGTCACCATCACCAATAACTTAAATAATAAGAAATAAGCACAGATAAAACATCTAGATCTCAATTCTCATATATTTTTGATTTCCATTTTTGGTTGTCACTTATAAGAAATGCTGAACATATACCCCAAACAGAATTAGATGTAGAGTAGGAATGTCAATGGATTTAATTACAAAAACAGTAACTTAAATAAAGCATATTACTTTTGTCCTCTGCTTGCAAAGGTCAAGGGTAACAGGAGGTTGACAAAAGTGAAAAATGTATACATTTTGAAAAACATAGATTTTGCAGATGAAAAGCCAACCCTAGACTTGTGTTGGGACACTTTACACTTGTTGGAATGGGTCAAGGTCACAAAAGTTAGATTATGTGGATCGGTAATGCTTGTAAACCTTAAGGGCTTTGCTATTCATGTTAGATTTTGGTTTAAATTTTTGGTTCATGTGTGAAGCAAAAGTGAGTCTATTTTCTAGGCCAGTGGTCATCTGTCCATTCTGTTGCCCCTCCGCCATCGTCCATGGTAAACTTTAATGTTGACATCTTCTCGGAGACTATTCAAGCCACAGTCTTCAAACTTGGCCCAAGGATACTTTGTGGCAAGACCTTTAACAAAAATACCAATTTTAGTGTCCTTGCCCAAAGGTCAAGGTCAAAGGTGGTCCAAAAAGCGGTAAAAAAAAATCGCCATATTTTGACACAAATTTTTTCTCTTCAAGTACTACTTTCAACTTTAACCCCAAACTTGGTACAGAGATGCCTGATGTAAGATCTTTCTGTGCATACTAATTTGGATCACCCCTCAGAAAGTTCAAGGGTCACAGGAGGCCGGCAAATGTGTGAAAAATGTGAGTTTTGGATAGAATTGTAGTTTTTAATCAGTCTTTGCAAATTTTTTAATCAAATTTGGCATAACGGTACCTGGTGATCTTTCTATGTATACTAATTACTGCTCCTCTCGCAAAGGTCAAGGATCATGGAAGGGGGGGGGGGGGCGTCTACAGTAGCCATATTTTGACAGAAAACATTTTTTTCTCAAATACTATTTTGAACTTCAAATCCAAATGTGGTTTAGAGATACCTGATGCCTTTCTATGCATACTAATTTAGATGACCCCTCAGAAAGGTCAAGGGTCACATGAGGTTGGCAGGTGTGAAAAATGCCAGTTAAAAAAAAAAAAAAGAAGAAAGATTTGTAGTTATCAAAGTTTTGCAAATGTTTCAATAAAATTTGGCATAAATGTAGCTCATGATAACACCTATGTGTACTAATTTAATCGACCCCTTGCAGAGGTCAAAGGTCATGGAGGGGTTGACAAATCTGGAAAATACATACGTTTTGAGAAAACTCAGATTTCACTGGTGCAAAAGCCAACCCTTATGTTTAGACACTTGAACGCTTGCTCATTACAGGTCATGCTCATTTCAGTGACCTGTTGGAAAGGTCAAGGTCACACAGCTCAGTGACCTGTTGGAAAGGTCAAGGTCACACAGCTCACACTTATCAGATCTGGATTGGTCATACACATGAGCCATAAAGGCTTTGCCTTTCTTGTTTTGTAGAACTTTAGTTTTTTTAAATTTTTTGTGCAAACCTTTCAACCAAATGTAGTAGAAAGGTAGCTGATGATAAGACCTTTCTATGCATACTAATTTGGTTCACTACTCAGAAAGGTCAGGGGTCATGCAAGTTTGACAAAAGTGAAAAATGCGTAAATTTTGGGAAAACACGGATTTTGCATGTGTGAAAGCCAACACTTTCGTTATGTTAGAACATGTGCTTATTTAAGTGACCTGTTGGAAAGGTCAAAATCACAAAGGTTAGATAATTATGTTGGTTGGTTAAAGGCGTTGCAATTTTTGCTACCTTTTTTTGACATAATAAAAAGTAGTTAAATGTGCCATCCTTGGTGTTTGAACTCATGTGTTGCATCTGATTTATTTTCTCAAAATCTTTACCAATGGCATTACTACTAAGAAAAGTTCGCTTAGCATACCAATTTTTGCCCCCAAAACTCGTGTACACCACAACCAGGGAGGCGACTCTAGGGAGTCGTTACCAAGATACCCTGAGTAGCCTCCCCTGCCTCACTATCTGGTGGCGTGCTCACCGTTTCCTGCCAGTCTCTTCGTTTAGCTACACCTAACTGGTCGTGTGCACCTCACACGCTTCGACTGTGTGTGGTGGGATTACCTTTTGTGAACTTGACTTGCTTTGGATTTACGTTGGATATTCCTTGGACGTGTGTTACTACCTGTGTGGTGTTGGGTGCTTGGATTACCTTCGGTTTCTGAGGATTTACTTGGTGGTTTGGTCTCTGGGGATTACTTGGTCTCGGGACTTGACAAGGTAAAGCTTCGGTTACTGCCTCAGCCGGCGATTTATCGGGCGGTGGCATTGACCGGAGACTATGTACGCGACCGACCAGGAGCTCGGACCTTCGCAAGGAGGCTCCGCGCACTCGCACTGGCCTTTGTCTGTCTTATGTTACAGTACTCGGTGAGGACCTGCACAAGGTGTGGCGTTCCAGTGGCCTAGCAATGCGCACGATGTCGGCCTACCCTGTGCGGGCTGCGCCCCCAGTCGGACATGCAACTAATGCACGACGTGGGAGGAGGAACGATGGTCGCAGCTTTGGGTGGTTTTACCAGATGGAGAGACCGGCATGCAACCTCGCAGCAACCGCAGCCTTGTAAGTATTGCAGGGAGGACCACCTCAGACATCGTGAGCTTGTCGGCGCAAAAAAGGGACCTGCTGCCCCCACTGGTGCTCCGGAATAAAGAACCTATATGCAGCCGATGGGACTTGCACCTAGAGCTCCACCCCGCCTATTGGCCTGGGATATGCCGCAAAGGGGTTCGTCCCCTAAGGATATGCAGGCATTAGGAGCTTGGTCCCGCTGCAAAGAGAAGTTGGGCCTCTCGCACGCTGCCAGAAAACGGAGAGCCCAGGCAGCAGAAGTGGGGGACCACCCCTATGAGACAACAGCGCCCGCCAGCCTTAGGCCGGACCAGCGCCTAGACCGGGCCGCACCCAGGGTGCACCTCTCAGAGCGAAACAGGAAATTAAGCCGCTGACTGGACAGGCCACGAACACAGACTTCGGGGTCCCAAGACAGAGTGGAGCCATGGGCGATCCACTGAGACCGAAGCCTGCCACAGAGAGGAAACAAGCTCGGACAGTACTTATAGCCGACGAGATGTGGTTCCTCGTCGAGTGCAGGACCCCGCCCCCCCCCCCCCCCCCCCCCGCCCTAGAGTGTAGAGGGACTCCCAGCGGCCTCGGTCCTCACGTTCGAAAGAGCGACCGCAGCAGTTGGGGACAGGGTGCTACAGATACCTCGCGCGAGGGAACGTCTCCATGCAACCGGCTTCACCTGGCGGGCGATCGTCACTCCACCACCTCGGTCAACGCGGCCCCGGCATCGCATACTCGCCGCTCTCCTTGGACGAGGCGTCCTGGCTCATTGCGTCATACCACCCTCCGGAGTACTGCCCTCCGTCTCCACCCTGGACAAGGAAGGCCTTGGCGATGGTCGAGTCGCGGCAGCCCAAGTGCGTCAAATCGCTCCCTTAACTGGCAGGCTTTCGGGACCTAGCGGAGGCGTTCTCGGCTCGCCTGTGACAGGACAGCTTCGGAGACCAGGGCTTCTTCTCAGGTCACTCCCAGGTGTTTTCCTGTGCCCTACCGGCCCTTTCAGTCAGCCCGCAGAGCCGTGGGTCATCAGACCCCCCTCCTCCCACCCTCCCTGAGGCTGCGGGGGAACCCTTTCCCTGCACCCTCCACTGCCTGGTCCAGAGGCGCCCGGAAGCAAGGGCGCCTGGAAGCGAGGGCGTGCTGGGCTCGTTTTCACCCCCATCGGGTAGGGTCGGCGGGAGGCTAGCTCTCCACAGCAGCGAGTGGCAGCAGCTATTTCAAGACGACCCATGGATTCTTTCTTTCGACTGTGACGGAGACCCTGAGGATCTCCTTCCAGTCGCGCCCCCCCCCCCCCCCCAACCCCCCTTGCGACACTCTCCTCTGTGGACTCGAGTACCGGGGATCAGGACAAGGCGACAGCGCTGCACGGTGAAGTGAGAACCCTACTCCAGAAGGAGGCCACGAAGGTGGTCTCGCGCCCCGAATCCCCGGCCTTCTACAGACTCTTCCTCGTCCCCAAACCCGGAGGCAAGTGGCGCCCAGTAATTGACCTTTTGGCACTAAACAAGTACATTTCGGCCCCATACTTCAGGATGGAAACGGCCAGAGCACTGAGGGCGGCGGTGCGGCCCCAGGATGTCGCCGTGAGCCTCGACCTAGCGGACGTACATCTTAACGTACCCATCCTTTTGTCGTCGCAGCGTTACTTATTTATTTCAGTTTTGGGCCCTACTGTTTGGACTAAACCGCATCCCGTGGGTTTTCACCAGGATAATAGACGGGAGTTGTCTCAAATTTTCGACAAGCGGCCTCCAGTCCAGCCCCTAACTATCTGGACAACCTGCTCCTCCGGAACCAGATGGCGAAAGCATTGGAGGAGGATAGAGATTCCTTGCTGACTCGGATTCCTGGTCAACGGAGGCAAGTCCGACCTGATACCGTCATGCAGGTATACCCACCTAGGCATGGTGTTCCAGACTGACATCAACCGGGTACGACTCCCCGTAGGGCATATACAGAAGATAGTGGAGGCGGCACTCCGAGTGTCTCGCGCGGAAGCTCTCCCGGCCAGGGTCTGGCTCCAGCTTCTGGGCCTTCTAAGCGCTGCAGCGGATTTCCTACCCCTAGGCAGACTCTACTCTTGACCAATTCAGCAGCATCTGCTCTTGCACTGGCGCCCCTCCTCGGGCGACCTGACAATCCTGGTGCCAGTGTCGACGTTGGTCAAGTCTCATTTCCAGCGGTGGACGGACAGTGCCTGGCTAGCGTCTCTTCTCCCCTCCGCCTCAGCTCTCCATCTGCACGGACGCGAGCCTCTTAGGCTGGGGAGCACACCTGCTACCAGAGTTTGTCTCACCCTCGGGCAGCTGAAGGAGGGAACACGCAGGCAGACATCAACTGGCTGGAGAGGAAGGCGGTGTGGCTGGCGCTCATCAGATGGGAGGAACGACTCGCGCAACAGGAAGTACTGGTGCGCTCCAACAACTCGACGGTCGTGGCCTATATTCAGAACTAGGGGGGAACGCGTGCACCCTCCCTTTGCATCCTAGTGTACCAAGTATTCCTGTGGTGCAGGGATCAGGGCATCACTCTGCAGGCACGGCACATCCCAGGCCATCTCAACGCACTCACGGACTCCCTCTCGCGATGGGGCAGCTGCTTCACACAGAGTGGTCGCTACGCCAGGATATCTTCCAGCTTTCTGCTACTCTGCGCGTGTTGGGAGACGCCGATGATCAACCTCTTTGTCACGAGGTGGAACATGAGCGGCCTCTTTTCATCTCCCCCCATACCGGATCCACAAGCCTGGGCCGTAGACGTGCTCTCCATTCCTTGGGACGGACTCCTCGTGTACGCATTCCCTCCCATAGTGCTGGTACCAAAGGTGCTTCAAAAGCTCAGGGGCGGCAATACGATCCTGATCCTTGTAGCCTCTCTCAGTTGGACCAGGAGCTGGACCACAGTCCTTCTGAGCCATGCTACGGACTCCCCTGCTGAAGCTCTCCGCACTGCATACGATGCTCAAGCAACCCCGGCAGCAACTGTTTTCTTCCGTGCCCGAAACGACTGCGCCTGCACACTTGGAGATTGTAAGGCAGATCACACCAAGAAGCTTCTCGGGTGCAACAGTGGAAGCGATCGCAGCGGCTTCCCGTAACGTATACGAGGGAAAGTGGTGAGTAGTACTCCAGGCCTGGCGCGCAGCGGAGCGACTCGCCCTCACGGACCTGACTAACCCCCAATTGGCCGAGTTCTTCTGTGGTTATTCCCCAAGCAGAATCGGACCCCTATCACCATCCGAGGTTACCTGGCAATGGTGGTGACACCTTATTTGGCATGGCACAGAACTAAGCCACTAGGACATGGGCGCTCACGAATCTACTTTCGCCCGTTTTTACTTGCGTGACCTCTCCAGCCAGCGGCACAACCTGGCTTTGGTGGGTGACGTTGCCGTGGCTCAACACTCCCTCCCGGTGCTGGCGGTGCCGTAGGTAACACTTGACTGAAATTGTCGGGAGTGTGCCCCGGCCAGGGGTCTAGCTAAGCAGTTACCTGGGGGCATTGTCCCTAGACGCGGCACCCTCCCCCTCTTTTTAATTCTTCCTCTCAGTAATACCATCGGTAACGATTTTGAAGAAATAAATGTATAAATAAATTTTTTCGAAAAATACTTACCGATGGTATTACTCAAACTTCCCTCCCACCTTCCCCGCTTGCCGCATGTCAGCTCAGATAGAACTGGAAATAACGGCCTCTCACGAGATTTGGAAGGGAGGTTACTCCGAGGACAGGGAGGACACTCGGGGGATTAGGTAACTGCTTGCTAGAAGTACGTCCCTGGTTGTGTGGCAACACACAACAATTTTTGGAGACTGAAATTGTCAGTTAAGTATATCTTTCTCTCAGTAATACCAACGGTAAGTATTTTTCGAAAAAATTTATTTTAAAGAAAAATACATTTCTTCAAAAACGTTACCGATGGTATTACTGATAGGAAGACATACTTAGCCTGTCAATTTCAGCCTCCAAAATTGTTGTGTGTTGCTACACAACCAGGGACGTAACTCTAGCAAGCAGCTACCCAATCCCCTGAGTGGCTTCCCTATCCTCTGGATAGCCTCCCTTCTCAATCTCGCAAGAGTCCGTTATTACCAGTTCATACTTAGCTTCCATTTTGTTTAGATCCTTGTTTATCAGTCGCCCCGTTATATCATCTTCTTTGTCCATCCTTAGGCCTTGTTTGTCTTAACATGGCCAGGTAAGGCCTCGGACATTGCCTCACTCGATGATTGTAGCGAATTGGGGCAGTTTCCGTGGATTTGCGGCATTTTTGCCGTTCGTTTCGACGTCATCTTCGATCGTCGGTTGTAACAGTCGTCTGCTCGGTTACGTAGCCTATGGGCTATGCTTTTCCTTTACACTCTGTTCACTGTTGCAGTTTTCTTCTTAAAACGTGCCCCACACAAATTTCCAGTGGCCTAGTGATTTACATCCATGCTGCCTGCCTTGCTCGGGATGTGCGTCAGACCACACATGTGGTCTTTGTGCTTCGTGGGAAGAAGATCGCTGGTCCGAAATGTGGAAGTTATACCATCGGCGCCCCGTGCAGTCCGACGACGCGCCTCTTCGCCCAATCACCACCAGCTCTGCCGCTATCGGTGTTTCTTCTCGGTGCTCACGGTCTCCGGCTCCCAGTCCCATTCCATCACAGCAATCCCGATCTTCTGTGCCGGGACCCTTGCAGCTCTTTGCCATTCAAGCGCGGGTGTCGGACACCGTCCCTCCTGCCATGGGTGGTTTACGCCCCCGCTCCCATGAGCGTATTTCACAGCCAGCCCTGCAGACCCGGCCTTCTAAGACGAGTCTCCAACGGAGGCAACCCCATCATTTTTGGGGGAGGAGACCGCGACCATCGGCAGTCCCTGGCGTGTGCCCTCTCCAGCCAGACGTGACTTTACCCACTTGCACTTTTCCGTCGCAACTTCAACAATTGTTACATCACGACTTGTTGCTCGGCGCTTCGGCTCAACCACTGTCTCCTCGCGCCCTGGCTAAAAGCCAGTCACCACGCACTCATGCCACACTTGGTATGTCCTCTCGGCGTGTTTCTCACCCCTCCAATCGGTTTTATTCTCCTTCGTTGTCTCCAAAAAGAAAGAAAAGAACGCAGCGATTACCAGTCTCGCGCACCCGATCTATGGAGACGGGTCACTCGCGGCGATTACCAGTCCTGCGCACCTGATCTACGGAGACGGGTCACTCGCGGCCACTGTCGGTCCCGCGCATCGGCTCAACGGAGACGGGTCACTCGCGGCGACTTCCCCCTCTCCCTCAGGGGATGCACCGACAACCGAAAGACCCTGGCGCGGTTACCGATCAGCTGGGTGTGGCCTTGCCCACCTGCACTTTGCGCCTCAACGTCACCATAGGTCGTCGCACCACGACTCTTTGCATGGCGCTGCGGGGATCCCGGTGTCCCCCTACCTGCTCCGAGCCGGTCACCGCACATATCTATCGATCAGACGAGCATACTTCTCGGCGCCTATCTCGCCGCTCTCGTCTGCTGGATTCACCTTCCTCCCGGGACATTCAATCTCGTGGTCGCCCTCGGAAACGGACAGATTTTGACCACCCTGTTCCTTGCGATTTATCGGTCGCTTGTCGGCCGCGACGCTCCCCTCTCGGACGGGTTGATTTGCGTCATCCTGTTCTGCCTTCCCCTCTGCGCCATGGCCGAGATCTTCTCGTCCCGGGACGGGAGTGGTCCCGTTCGCGGGTTTCTTCTCGCCCCATAATGAAACGTCGACTGCTTCCGGAGAACAGACCCCTCAGTCCCTCCCCTGGGAGGCGTCAGTCTTCTCCCTTTTCACCTTCTGCTTCCTCCGGGGACAATCCACTCACTCGGGGACGTTTGAGTGGTCCCTCCTCACCCACCCTTCGGCGGAGTTCTCTGTCCGTTCCCCTTCATGTGGACAGTCGTGCGGCTCTTGTATGTCACTCGCTCTCCGATATTCCGCATACTCCTCGACAAGTACAGGCGGCTATGGCTGACGACGTTCTCAGTCTTCACCCTGATGATTCCGCCTCCACTTTCGGAGTTGTTGGATTTTCAGGCAGGTGGTGTCGCCGTGCCGCCCTTTCTCGGGTTCCTCGGCCAGGAATGGGCCTATACGTGCCTCGATACCTATGGATAACAGGCTTGCGAGCTCGGTCCCCCCTCATATGAGAATGACATTTTAACCGTGGTCCTGAAATTGTAACCCTTTCTTATATATTGTATGAATACATGTCTCCCCACAGCAAAGGACCGTTGTTGTTGGTTCTTACTCTCATTTTACTTAATTTTTCACCTCGCTGCGTCTGGTAGGCCCTGGGCCAAGCGCAATATTAGATTGCCCCACCTTATCGGATTGGTACTTACTATAGGCCCTGGGCCTCGAACTGAAATACAGCAACAACAACAACAAAAAACAAAAAAACAAAAATAATAATTCATACATATAGTTCCTCTTTCCGGTTAGTGCGACCTTGTAGCATTACTGCTATAGTACAACCCACAGTTCACCAGCTCGTCCCTGATCATCTCGGATGCCATAGGGACATTAAAAATTAACTAATAAACGAGCGTTCCCCCTCAAGGCCTTTGTGGGTCTCATGCACGCCTCTATGAATCGGAGTACTCGGCGGCAGACGTGGGGGACCACCCCTAGGCGACGACAGCTACCTTTTGCCGTATGTCGGTCAGCCAACGGCCGTACCGCGTTGAATACACAGGTTTTCGTCTGGATTTGGATTTCAGGATATTACAAGACCCATGGATTTTGCTGTCTCGATCTGGCCGATGCATACCTCCATGTGCTCATGCATCCTTCGGCTCGCCGTTACCTGCGCTTCGCTTTCCGCGGAGTGGTTTATCAGTTCCGGGCCATGCCATTCGGTCTAAACATCAGTCCCAGGGTCTTCCCCAGGATCTTGGACGCAGTGGTCGCACACGCTTGGCGGTCCTCTCTGTCCGACCTCGCACTACCTCGCCGATCTGCTGCTCCGAAATCAGGTCGAGTCCCGCTTGTACACAGACAGGGAAATACTACTCTTCTTTCTTCACCATCTTGGCTTCCTGGTCAACTTCGGCACGTCAGACCTCTTACCATCCCGCGGTTTTATTCATCTGGGTATGGATTTTCGGACCGACTTGAGCCTGCCTACCCGGCACCGGCCTCCACGTGGCGTAGGTGGGTAGTCCGCTCAGTCCCTGACTGAGTGGGCTAGCGGACGGGTGCCATCTTTGTCCAGGATTAGGACTTGATGTCAGCAGATATGTTGTTCAGCCTTTTCACTGGTCCAGTTTTTAAGGAGCTGTGCTAACCTAGGTCGTACCATGTTGGATTGGTCCTTAAAAATACTCGTGACTTTTTGGTCCTTTGGATCCCAAGTGTTTGCCGTGCTTGGAGACCCGTGTCGGGGGAGAAGAGGATCCTGGTGGCTGAGGTTCCCTTTGGGCTGCGGCTCACTGGTGCCAACACTCCACTTCGGCCTTGACTTCTACCTAAACGGGAGGCTAGTCGTACCGGCCTAGTCAATCGGCTCTTGTCACGTTGAGCCCTATCCCACTGTTGACATGCGGGTTGCTATACGGAGCACCATGCTATAGCTTCTGCTGCTGATTAGGTGCTTTACGCCAGTATTCCCCTGCATTCAACGGTGTGATAGAAGGCGGTGGCTCAAACGGTTCAATCGGGCTTACCCCCTTGAGTATATCTTTCGGGCAGTCTCCATTGTGCGTCGGCTGGAGACCCGCCGACAGTTGCACTTTCCCTTGTTGGGCTCGGTGGCGGGCGGGGACCCCCGGGGGATGAATATCTCTACTAATATAATATGGATAAAACGAAAAAACCAAAACTAGCACAGAAACGGCGCATAGACACCGACATTGCACATGACAGTGATTCAGACTGTGAGGAAGCGACGCCTCAGGCGTCGGCCGTATGGCCTCGCTTCCTCATTGTCCATAGCAAGGTGAAGGAGAAACCAGTTACCAAGCTGCATCCTTTTCTGGTGGGGGAGACCCTCAGGAGCCGTGTTGGCAGGCCTGACGCCCAGCGCCTCAGGTCTGGTGACTTGCTGGTGGAGTGCCGTACTCGGGCACACTCCAGCGGGCTACTGGGGCTCTCTTCCATCGGAGACACTCCTGTGGAAGTCACACCCCACAAAACTATGAATTCGTCAAGAGGCGTAATCAAAGATCAAGCTTTGGCAGAACTGTCAGAAGATGAACTTGTAAGGAACCTTAAGTCTCAGGGGGTGACTTGCGTCAGGCGCTTCGCTTCCAAGCGAGGTGGTGGGGAGATCCGTCTCCCTACCATCATCCTGACGTTTGGCACCCCCACCCCTCCTACTACCATCTGGGGAGGTTACTACTCCCTGAGAGTGAAAAAGTACGTCCCTCTTCCCCTCCGGTGCTTTAAGTGCCAAAAGTATGGCCATGGGCAGAAGACATGCCGTCAGGCAGAGGCTTCATGCGCCCGTTGCACTAGGCCCGGACACTCTGCTGAGTCCTGCACAGCCACCCCCCTGTGTGTGAATTGCCAGGGGGCGCATATGGCTTCGGATAAGAAATGCCCTCGTTGGATATCCGAGTGCAAGATTCAGCAGGTGCGTGTGGAGAAGGGGCTGTCCTTTCTGGATGCCAAAAAACTGGTTGAAGGCCCTGGTGCAGCTGCGGCTGCCCCAACCTCTAACACCTCAGTGTATACTTTTAGTGCAGCGGTGGCAGGCAAGCGCCCCACCAAAGACTTTTCATGTCAGACCCCAACTTCTTGGTTGGGGGCGGAGCCTCGGCTCATGTCGCCCCTGGAGAGTAACCCTCCTCCGGTGGTGACAAGGAGCCAGGGAACGCAGAAGGCGGACACTGCCGGTCCGGTTGTGCCGCCTTCTGTTGCCCCTAAGCCTCAGCCCCCACCCAAACCTGTTAGTCAGTCAACTCCAAAGGCTTCTGGCTCTGGTCAGCCTTCTAAGGCCGCTAACTCTAGCGGCAGGAACGCTGCCCAGGACCAGAAGTCTAAGAAATCTATGGGACCGCTGTGCGCACGGGCCCAGAAGGGGAACACAGATGTGCCCCTTCAAAACAAATATGCTGCACTGGAGGAGCGGATGGAGGGAGTGGAAGTTGTTGTTGCTGATGCTGCGGCAGCTCCACCCCCTTCCTCTCCGAAGAACCAGAGGAGGCCCGGGAGCCGGCCCCCCTCTGTTTCTTCAACTCCTTCCAAGGTAAAGGAAAAAGGGGGGAAAAACTCCTTACCCCCAGATCAGACTTAATCATGGACTCTTTGCTTCAGTGGAATTGTCGTGGTTTTCGAGCTAACTTTGAGGAATTACGTCTTTTAGTCAAGTTCTATAACCCCTCAGTCATATCTCTTCAGGAGACTTACATGAAGACTTCTGACCCTGTGTCTTTTAATGGTTTTAATGTTATACATAAAGGCTCTGATTCGGAGAGGCGCTCGGGTGGAGCGGCTCTTCTCATTAGTAGCCAAATTTTATGTAGCCCCGTTAGCATCGACACCTGTCTTCAGGCTGTCGCTGCTCGGGTTACCTTAAAAAAGACCATAACCATATGCAGTATTTACCTGCCACCATCACTGCGGGTCTGTAGCAATGATATTTTTCACTTAGTAGATCAACTGCCCCCTCCCTTTATTCTCATGGGGGATTTTAACGGTCATGCTCACCTTTGGGGTAGTGACCACTATGATGGCAGAGGTCAGATGTTAGAAGATGTTTTTTCTCAACTTAACCTATGTGTCTTTAACGATGGCTCACCTACATACTCTAACTCAGGTTCCGGATCTAGTTCTGTTCTAGACCTCACTGTGTGTGATCCTTCTCTCATGCTGGACTTTGACTGGAAGGTTCACGACGACCTGTGTGGTAGTGACCACTTCCCAGTAGTCCTGTCATCGGTCAGCTGTGAGGAGGATTCGCCGGTGGGGCGCTGGAATCTCAAGAAAGCTAACTGGTCTCTGTTTGCCTCTCTCTGTCAGTCTCGTCTTACAGAGGAGGTGGTCATGTCAGCTGAAGAACCTGTTTCTTGTTTTACTTCTATTTTGTTGGAGGTTGCAGGTGAAACCATCCCTAGAACTTCCACATCACTCCCTCGGAAGCCGAGAGTACCATGGTTCAATGAAGAGTGCCGCAAGGCCCAAACAATGCGCAAATCTGCTCAGCGACGTGCATTTCGTAATCCGTCGCAAGCAAATATTTTAACCTTTAAAAGACAGCGGGCGAAAGCCCGTTATATTTTTAAACGTGAACGCCGTGCTTCCTGGAGACGCTTCGTCTCATCTTTATCTTCTAGGACTCCGTCCCAAAAAGTCTGGAAGGCTGTTCGAAGAATTAGGGGCAGGGGTGGCTCGGCTTCTGTCGGCCATCTTAGAGATGGTGCCAGTTTGGTCACAGATAAAAAGGCTGTGGCCAATTTACTTGCCTCCACCATTGCCCATAATTCTTCAACAGAGCATTATTCACCTTTCTTCCAGAGAGAGAAGGAGAAGCGAGAATCTTGTGCTTGTGATTTTATATCGGATAACTTGGAAGACTATAATGCCCCTTTTACGTTTTCAGAATTGCAGCAAGCCATGCAGAAATGTACTGACTCTGCTGCTGGATTAGATACCATCCATTATCAGCTCATAACACATCTGCCTGAGGATTCACTCCTTGTACTTCTCAAGGCCTTTAACCATATCTGGATAACCAGTCATTTTCCGCCATCTTGGCGCCAGGCTGTGGTTGTGCCAATTCCCAAGCCGGGTAAGGATCCTTCCGACCCGGGCAACTACCGGCCAATAGCTTTGACATCATGTTTATGTAAAACTATGGAACGCTTGGTCAACGCCCGACTGGTGTGGCATCTTGAGTCACAGGGTCTCATCACAGACCTCCAGTGCGGTTTCCGGCGCTTCCGTAGTACAACTGACCATCTAGTCCGCTTTGAGTCTTTTATCCGAGATGCTTTTGTCAACAAGCAGCATGTCTATGCAATTTTCTTTGATCTTGAAAAGGCATATGACACTACCTGGAAGCATGGTATAATGTCTGATTTGTCGGACATGGGTTTTAAAGGGCATCTGCCCGTTTTTATTCACAATTTTTTGTCCAACAGGTCGTTCCATGTCCGTGTGGGCTCCACCCTCTCCGACTCCTTTGAACAGGAGATGGGTGTCCCGCAGGGCAGTATTCTATCTCCTGTTTTATTTAGCATTAAAATAAATAACATTGTAAAGGCCGTCAAGGATGATTCTGAATGCTCTTTGTTTGTGGACGACTTTGCTTTGTGTGCACGAGGTCGAGGACTTGCGTCCCTTGAGAGGCGCTTGCAGCTGTGCGTTGATCGCATCCAGGGGTGGGTGTCTCTCAATGGATTCAGATTCTCGCCCGCCCCATGTTGTAGGTTTATTTAATGTATTTGACCGGCTGGCGACATACATTCAATTTTCTGTTTAGTTTTTTTTCCACAAGCAGTGCAGGCACGTCCTGAGAAAGCCTTGTTGCTGTCGGGACGTTAAGCAATGTACAATCAATCCAAGACAGTCTGTGTGCATTTTACTAACCAGACGAAATTTTTTCCAGAACCTAGCCTGAGCATTGCTGGAGTGCCAATTAAGGTGGCTGAAGAGGCTAAGTTTTTGGGGGTCATCTTTGACAAAAGATTGACCTTCTGCAACCATGTTAACTACCTTAGAACCTCTTGTCGGAAGGCCCTCGACATTCTTCGTGTCGTTGGTCGTACTGACTGGGGTGCAGACCGCATCGTCTTACTTCAACTGTACCGGGCCCTTGTTCGGTCCAAACTGGATTACGGCTCTGTGGTATATGGCTCGGCTTCCAAGTCTGTTCTGCAGCGTCTGAACACAATTCACCATCAAGGTCTGCGCATATGTCTGGGAGCCTTCAGGACATCTCCAGTTCCTAGTCTGTATGCAGAGGCAGGGGAGCCTTCTCTCAGGCTCCGCCGCATCCGCCTCATGCTCAGCTACGTTCTGAAGCTGAAGGCCCATCCAGAAAATCCTGCCTATGATTGTGTTTTTAACCCGTCGTTTGCAGAGATTTACGATGCCCATCCGGGAGCTGTCTGTCCACTTTCCTTCCGTGTCCGACCTCATCTGCAGGCGGCCGGAGTGGACCTGGACAAAGTTTCGGAATCTCTGCAACACGTCACTCCACCCTGGCTACTACCAGTTCCTGACATCTTGCTGGACTTGACTGCCCACAAGAAGGATTGTACTCCACCAGCCATATACCAACAGAGCCTCAATGAACTCCTTTCAATTTTTCCTGGCTATTGTCGTCTTTATACGGATGGATCCAAGTCTGAGGATGGAAGAGTGGCTGCGGCTGCAGTGTCCTCTCGCCATCCTAGACGCCCATTTAAGCTCCGTCTCCCTGACCATTCCTCTGTATTTAGTGCAGAACTGCAGGCCATTCTGCTAGCACTCAAGCATGCCTATCAGTCTCGGGAAAGGAACTTCCTGATTCTGTCTGACTCTCTTTCTGCCCTGCAGGCCCTTCAGGGCGCGGGAACAGACCATCCACTGCTGGTGCAGATTAGAAAGATCTACGCGGACTTGATGAAGGAATATTATGACATCATTTTTATTTGGGTCCCAGGCCATGTGGGCATCGAAGGCAACAGAATCGCAGATTCTGCTGCCAACAGTGCCCGCAGTGACCCTGTCCCTGACACACAGACTGTCTATAGTGATTTTAAACCTGTTATTAGTGCGTACATAGCCCGCGAGTGGCAGTCCGAGTGGGACAAAGAGGAAGGGAACAAGCTTCATGAAGCTCTTCCTAAGTTGTCTGACAGTCTACCTTTCCGCTGCGGCAGCCGCCGTGAGGAGACTGTCCTTGCTCGGCTCCACATCGGACACACATATGTTACGCACTCTTACTTACTTAAACAGGATGAGCGTCCATGGTGTTTTGCCTGTGATGAGCAGTTTTCTGTTCGACACTTTTTGCTGTATTGTGCTGACCTAATTGACACCAGATATAAACACTTCACAGCAGACTCCTTGAAGGTTTTGTTCCGGGATGTTCCCCCGGACAAAATCTTCAATTTTTTGAGAGAATGCAATATTTTTAACAAGATCTGAGCATTCATAGACTATGTGAATTTTTTTATTTGCCCTTTTTGAGAGTCTGTAGACGTTTCTTTTCCAGACATGTGCGACATTTTAGTCTGAGATTTTTAATCTATATTTACATCTTGTCTTAAGACCTTGCTTTTAGTCTGGCTGACCAGATTTTTACCCATCCCGCCGTGAGATGGCCTTAGTCGCCTGCTCGGCGTTAAACCCAAATAACCTAACCTAACCTGCCTTGAGCCTGCTACAACTTCCTCAGGCGCAGATCGAGAAGTTGGTGACTTTGGCTCTGCTGATGTATCGTGCCATGGCTGCTCCAGCGTGGATGTGGGTATTAACATTGCTGAACACTGCTTGTTTTGAACCCCTGCACTCGGCGCGGTTCTCTGACATGACTCGAAAAACGTGCTTCTTGCTGGCTCTAGCCACTGCCTCTCAAGTGAGTGAACTCCACACTCTCTCAGTACACCCGTCTTGCCTGCAACTACAGGCCGACGGCTCTGTCCAACTCCTCACTAGTCCTTCCTTTTTGGCCAAGAACAGGCTCCTTTCAACCACCCCTCAACCAATCACTATTCGTCCATTGCGGGCCCCACATACGCTCCAGGACGTACGCCACCAAGACCCAGTCAGGGCGTTAAAAATGTACCTCCGCCGGTCAAAACCCCTACGGCGAGGACGTTTACACCTCTTCCTGCCCTTATATCCGGGCAGGAATGATATTTCTGCTCAGACGACATCCGCTTGGCTGCGCGGAATCATCAGATCTGCTTACAGAGACCTCTCGACGGAGGGAGCGACGAGCTCACGAAGTCCGGGCTGTCCCCATGAGCGTCGCTTTTGGTGTATAAAGAGCTCTCCCCAGAGACACGAAGTCACACACGAAGTCACAGCAGTGGCTGCGAGCTTCGCCTTGACCGCAACTGCGCAGTGAGGGACATTGTAGCGGCCGTTAGTTGGCGTGAGTCTACCTTCGCCTGCTTCTACCTGCGAGACCTATCTGACCAGCGTGACTACCTGGCCCTAGCGGGGGACATCTCGGCGGCTCAGCACTCCCTCCCGGCGCCACAGGATGGTGATGGGGTGATCTTGGATGGTGATGGGGTAACGCCTAGCTAAAATTTTCGGGAGTGGGCGCGTAGGGAGGGCCTCGATAGTTAACGCGCGGAAGCACTCGGGCAAAGGTGTACAGAGGGGTGCGGCACCCACCTCCTATTCGCCATTTTTCGTAATAGTAATGCCATTGGTAAAGATTTTGAGAAAATAAATGGATTTTTCTCTAAAATGTATTTTTTCGAAAAATACTTACTGATGGCATTACTCAGAGGTCCCTCCCTCCTACCCCGCTTGCCGCAGTGGAGCTAAGGCTCAGACTGGTGGGAAACGGTGAGCGCGCCACTGGATAGGGATGCAAGGGAGGCTACTCAGGGTCTCTTGGTAACGACTCCCTAGAGTCCCCTCCCCGGTTTTTGGTGTACACGAGGTTTTGGGGCTAAAATTGGTATGCTAAGCGAACCTTTCCTAGTAGTAATGCCATCAGTAAGTATTTTTCGAAAAAATACATTTTAGAGAAAAATCCATTTTGTTTATTTACTAGGAGTCGATGGGCAAAAAGTTGGAGGACAAACTACAGGAAGCACAAAAACTTGCGGAGGAGGTGAGGGTTCTGCAGGACGGTGTGAAACTGCAGAGCGAGATGAATGATAAACTGCGGGCCTCCATAATGGATAAGGACCTGAGCCTTGAAGCAGCCATGGCTGACGGTGAACAATTCAAAGCTCGCTGCGCAGAGAATGAACGTCAAGTAAGTACTAAGTGACTGGAGACAAACCATCACTTCTCTCTGACATACAACTTTTTAGTCTGAGTTAGCCCCTCCCATCACTTCATACACCCACAGCAGTGTTCCCCATTGAAATTTTAAGTTAGGGTCACTGATGGACTTTTAAGTCGTACTCCATGGTTTCAGGCTTGACCAGACATCTGAGAAATTCTCATTTGTGATGCCATCCGGGTCTGGGGCCTTCTTCTGCTTCAGTCATCTCAGTGCAGTTTCTAGCTTGCAGGCTTTCTGTCATACAGGAGCTGAGGTTAGTCTCTAAAGGCGCAGATCCACGGTCCGTCGTGTCGTGCGCGTGCCGTAGAGTAGACGAGTAGAGGCTGGCGCTACTTTCATCCCACATAGTCTGACGGCTGGCACCGGATGACTAATCACATTGCGAGTTTTGCGCACACACCTCTCTTCTGAAAAATGGTGCTGCTGCCGTGTGAATCCGCCATTGTTTCCCGAAGCAGACACCTTGACCCCGTCTGGAATTTCCAGCAGGTAATGGTATCTGCGGGTCGGGCTATGCGGGAATGCGGCCGACCATCCCGCACAGTCGCACGACATGAACGGACCGTGGATCTGCGCCTTAAAGCTCAGCCTGCATCTGTGCACTGACTTCTTTCACGCTGTATGCTTGAAGGTCTTGTGCAAAAACCTTTTCTGCCGCTTTTCCAGTCACAGTTTTGTCATTGGTTTCTAGAGAGATTTTGCTCCTTCGTGGCTTGTCAATGTTCAAGGACTTAGCTCCCAAAACTTATGGGTATCTTTCTCCATGTTGAGAGATGCTGTTTTCCCTATCCAGCTTGTGCACTTCTGAAGAAGCTTCAAAGGCTGCCCTAAGCTGTGTGTGTTGTTTGAAGGCTTGTTCAGTTGGGTTCGACTCCCATTTCATTTTCTGGCTTCACTCGGTTCCTATCCAAGGTCTGCGTCCAGTCTGTCTGTCTGCCCATGGAATGGACTTCTTGGCTGCTTCTAGAACTACGCCATTAAAAATTGATACTTTCTTGTCAACACTCTTCCTGGAGTAGTGTAGAGACTTTGTATTGGCATCTGTCAGCTTGTGGAACATCTACCAGTTGGGCTTCTTGAAGTTCCAGCTTGGCTGAAACTTCTCTCCTGTGGTGCTGTACTGTTTCTCAAAATCGCTGACTGCACACCTCTCTGTCTGCGATCTTGTGGATATTGTCTATGGCAGTGGTAAGGTCAGGTGTGCTGGTCGTTTTCCATGCTCTAGAGTAGAAGGTGGGTTATCAGGTTGGTTGGGTAATAGTGTACCATTCGATTGCTGATCCAGTCCTCCACTTCCTCACCTTTAGCATTGTTACATGGTAGTCGTCGTATGATATCACACCAGACGCACGCACGTAAGGTTCTTTTAAAGAAACTTCACTCGGCTGCAACCCGTCGCACGTGGCTTAAGGATGTAGACTACACTGGAGTAACAGTTCCAACAATATTTTAATTCAGCGATGCGATCTCCATACAATGCATTCCCAAATGCACCAACACTGATATAATGTCTCCTCTGAAAAATATCAACACTGGTGGCACAAAGTTCCTCATACAATGTACACCACTGTTACGCTGCGTCTCTCACAATGTACACCCTATACGGGCCACGTACCTACGAATAACTGTGTATCCCTACACTGATAATGCGTGACAATGTACAAACGTGCTTCCCAGCACAAACTTTTATAGTGGAACAACTTTCCAGAATAATCCAACACAACGCAACCAATCAGAACGGAACGTAACCGAAACTCATAAATATTAATTAAAAAAAAAGAACTTTCTAGAATAAACTACAATAGTCTACAAAGATTCGACTGCTAATTTCAACCCCAAATCCCAGTGTGTAATGACGTCTTACAAAAGTATGGCAGACAATTTACGACCTTGCCTATACTTTCTGGAAGCTTCATGATCTTTCATAACTTACCGACCGGCTGATAATTTCATGCATACAGAAACAACTATGACTATAGATATTAGAGTGGCTTAAATACTGTGTTTTAAAATGTTGCATACACTATGACATGACATGTAAGGTCACTCGACAAATCGCGACTTCGCTCGAACGTTCTAATCTATTCTCAGCGAAACTACGCATGACAAAAATCGACCGCTCTTCTCCGTGCGACTATGATAGAAACTTCCGGACCAATCTTAGCGCACCACAACAAAGCCAATTCGGCTCTCTGCGCAAACGGTAGAGAACCCCACTGAAAAGGCACGTGGCTCGCAACCATGATAGCTCAAACAAAAATTGGACCGTTTCCCACGACTAATACATGCACGCTCGCGGAACAACACAACCACAATCCTAACGAGCATCAAGATGTGCATAGCCCCAGCTGGATCCAGAACTATCCAGTCCTCTCTGCTGGGCTGTATGTTGTGGAGCCAGGGGTGGGATTCTTCCGCGTTTCTGCGGATTTCCGCGGAAATTCTTTCACAATTCCGCTGAAGCATATTTATTTTCCGCGTCTAATAACGAAAAAGACGGGAAAAAAATTTCTTCTTAAATGGCCAAAAATTCTCAAATGGGTTGGATTTGTATGTAGTTTGGTTCACTATCGCCCGACACTTTCGGTAGCTTTAGGTCGCAGTGGAAAATGGCGGTGAAAAAGGATATTGTTCAAGACAGAGTGCCGTTTAGTGTGCATCTGATCATAAACTGGTACGCACATTCCATTTTTACACTGCAGATCAGGAGTGTCATAAAGTCCATTTTCGGGTGTGTTTGGTCTCGCTCCTCCTGTCGGTTTTTGGATACTTTGGCGAACGGTGGACACGCGCCTACCCCCCCCCCCCCCCTGTTGTTTGATTTTTCGGCTGCTGAAAATGAAGGGCATGCCCCCACCCCCAATCCTGTCGTTTGATTTTCCGCGTTTTCTTTGTTACTAGAATCCCACCCCTGGGAGCTGAATTATCTTATTGAGTCGGCTGTACAGGATGCTGATGGTCAAGTTCCTGTCTGGAAAGATCAGCTTCACTGTCACATTGTATCCCCTCTTGCTTGATCTGTGAAGTTCAATGGAATAGAAATTCAAAATTCTTCACCAGAATCAAAACTCCACCCTTTTGATCAGTATTTCCTGTCAAAGCAGTAGGTTCATATCCTCTGATGAAGAATCTGTGCATGCTGTTGAGATCTGTTTCTTGAATACAGCATACATCCAGAGATGCCAACTCTTCCGGTTTTGCCGTATTTTCTTATGCCAAAATTAATTTCTTACGGTTTTACGGCCAAATAAATTATCTTCCGCCGAAAAAAGCGCTGAAATTGTCCGCTAAATGTTACCAATTTCTCGCTGACTTTGCTGCTTTTATACCGCCGAGCCATCGCGTTTCCCTCGAGATAAATAATGAGCCAATCAGAAGTGTCCTCTGATTAGCACAACCAATCGGAATCTGAAATACACATGATCGGAAATAGTGTGAGTTCAGTTCAGTAGTTCTCGGGATTTCGCTGTTTTACACTGTAAGCATGGGTGACGAAAGTGAATCGTTAAAACATAAAAGCGCTGATTGCAGCAGCAATGCTGAGGTGAAAACAGTGTATCAGCAGAAGTTTTTGCAACGTTATTCCAAAGACTGTCCGTGCATAACCGCATCCAAAGAGTCACGACATTGCTTGCTGTGTTACATGTCATGTGAATTAGATTTCAAAATCAGTCATTGTGGATTAGACGATGTCACTAGGCATTGTGCAACAACTCGCCACAAAGAGAAAATTGCTGCACAAACAAAAGCAAAAAAACTGTCAAGTTTTTTTTACTTCAAGCAAACCTGAAACGTCTGGAAGCTCAACAATCTGGGCAGAGATGTTTGCACATTTTATTATCGAGCACAACATACCTGTCAGCGCAGCCGATCATGCAGGCCCATTGTTCCGAGCAATGTTTCCGGACAGTGACTTTGTTAATAATCAAAGCTTGCAGCAAAGCAAAGCTCAGAGCTTGCTGCCAGCATGCAAAAAGGACCGTTTGTGATCGGAACAGATGGCAGTCAGGAGGGAGGCGAATCGTTGTACGAGGGATCATAAATGGAACAATCAAAACAGAATTGTTGTGTATTCCAACTTGCAACTCATCTTCGACAGGGGAACATATTTTTTAGGTGTTAGAGGGAACATGAGCTCTGACACTTTAGTCCGTATCTTTGCCATCAGACCCTTTGAGTGACGAACTGTTGAGGACCTGCAAGTCTTCAACAAAGAACTCATTGTAGAGGTTCTCTCCATTCATCTTTTTTGGTGTGAACTTTTTTTCTCTTTCTGAGATACTGCATTAAAAGACAGAAAGAACTTTAACCTTGAATGACCGAGTTTTATGTTCACGCGAAATCTTCCTGTCAAATTTTATTTCTTCCTGTCAAATTTTGAAAATGGTAAGGTCAGGTAGTGAAATGGGTTGGCATCTCTGTACATCGATTTAATGCAATTTGAGGAACTGCTGTGGTTTCAGTTTCTCAAATCACACTCCATCAGCATTTCCACTGCATAATGCGACGTTGTCTGTGGCTGGTGACTCCACTATGTCCTCCCCCAGTTACTGGAAAAAGATCATGGCCACAGTTGTGTGGAATGGGTCCTATCCTGGCTGCGGTCGACAGGACACCACCACGTTCCAGATATAACTGTATGGCCATCATATCGGAAAGTGTAGACAGCTGATTTTTCTCCCACACAACTACAGGCTGCTGCCTTCCAAATTCAGTTTGAGGCTTTTGGCTCACGTGCGATAGCAAAGTGAGTATGTAATTGGCTAGTGGTTACCTGGCTGTTGGAATTTTCTTGGAGGCTATTCAAGCTACAATCTTTAAATTTGGCCTAAGGGATACTTTGTGGCAAGACCTTTCTAAAAATACCAGTTTCAGTTACATTGCTTAAAGTTCAAGGTCGTAGGGGATCCAAAAAGTAGGTAATAAGAATAGTCAAATTTTGACATAAAATGTCCTATCTCAAATACTATTTCAACCTCAAACCCAAACTGATGGTAAGACCTTTCTATGCATACTAATTTGGCTGACCCCTCAGAATGGTCAAGGGTCACAGAAGGTCTAGAAATTGAAGAAGAAAAATAGCAAGCTGAAAAGGTAAGAGGTAAACAAGAATAGCGATATTTTCATTTTTTTTTTTCTTTCTCAGATTCTGTTTTCAACTTCAAACCTAAACTCAATAGAGTTACCTGATGGTGAGACCTTTCTATACATGCCAGTTTGGATGACACCACCACCACCCCTTGGCCCCATCCTGAAAGGTTCAAAGGTCACAAGAGATTGACCAGCGTGTGAAAAAATAATTAAATCCAATTTTTGGCTCACGCGCGTCGCAAAAGTGAGTATGTTCTGGGCCAGTGGTCTGTCTGCCATCATCCATGGTCAACTTTAACGTCGGCATTTTCTCGGTGACTTTGGATCAAGCCACAGTCATCTTCAAACTTGGCTTTGTGGCAAGACCTTTCTAAACATACCAATTTCAATGACCTTTCACAAGGTCACAGGGCATCAGGAAATAGGTAATAAAATAGCCATATTTTGACCCCCCCCCCCCCCCCCCCCAAAAAAAAAAAAAAAAAAAAAAAAAAAAAAAAAAATTTCTCAAATACTATTCACAACTTCAAACCCAAGTTTGGTACACAGATACCTGATGGTAAGATCTTTCTATGCATACTAATTTGGTTGACCCCTCAAAAAGGTCAAGTGTCACAAGAGATCAGGAAATAGGTTTAAAAAAATAGCCATATTTTGATTAAAAATTTTTTTTTTCAAATACTATTCTCAACTTCAAACCCAAACATGGTACAGAGATACCTGATGGTAAGACCTATCTATGCACACTAATTTGGATGACACCTCAGAAGGGTCAAGGGTCACAAGAGGTTGGCAAATGCGTGAAATTGTCGATTTTTGATAGAATTGTAGTTATTATCAACATTTGTGCTAAATTTTCAATCAAATTTGGCGCAAAGGTAGCTAATAAGACCTTCTTATGCATACTTATTTAGTTGACTCATTGCAAAAGTCACGGGGAATGACAAATTTTGAGAAAACGTGGATTTTGCTGGTGCAAAAGCCAGCCCTTTTCTTGTCACAAAGGTCACATGTAAATTGGTCATACACGTGAGCCATAAGGGTTTTGCCTTTTTTGTTTGACACAATTTAGTTTTTGGCTCGCGTGCGAAGCAAAAATGAGTATGTTCTGGGCCAGTGGTCGTCCGTCTATCGTCCGTGGTAAACTTTAACGTTAGCATTTTCTCGGAGACTATTCAAGCTACAGTCTTCAAACTGGGACCAAGGATACTTTGTGGCAAGACCTTTCTACACATTTCAATTTCAATGACCTCACAAAGGTCAAGGTAACGGGGGATCAGGAAATATATCAAAAATAGCTATTTTAGGACATTTTATTTATTCTCAAATACTATTCACAACTTCAAACCCAAACTTGATGGTAAGACCTTTATACACACACTAATTTGGTTGATTCCTCGGAAAGGTCAAAGGTCGGTCACAAGAGCTCAGGAAGAGATCAAAGGTCACAAGAGGTCCAAAATCACCATATTTTGACAAAAGATGTTTTTTCCCAAATACTATTCACAACTTCAAACCCAAATTTGCTACAGAGATACCTGATGGTAAGACCTATCTATGCATACTAATTTGGATGAACCCTCGGGAAGGTCGAGGGTCACAAGAGCTCAGGAAATAGGTATAATAAATAGCCATATTTTGACAAATGTTTTTTCTCAATTACTATTCACAACTTCAGACCTAAACGTGCTACAGAGATACCTGATGGTAAGACCTGTCCAGGGGTGGCCAAATCCCATTTCCTGTTTCTTGGAGCAAGATAAGATATTGCCTGGGAAAGTTAAATTCCACGGGAAAGATATCTTCCTCCCCCTCCACTTTGGTATCAGTTTCAGCCCACTTAATCAAATTTCAAATACAAACGATTTTGAATTTCCAAAAACTACAGTAGCTCGCTTGAGCTTGCCCTTAGCACCACGTGAATGTTCTGTGTTTATGTACAGTGTGTGAGTGAATGCGCGTGATTCACGTGAGCGTGCTTGTTGGGTTCAGTTCGCGGCGGCGCTTTGAGCCGATTTTCAATTGGGATAAAGCGCCTATTTAATGCGCTTATTATTATTATTATTATTATTAAAAAAAAAATTACAAAACACGATCGCAAACTTAAAACATGCGGACGGTTGACTTCGCCAGCTGCTAAATCTGTCGTCTGCTTCAGCAAAACAAACTCCAAGCCAGTTGCTTCCCTTACATTGCTGCCCTAGCTTCTCAAAGACGCACTATTTGATTGGTGCATGTCTTCAGGCGAAGCCAATGACAGAGCAATTTATATTGGCGGCTTTGTTCTACCGTCTCCATGAGTCATTTTCAACGCCTCAGGCTGCAGCTGAACCTGTTGACCCACAGCACTGCTGTTCACCAAGTGTTAGTCTTGTTAGTGACCAACAGTGCTGAAACTTCCACATGAACAGAGACGCATGGTAGTGTACATTATATTTCTGCTTGCAGTCTGTGGGCAAGATAATATTTGTGCGGGAAAGATGAAAATGACATGTTGCTTGCCCGGGAAAAGATGATGATTTCGAAATTTGGCCACCCCTGCTATCTATGCGTACTAATTTGGATGACACCTTAGAAAAGGTCACGGGTCACAAGAGGTCAACAAATGTGTATAAAATGCCAATAATTGTAGTTATCAACATTTTTGCAAACTTAATCAAATTTGGCACAAAGGTAGCTGATGATAAGACTTTCCTATGTATCCTAATTTAGTTGACTCATTGCAAAGGTCAAGGGTCACAAGAGTTTCACAGATGTGTGAAAACTGATTAAATTTTGAGAAACCATGGTTTTGTTAGTGCAGAAGCCAGCCCTTTACTTATTGTCAGTTGTGTGGATCGGTCATTCATGTGAGGCATAAGGGCTTTGCCTTGTTATCAAAGTTTTGGATCGGTCATACACGTGAGACATGAGGGCTTTGCAAATCTTGTTTGCTCAGGGTGTCCACTCCTCCCCAAGTGAAGAATAGCTGCTGTACATGGCTTTTAAGTCCATTCCACCCGGTTAGCTCGTGTCACTGTCAGGAGTCTCACTTAACCCATTTAATCCCAAGGCTTCGCTTCCCAAATGTTAAGTGTTGAGTGTCAACTAACAAATATGTCCCATGTACAGGAGGTGGATCGACTATGATATTGATAATTCAAGGATAATGCCTGACGGTGCCAAGCTAATCTGGCACTACCCTTTAATTATCATGGTCAATCCATCTCCTGCTGAAGGGTCTTTGGGCTAAATGGGTTGGATCGCAGATTCTGCTGCCAATGATGCCCGCAACGACCCTGTCCCTGACGCAAAGACTGTACGTAGCGATTTTAAACCTGTGATTAGTGCGTACATAGCCCGTGAGTGTCAGTCCGAGTGGGACATTGAAGAAGCTAATAAGATGCATGAAGCTCTTCCTAATGTTTCCAACAATCTAACTTACCGCTGCGGCAGCCGCCGTGAGGAGACTGTCCTTGCTTGGCTCCACATTGGGCACATGTATGTTAGGCACTCTTATTTACTAAAACAGGAGGAGTGTCCATGGTGTTATGCCTGTGACGAGCAGTATTCTGTTAAACGCTTTTTGCTGTCTTGTGCCGATCTAATTGACACAAGATATAAACACTTCACAGCAGAGTCCTTGAAGGTTTTGTTCCGGGATGTACCCCTGGACAAGATCTTCGGTTTTTTGAGAGAGTGCAATATTTTTAATTCATAAGATTTTAGCATTTATAGACTATGATAATTCTATTATTTTTACCTTTTTGAGAGTCGGTAGACATTCCTTTAAAGACCTGTGCGCCATTTTAGCATGAAATATTTTAAAGATATATTTACATCTTGTTTTAAGACCTTTCTTTTAGTCTGGCTGGTCAGATTTTTACCCATCCTGCCGTGAGATGGCCTTAGTTGCCTGCTCTTCGTTAAACCCAAATAACTAAGTGAAATCAAGAGTGACAAGCACTACGCTACCCTATCACACTAAACGCATCACAACAACAGAATAGACAATCATTTCAGGGATGTCGAGAAGTTCAAGGTCACAAGGTCCGATTCATTATTTGAATTTGTCATGCACTTGTTTTCTTAAGGGCTTTGCCATCTTGTTCTTTCTTCCTGACGTGCATCCACCAGTATTGTAAACAGCATGCACACAGGGGTTAACATAGATCAAACTTTGTCATCTCAGTAATGAATGACACTGCAGTGAAATTGTTTCTGCCTTCAGCTCACTGCTTTGACCAAAGAGCTTCAGTTGTCCAAGTCTGAACTTGAGGAGCTGAGCAAGACTTCAGAGAGCAAGCTTAAATCAGTGCGTGAGGAACTGGATCAGCACGACAAACGTGATCAGCTGCTACTGGCTGAAAAGGAGGAAACCATGGCTGAGCAGACACAAGAGATCGGTGCCCTGAAGAAAGAACTTGATAAGGTGGGAATTTTTCAGTTGTTTGTATGCCTGACAGCGTTCCATGGGAAATGGGTTGACCATGTGAGTTCAAGGGTTGTGCCCTTAAAGCACTGAACTAGTCAGGCTCTACTGTTGTCTGTGGTAAACTTTAACATTAGCATTTTCTCGGAGACTATTCAAGCCACAGTCTTCACACTTGGCGCAGGATACTTTGTGGCAAGACCTTTCTAAACATACCAATTACTGAATTAGAGTGACCTCTCACAAAGCTCAAGGTCACATGCTACTATTGACAACTTCAAACCCAAACTTGGTACAAAGAAACCTGATGGGAAGACCTTTCTATCCATACTAATTTGGTTGATCCCTCAGAAAGGCCAAGGGTCACAAGAGTTCAGGAAATAGCTAAAGCAATAGCCATATTTTGACAAAAGATGTTTTTTGTCAAATACTATTCACTACTTCAAACTCAAACTTGCTACAGAGATACCTGATGGTGAGACATATCAATGCATTTTGATGACCCCTTGGAAAGGTCAAGGTTCACAAGAGCTCAGGAAATAGGTAAAACAAATCACCATATTTTGACAAAAGATTTGTTTTTGTGCTCACGTGCGAAGCTAAAGTGAGTATATTTTGGACCATTGTTTGTCCGGCGTCCGTAGCAAACTTTAACACTGGCATTTTCTCGGAGACTAATCAAGCCACAGTCTTCGAACTTGGCCCAAGGATACTTTGTCACAAGACCTTTCTAAACATACCAATTTGAGTGACCTCACAAAGGTCAAGGTCACAGGGGATCAGGAAATATGTCAACATTAGCTATATCAGAGATGTCTATATATACGGAATTTCAGTATTTTGTCTTGAAAAATTCTGAAAAATTGGCAGCCATTACGGAAAATACTGATATTTTTTTCGCGTTACGGTAAATCAGAATTGTGAAACAAGCGGTGTTCCAGAGGTTGAAACTATAGGCCTAGCGCCTTTGGGCTAAGCAGTGGATTTCACGATAGCTCATATGTAAGGTCGGAAGCGTTTCGCAGGAAAGTCTGAGTGTGCATGTGCTGTTTCACAATCATGGCGTCGAAGAGAAAAGAAAACAAATTGAGCGATCGGTCTAGCGTAAAAGTTCGTACACAGTGCAACCGAGAGATTTACACAGAAGTTCCCGTGTATCAAGCCAGGAAGCATGGCTACAAATCATGGCTACATGGCTCTGTACCGTTTGTCACAGAAATTAGCTGTGCACACGGAGGAATAGATGACATTCGTCATGTGGAGGGCCTACCCGGCACCGGCCTCCACATGGCGTGGGTGGGTAGTCCACTCGGTCCCTGACTGAGTGGGCTAGCAGACGGGTGCCATCTTTGTCCAGGATTAGGACTTGATGTCAGCAGATATGTTGTTCAGTCTTTTTCACTGGTCCAGTTTTTAAGGAGCTGTGCTTACCCAGGTCTTACCATGTTGGATTGGTCCTTAAAAATACGTGTGAGCTTTTGGTCCTTTGGATCCCAAGTGTTTGCCGTGCTTGGAGACCCGTGTCGGGGGAGAAGAGGATCCTGGTGGCTGAAACACTCCACTTTGGCCTTGACATCTGCCTAAACGGGAGGCTAGTCGTACCGGCCTAGTCAATCGGCTCTTGTCTTGGGCGCTGGAATCTCAAGAAAGCTAACTGGCCTCTGTTTGCCTCCCTCTGTCAGTCTCGTATTACAGAGGAGGTGGTCATGTCATCTGAAGAACCTATTTCTTCTTTTACTACTATTTTGTTAGATGTAGCGGGTGAAACCATCCCTAAAACTTCCGCATCAGTCCCTCGGAAGCCGAGAGTACCATGGTTCAACGAAGAGTGCCGCAAGGCCCAAATAGCGCGCAAATCTGCTCAGCGACGTGCTTTCCGTAATCCGTCGCAAGTGAATATTTTAACCTTTAAAAGACAGAGGGCGAAAGCTCGTTACATTTTTAAACGTGAACGCCATGCTTCCTGGAGACGCTTCGTCTCACCTTTAACTTCTCGGACTCCGTCCCAGAAAGTATAGAAGGCTGTTCGGAGAATTAGGGGCAGGGGTGGCTCGGCTTCTGTTGGCCATCTTAGAGATGGTGCCAGCTTGGTTACAGATAAGAAAGCTGTGGCCAGTTTGCTTGCCATCACCATTGCCCATAATTCTTCAACAGAGCATTATTCACCTTTCTTCCAGAGAGAGAAGGAGAAGCGAGAGTCTCGTATTTGTGATTTTAAGTCCGATAACTCACAAGACTATAATGTCCCATTTACATTATCAGAATTGCAGCAAGCCTTGCAGAAATGTAATGACTCTGCTGCTGGCCTAGATACCATCCACTATCTATTCCTAATGCATCTGCCTGAGAGGTCACTTCTTGTACTTCTCAAGGCCTTTAACCATATCTGGTGAACTGGCCATTTTCCGCCGTCTTGGCGCCAGGCTGTGGTTGTACCGATCCCCAAGCCGGGTAAGGATCCTTCTGACCCGGGCAACTACCGGCCTATCGCTTTGACATCATGTTTATGTAAAACTATGGAGCGCCTGGTCAACGCCTGCCTGGTGTGGCATCTTGAGTCACAGGGTCTCCTCACAGACCTCCAGTGCGGTTTTCAGCGATTCCGTAGTACAACTGACCATTTAGTCCGCTTTGAATCATTTATTCGAGATGCTTTTGTCAACAAGCAGCATGTCTATGCAATTTTCTTCGATCTTGAGAAGGCATATGACACTACCTGGAAGTATGGCATAATGTCTGACTTGTTGGACATGGGTTTTAAAGGGCACCTGCCCGTTTTTATTCACAATTTTCTGACTAACCGGTCGTTCCATGTCCGTGTGGGCTCCACCCTCTCTGACTCCTTTGAACAGGAGATGAGTGTCCCACAGGGCAGCATTCTATCTCCTGTTTTATTTAGTGTTAAAATTAATAACATTGTAAAGGCCGTCAAGGATGATTCTGAATGCTCTTTGTTTGTTGACGACTTTGCTTTGTGCGCACGTGGTCGAGGCCTTGTGTCCCTTGAGAGGCGCTTGCAGTTGTCCGTTGATCGCATCCAGCGGTGGGTGTCTCTCAATGGATTCAAGTTCTCGCCCTCCAAGACAGTCTGTGTGCATTTTACTAACCAGACGAAATTTTTTCCAGAACCTAGCCTGAGCATTGCTGGAGTGCCAATTAAGGTGGCCGAGGAGGCAAAGTTTCTGGGGGTCATTTTTGACAAAAGACTTACCTTCTGCAACTATATTAATTACCTTAGAACCTCTTGTCAGAAGGCTCTCGACATTCTTCGTGTCGTCGGTCGTACTGACTGGGGTGCGGACCGTACTGTCTTACTTCGTCTGTACCGGGCCCTTGTTCGGTCCAAACTGGACTACGGCTCTGTGGTGTATGGCTCAGCTTCCAAGTCTGTGCTACAGTGTCTGAACACAATTCACCATCAGGGTCTGCGGATATGTCTTGGGGCCTTCAGGACGTCTCCAGTTCCTAGTCTGTATGCCGAGGCAGGGGAGCCTTCTCTGAAGCTGCGCCGCGTCTGCCTCATGCTCAGCTACGTTCTGAAACTGAAGGCTCATCCAGACAATCCTGCCTATGATTGTGTTTTTAAACCATCGTTTGCAGAGATTTACGATACCCATCCGGGAGCTGTCCGTCCACTTTCTTTCCGTGTCCGACCTCATCTGCAGGCCTGGATTGGACCTGGACAGAGTTTCGGAATCCCTGCAACACATCACTCCACCTTGGCTCTTACCAGTTCCTGAGATCTTGCTGGACTTGACTGCCCACAAGAAAGACTCTACTCCACCAGCCATATACCAACAGAGCCTCAATGAACTGCTTTCAATTTTTCCTGGCTATTGTTGTATCTATACCGATGGGTCAAAGTCTGAGGATGGGAGAGTGGCTGCGGCCGCAGTGTCCTCTCGCCATCCTAGACGCCCATTTAAGCACCGCCTCCCAGACCACTCACCTGTATTTAGTGCGGAACTGCAGGCGGTTCTGCTGGCACTCAGGCATGCTTATCGATCTAGAGAAAGGAACTTCCTGATTCTGTCCGACTCTTTCTGCCCTGCAGGCCCTTCAGGGCACGGGAAATGACCACCCACTGCTGGTGCAGATCAGAGAGCTCCACGCGGACTTGATGAAGGAATATTATGACATCATTTTTATTTGGGCGCCAGGGCATGTGGGCATCGAAGGCAACAGGATCGCAGATTCTGCTGCCAACGATGCCCGCAATGACCCTGTCCCTGACACAAAGACTGTTTATAGTGATTTTAGACATGTGGCTAGTGCGTACATAGCCCGTGAGTGGCAGTCCGAGTGGGACAAAGAGGAAGCTAACAAGCTGCATGAAGCCCTTCCTAAGTTGTCCGACGGTCTACCTTATCGCTGCGGCAGCCGCCGTGAGGAGACTGTCCTGGCTCGGCTCCACATCGGCCACACATATGTTACGCACTCTTATTTACTTAAACAGGAGGAGCGTCCATGGTGTTATGCCTGCGATGAGCAGTACTCTGTTCAACACTTTTTGTTGTCTTGTGCTGATCTAATCGACACAAGGTATAAACATTTCACGGCAGACTCCTTGAAGGTTTTGTTCCGGGATGTGCCCCCGGACAAGATCTTCAGTTTTCTGAGGGAGTGCCATATTTTTAATAAGATTTGAGCGTTTATAGATTATGATTTGTTTCATCAAAAACTTTACCGATGGTATTACTGATAGAAGATATACTTAGCCTGTCAATTTCAGCCTCCAAAATTGGTGTGTGTTGCTACACAACCAGGGACGTAATTAGCTAGCAGCTACCCCATCCCATGAGTGGCTTCCCTTTCCTCCGGATAGCCTCCCTTCCTGATCTCGCGAGAGGACGTTATTTCCAAGTTCATACTTAACTGCCATTTTGTCGGTTTCGTTATTTTTCAGTCTCCGTGTTTTTTCGTATTTATCATTCGTTTTGGTCGGTCTTGAACATCCCCGATGGCCAGATAAGGCCTCGGACATTGTCTCGCCCGGCGTTTACTGCTTACTGGGACAATTTCCGTGGAATTACGGCGTTTTGGCCTCTTCTTTCGACTTCGTGATCGGTCGTTACAACGGTCGTACTCTTGGCCTTCGTGGCCCCGACCCCGCGCAGTTCTCCTCTGTTGGCATGATTTGTTGCAGTCGTCAACTAAGAACGTGTACCTCCTGCGGCACCTTCCAGTGGCCGTCGGATTCACATTTGCGCTGCCTTCCGTGCTCGGGCTGCGCATCAGATAAATCTTGCACTACTTGCACGGCTTGGGAGGAAAACCGTCTCAAATGTGGAGCTTCTACCAGCGCAATTCCGTGGAGTGGTTTATCAGCACCCCATTCCTTTTTCTACGGAACCAGCCCCTCCCAATTCGACAAGTTGTTCAGTCGCTCTCGATCCCCGGACCCCGTTCGCTCCCTCACCCTACACTCCCATGTCCCCGTTCAAGTACCTTACGAGGTTGCAGACGCTGTCCCTTCTGCTGAGGGAGGTAAGTTTGTTACTCTCATATGCGTTCTCGCTCTCAGGAACTCCGTTTACTATCGGTCCCCCGGACCCGCTCTACGAATGACGAGTCACTTGCGGTGTAGTACCGCTCTAACTCAGGGGACGGGACACCGGCATACGATTAAACATCGCCCGCTAACGATCAGACTGATGAGGCCTTGCTCACCTCCGCATTTCGACTAAGCGTCGCCATAGATTGTCACTTCATAATTCTTTGCACGGCGTGGCGAGGCCCCCGGTGTTCACTCGCGCTCCAGTTCGTAACCGGTCACCGCGCAGCGCCCCGGCTTTTGACTGGTCAACGCGCATACTCTCGCGCTGGGACCATATGGCGTTGAGGCGCGTCCCCTGGGTGGTGGATAGGGGGTCCCTCGTGAGAGGGGTGCACCGAATGAAATAAGGTGCCGTGAACCAACATGGTCTAAGGGAAGGTGACCCCGACAGAAAACCCCTGGTCCTCCTAGTAAGGGGGTTGGGCATGGGGGTAGCTTCCCCATCCCTGCAAAAAAGGAAATAGCTACAAAAACGCCGACGAAAAGACTAACAGTAATTCCTTTCCTGGAGGAGGAAGGTTCTTCTACCAGAAGACTTATGACGTCCTGTGGTGAAAGCCGGAAGTCTTCGGAAGCCACAGGACCGAGCCGCCTTCTGTATCCAGGGATACAACCATGGGCACATGGAACATCAAGACCATGTACCAGAGGGGCAAGGCCGCCCAGATAGCAGCGGAAATGCAAAAGTACAACCTTTCCCTGCTAGGTATCAGTGAAGCCAGATGGACGCAGTCTGGCCAGAAAAGGCTGTTAAGTGGGGAGATGATTCTGTATTCAGGTCATGAAGAGGAGAATGCCCCCCATACAGAAGGCGTAGCATTCATGCTGTCACCAGTGGCACAGAGAGCGCTTATGGGCTGGGAACCTCTTGGGCCAAGAATCATCACAGCAGCCTTTACAACCAAGAAAAAGCTCAAGCTGAACGTCATCCAGTGTTATGCGCCCACTAATGACAGGGACGAGGAAGAGAAACAAGAGTTCTACGACCGACTCCAGAGTGTCTTGGACAAATGTGCGGAGCCAGACATCACCATCGTCATGGGCGATTTTAATGCCAAAATAGGGGAGGACAACACCGGATACGAAGAGGTGATGGGGAGACGGGGACTAGGCTCGGAGATGAGTGAGAACGGGGAGAGGTTTGTAGACTTTTGTGCTCTAAACCGACTTGTCATTGGAGGCAGCATCTTCCCACACAGAAGAATACACAAAGCAACTTGGGTCTCACCTGACCATACAACAGAGAACCAAATAGACCATATCTGCATTAGCAAGAAATTTAGAAGATCCCTTCAAGATGTTCGAGTGAGGAGGGGAGCAGATGTCGCCTCAGACCACCATCTGCTTACCTTAAGAATGAAGCTCAAGCTAAAGAAAAGCCGCACAGAGACAACAAGAAGACAGCGCTATAATGTAGGCCTCCTGAGAGAAACTGGAGTTAGAGAAGAGTTCAAACTGGTGCTGTCCAACCGGTTTCAAGCGCTACAGGAGCTAGTAAGTGAAGAGGAGGCGGTCACCACAGAGCAGCAGTGGAAGGCAGTTAGAGAGGCGCTGAAATCAACCTGCAAAGACACTGTAGGGTTCAGGAAACACCATCACAAGGACTGGCTGTCGGCACAGACCTTGAAGAAGATAGAAGTGAGGAAGCAGAAGAAAGCAATTGTCAACAACAGTCGCACGAGAGCAGCCAAAGTAAGGGCACAGGGGGAATACTTGGAAGCCAACCGCGAGGTGAAGAGGAGTATCAGGGCAGACAAGAGGGCCTACACAGACAGCCTGGCAGCAGAGGCAGAAAAGGCAGCAGGCAGCGGCAACATGAAACAGCTCTACGACATTACCAGAAGATTGTCAGGCAAGTATGGCCATACAGAAAGACCAGTAAAAGACAAAGAAGGCAAGCCAATTGCAGACGGAGCAGACCAACTCGACAGATGGGCCGAGTATTTTGAAGAGTTACTGAACAGACCTAGCCCACCCGACCCCCCAGACATCCAGCCGGCAGAGACCGACCTACCCATCAGCTGTGACAGACCCAGCCGGGAAGAGATCAGAAGAGCAGTGGCATTTTTGAAGAACGGCAAAGTAGCAGGCCCAGATGGCATCCCAGCGGAGTCTCTGAAAGCAGACCTAGAGACAACAGTGGAGATGCTGTACCCACTGTTTGGAAAGATCTGGGAAGAGGAGGTGATGCCGGCTGACTGGAAGGAGGGGTACCTAATCAAGCTTCCCAAGAAAGGCGACCTCAGCAAGTGTTCCAACTACAGAGGAATCACCTTGCTGTCAGTACCAGGAAAGGTCTTCAACAGGATCATCCTGGAGAGAATGAAGAGCTCCGTTGACCCCCAGCTGAGAGACCAGCAAGCAGGATTCAGGAAGAACCGATCATGTACAGACCAGATCGCCACTCTCCGCATCATCGTGGAACAGTCTCTGGAGTGGAGCTCCCTGCTGTACGTCAACTTTGTGGATTATGAGAAAGCATTTGACAGTGTGGACCGAGAGACTCTGTGGAAACTCCTACGACACTACGGTGTACCCACAAAGCTCGTCCGCCTGATCAAGAGCAGCTATGATGGCATGACATGTCGTGTGATCCACGAAGGGCAGTTCACCAGGGAGCTCCAGGTCAGAACTGGTGTCAGGCAGGGGTGTCTGCTGTCTCCGTTCCTCTTCCTACTGGCCATAGACTGGGTCATGAAGATGACCACAGAGCACAGACGAAGTGGAATACAGTGGACACTGTGGACACAGCTTGACGACCTCGATTTTGCAGACGACGTGGCATTACTGTCCCACACTCATCAACAAATGCAGGACAAGACCACGAGGCTTGCTGACATCTCGTCCCAAGTGGGCCTCACCATTCACAAACAGAAAACAAAGACAATGAGGCTGAACGCAACCAGGGAAGAACCAGTCTTGCTTGCTGGCACCCCTTTGGAGGAGGTGGAGTCCTTCACCTATCTTGCCTACCCGGCACCGGCCTCCACGTGGCGTAGGTGGGTAGTCCGCTCAGTCCCTGACTGAGTGGGCTAGCGGACGGGTGCCATCTTTGTCCAGGATTAGGACTTGATGTCAGCAGATATGTTGTTCAGCCTTTTCACTGGTCCGGTTTTTAAGGAGCTGTGCTAACCTAGGTCGTACCATGTTGGATTGGTCCTTAAAAATACTCGTGACTTTTTGGTCCTTTGGATCCCAAGTGTTTGCCGTGCTTGGAGACCCGTGTCGGGGGAGAAGAGGATCCTGGTGGCTGAGGTTCCCTTTGGGCTGCGGCTCACTGGTGCCAACACTCCACTTCGGCCTTGACTTCTACCTAAACGGGAGGCTAGTCGTACCGGCCTAGTCAATCGGCTCTTGTCACGTTGAGCCCTATCCCACTGTTGACATGCGGGTTGCTATACAGAGCACCATGCTATAGCTTCTGCTGCTGATTAGGTGCTTTACGCCAGTATTCCCCTGCATTCAACGGTGTGATAGAAGGCGGTGGCTCAAACGGTTCAATCGGGCTTACCCCCTTGAGTATATCTTTCGGGCAGTCTCCATTGTGCGTCGGCTGGAGACCCGCCGACAGTTGCACTTTCCCTTGTTGGGCTCGGTGGCGGGCGGGGACCCCCGGGGGATGAATATCTCTACTAATATAATATGGATAAAACGAAAAAACCAAAACTAGCACAGAAACGGCGCATAGACACCGACATTGCACATGACAGTGATTCAGACTGTGAGGAAGCGACGCCTCAGGCGTCGGCCGTATGGCCTCGCTTCCTCATTGTCCATAGCAAGGTGAAGGAGAAACCAGTTACCAAGCTGCATCCTTTTCTGGTGGGGGAGACCCTCAGGAGCCGTGTTGGCAGGCCTGACGCCCAGCGCCTCAGGTCTGGTGACTTGCTGGTGGAGTGCCGTACTCGGGCACACTCCAGCGGGCTACTGGGGCTCTCTTCCATCGGAGACACTCCTGTGGAAGTCACACCCCACAAAACTATGAATTCGTCAAGAGGCGTAATCAAAGATCAAGCTTTGGCAGAACTGTCAGAAGATGAACTTGTAAGGAACCTTAAGTCTCAGGGGGTGACTTGCGTCAGGCGCTTCGCTTCCAAGCGAGGTGGTGGGGAGATCCGTCTCCCTACCATCATCCTGACGTTTGGCACCCCCACCCCTCCTACTATCATCTGGGGAGGTTACTACTCCCTGAGAGTGAAAAAGTACGTCCCTCTTCCCCTCCGGTGCTTTAAGTGCCAAAAGTATGGCCATGGGCAGAAGACATGCCGTCAGGCAGAGGCTTCATGCGCCCGTTGCACTAGGCCCGGACACTCTGCTGAGTCCTGCACAGCCACCCCCCTGTGTGTGAATTGCCAGGGGGCGCATATGGCTTCGGATAAGAAATGCCCTCGTTGGATATCCGAGTGCAAGATTCAGCAGGTTCGTGTGGAGAAGGGGCTGTCCTTTCTGGATGCCAAAAAACTGGTTGAAGGCCCTGGTTCAGCTGCGGCTGCCCCAACCTCTAACACCTCAGTGTATACTTTTAGTGCAGCGGTGGCAGGCAAGCGCCCCACCAAAGACTTTTCATGTCAGACCCCAACTTCTTGGTTGGGGGCGGAGCCTCGGCTCATCTCGCCCCTGGAGAGTAACCCTCCTCCGGTGGTGACAAGGAGCCAGGGAACGCAGAAGGTGGACACTGCCGGTCCGGTTGTGCCGCCTTCTGTTGCCCCTAAGCCTCAGCCCCCACCCAAACCTGTTAGTCAGTCAACTCCAAAGGCTTCTGGCTCTGGTCAGCCTTCTAAGGCCGCTAACTCTAGCGGCAGGAACGCTGCCCAGGACCAGAAGTCTAAGAAATCTATGGGACCGCTGTGCGCACGGGCCCAAAATGGGAACACAGATGTGCCCCTTCAAAACAAATATGCTGCACTGGAGGAGCGGATGGAGGGAGTGGAAGTTGTTGTTGCTGATGCTGCGGCAGCTCCACCCCCTTCCTCTCCGAAGAACCAGAGGAGGCCCGGGAGCCGGCCCCCCTCTGTTTCTTCAACTCCTTCCAAGGTAAAGGAAAAAGGGGGGAAAAACTCCTTACCCCCAGATCAGACTTAATCATGGACTCTTTGCTTCAGTGGAATTGTCGTGGTTTTCGAGCTAACTTTGAGGAATTACGTCTTTTAGTCAAGTTCTATAACCCCTCAGTCATATCTCTTCAGGAGACTTACCTGAAGACTTCTGACCCTGTGTCTTTTAATGGTTTTAATGTTATACATAAAGGCTCTGATTCGGAGAGGCGCTCGGGTGGAGCGGCTCTTCTCATTAGTAGCCAAATTTTATGTAGCCCCGTTAGCATCGACACCTGTCTTCAGGCTGTCGCTGCTCGGGTTACCTTAAAAAAGACCATAACCATATGCAGTATTTACCTGCCACCATCACTGCGGGTCTGTAGCAATGATATTTTTCACTTAGTAGATCAACTGCCCCCTCCCTTTATTCTCATGGGGGATTTTAACGGTCATGCTCACCTTTGGGGTAGTGACCACTATGATGGCAGAGGTCAGATGTTAGAAGATGTTTTTTCTCAACTTAACCTATGTGTCTTTAACGATGGCTCACCTACATACTCTAACTCAGGTTCCGGATCTAGTTCTGTTCTAGACCTCACTGTGTGTGATCCTTCTCTCATGCTGGACTTTGACTGGAAGGTTCACGACGACCTGTGTGGTAGTGACCACTTCCCAGTAGTCCTATCATCGGTCAGCTGTGAGGAGGATTCGCCGGTGGGGCGCTGGAATCTCAAGAAAGCTAACTGGTCTCTGTTTGCCTCTCTCTGTCAGTCTCGTCTTACAGAGGAGGTGGTCATGTCAGCTGAAGAACCTGTTTCTTGTTTTACTTCTATTTTGTTGGAGGTTGCAGGTGAAACCATCCCTAGAACTTCCACATCACTCCCTCGGAAGCCAAGAGTACCATGGTTCAATGAAGAGTGCCGCAAGGCCCAAACAATGCGCAAATCTGCTCAGCGACGTGCATTTCGTAATCCGTCGCAAGCAAATATTTTAACCTTTAAAAGACAGCGGGCGAAAGCCCGTTATATTTTTAAACGTGAACGCCGTGCTTCCTGGAGACGCTTCGTCTCATCTTTATCTTCTAGGACTCCGTCCCAAAAAGTCTGGAAGGCTGTTCGAAGAATTGGGGGCAGGGGTGGCTCGGCTTCTGTCGGCCATCTTAGAGATGGTGCCAGTTTGGTCACAGATAAAAAGGCTGTGGCCAATTTACTTGCCTCCACCATTGCCCATAATTCTTCAACAGAGCATTATTCACCTTTCTTCCAGAGAGAGAAGGAGAAGCGAGAATCTTGTGCTTGTGATTTTATATCGGATAACTTGGAAGACTATAATGCCCCTTTTACGTTTTCAGAATTGCAGCAAGCCATGCAGAAATGTACTGACTCTGCTGCTGGATTAGATACCATCCATTATCAGCTCATAACACATCTGCCTGAGGATTCACTCCTTGTACTTCTCAAGGCCTTTAACCATATCTGGATAACCGGTCATTTTCCGTCATCTTGGCGCCAGGCTGTGGTTGTGCCAATTCCCAAGCCGGGTAAGGATCCTTCCGACCCGGGCAACTACCGGCCAATAGCTTTGACATCATGTTTATGTAAAACTATGGAACGCTTGGTCAACGCCCGACTGGTGTGGCATCTTGAGTCACAGGGTCTCATCACAGACCTCCAGTGCGGTTTCCGGCGCTTCCGTAGTACAACTGACCATCTAGTCCGCTTTGAGTCTTTTATCCGAGATGCTTTTGTCAACAAGCAGCATGTCTATGCAATTTTCTTTGATCTTGAAAAGGCATATGACACTACCTGGAAGCATGGTATAATGTCTGATTTGTCGGACATGGGTTTTAAAGGGCATCTGCCCGTTTTTATTCACAATTTTTTGTCCAACAGGTCGTTCCATGTCCGTGTGGGCTCCACCCTCTCCGACTCCTTTGAACAGGAGATGGGTGTCCCGCAGGGCAGTATTCTATCTCCTGTTTTATTTAGCATTAAAATAAATAACATTGTAAAGGCCGTCAAGGATGATTCTGAATGCTCTTTGTTTGTGGACGACTTTGCTTTGTGTGCACGAGGTCGAGGACTTGCGTCCCTTGAGAGGCGCTTGCAGCTGTGCGTTGATCGCATCCAGGGGTGGGTGTCTCTCAATGGATTCAGATTCTCGCCCTCCAAGACAGTCTGTGTGCATTTTACTAACCAGACGAAATTTTTTCCAGAACCTAGCCTGAGCATTGCTGGAGTGCCAATTAAGGTGGCTGAAGAGGCTAAGTTTTTGGGGGTCATCTTTGACAAAAGATTGACCTTCTGCAACCATGTTAACTACCTTAGAACCTCTTGTCGGAAGGCCCTCGACATTCTTCGTGTCGTTGGTCGTACTGACTGGGGTGCAGACCGCATCGTCTTACTAAGACTGTACCGGGCCCTTGTTCGGTCCAAACTGGATTACGGCTCTGTGGTATATGGCTCGGCTTCCAAGTCTGTTCTGCAGCGTCTGAACACAATTCACCATCAAGGTCTGCGCATATGTCTGGGAGCCTTCAGGACATCTCCAGTTCCTAGTCTGTATGCAGAGGCAGGGGAGCCTTCTCTCGGGCTCCGCCGCATCCGCCTCATGCTCAGCTACGTTCTGAAGCTGAAGGCCCATCCAGAAAATCCTGCCTATGATTGTGTTTTTAACCCGTCGTTTGCAGAGATTTACGATGCCCATCCGGGAGCTGTCCGTCCACTTTCCTTCCGTGTCCGACCTCATCTGCAGGCGGCCGGAGTGGACCTGGACAAAGTTTCGGAATCTCTGCAACACGTCACTCCACCCTGGCTACTACCAGTTCCTGACATCTTGCTGGACTTGACTGCCCACAAGAAGGATTGTACTCCACCAGCCATATACCAACAGAGCCTCAATGAACTCCTTTCAATTTTTCCTGGCTATTGTCGTCTTTATACGGATGGGTCCAAGTCTGAGGATGGAAGAGTGGCTGCGGCTGCAGTGTCCTCTCGCCATCCTAGACGCCCATTTAAGCTCCGTCTCCCTGACCATTCCTCTGTATTTAGTGCAGAACTGCAGGCCATTCTGCTAGCACTCAAGCATGCCTATCAGTCTCGGGAAAGGAACTTCCTGATTCTGTCTGACTCTCTTTCTGCCCTGCAGGCCCTTCAGGGCGCGGGAACAGACCATCCACTGCTGGTGCAGATTAGGGAGCTCTACACGGACTTGATGAAGGAATATTATGACATCATTTTTATTTGGGTCCCAGGCCATGTGGGCATCGAAGGCAACAGAATCGCAGATTCTGCTGCCAACATTGCCCGCAGTGACCCTGTCCCTGACACACAGACTGTCTATAGTGATTTTAAACCTGTTATTAGTGCGTACATAGCCCGCGAGTGGCAGTCCGAGTGGGACAAAGAGGAAGGGAACAAGCTTCATGAAGCTCTTCCTAAGTTGTCTGACAGTCTACCTTTCCGCTGCGGCAGCCGCCGTGAGGAGACTGTCCTTGCTCGGCTCCACATCGGGCACACATATGTTACGCACTCTTACTTACTTAAACAGGATGAGCGTCCATGGTGTTTTGCCTGTGATGAGCAGTTTTCTGTTCGACACTTTTTGTTACCCCCACCCGGGTCTGCCCTGGGGGACTTGGGTGGGGTTAGGTATTTTTTAGTTCCCAGGGTCACCCTGGTCAGCCCTACAGGGTGGGTTTTTCTTTCTGGGGCATGTGTTTCTGTCTACCCTTTGTCCATTCACCTGTATTTGCCTTTTTAAAACTCTCCCTACTGTCTGCACTGCCTGTAACTCTTGATATTGGATGTGTGTTGCTAAATGGTCTTAGCTTTATTTAGGCCCCATGTGTTAGGTTTATTTAACGTATTTGACCGGCTGGCGACATACATTCAATGTTCTGTTTAGTTTTTTTTTCACAAGCAGTGCAGGCACGTCCTGAGAAAGCCTTGTTGCTGTCGGGACGTTAAGCAATGTACAATCAATCAATCAATCGACACTTTTTGCTGTATTGTGCTGACCTAATTGACACCAGATATAAACACTTCACAGCAGACTCCTTGAAGGTTTTGTTCCGGGATGTTCCCCCGGACAAAATCTTCAATTTTTTGAGAGAATGCAATATTTTTAACAAGATCTGAGCATTCATAGACTATGTGAATTTTTTTATTTGCCCTTTTTTTGAGTCTGTAGACGTTTCTTTTCCAGACATGTGCGACATTTTAGCCTGAGATTTTTAATCTATATTTACATCTTGTCTTAAGACCTTGCTTTTAGTCTGGCTGACCAGATTTTTACCCATCCCGCCGTGAGATGGCCTTAGTCGCCTGCTCGGCGTTAAACCCAAATAACTAACTAACTAACCCTCTAGGTCCCCCCCCTCCCGTTCATACATTTCCCCTGCACCCGCTTCGCCATCTTCCAGGGGTACGATGATCGCCGGTGGCTACAATTTCTCATCCGGACAGGCTCCGCACCGTTTCTCCCTCACGGACCCTCCATCGGATCTCCCTCTCTACACGCGAAGAGGACACCCTTAGTCTCCTTCCTGAGGATTCGGTCTCTAATCTACTCGACTTTGGCGGCCGCTCTCTTTCGCCGCGCTCTGATGTGTCGGATGCGCCTGTGTCGACTACGCTCCCTTCGTCGTCGCGCACGGAAACGCTTCTTTGGCTGCTCGTATTATCGTGGCCGCCCTCCCGAAAGACGAGTGCCCTCCGTCCCCCCCGCTCAAACGGAAGGTGTCTGCCTTTGTTGATTCGGACCGGCAACAGAAGAGATTCAGGTCGCTGCCTCAACCTCCTGGATTTCAAGATCTGCGGGATTCCTTCTCCGCTCATCTACACACGGATTCACAAGAATACTCCTTTTTTGCGGATCGCAAGTGGCCGGCTGACCTTGACATCGCGTTCCGCCAATCTTGGTATGCGGGCCATTCACAGTCTTTTCAGTGCACACTTCCCACGTCGGACCCTCCGGTTGTGGCACAGCTTGGCGGCAACTCTAAGCTACGTTACACTTTCCCGCGTGGTTTGGATAAGACGGCGTCCCTAGTGCGGAACACCTTGGCCTGTGGGGGTTTTCTGGAGCTTCTCACGCAAGCTTTTATTCGTCGCATTGAAGACTCACGAGAATCTTCACCCCTTCTTGGTGATCTCCTCGCTCTAGCGGTCGCGGCTAACCGGGCAGCTTATCACTCTTCCGTCAACGCAATGGCGGCTGCTGCTAACTGTGACCTCATGCATTGGGATGCTGTTCTACAAGCCTGTCGTGGATTGCCCCCTGATTTGAAGTCTCAACTGCGTCGGGCTCCTCTTGGTGGACGTCTCCTCTTTGGTGAGACTTGGCAGAAAGTGAAGGACGGAAATTTAGACCGCTGGCCCAACCGCTTTACCACTTCTCGCTTTCACGCCGCCCGCAAGGCCGTGGGTCGCGCCCTGCGGAACTCCAGACCCTCTTCGACCTTCATTCCCCGTCATTCCAACGCGCCCAGGAGGGCTCCCGCTTTCGGCCGCGGTAAACCCGTTCAGACCTCTATCCCCTCCTGGCCCAAGCCTGCCCGCCGCCCTGGTCGAGGGCGCGGCAGGTTTCAATGACTACCTTCCGTCCCAATTCCCGCCGGCCCCTCGGGAGTCTCCGGTCGGCGGGAGACGGCCCTTTGCAGCGACGTATGGAGGGCGCTGCTACCGGACGACCCTTGGGTCCTTACTACCATCTCCGAGGGTCTCTCGATTTCGTTCCGTTCACCTCCGCCATTGAGACGATCTCCGTTGTGGACAGACGTTCCATCCGACGAGTTAAAAGCTATCGCCTTGCGCGGAGAGGTAGCCTCGCTTCTACAGACGGCTGCCACGGAGGTAGTGTCTCGTCTCGACTCCCCGGCATTTTACAGCCGCATCTTCGTAGTTCCGAAGCCGGACGGAAAGTGGCGTCCTGTCATCGATCTCTCAGCGCTGAACAAGTTTATACTGGCTCCGACTTTTCGCATGGAGACCACCCGGACGCTCTGGGCCGCAGTGCAACCCATGGATTTTGCAGTCAGCCTAGATCTTTCCGATGCGTATCTCCATGTTCCCATACATCCGGCATCCAGACGGTATCTCCGCTTCGCTTTCGAAGGCGTGATCTACCAGTTTCGCGCCCTTCCCTTCGGTCTCAACCTCAGCCCATGGGTTTTCACTCGCATCATGGATGCAGTCGTAGCCAAGGCTCGACAGTCCTCATCCAGTCCGATCTCCAACTACTTAGACGACCTTCTCATGAGGAATGCGTTGGAGTCGGTGCTGCGGATGGACAGGGGCGCTCTACTCCTGTTCTTGTCTCGCTTGGGATTTCTACTCCAAGTCGGACCTCTCTCCATCTCGCCGGTTTATTCATCTTGGGATGGAATTTGCGACCGACCTCAACCGTGTGTGTTTACTGGAACCTCGGATCACGAAGTTAACCTCCCTCACTACTCGGGTTGCCCGGTCGGAATCCGTTCCCGCCAGAGTCTGGCTGCAACTCCTCGTCTTGATGAATGCAGCGGCGGATCTCCTCCCCCTGGGTCGTCTTCACTCCCGCCCGCTTCAGTTACATCTCCTGCTTCATTGGAGGCCGTCCTCCGGCGACCTCGATGCCCTGGTGCCGGTGTCTCCAATCCTTCACTCTCACCTACGGCGTTGGATGGACACATCTTGGCTAGCTTCGTTAGTCTTCTTCTTCTTCTCGAACGCCGTCACACTTGGAGTTTGGCTCTCAAAATGAAATCTGTGGTCTTCTGTAGCGCCTCCACAGGCCCGTACAGTTTCTCTTGTAGAGTGGCGGGCTTCGGCCATATCTCCTCCCTCAGCGGCTGGTGGTTCCCACAGTCCTGGAGGATGTGCTCTGCGGTCTGCTCTGCTTCTCCACAAGGGCACAGGGGAGATGGCACGAGGTGGAAGCGTCTGTGCAGGTGGAAATTGAGTCGGTTGTGCCCGGTCCTCAGACGAAAGATGGTCACCTGCTCTTGTCTGGACAGCTGATGGTAACTGTCTAGGGGCCGTTGTGGTGGTCTGTACACAGACTTAATGATGGTCTTCATCTCTGTGAAGCTGACTCCATTTTCATCTTGTTCTTTCTCTGCGCCCACTTTTGGCATTCTGTCAGCTTCTTCATTGCCGTAGATGCCACAGTGTGAAGGGATCCACTGCAGCACCAGTCTGGTGCACTTGATGTTTTGCAGTGCCTCTTGTAGACGTGGCAGTTTGCTTGCTGTTGCTGCCTCAAGGACAGACATGGCATCAGTAAGGAAGACAATCTGGGCATCAGGGTCTGCAGTGCCACTAAGGGTGTTAGCTGCGTGGACTAGGGCTTCCACCTCAGCTCTGTAATTTGTGCAGTGAAGGCCTGTTGGTACTGCCTCTGCCTGCCATTTTCCGTTTTGGTACTGAATGTACACCCCAGCCCCTCCATCCTGAACTGCATCTGTGGCTGATCCATCGGTGTATGCCCGTATCCATGCTTCCTGGGGATACTTTTCTTCGAGCATGGCCAGTGTCAGGGCTTTCTTGCTCACAGTGCTGTGCTCATCTCTGGTGGTGATGTAGGGTACCGTGGAAGAGATGGTGATGTTTTCTGGCTTACTTTCCCAAGGTGGAAGGTCGCTAGCAGGATTCAGAGCCTCTACCTGCGCAGGCAGCTTTGCCTGGTGTTTTCTCTGCAGTGCTCTCGTCTCCTTCACAAAGCTTGATCTTTTCAGTCTTCCTGAGGTTGGTTGTTTCATCCTAGTGTTCATAGGATGGTCTTTGGAAGACTTGACCTTTGTGGACTGTATCAAGGCTTTGCAATCTCTTCTCATGCGCAGGGGTGGGATGCCTGTTGTCTCTTCCATCTTTTCAATTGGTGTGGATCTCATTGCGCCGGTGATGATACGCAGTGCCTGGTTCTGAACTCTGTCAATGGTCTGCTTCGGGAGTTCCTCTTGCCTCACCGCCCCCTCAGCTCTCGCTCTGTGTGGATGCGAGTCTCGCTGGGTGGGGTGCACACCTGCTTCCGAGTTTCCTTTCAGCGTCCGGCCTCTGGACACCGGACCTAACAGACAGACACATCAACTGGCTTGAGCTACAAGCAGTGTGTGCAAGCGCTCATGGTGTGGGAAGTCCACCTTTGCCACCAGACGCTTCTTGTCCTGTCGGACAACACTACGGTCGTCTCATACATTCAGAAGCAGGGAGGTACACACTCTCCCAATTTCTGCATTCTCCTCTACCGCCTGATGTGCTGGTGCGAGGACCGCGGCATCTCTCTCCGAGCTCGACATATCCCCGGACGCTTGAACGTCTTGGCCGACTCCCTCTCTCGACGCGGCCAACTCCTCCACACGGAATGGACTCTTCACCCGGACATCTTTCAGATGATCTGCGCTCACTGGGAGACTCCCATGATCAACTTATTTGCCACGAGGTGGAATCATCAACTTCCCCTCTTCGTCTCCCCCATTCCAGACCCTCTAGCCTGGGCGGTCGATGCGCTATCCATTCCATGGGACGGAATGATTGCGTATGCCTTTCCCCCGACGGTTCTCGTCCCCAAAGTCCTAATCAAGCTCAGAGGTTGCAACGTCGCCCCGTTCTCTTGGACCAGGTCTTGGACCACCGACCTTCTCTATCTCGCCACCGGTCCCCCTCTTTGTCTCCCCACGTCGAGGACTATGCTCAAGCAGCCTCGCCAGCCGCTGTTCCACCCGTGCCCGGAGAGGCTGCTTCTTCACGCCTGGAGATTGTCCGGCAAGCCCTCACCGCAAGAGGTTTCTCGGGTGCTGCAGTGGAGGCGATCGCTTCAGCCCGTCGACCCTCGACTCGACGCGTTTACGAGGGCAAGTGGCGAGTGTTCCAGTCATGGTGCTCGGACCAACATCTCTCTCCCCTCGAATTAACTACTCCACAACTCGCAAACTTCTTCCTCTGGCTCTTTGGAGACCTCGGCCTCGCTCCCATCACGATACGAGGATACCTGTCCATGATTGCTGACACTTACCGTCATCTAGGCCACCCGGACCCTGGCGCATGTAAAGATCTCGCAGACCTGATGGCACATTTTGGCCTGCAGCGTCCGGTTCCCCGCTCTCTTGATTTCTCGCTGGGACCTACCCTGGGTCTTGACGTGGCTTAATTCGGACAGATTTGAACCCCTTTCCCTGGCTCGCTTCGCTGATGTGACACGGAAGACATGCTTCCTTTTGGCCCTAGCCATGGCGGCCAGGGTAAGCGAACTACACGCTCTGTCAGCGAGTTCTACCTGCCTCCAATTCCGAGCGAATGGTTCTGTACAATTACTCACAGACCCGGCCTTCCTCGCAAAGACCCGGTCTCCTTTGACTGCTCCCCAGGTCATAAATATTCGGCCTTTGAAACACGCGATCTTTTCTAAGACGCGACAACAGGATCCCGTGCGCGCCTTACGCATTTACCTACGCAGATCCAAGCCTGTCCGCCGCGGGCGATCACGCCTCTTTCTACCTTTGAACCCCAAAAGAAATGACATAACAGCTCAGACAATATCTTCCTGGCTACGTTGGGTCATTCGGTCTGCCTATCAGGATCTTTCCCATGACGGGGCGAGGCGGCTCGGGATCCGCGCACACGAGGTTCGAGCCATGGCCACGAGTGTCGCCTTCGATCGCAATTGTGCTGTTCAAGACATCGTGGCAGCAGTGGGCTGGCGGGCAGAGTCAACATTCGCCCGCTTCTACCTCAGGGATCTGTTGGGCCAGCGAGAGAATCTCGCACTGGTGGGGGACATCGCCGCAGCGCAACACTCCCTCCCGGCGCTGGAAGCGCCGTAGGTATGCACTTAGCTAAAATTGTCGGGAGTTTGGCGAATGGGTGTGGGGCTCTGTCGTCTGCCCTTTATGATGGTATTTGGGCGCGGCACCCTCCACCTTTTCGCCATTCTTCCAGACAGTAATGTCATTGGTAATGTTTTTGAGGAAACAAATTAATTTTTCTCTAAAATATATTTTTTCGAAAAATACTTACCGATGACATTACTCGAAGGACCCTCCCCGCCTGCCCCGCTTGCCGCTGGTAAGCTAAGTATCACGACTGATTTGTGATTGGGCCACGTAGTGGGGGCCTGATTGGACTGGGACGGGAGGCTACTCTCAGCCCTAATGAGGGTTCCCCGAGTGCCTCCCGAGTTGTGAAGGAACACAACAAGTTCTTAGGCTAAAATTGAGTAAGTAGTAGACACTTCCAGACAGTAATGTCATCGGTAAGTATTTTTCGAAAAAAATATATTTTAGAGAAAAATTAATTTTTCTTTCAAATTTTTTTTTCCGAAAAATACTTACCGGTAGTATTACTCACACATTTTTTTCTCCCACCTTCCCTGCTTGCCATCAGTCCCCTAAGATAGAACTGGCACTATCGGACTCGCGCGAGATTAGGAAGAGAGGCTACCCTAGGATAGGGAGATCGCTCAGGGGATTGGGTGAGTTACGTCCCTGGTTGTGTTGCAACACGCAACAATTTTGGAGGCTGAAATTGACAGGCTAAGTATATCTTCCTATCAGTAATACCATTGGTAAGTATTTTTCGAAAAAAAATTATTTTAAAGAAAAATACATGTTTATTGGACTCCTTGATGTGTACCAGCTTTAAGAGCTTGCAGTTTATACTTTGCACATGAACCATTGTCATGGGTGACAGTCTTCAGTCTTGGAGACTGATTCAATTTTTTCAAAATCCCAGATATCTGATTATCCATACAGCCCTTTATCCAACCTGTTCCACCCATAAGAGACATACATTTGCTGACATGAGAATTTATGTCTCTTACTGGCCATGGATTATTTGGACATGGGCCATTTTCAGTCATTTCATCTTTTTGCACTGTCACCCCTGCACTGAAATTTTCAGAGCATTTGGTGTGGAAGATCTGTGCTGCATGTTTGCTGAAACTTTTAAGGACAAATTATCCTAACTACTTAACCCCTTCACTGCCAGTGGACAGCATTGTGTTTTTGGCTCACGTGCGAAGCAAACGTGAGTCTTTGTTCTTGCCCAGTGGTCGCCTGTCCGTTGTCTGTCTGTTGTCCGTCCGCCGTTGTCTGTGGTAAACTTTAGCGTTGGCATTTTCTCGGAGACTATTCAAGCTACAGTCTTCAAACTTAGTCCAAGGATACTTTGTGGCAAGACCTTTCAAAACATACCAATTTCAGTGACCTCTCACAAAGGGGATCAGGAAATGTATCAAAAATAGCTATTTTTAAACGTAATTTATTTTTTCTCAAATACTATTCACAACTTCAAACCCAAACTTGGTACGAAGATACCTGATGTTCAGACCTTTATACACACACTAATTTGGTTGATTCCTCAAAGGTCAAGGGTCACAAGAGCTCATGAAATGGGTGCAAAATAGCCATATTTTGTAAAAATATGGCTATTATTTTTTCCTATTTTCTGAGCTCTTGTGACCCATGACCTTTCCGAGGGGTCATCTAAGTTAGTATGCATAGGTCTTACCATCAGGTATCTCTGCTACTGTAGCAAGTTTGGGTTTGAAGTTGTGAATAGTATTTGAAAAAGAAACCCAACATCTTTTGTCAAAATATGGCGGGTTTTTTTTTTATTTTATTTTTTATTTTTATTTTTTTAATATTTTTTTTAACCTATTTCTTGAGCTCTTTTGACCCTTGACCTTTCCTAGGGATCAACCAAATTAGTATGCATAGAAAGGTCTTACCGTCAGGTATCTTTATACCAAGTTGGGGTTTGAAGTTGTGTATAGTATTCGAGAAAAAAACATCTTTTGACAAGAAATGTTTTTTCTCAATTACTATTCGCAACTTCAAACTCAAACTTGCTACAGAGATACCTGATGGTAAGACCTATCTATGCATATTAATTTGGATGACCCATTTGAAAAGGTCAAGGGTCACATGAGGTCAACAAATGCGTATAAAATACCAATAATTGTAGTTATTATCGACATTTTTGCAAACTTTTCAATCAAATTTGGCACAAAGGTAGCTGATGATAAGACCCTCCTATGTATCGTAATTTAGTTGACTCATCTCAAGGGTCATGGGGGTTTCATAGATGTGTGAAAACTGATTAAATTTTGAGAAAACATGGATTTTGTTAGAGCAGAAGCCATCCCTTGGCTTATTGTCAGACATGCGTGGATCGGTCATACATGTGAACCATAAGGGCTTTGCCTTTCTTGCGGAATCATTGTAAATATAACACCAAAGATCCCCAGATGTCAGAGCAACATGGTTTCAGCAAGATGCATAGCTCCTCACGAGTCCCCTCTACTGCAGTGGCTTATGAGGATCTATACCTCTTGCAGTTTTATGGTGTTCGGTTTTCTTGGCAGTAAAGGGGTTAAGGTCAGGTTGCCAAACTTAGGAGTTGTCTTTGAAGGCTACATACCAGTTCAGGTGCCAGTTTATTCTGGTGCCACTCTTGAATTACCCCTCATTTTCCTGTCGTCTTGTCAAGGCTGAATGGGTTAACCTTTTTAGCCCCACGGGTGCTTTTCCCAAATTTTGGAAGTGTTACTGAACGACTATGTACCAGTTTGAGGAGGTGGATTGATCATGATAATTCAAGGGTAGCGCCAAATGATCTTGGCACCTGAAGGCGCCAAGCTCTTCTGGCACTACCTTTGAATTATACTGATCAATCCATCTCCTGCAGGGTCCTGGGGCTAAATGGGTTAATATGTTTGCCAGTAGTTTATATCCGTCGGTGACAGTTTTTTCCCTCTGGGAAATTTAACCTCCTTGTTCATGGCCCCCACCCGGGTCTGCCCTGAGGGACTTGGGTGGGGTTAACTACCTTTTAGTTCCCAGGGTCACCCTGGTCAGCCCCACAGGGTGGTTTTCCCCTCTATTCTGGGGCATGTGTTTCTGTCTACCCTTGGTCCATTCACCTGTATTTTCCTTTTTTAAACTGTCCCTACTGCCTGCGCTGCCTGTAGCTCTTGATATTGGATGCGTGTTGCTAAATGGTCTTAGGTTTATTTAGCGTATTAGATCGGCTGGCGACATACATTCAATATTCTGTTTAGTTGTTTTTTTCACAAGCAGTGCAGGCACGTCCTGAGAAAGTCTTGTTGCTGTCGGGATGTTAAGCAATGTACAACCAGCCATCCTTGTTCATGCATACCCTGGTACTGTTATACAGTACCACTGGCTACATACAAAAGGGGGTTGAAGGCCCACTACCGCCATAACTGTTCAAAGATACACTTCTGTAACGAACGGTTACGAAACGCTACACACAAGTCTAGTTATGGTTTATTTAGACACAGGAGAATCCAGTTCAGCACATGTCGTTAATATCGAGTAACCTGACAAATGACTCCACTCCGTTATATAAATATAGTGCTATCAGCACGAGAAATGGATAAAAAATAGTTTGAAACGCTAACGGCTGCACAGAATAAATAAGTGCGATTACGCATGTGCTGTTGCTGCCTGTCCAAACTGCTGTTACAGTTCATTAGGTGTGTCGACAAGACATCACAAACACAAATGGTGCAGAAACATGTCTTCAGATTTATGCGTAATGGTACTTTATGAAAAATATTTTGCTTTCAGATACTGAGAAGAACTACGAGCAAGCTTGTGCCGACCGTGACAGCCTGAGTACCTTGCTGGGAGAGGCTCAGACGGAATGCAACACTCTGCAGACGGAAACTGAGCGGCTGCGAGAAGTCCTGAAGCAGACGGAGACATCTTTGGCCGACTCTAAAGACAAGTGCAGGTTCAGTGTGTTTTTATTCGCAATCATGCTTGGCATTGTTGGCATCTACAGAATTAGCCAGGTGTTCTCAAATTTGGGAGATGTCCTCTGAATGCATTAAATACATTTCAGGAAACAGGTTGACTATGGCAGTTCAGGGAAGTGCCAAACTATCCTGGCACCACCTTTGAACTGTCATGGTTGTCCTGTTTTCAGGACTGTGGGAGCAAGCTATTCTGTCACCACCTTTGAGAACCATCATGGTCATCCTGTCTCCTGTTGCAGTTGGTCAGGGTTCCATGGTTAATGCACACAAAGATGGACTAATTGCACCTTTCCTGCACACATCATTCACACTCTTTTCACACTCTTTCTCACCCAGCTCTTGTTTGAGTGTTATCTAATCTACTTTTTAAATTTGATTTGACTAAGTGTTACTGCTTTATCTCCAAAAGATATTGTTTAAATTTGTTATTGACTTGATAGTTGACCTTTTTATTTGTATCATCCTACATTGGGGTATTTGTGTCACATTTAAGCTCAAAAGCAAGTGTAAAGGTGCGTCTGTGTAATACTGTCTGTCTGTTTTATGGCATCTTTAGTGGGTAAGCAGGTACATGGGCTTTTTCTCAGTGCAAGCAAAAGTGACTATGTACCAGATTGGTGGTCATCTGTCTGTGGTCTTCTGTCCGTGGTCATCTGTCCTCCGTCGTCATTGGTTAACTTTAATGTTGGTGTTTTCTTGGATACAAGTCGAGCCACAGTCTTCAAACTTGGTTTAATGATACTTTTTGGCAAGATCTTTCTAAGCAATTTTAGTGACCTCTTTCAAAAGTCAAGGTCACAAAAATGGGTCCAAAATGGCCATATTTTGAAAAAAAAAATGTTTTCTCTCAAAAAATGCTTTTGACTTCAAATCCAAACTTGACACAGAGATACCTGATGGTAAGACCTTTCTATGCATAGTAATTTGGATGACCGGTCTGACCTGCCGTGAGATGGCTTTAGTCGCCTGCTCGGCGTTAAACCCCATTAGCTAACTGATAGGTTAAGGGTCATGATAGGTCAGCAAATGTGAAAAATGCGAAATTTAGGTTGAATTTTAGTTTTCATCAGCGTTTTAGCAAACTCTTCAATCAAATTTGATTCAAAGGTACATTTGCGTGACATGAAGCCAGTGAAGGTCAGGGTCACAGGTCATCAGAAGTGTATGAAGTTGTCATGCACATGAATCAAAAGGTGTTTGCTGTTCTATTTTCCTGACTATTCAGTTGTTTTCAGCAACTCACTTTCATGATTTTTTTAAAATAATTTTTTGGGTTATAATGTAAATCAGTTGGCTAATTTAACACCCTTTTGCATGCAAGCACAGACTGGTTATCTCCCTTGATTCTCTGTACTGATCACAGAATTGAGGTAGCCAACCAGTTTGCCATGGGTGCAGTGGTAAGACTGGTGGATGCATGTGCAAAGGTGATGTTGATAATGCAACTGGAAGGAGGGTTGTGTCTCAGAAAGTGGCAGCTGTAAGAAAAGTCTTGTGCAATTCTGTTTCATATTTTTATTTAAGTTTATAGATTTCAGATAACCAGAGATTTTACATGTGGCTAAATTTTAATTTTTATCGGTTGCGTAGCTTTCCAGCATTTGTTTACCATAATGTAAGATTTTAAAATTATTATTGATTTGTACTCCGTAACATTTTGTTTCTCTCAACAATTGTCTTACTGTCTTGCCAGTTGCCAAAGCAGGTACTTCATTAATACTGTCTCATAGGCAGGCAGCTGTGATTATCATGTAACATTCAGTGAAAAACACTGTTCTTAACAATAACATCAAATTATGATGTATGTATCACAACTACCTGCATTCAATTCCAAGACATTGCAAATGAAGAGCCCACATTCCATAGCTGTCAGCTATTTAGTTAACCTTGTGCATGCAGACACTGGTACAATGTGTGTGATTGTACTGAGTACAGTACTGGTGGCTGCATGCATAAAGAAGTTACAGTAAGTGTTTAACCCATATACTGAGGCTAAAAGCTTCAAATTTATACACTGCCATATGCAAGCTACATTATTGTACTTACAGATAAGGATATAGGCCAATGGCTTTAGTAAAGGGTAGTGCCAGAATAGCTTGGCGCCTAGAGGCGCCAAACTATTCTGGCACTACCCTTGGAACTATTTTAGTCAAACTTATTTCACACACTGGTGTATTCTAAATGATAAGGGTTAAACTGTCAAGAATCATAATGTGCAATATTGTCATACCGTTTGCGGGAGTGCTCCCCGGATAAAACCACTTGGAGTACTCCAAAAGTACAGTTCTATTCAAGTGAGATGCTTAACATGAATATAAGTGTGCTTGTTGCATACAGCTTAAGTGGGGTCTATATGGGTACTACTCCCGCAAATGTACCGGTTACATCGCAAGTTTTGGACAGTTTGGGCCAGTTAGTTACCCACCATTCTCCAGTTTTATTGTTAATGAAAAGATGTTCTTGTCGTTTGAGGACATGTTTGAGGATAAGGTTTGTTTTGGCAGTTCTTGGTGTTTTGTAGTTGCCATCACAGTATACAAATTAATAACTTTTGGGGGCTGCACTGGCACACACGGCAGCAACATACAAGCAGATTTCTACAAGCCATGACAAAATATGCTATGACTAGTATGAAAATTTCTTTTATAAACGTGTAAAACAGTTCCTTGTTGTTTTTGTTTATATTCTGAAGAATAAATCTGAAGAAGAGAGCATTTGGTCTCCGTCTCTTTGTTTATGGCTTGCAGTTGATGCTTATGTAGTCAATAGTGCATGTGTGTTGTAATATTTGTTTAAATTGTGAATATAAACCGTCTAAATTTTTGTTAAAAACGTGTTCGTTATTTGTGTGAATTTTTTTTTAATGTAACTTTGTGATGGTATGTGATTTTGAACCTTATGGCTGGGGGCTGTAAAGTCCAGATGCATGAGTTCAGTTGCTTGAGTAAACTTTGTCCTGCACAAGCCACTAAGTAAGGTGCTCCATTAAGCACCCTACTTAGTGACTTACGCAGGACTAAGCTCAGTCCTGCAACTGAGGCCTAAGTCTCAGACCAGCTTACTAATAAAATTTACTCCAGTTGCAAAAAATATAAACATTTTACAAACATGGATCAGCACTGTAGAAAATTCATAAAGTGGCACGTATGGACACTCGGTGATGTTTGTGCTGTGTAGGTGCACAACATGGCAGGATGAGTTCAGCTAAAAGGTTATATGATCAGCAGCCTGGTGGTGGGTGGGGCGGGTTAACTTGGAGTGATGCTGACAAAAAGTGGAGGAAATTTAATTCAATTTGAGCTATTAGTTTGTCAGAGTGTGGAATCCATGATCAACTTTACCAATGCAAGGTCTGCAGGGAAAAGCAGCAAAGTATATCCAGAACATTGTGTATGCAGGCACCAGTGCAGTAAACAGTACCAGCCTGCATGTACAAGGGGTTAATCTGCTGTCGTGCAAAATCGCTGTCCATTTATAGAAGAAAATTTCATCACCATTCTCTGAGAAGGGTGTAATGTGGTATATATATGTTTTCCTCCCTACATCAGACGGCCAGTTCCTTTAGCGCAAACCGTACCATGTGACCACGATACAAAAACCCTTGTAGCGACAAATGGCGGACTTCTTGTAGCCCTCTTTGTGATGCATCTAACTTGGATGTGAGTTTTGTTCTATAAAAGATCACCAAAACGTTCTAAAGTAAAAAGTTACTAGTGGTGTTCGAAACAACAAGCTCACTCAGTTCTGGAGACGGCAACGTCATGAAATATTTTAAATTACGTCGTAAGTCTATTATGTATAAATGTATATTCCTTTGACGTCAGTCATGTCTGGCATGATCCAGGTCGGAAGATGTCTTCTGGATTTCTTTTACGAAAATAGTGGAGGAATGAAAACAAATACGTTACTGGTAGCAGGAGTTTGCTGCACGGACTCTTGTAGGCCTTCGCGAGGTCAAAGGAATCATTGTACGCCTCAGGCCTTCGGGCTACACGGGTTCCTTTGACCTCCCTCATGCCTACAAAGATCCATGTAGCAAACCCCTGCGACCAATAACTTAAAATATACTGCTATCAGATGTCACTTCACAGTTTGACTGTAAATTGCTTGGCCACATGCAGGTCCTGGGAGAAGAACAAAAAGGAACTAGAGGAATCCCTGGCCAGAACCAGCGAGGAACTAGAGCAATGTTGCCGCAGTTTGGAAGCAAAATCGCAGCTCATGCTGCAGAAAGATGCCCACCTTACTGGTAAGAAGTTCAAAAACATTTTTTTATTTTTTTTTTATTACAAGTGTTGGAAAGAATGTACAAAAAAATTCTAAATCGTGTGTTTCACATTTCAGTTAAATCTGGACATAACACAGTGCGAGGGGACCACATTTTTGGCTCATGTGATAGCAAAAATGAGTCTGTGTACTTGGCCAACGGTACCCATTTTACGTCCTCTGGCATCAGTGATAAAACTTTAACATTGACTTTTGTGTGTGGAGACTATGAAACCCGACAGTCTTAAAACTTGGCCCAGGGGTACTTTGTGGATAGACCTATCTAAACATACCAATTTCAGCGACCTCTCTTCTAGTTTCTAACTTTGTTGATCCTCTGCAGTTTGCATAGAGGCTAAACAGAAGTATTGAAGATGCCAATAGTTGTGTTAATAGATAAAATGATCAAAAAAGCTGAGAGAGTGGGCATAGAACCTGAGCCTTTGACTTGGTCTACCACAGATGACCAACAAATAAGACAAGAAACATACTGAATGACGAGACTCGTCCTTTGAGAGATAAATTTGACTTTAGACTGAGGGACAGAATTGGTAGATTGAGACTTCCAAACATGCACGCACAGAGATACAAGAACTTTTTTTTTTTTTAAATCCCCATGCAATAACAGTTGCCAATAACTTGAATAAGACTCGCAATCACATCGGAGGACAGAAGTGAACATGTTTTATTTATTGTCTAACCACTGATAAGCATGATGCTGCTGAATGACCTGGTGTGTGTGTGATTCAAATGTTTAACATGAGTGTTTTTTTGCGTCTGAGTATTAATATCTATAGGTCTTTCTCACTTACAGTGCTATAGGCAGTGATAATATATGTGATATATAATAGTAATGTGATATGTAAGCTGTGATTTTACGTGTTGATATGAGCCTGTGACAAAACGTCATGCGCTTAACAACCGACACATATTTAGTCAAGAAAACCGCACTAGAAAAACGCTCTCCCAGCTGATGTGCATCACTTATCATCTCTGTCCATTTTCAAATCCAAGCTTAAAACACACCTTTTCTCTGTTGCATATACTTAAAGACCATTTTGTCTGCCGGCTCATTGTGTGTGTGTATGTTTTCTGCTCCTTGTAAGTCAATGTATTTTTGTTGTATGTGCTTGTTTTTGTATTTTGCTTTGTGTTTCATTACTGATTCTTTAACTGGTGAGCTATTGCACAAAATCATGTCTCCTCGCTCTCTCTCACACACAGAAAAACATATATTTATTTATTTATTTGTATGATCGTTTGATAATGTATTGTAACAGAGAATATAGCGTTTTCTGCTGAATGCGGCAGATTGACAACCAAAGTGTGACTTGTCTAAACTCTCTCTCTGTGTGTGTGTGCGTGTGCGTGCATGCGTGTGTGCGTGCTGATGTACATAGAAGTTTATTTCAACCCATTTAACCACTCAGAAAGACGTGTTTCTCTTATTTTTGCCTAATAACTGTGTACCAGAAGATGGATAGACCACGATTCAACTTTTTAAAAAAAACCTGACAAACTTATTTCTGTTAAAATTTCTGGACTTGCTTTTTGAGTTTGCCTCAGTGCACATTGCACATGCCATTCGTGTGCCGTAGTACTTTAGCCATGGAAATGCATGCAGCGCAGCCACGAACTCTGAAAACTGCGTCGTGGGGCAGCGGCGGTGCCACACACGGCCCCTGGAACCCCTGGACTCCCCCCCAGGATCTGCCACTGGGAGTAGCGACAGAAATTCTGAAGAATAGCACGCGCAGCAAAATGACGTCATGGCATCACTAGTCTCACGACGCCGTGTACACCGTGACAAAATTGATGTTTCACATCACTCATCCGAAAGGCACACAGCCTCTTACAAGGCTGACTGTTTTGTTCCAAACAGCCTCTTCCAGGGCTGACTGTTTCATATAGTAGAGTATATTATAGTGGATGCATAACTTGCAAAAATGATTATTATTCAGAAAGTAGCTACATGATATACTAAGTACACCTGCGTGCTCTTCAGAATGCGCGTGTCAATATTTGTGTGTTTGTGTGTGTGTGTGTGCACTCCAAACATCTCCAAGAGGCATAGATCCTCATGTGCCCTGCAGGGTCACGGGAGTTTGACAAATACGTCAACTGTTGTCCATGGTAAACTTTACAGTTTGCATTTCTTTAAGCTATGGTGATCGAACATTACGTGTCAACTAAAGTTACATGTGCGGCTGACGTGTTGTACACTTACAGTAACAGACTTATGGCTGAGGTCATTGCAATACTGTTTTGATCTCTTTTAATCGGTTTTTTAAAATGTGCAGAAGCAGGCAGAATATTTATGAATTTTTCATGGGAAAACTGAACTTTGATGAATTCTACCCTCAGTATCCTGCTTCACATAAACAAGAGCAGCCGATTAAGCTAAACAGTTTAGACAATCACAGTGATCACTTTTGTCCCCTCATAAAAATGAAGGGTTGGGGTCATTTAGAGTTAAGTTTTCCTGGGTAAAATTCATAGTACATTTGGCATTCTTTAAACATAAAATATTGCTTCTAAATTACTTTCTCTTTATTATTTCTGTTCTGTGTTATTGAAACCACACATGCATCTTGTTGCATCCATTTTTTTATGCTGGTCTATTATTTTGGATTTCACTGCCTTCAGCTACAAGGTCTAAAATCACAGACAGCACATGCGTTCAGTAGTACATTTGTGTAGCCAATACAGTAATAAAAGCATCATGTCTACATTAATTCATTAAGCTTTGACTCGCTGCAAGAAGACATGAATCAACCATAGTAGTTCAAGGTCGGTGCCAGAACAGCTTGGCGCCTGTAAGTGCCAAACCATTCTGGCACCAGCTTTGAACTATTATTGTCGATCCATCTCCGAAACTGTAATGAAATCTTCAGAAGACAACTGCCAAAATCAAATATTTCGACCGAGTTAATTGTTATTTGTTTGTGTACATTACCAGAAGCACGCACCAGCTGGGAGAAACTGGAGCAAGAGTTGCGTTCCACACTGGTGGAGAAGGAACGGCAGTTGTCAGAAGCATTGTCCAGACTTGAGAGCCTGGGATCAGAGCTGTCAGCCCTACGTGCTGATCACGACCACCTCACACAACAGAGGACAGAGAGTCAGGGATTACTGTCAAGCAGAGAGGCAGAGTGCACTGCATTGAAAACTCAGGTAGGAAATGAGCTGGGGCTTAAACTTTGGTTTTGTGAACTTTTTTGTGTGCAGGTCTGTGTTTTATGGACCTTGCAGGTCCTGGTAAAAAAATTCACAGACCAGCACACATTTTGTGAGTGTATATTTACATGCTATTCCCTGGTTGTTCACCAAACAGTAGAGTGTAGTATCTTATGTCCTAAATTTGTGTAAGTGTATCGGCTTCTAAAACACTCTAACCTGTTTCATTTTCAGCTGTTCTAATACACAGTTTCCTTAAGTAGGTCCCAAACTGTGCGTCTTTTGATGCAAACAGTTGATTAACAGCCAGGATAAACATGATATTGCACATTTGTCTGGGCTTTTAATCCATTTTTTCATCGAAACACTTAACAGTTTTGATTTCCTAACATTGTCTATTCCCTGTTATGTTTGTGCAGGTAACTAGTCTTCAGAAGGAGCTGTCAGACCTGGGATCCAAACTGGCAGAGGTGAAGCAGGAGTCTGTAGACATTCAGATGGCTAATGTCCAGGAGATGAAACGCTTGACTGCATCCTTAGCATCCAAGACACAGGAGTCGACCTCTCTGAAATCCAGTCTGGACAAGTTAATGGAGGAGTCCAACCAGACTCATGCAGACCTTTACAAAAAATGTGAAGACCTGGAGAGGCACCTGCAGCAGGTGATGGAAGAGAAGGAGAAGGGTGAGGCCAGAGCGGTGGAGCTAGAGAGGCAGAAAGAGGCAGTGAAGGAGGAGCTGGCGGCGGCTCTACACACTAGCCAGCAGGCACAGGCCAAGCTGGACATGCTGCAGATGGACCTGGATGACAATGGGGAGATGTTGCACGAACTCAACATCAAGCTCACACAGGAAGGTCAGGCCCTCGCTGACCTCAAGTCACGCCATGCTGAGAAGGAACAGCAGCTGAAAGACTCTACGGAACAACTGGGGAAAACTGCATCACAGCTGTCAGAATCTCAAGACAAATGTTCAGCGCTAGAGTCTGAGGTTCAGCAACTAAAGGCGAACATCTCTCAACAGCAGACTGCTCTGGAAGAGAAGAACTCACAACTTGAAGTATTGACCTCTGAGCTGAATTCTGCGAGGAAAGATCTAGAAGCATTTGATGACAAATTATTGGACCAAACCAAAGCTGAAGCGCAACAGCAGGAAGAACTTGAACGAATGAGGAAGGCACTATGTGTGAAGGAAGAAACACTGGCTCGTGTGACAGCTGACCTGCAGGCCAAGGAACAAGAGCTGGAGGACCTTGGTGACACCTGCGCTCAACAAGAAGAGAATCTTGAAAAGTGGGCCAAGACCATCAAGGATCGTGAAACCACCATCAAAACCACGCAGGAACACATGGAGAAGCTGGTCACCACTTTGTCAGAAGAGAGAGATCGCAGTGCAGTTGAGAAAAAGAGGCTGGAAGAAGAGATGTCATGGCTGTCTGAGCGCAACAGGGAGATAGGAGACAACCTGATCAAGATGCAGAACGATATGGACAGAAAGAAACAGATGATGAAGGACGAGCAAGAGATGCTGCTGAGGCAGGTGACGGAGATCAGAGAGAGCAAAGCAGAACTCGGACAGGAGTATGAAAAGTGCCTGCAAGACATGGACACTGTCCAGTCGCAACTAGCAAGCAGCATTTCTCAAGTTGAAGATTTGAAGCAAAGATTAGAAATAAAAAGCCAAGAACACTCCAATGCTACCATCCGATGTGCTGATTTGGAGCAACATCTACTGCAGACCAAACAATCACTGGAGGAACTCTCCTCAAAGGCGGACACTCTCGCGCAAGATAAGGAGTCACTTGAAGATGCACAAGCCAGACTGAAGAATGACATGCAAGCACAGTCCCACAAGATGGCAGCTCTGCAGGAACAACTCGAGCATACGGTAGAGGGCCTGAGTGAGGCTCAGAAAACACTAGCACAACAGGCTGTTGAAAATGCATGCCTGAGTGACCAGGTTGAATCCTATGAAAAGGAGCTAGCTGACCATCGGGACAAAGCTTCTGGCCTTCAGGATGATTTCAAGTCTAGAGTTTCCCAAATGGAGGAGGAGAGAGAAGAAATGAACAGAAATAAAGCTGAACTCTGTGCTCGGCTTGATGCTCTTGAAAAGGATCTGGTGGACAAGCAGCATGCAGCACAAGGCCTTCAGAACCAGCTGGACAATCTGCGTCATGAGCACACAATGGGCGAGGAGAGATGTCAGTCTATGCAGAGTCAGCTGTCTGAGGTCCAGGAGCGCTTGCAAGAACTGAGCACTAAGATGGAGCAACTGACAGAGGAGAAAGCTAGCCTTCAGGAAGAGAAGGATGGCCTCGCCACCAATCTAACATCACATGCAAACAAAATTACAGCCTTGGAAGAGCAGCTGAAGAACAAAGATGGTGCTCTGGAAGAAGCCAGACAAACATTGGAGGAGCTGTCAGTACTGAAGGAAAATCTTACTGATACAGTACATCAGCTGGAACAGGAAGCATCCACCAAACAGGATGGCTTCTGGGACCTACAGCAAGACGTCCAAAACAAGATGGGCCGGTTGGAAGAACAAAAGCGGCAGCTGACTGAGGAGAAGGGGTCCCTTGTTGCTAGTCTGGAGTTGCTGCAGGCAGAGCTGAAGGACAAGCAGGACAACCTGTCCCAGCTTCACAGCAAGATCGACGCCCTTTTGCAAGACCATGGCTTGGCTGACCAGCATTTCCAGGAGCTCACTCAGAGTCTGAAAGACAGCCAGCTCACGGTCAGCGACTTGACGGAAAAAGTGGATGCCCTTACAGCTGAGAGAAATACTCTGACAGAATTGACCCAGCAGTTAAAGAATGATGCCGAGTCGCATTGTCTCAGAATTTCTTCTCTGGAAGAACAGCTGGCATCTCGAGTGGGTGATCTTGAACAGGTCAACAAGAACTCGGATGGTCTGCAGGCCACAGTGGATGACTTAAACTCTCAAATACAACAACTTAAAGAGAACTTGGCGGAATCGTCCAGACACCACACTGATGAACTGCACGCCAAGTCCAAATTCATTGAGAGGCTTGAGGCTGACATTGCCCAGCTCAGCACTACCCTGGGAGATAAGGAAGAGGACATCTGCAACCTGACACTAGAGAAAGATGCAGTTAATGCTCAGCTGGAGAACTTGACAGCTCGACTGCAGGAGATGCAGAACTCGCTGAAGGAGCAAGAGCTTAGGATGGAGGCACAGGTAAACCTAAAAGATACGGTGGATGTAGTCCTATGGCCTGTTATACAAGACACTTGATTTAAACAATGTCTTTGAAATACAGGCCTACCCGGCACCGGCCTCCACGTGGCGTAGGTGGGTAGTCCGCTCAGTCCCTGACTGAGTGGGCTAGCGGACGGGTGCCATCTTTGTCCAGGATTAGGACTTGATGTCAGCAGATATGTTGTTCAGCCTTTTCACTGGTCCGGTTTTTAAGGAGCTGTGCTAACCTAGGTCGTACCATGTTGGATTGGTCCTTAAAAATACTCGTGACTTTTTGGTCCTTTGGATCCCAAGTGTTTGCCGTGCTTGGAGACCCGTGTCGGGGGAGAAGAGGATCCTGGTGGCTGAGGTTCCCTTTGGGCTGCGGCTCACTGGTGCCAACACTCCACTTCGGCCTTGACTTCTACCTAAACGGGAGGCTAGTCGTACCGGCCTAGTCAATCGGCTCTTGTCACGTTGAGCCCTATCCCACTGTTGACATGCGGGTTGCTATACGGAGCACCATGCTATAGCTTCTGCTGCTGATTAGGTGCTTTACGCCAGTATTCCCCTGCATTCAACGGTGTGATAGAAGGCGGTGGCTCAAACGGTTCAATCGGGCTTACCCCCTTGAGTATATCTTTCGGGCAGTCTCCATTGTGCGTCGGCTGGAGACCCGCCGACAGTTGCACTTTCCCTTGTTGGGCTCGGTGGCGGGCGGGGACCCCCGGGGGATGAATATCTCTACTAATATAATATGGATAAAACCAAAAAACCAAAACTAGCACAGAAACGGCGCATAGACACCGACATTGCACATGACAGTGATTCAGACTGTGAGGAAGCGACGCCTCAGGCGTCGGCCGTATGGCCTCGCTTCCTCATTGTCCATAGCAAGGTGAAGGAGAAACCAGTTACCAAGCTGCATCCTTTTCTGGTGGGGGAGACCCTCAGGAGCCGTGTTGGCAGGCCTGACGCCCAGCGCCTCAGGTCTGGTGACTTGCTGGTGGAGTGCCGTACTCGGGCACACTCCAGCGGGCTACTGGGGCTCTCTTCCATCGGAGACACTCCTGTGGAAGTCACACCCCACAAAACTATGAATTCGTCAAGAGGCGTAATCAAAGATCAAGCTTTGGCAGAACTGTCAGAAGATGAACTTGTAAGGAACCTTAAGTCTCAGGGGGTGACTTGCGTCAGGCGCTTCGCTTCCAAGCGAGGTGGTGGGGAGATCCGTCTCCCTACCATCATCCTGACGTTTGGCACCCCCACCCCTCCTACTACCATCTGGGGAGGTTACTACTCCCTGAGAGTGAAAAAGTACGTCCCTCTTCCCCTCCGGTGCTTTAAGTGCCAAAAGTATGGCCATGGGCAGAAGACATGCCGTCAGGCAGAGGCTTCATGCGCCCGTTGCACTAGGCCCGGACACTCTGCTGAGTCCTGCACAGCCACCCCCCTGTGTGTGAATTGCCAGGGGGCGCATATGGCTTCGGATAAGAAATGCCCTCGTTGGATATCCGAGTGCAAGATTCAGCAGGTGCGTGTGGAGAAGGGGCTGTCCTTTCTGGATGCCAAAAAACTGGTTGAAGGCCCTGGTGCAGCTGCGGCTGCCCCAACCTCTAACACCTCAGTGTATACTTTTAGTGCAGCGGTGGCAGGCAAGCGCCCCACCAAAGACTTTTCATGTCAGACCCCAACTTCTTGGTTGGGGGCGGAGCCTCGGCTCATCTCGCCCCTGGAGAGTAACCCTCCTCCGGTGGTGACAAGGAGCCAGGGAACGCGGAAGGCGGACACTGCCGGTCCGGTGGTGCCGCCTTCTGTTGCCCCTAAGCCTCAGCCCCCACCCAAACCTGTTAGTCAGTCAACTCCAAAGGCTTCTGGCTCTGGTCAGCCTTCTAAGGCCGCTAACTCTAGCGGCAGGAACGCTGCCCAGGACCAGAAGTCTAAGAAATCTATGGGACCGCTGTGCGCACGGGCCCAGAAGGGGAACACAGATGTGCCCCTTCAAAACAAATATGCTGCACTGGAGGAGCGGATGGAGGGAGTGGAAGTTGTTGTTGCTGATGCTGCAGCAGCTCCACCCCCTTCCTCTCCGAAGAACCAGAGGAGGCCCGGGAGCCGGCCCCCCTCTGTTTCTTCAACTCCTTCCAAGGTAAAGGAAAAAGGGGGGAAAAACTCCTTACCCCCAGATCAGACTTAATCATGGACTCTTTGCTTCAGTGGAATTGTCGTGGTTTTCGAGCTAACGTTGAGGAATTACGTCTTTTAGTCAAGTTCTATAACCCCTCAGTCATATCTCTTCAGGAGACTTACCTGAAGACTTCTGACCCTGTGTCTTTTAATGGTTTTAATGTTATACATAAAGGCTCTGATTCAGAGAGGCGCTCGGGTGGAGCGGCTCTTCTCATTAGTAGCCAAATTTTATGTAGCCCCGTTAGCATCGACACCTGTCTTCAGGCTGTCGCTGCTCGGGTTACCTTAAAAAAGACCATAACCATATGCAGTATTTACCTGCCACCATCACTGCGGGTCTGTAGCAATGATATTTTTCACTTAGTAGATCAACTGCCCCCTCCCTTTATTCTCATGGGGGATTTTAATGGTCATGCTCACCTTTGGGGTAGTGACCACTATGATGGCAGAGGTCAGATGTTAGAAGATGTTTTTTCTCAACTTAACCTATGTGTCTTTAACGATGGCTCACCTACATACTCTAACTCAGGTTCCGGATCTAGTTCTGTTCTAGACCTCACTGTGTGTGATCCTTCTCTCATGCTGGACTTTGACTGGAAGGTTCACGACGACCTGTGTGGTAGTGACCACTTCCCAGTAGTCCTGTCATCGGTCAGCTGTGAGGAGGATTCGCCGGTGGGGCGCTGGAATCTCAAGAAAGCTAACTGGTCTCTGTTTGCCTCTCTCTGTCAGTCTCGTCTTACAGAGGAGGTGATCATGTCAGCTGAAGAACCTGTTTCTTGTTTTACTTCTATTTTGTTGGAGGTTGCAGGTGAAACCATCCCTAGAACTTCCACATCACTCCCTCGGAAGCCGAGAGTACCAGGTTCAATGAAGAGTGCCGCAAGGCCCAAACAATGCGCAAATCTGCTCAGCGACGTGCATTTCGTAATCCATCGCAAGCAAATATTTTAACCTTTAAAAGACAGCGGGCGAAAGCCCGTTATATTTTTAAACGTGAACGCCGTGCTTCCTGGAGACGCTTCGTCTCATCTTTATCTTCTAGGACTCCGTCCCAAAAAGTCTGGAAGGCTGTTCGAAGAATTAGGGGCAGGGGTGGCTCGGCTTCTGTCGGCCATCTTAGAGATGGTGCCAGTTTGGTCACAGATAAAAAGGCTGTGGCCAATTTGCTTGCCTCCACCATTGCCCATAATTCTTCAACAGAGCATTATTCACCTTTCTTTAAGAGAGAGAAGGAGAAGCGAGAATCTTGTGCTTGTGATTTTATATCGGATAACTTGGAAGACTATAATGCCCCTTTTACGTTTTCAGAATTGCAGCAAGCCATGCAGAAATGTACTGACTCTGCTGCTGGATTAGATACCATCCATTATCAGCTCATAACACATCTGCCTGAGGATTCACTCCTTGTACTTCTCAAGGCCTTTAACCATATCTGGATAACCGGTCATTTTCCGCCATCTTGGCGCCAGGCTGTGGTTGTGCCAATTCCCAAGCCGGGTAAGGATCCTTCCGACCCGGGCAACTACCGGCCAATAGCTTTGACATCATGTTTATGTAAAACTATGGAACGCTTGGTCAACGCCCGACTGGTGTGGCATCTTGAGTCACAGGGTCTCATCACAGACCTCCAGTGCGGTTTCCGGCGCTTCCGTAGTACAACTGACCATCTAGTCCGCTTTGAGTCTTTTATCCGAGATGCTTTTGTTAACAAGCAGCATGTCTATGCAATTTTCTTTGATCTTGAAAAGGCATATGACACTACCTGGAAGCATGGTATAATGTCTGATTTGTCGGACATGGGTTTTAAAGGGCATCTGCCCGTTTTTATTCACAATTTTTTGTCCAACAGGTCGTTCCATGTCCGTGTGGGCTCCACCCTCTCCGACTCCTTTGAACAGGAGATGGGTGTCCCGCAGGGCAGTATTCTATCTCCTGTTTTATTTAGCATTAAAATAAATAACATTGTAAAGGCCGTCAAGGATGATTCTGAATGCTCTTTGTTTGTGGACGACTTTGCTTTGTGTGCACGAGGTCGAGGACTTGCGTCCCTTGAGAGGCGCTTGCAGCTGTGCGTTGATCGCATCCAGGGGTGGGTGTCTCTCAATGGATTCAGATTCTCGCCCTCCAAGACAGTCTGTGTGCATTTTACTAACCAGACGAAATTTTTTCCAGAACCTAGCCTGAGCATTGCTGGAGTGCCAATTAAGGTGGCTGAAGAGGCTAAGTTTTTGGGGGTCATCTTTGACAAAAGATTGACCTTCTGCAACCATGTTAACTACCTTAGAACCTCTTGTCGGAAGGCCCTCGACATTCTTCGTGTCGTTGGTCGTACTGACTGGGGTGCAGACCGCATCGTCTTACTTCGACTGTACCGGGCCCTTGTTCGGTCCAAACTGGATTACGGCTCTGTGGTATATGGCTCGGCTTCCAAGTCTGTTCTGCAGCGTCTGAACACAATTCACCATCAAGGTCTGCGCATATGTCTGGGAGCCTTCAGGACATCTCCAGTTCCTAGTCTGTATGCAGAGGCAGGGGAGCCTTCTCTCAGGCTCCGCCGCATCCGCCTCATGCTCAGCTACGTTCTGAAGCTGAAGGCCCATCCAGAAAATCCTGCCTATGATTGTGTTTTTAACCCGTCGTTTGCAGAGATTTACGATGCCCATCCGGGAGCTGTCCGTCCACTTTCCTTCCGTGTCAGACCTCATCTGCAGGCGGCCGGAGTGGACCTGGACAAAGTTTCGGAATCTCTGCAACACGTCACTCCACCCTGGCTACTACCAGTTCCTGACATCTTGCTGGACTTGACTGCCCACAAGAAGGATTGTACTCCACCAGCCATATACCAACAGAGCCTCAATGAACTCCTTTCAATTTTTCCTGGCTATTGTCGTCTTTATACGGATGGGTCCAAGTCTGAGGATGGAAGAGTGGCTGCGGCTGCAGTGTCCTCTCGCCATCCTAGACGCCCATTTAAGCTCCGTCTCCCTGACCATTCCTCTGTATTTAGTGCAGAACTGCAGGCCATTCTGCTAGCACTCAAGCATGCCTATCAGTCTCGGGAAAGGAACTTCCTGATTCTGTCTGACTCTCTTTCTGCCCTGCAGGCCCTTCAGGGCGCGGGAACAGACCATCCACTGCTGGTGCAGATTAGAGAGCTCTACGCGGACTTGATGAAGGAATATTATGACATCATTTTTATTTGGGTCCCAGGCCATGTGGGCATCGAAGGCAACAGAATCGCAGATTCTGCTGCCAACAGTGCCCGCAGTGACCCTGTCCCTGACACACAGACTGTCTATAGTGATTTTAAACCTGTTATTAGTGCGTACATAGCCCACGAGTGGCAGTCCGAGTGGGACAAAGAGGAAGGGAACAAGCTTCATGAAGCTCTTCCTAAGTTGTCTGACAGTCTACCTTTCCGCTGCGGCAGCCGCCGTGAGGAGACTGTCCTTGCTCGGCTCCACATCGGGCACACATATGTTACGCACTCTTACTTACTTAAACAGGATGAGCGTCCATGGTGTTTTGCCTGTGATGAGCAGTTTTCTGTTCGACACTTTTTGCTGTATTGTGCTGACCTAATTGACACCAGATATAAACACTTCACAGCAGACTCCTTGAAGGTTTTGTTCCGGGATGTTCCCCCGGACAAAATCTTCAATTTTTTGAGAGAATGCAATATTTTTAACAAGATCTGAGCATTCATAGACTATGTGAATTTTTTTATTTGCCCTTTTTGAGAGTCTGTAGACGTTTCTTTTCCAGACATGTGCGACATTTTAGCCTGAGATTTTTAATCTATATTTACATCTTGTCTTAAGACCTTGCTTTTAGTCTGGCTGACCAGATTTTTACCCATCCCGCCGTGAGATGGCCTTAGTCGCCTGCTCGGCGTTAAACCCAAATACCTACCTTGAAATACAGTAATGTTATCAGGGCACATTTTACACCATTTTTTACTATGTCTTATTTATTTCTTAAAAAACGTTACCGATGGTATTACTGATAGGAAGATATACTTAGCCTGTCAATTTCAGCCTCCAGAATTGT